>JAMZEH010000068.1:0-707500 GCA_024699665.1 Ostrea denselamellosa | reverse complement strand
TAGTTGAGATTGACCATTGATATTTTGGTTCCTTAATTTCCTGTAGTTGAGATTGACCATTGATAATTTAGTTCCTAAATTTCCTGTAGGTGAGATTGACATTGATAATTTGGTTCCTTAATTCCCTGTAGTTGATATTGACCATTGCTAATTTGGTTCCTTAATTCCCTGTAGTTGAGATGGACCATTGATAATTTGGTTCCTTAATTCCCTGTAGTTGATATTGACCATTGATAATTTAGTTCCTAAATTTCCTGTAGTTGAGATGGACCATTGATAATTTAGTTCCTTAATTCCCTGTAATTGATATTGACCATTGATAATTTAGTTCCTTAATTCCCTGTAGTTGAGATTGACATGTGCTAATTTGGTTTCTAATTTCCTGTAGGTGAGCGGACTGAGCTCCTTAACTTACTGGCTGGCTAACTTTGTCTGGGACTACGTTAACTACCTGCTTCCTGCTATTTTGATGGTGATCTGCTTTGCTGCTTTCCAACCTGATGCCTATTTTCTGGGAAGTCCTTCCAGGATTGGTCTGGTTTTCCTGGTGTATATTCTGTTTGGCTGGGCTTCACTGCCATACACCTATGTTCTCCATTATTTGTTCAAGACTCCGGCTTCAGGGATGGTGACTATTACAATGTGTAATATTTTGACAGGTGAGTGAAAACATATACAACATCCCTACGAGAAGGGAGAGAACGCCTAATGATAAGATAATATAATTCACAATTTCAATTATCTTCACATTTCAAAGAATTAACCAGCTTTACGTGCCGTTGAGAATTTTTCACCGAGACATCACCAGTTGTAGGTGAAGTAACACAAATTTTAACATATGATTACCTCTTGTGGTTATAGCAATGACGGTTCTTTAATGTGCCAACGTCTGTCGCGACACGGGACTTCCGTCTTTAATGTCATATCCGAAATACCCATAATTCTTTCTTACCTGCAGAGCGTTTGGCGAAGGAGATCACAACCTCTGTCTGACACTGTTATGGCACGAGCGGGACTCGATCTCACGATCTCCCGATTACTAAGCAAACGCTCTACCACTCAGATATTGCGACGTGTGTCTAACCCTTAATGATAAAGTGCTGTGATTCACAATAAGTAGTAAAATGGTAAATGAAGTTAAACGATTAGCTACTGTTGTATTGACGCAATTTGTAATATACTCATACCTTAGAGTAATATAACCCTTTACAATAAAGTCCTACAATTCTTTTCTTATATTCCCCAAAGACTGCTGTAGCTCAGTGGTGGAGCGTTCGCTTCATATCCGATTGCTCATTGCCCACGCTCGGCATTTTCATGTGAGAATTACGGGTGTTTTGAATATGGTCTTAAAAAGGGAGGTCCCATGTAGCAACATGTGTTGGCATGTTGAAGAACCCTCACAGCTACGGTTCTGAGAGTAAAGCATAGGTCTAAAGTGTAGTACTTCACCTACAGCTGGTGATGAAGCAATATAAGTGAAAAAAAATTTAATCAGGACATAAAATGAATGAACCCGCTTCAGAGTCGTCATTTTCACATCCATTTGCACTGCTTAAATAAGTTCCGCAGTCGATAAAAGAGACCCACATTTAACTTCATTCAGTTTTACGGCGTAGAACCTGAGTGTTTTCAAACATTTTCTTTATTTGTTATTCACTTTCGAATTCCATATGCTATAGCATTTAGGTTGTTGTGTAACTAAGAAATTTTGTGATAGGAATACTTCTCCCTTTTACTTTTATACATTGCTGTATTGTCAGGTTTAGCCACGACTTTGACTATATTCCTGTTGATGTTTCCGAGTTTTGGGACACAAAATGTCGCTCTTCAGCTGGATTGGCTCTTCGCGATCATCTTCCCACATTACAACCTCGGCTCCAGCATTATGAATATTTACACAAATTACGAGTATATCAAAACTTGTGAGAACAGTAACTACCAGGTCACGTGTCAAATTCCCAGTAGGTCCAGTGGATCCTGCTGTATGGGTAAGTGGTCAACTTGTACAGTTGATGATTCGACCGTTTCCTACTATATGGGATCTCGCTGTAGGATGCTTTTTCTTTTATGAAATCAATGCTCTCTCTCTCTTATCGGGATAGCATGGGTCCGACTGCTGCTCATGTCTTGGCTCTGTCAATCGTAAGACATAAAAATATCACTGCCCCTTTGTCTTCATTTGAATGGGAAAGTCTTATATACCTTTAAAGCTGAGATCCTGTGTCAAGGTAGGCTTTGATCCACAGTGCTACGGTCCTCTCAGGTGTTCATTAACGGTATTTTATTTGGTGAAGTCACATTTAGTAAACAATAACGAAATTGACAGGACCTTTTTATTGTTGGTTGGTAGAGTTTTAAAAGTCATGAATGACTGTCACTGTGTTACACATTATTGTCTTTCCTTTTCAGATAACTGCGGTACCAGTTGTTTGCGATTTGTCTTGGACTATACCAGCATGACGTACCCAGGGATCGGAAAATACATCCTAATGATGGTTATCCAAGGTGCCGTATATCTTCTATTAGTCACCTTGGCCGAACTCAACTTTTTTTTCTGGGTCATGTACAAGATAAAGGGCCAAAAACTTCACACGGCCCAAGTAAATTCTGAAAGAGAGATTGAAGGTGAATCATTGGAGGAAGATGTTAAAAACGAAAGGGAACGGATCAACAAGACAGAAATATCCAAACTTCAGGAGACAGATGCTCTCGTACTCAAGAATCTCGCGAAGAACTATGGAAGGTTCCAAGCAGTTAAAGGAGTCAGCATCGGGATACCTCGACAGGAATGCTTTGGTTTGTTGGGACAAAATGGTGCAGGAAAAACGACGACATTCAAAATGATGACGGGAGATGAAATCGTGACAGGCGGGAACGCGTACCTAAATAAATACGATGTGAAAAATCACATCAAAGAGGTAAACAAGAATCGGTAGTCTGTTTTCGGACTGCTAATGAGATACTATCTATGATATATTGGTACTATATATGTACATAGGTCATGTGTGGATATTTGTCTACTCTATGTATCCCGTGGAGATCCGGGTTAGAATAAGTCCTCAGTACCCCTTGCTTGACGTGCGAGGCGACTAAATGGAGCGGGCCTTCGAATGAGACCGCGAAAACTGAAGCCTCTTGTCACAGCAGGTGTGGCAAGGTAATGATCCCTCTCTGCTCAAAGGCCATAAGCGCCGAGCATGTGCCTAAATTTTGCAGCCCTTCAGCAGCGATAGAGCGGATCATGCGGAAATGCGACAAAAATGTACCATATTAAGAATAAAGCTAACATGTAAGGCAAAACAATTCTCTTTCAAACTCCTATTTTGATTGTATCGTCAATTCGCTAATAGCTTCTATTCAAACAGGTTCAACAAAATCTTGGATATTGTCCGCAGTTTGACGCTCTAATTGATCAAATGACCGGAAGAGAGATTCTGTTTATGTTTGCGCGCCTGCGCGGAGTCAAGGAGGAGTACATTCCTCGAGTGGTAATGGAGCTGATTAAAGTACTTATGTTGGAGAAATATTCCGACAGACAATGCGGGACATACAGGTGTGTTAAGAAATTATTCAAATCATACAATATCTGCATCCGATTTGCTACTATTGTCGTTGACATTTAATCACTACACCCACTGCCGCTGTAGAGAGAGGTTTTGATACTCTTTAACAAAGCAACTTGTCAATATATATATATATATATATATAGATATATATTGATAGATTTATTGAATGCAGACAAAATAAAGATGAGGACAATCCTGTCTACTAGAAATCGTTTCTAAAATTAGTATATATATTTAGAAGTCGGCGTCATTCCACCTTTTTAGGTCAGCTGAGTGACTCGGGTGACCTATTACTATCAGTCTGCGTCCGTCCATGTGTGTCGTCCATAGTATCTTAAGAATTGAACATTTTTAAATTCTTGATGACTACCCTTCCATTTTTTTTTTCAAATTTGGTATGAAGCATCTTTTGGACGTGTTGGGGATAGGATGTAAATCAGGACCCCTGCACCCACAAAGCCTGCCGGAGAAACTGCCAAAAAATCACCAATATTTAAAACTCTTCTCTACAACTAAACATCTGGGGAAATTTAAATACATAGTCATGTAGAATAGGAAGGCTCCTGCCATTGTTGTGAATTTCATGATACTTAGGGTAGAGATTCTGACTGCACGGAAGGGGGGGGGGAGGGCAACTCTTTGTATATAATAATGTTTGAATGTTTGTGAAATGTTTAAATAACTTCTTTTTGATTTTATTGATGATAAAATGAAACTTATTAGATATATTGAAGACGCAGGTAGCCATTCATTAGAATATTAATTTCACGATCCCAGGGGTTTTTGGTATCAGGGAGGAGCCCAAGATGGTCATTTTGATTGCCTGTCTCTATCATTGGAAGGACTTCTTTAATTTGCTGATATTGTATCAAATAATAAATGAATATTTACGAAAATCATAAGGAAGGTACCAGAATTTCGCAACCCAAGTTGATGTTCAGCAATATCCATAGCCGCCCGCGTGGCGCAGTGGTTAGAGCGTCGGGCTCAAAGATCTGATGATCCTTGAGTCGGGGGTTCGAATCCCACTGTGGGACATGGGTGCCGGTCTTTCGGATGAGACCGTATAAACCGAGGTCCCGTGTCGCAGTAGGTGTGGCACGATAAAGATCCCTCCCGCTCAAGGGCCCTGAGTGCCGAGCATAGGCCTAAGTTTGCAGCCCTGTCACCGATAATGGTGACAGCCGCCGGATAGCTGAAAAATTGCTCAGGCGGCTATAAACCAAAACAAACAAAAAAACCAAAACAAAAGCAATATCCATAAGCTATCCTGCCATGAAAAATCTGTTCACGCGAAATAATCCATGAAAATGTAAAATCTTTCAATTTAAAAATCATCGTTATGTCACTTGCATATGATATCCTGTTTTATTATCACCAGTGGCGGCAACAAACGGAAATTAAGTACAGCTATTTCGCTGATTGGAGATCCGCCGTTTGTTTTCCTTGATGAACCTACTACGGGTATGGATCCTGGGGCTCGTCGCCAATTGTGGAATGTTTTGTCACAAGTTCGAGAGAGTGGAAGGACGCTAATACTAACGTCTCACAGGTAAAAGACAGTAACCCTAACCCAGACAGTAACTCCAATGACGCTAAATGTGATTCAAATATTGATAATCTATCATAATACTGATCAACGATAATCAAAGTAAGGTGAAGAGACATTTTGGCCTTCGAAGTATTTACATTCTTCGACGGCCGGAGATTTTGAAGAATATCCTGCTGAAGGGGGGGGGGGGGGGGGGGGGGAGAAAACGATAAACGATATCAATGCACACTATGCGTCAAGGGATGTCCATTTAGTCTTATAGTGAATTGTGTCAAATCTTAGAAAATCTTCTCCTCTACTACCGTGTTTGTCCATCTCTCTGATTTGTATTTCCTATAGGAATTAAGAGAATGGATATTGTTCTTTATCTTGGCCTTTTCATATTTGAGAAAATCTTCTCTACTCCCATATATATTTGAGTAAAACAAAATGCATGGTTATAGGTTGATTGATTGTATATTGTTTTATTTCCAACTCGAGAATATTTGGCTCATATGGATACAACATTGCCGGTGAAGGGCTGCAACATTTAGTCCTTTGCTCAGCCTTTGAACAAGGCGGGATCTTTATCGTGCCACACCTGCTATGACACGGGATCTCAGTTTTTGCGGTCTCATCCGAAGGACCGCCCCATTCAATCGCCTCTTACGACAAGCAAGGGGGTACTGAGGACCTTTTCTATCTAAACCGGGTCCTCACGGGGCTGACTATGATTAGGGACAAGTGTTTCCATTGATTGATTGATTTAATATTGTTTAACGTCCCGCTCGAGAATTTTTCACTCATATGGAGACGTCACCATTGCCGGTGAAGGGCTGCAAAATTTAGGCCTATGCTCGGCGCTTTAAGCAGGGAGGGATCTTTATCGTGCCATACCTGCTGTGACACGGGGCCTCGGTTTTTGCGGTCTCATCCGAGGGACAGCCCCATTTAATCGTTTCTTACGACAAGCAAGGGGTACTGAGGGCCTAGTATAATCCGGGTCCCCATGGGGCTAATTGAATAGGAAATAAAAAGGTTATGGTAACAAGCAGTACTCAATATTGCAATTCCTATAGAAAACACAAATCAGAGAGATAGGCAAACACGGACCCCAGAACATAACAGAGTGCCTAGGAGGAGTAAGCATCCCCAGTCGACCGGTCACACCCATCGTGAGCCCTATATGATAGGAGACTCCGTGTATGAGCTTTGTATGGTCTATGAGATTCAAGTGACCATTAAGGCCGATGTGTCTCTTGTTTTAATACTATCATTTTGTTTTTGTTTTTTGTTTTTTTTTGGTATTGAGGATGTAAAGTTCCACCCTTTCGCCCACCCATTTCTTTTGTCACCATTTATTGAGTTACTGAGTTTTTTCTTTCTATTGATGCCTGGATTTTGTCTGTGCCTAATTCGAAGGGCATAGCTCAGTGGTTAGAGCGTCCGCTTCGTAACCGGGAGGTCGTGAGTACGAGCCCTGCTCGTGTCATGGCCGCGTTAAACCTAAGACGAAAAATAGGTAGTGATTGCTCCTTCGTCAAACGCTCGGCATTTAGAAGTGAGAATCACGGGTCTTTCGGATATGACCTTAAAAACGGAGGTCCCGTGTCACGGTAGGCGTTGGCACGTTAAAGAACCCTCACTGCTACGGCCCTGAGCGCTAAGCAAAGGTCTAAATTTGTGGTACTTCACCTACAGCTGGTGACGTCTTAATATGACTGAAAAATTCTCAACGGGACGTAAAACAAACAAACAATCAATCAATCAATCGAAGGGCATATAAATCCGCAAAAATGCTTTCATAAATCTTCACTTCTTGTAGACTATTTCATATAAAAGATAAATGGTACCAATTTAAAGAATTTATGAGATTAGACCGAATAAAAGCAGCCCTTCGTAATTTTACGAAACGATAGGATGCAACTTTTCCTTCCGACCTACAGCAAATGATATGATATCCTACCCTGGGGTCCAGCGCAGGGGGTTACAACTTTATTTATTTATTCATTTTACATTTTTGCAGTTTTACGGCTCTGGAAAGAACATGTTAAAAGGGGAAGAAATTTGAAGAGTAATTCTTTTATATGTGAATGTTAAAACGAATAGGATATTTACAAACTTGATTTAAGAATCAGAGACCTTTAGTGCTATGAATACTTATGATTTAAGAATCAGAGACCTTTAGTGCTATGAATACTTATGATTTAAGAATCAGAGACCTTTAGTGCTATGAATACTTATGATTTAAGAATCAGAGACCTTTAGTGCTATGAATACTTATGATTTAAGAATCAGAGACCTTTAGTGTTATGAATACTTATGATTTAAGAATCAGAGACCTTTAGTGTTATGAATACTTATGATTTAAGAATCAGAGACCTTTAGTGTTATGAATACTTATGATTTAAGAATCAGAGACCTTTAGTGTTATGAATACTTATGATTTAAGAATCAGAGACCTTTAGTGTTATGAATACTTATGATTTAAGAATCAGAGACCTTTAGTGTTATGAATACTTATGATTTAAGAATCAGAGACCTTTAGTGTTATGAATACTTATGATTTAAGAATCAGAGACCTTTAGTGTTATGAATACTTATGATTTAAGAATCAGAGACCTTTAGTGTTATGAATACTTATGATTTAAGAATCAGAGACCTTTAGTGTTATGAATACTTATGATTTAAGAATCAGAGACCTTTAGTGTTATGAATACTTATGATTTAAGAATCAGAGACCTTTAGTGTTATGAATACTTATGATTTAAGAATCAGAGACCTTTAGTGTTATGAATACTTATGATTTAAGAATCAGAGACCTTTAGTGTTATGAATACTTATGATTTAAGAATCAGAGACCTTTAGTGTTATGAATACTTATGATTTAAGAATCAGAGACCTTTAGTGTTATGAATACTTATGATTTAAGAATCAGAGACCTTTAGTGTTATGAATACTTATGATTTAAGAATCAGAGACCTTTAGTGTTATGAATACTTATGATTTAAGAATCAGAGACCTTTAGTGTTATGAATACTTATGATTTAAGAATCAGAGACCTTTAGTGTTATGAATACTTATGATTTAAGAATCAGAGACCTTTAGTGTTATGAATACTTATGATTTAAGAATCAGAGACCTTTAGTGTTATGAATACTTATGATTTAAGAATCAGAGACCTTTAGTGTTATGAATACTTATGATTTAAGAATCAGAGACCTTTAGTGTTATGAATACTTATGATTTAAGAATCAGAGACCTTTAGTGTTATGAATACTTATGATTTAAGAATCAGAGACCTTTAGTGTTATGAATACTTATGATTTAAGAATCAGAGACCTTTAGTGTTATGAATACTTATGATTTAAGAATCAGAGACCTTTAGTGTTATGAATACTTATGATTTAAGAATCAGAGACCTTTAGTGTTATGAATACTTATGATTTAAGAATCAGAGACCTTTAGTGTTATGAATACTTATGATTTAAGAATCAGAGACCTTTAGTGTTATGAATACTTATGATTTAAGAATCAGAGACCTTTAGTGTTATGAATACTTATGATTTAAGAATCAGAGACCTTTAGTGTTATGAATACTTATGATTTAAGAATCAGAGACCTTTAGTGTTATGAATACTTATGATTTAAGAATCAGAGACCTTTAGTGTTATGAATACTTATGATTTAAGAATCAGAGACCTTTAGTGTTATGAATACTTATGATTTAAGAATCAGAGACCTTTAGTGTTATGAATACTTATGGGTATTGACTTATATAATAATAAAGTAGTTAGCAGATATCTAATTGATTATCACATAAAAAAGTAATATGTGTATCTGAACTTTTTGCATAATCATCAATCTGCAGTTGCATTAACAAGATAAGCAGGCTGTAAGATTACACATGATCACAATCAATCTCTTCTGTAGCGGATACATTGATAATGCAGTCATCATTATTTTCATCTGTAAGCAAAAACCAAATAAGCATGTTAGGAAACAATATACACCAACTGTATGACGTCTTGGGCTGATAGAGATGTGTCTAATTTATTTGTCCAGCATGGAGGAGTGTGACGCTCTCTGTACCCGTCTAGTCATCATGGTTAACGGCCAGTTTGTCTGTCTGGGTAGCCCACAACATCTAAAGAACAAATTTGGCAGTGGCTACACTTTGATCGTACGTTTGGCTGCAGATGGTTCTGATCCTACAGCGATAAAGAACTTCATCAAGGAGCGGTTCACGGACAGTCAGGTCTTTGATGATCACCATGGTTACGTCCACTTCCAGATCCCAGACACTTCCGTGTCATTGTCCACTGTGTTTGGTGCCATGGAAGAGGCGTCTTCAAGCCTCGGTTTAGAGGACTATTCCGTCCACCAGACCACGTTAGAGCAAGTGTTTCTAACCTTCACAACCAATCAGGTATCTTTTACTCGTGTAATGCTTTTATATGCTTTCTGTGTCAAATTCTGTTTCTACACATTTCAGGATTTTATCACATTATAATCATTCAAGATGAAAAACTGAATACACTTTGATATACTTTCTGTACATGAAAAAGGATTGATATCAGTTAAAAAAAGAAATTGTTTTCCGAGCCTTTGCCTGACTGTATGTTATATTGTATGGCGTGCTTTTGAAGGTATCGTTGGACTGCAATCCTCAGGGTATATTTAGATTTCTGTATTAGTTTTATGTGAGTCGTTTACAACTCAGTTTGATATAATACATCGTTATAAAGCTCATGACTGCTAGATTTAGTCTGCATTTCGATATCGGCCTTCACACTTATCTGGTCAATTTCCAGTTTGTCTTTAGGACACCTTTAAGAGCATGCCTGCTGAATTTTGTTTTATTTTGAACTATAAAAATGGTTCGAATCATCCACCTAGGTGCCGCCTAAAGAGAAGACCAAAGACAAAGGTTGTTGCGGGCTGTGCACCTGCTGCTCACTGTGTGCTTGTACGTTGTGCTGTGGTGATGATTAATGCAGTATTCCCTGTCCATATATGTTTACCCTGAAGTCAGATTGTAGCGGTCAGCATTGAAATGAATTCTGTCATATTGAAAATGGATTTGTAATCTTCATCGATACTTTGTAAGATATATCGTGTCTTTAAAATTTTTTTAGGGTGTACGTACGTTTTACATTCCAGCATTTTTCTACGTATACGTTTATACTTTGAAGCTTATCTAGGTTAAGTGTATTTTATCGTCCTCTTTATCTGTGTGAGATCTCAATGTCATAGCTATTACACGTCCTCGGGATAGTGAACGATTGTCGATTAAGGCATAAAGGGAATTATGGACTAGTTTTTAGCAAGTGTTTGTCGATAATTAACTGATTTGATATAAAAGATTCGTGATTATTAATGGTGTTGTCGTTCATGCTTCAATGAACGTACACGGTTAGCCTTCAACTGCTACTTCATTATGATTGACACATTAACATGAATCAAATATTATAAAGTTAAATGTGGAATCAACAGAGAAATTAATACAAGTAGTTTTCTACCCAGAACACAAGAGAACGTAGACTAACCCAGAACGCAAGGATACGTAGCATATCCGGTAGTTGTGATTGACCTATAACACAAGGATACCTACCTTAGTTGTGATAGAAAGAAATTTGCTCGTGCAAGATTTTTTTTTCGTCGTCATTGTAACCGGCTAATGTAAAGGGAGAAAACCAGCATATACCATGTTCCTTGTTAAGGTAGACCTGTTAAAAAACTAGAATCCACACAAATCTGCTTGAATGATTTCAACATCTGTAGTTTCTTGTATACTTAAACAGCATCATAGTTTTGCTTGAAGTCCTTGTGTTTTATATCTGTTGTTTGTTATCCTGTGATATATAGATATTTATTTTTATATTATATGTATCGTGGCGCGGATCCAAATAGATTAGACTGTGATCCACCCCATGATCCATGTCATGACAGCATAACATCTGTCTTATCTATTGCACTAAATTGCATTCATGGGAATTTATTGGACTCTTTTGCTAATTATAATGCATATGCTGTGATGTTTGACCACACAGTATGTTAAGCATGACCCTAAATAATTTGCTAATAAATTGTATTACGAATTCATATCGTTTTTTCGATATGCCTCGGATACAGCTCTGTTTTGTGATAATTAGAATTATGTATCGTGTAAAAGTGTAACTGGATTTTTATGAGGTTAGGAAGCAGATACACGTATGCCTTGCAGACAGTTATTGTCGCAATTCATGTACCCATGTATTTTGAAAAGTGGATTTATTATTTTTTTTTCCGCTGACTTCGTCATGATTACATTTACTAGAAAACTGTGTGATATGTTTAATGATAGTTTTAATTTTATTTCTTGCCTTAACCACATAAATTTATTTATTTCATGTAAAATATAATTATTAATAAAGAGGTACTATATTGCTAAACAATCCCTGTTTTGCCGGAGCTAAGAAATTAGTTGACAAACTATTTTATATGATTAATACGAATCAAGGTATACATGTGTATGTTTGAATATTATTTGATACGTTTTTTTGTAAATCACGATACATATGTACACTAATACATTCAGAATGAATTAAGTATCTGATCCCAACATTGCGCACTTTGATATCAACTTCATGTTTTATTCGGAAACTCAGCTGGATAGGCAAAGGGAGGCTATCACTGTCCTGCGTCAAATTTCTTATTCTTAAAAACCAATGGCCGATTTAAAGCACCCCCCCCCCCCCATTCGCCACAAACTATCAAAATTATGTGACTAAAACTTCAGGTTTGGCACAAAAAATGATGAAGTATTTAGGCTAATACTTGACTTTCACATGACCCCCCCCCCCCCCCTTAATTTCGGAAATCCACCAATGAAAACAACCAAAAACCAGAAGCTGTAACAGCAGAACTATTGCGGAAAGTATTAATTAAGTGTAGTTGATGGAGATGAAGTTGTTTTCAATGCATTAAACCTTGTTATTTCTTGTTGGCTTTGAAAAAATTATGTTGATGAAACGTCTGATGTATTAATTAGGGTCGTCCGGTATTTTTGCAACATTTCCGCTTTTAAGGGATCAATGAAGAATGTCAGCATAAATTTCATAATGCATACCAGACGGATTGTTGAGTTGATACCACAGTGCTTACTACTTGACCTAACTGTTGATTACAGATGTCGTTTATTCATGTGAATATGTCTGTTTTATATTTGAATAAAATTAATACATGGCAATTTGTTGGGAGTGATTCATGACAGGTGTTTGCAGGTGAATTATCTACCCATCAGCTGCCACTGATCACTGTCGATTCTTTACTTACATGTCAATATGAATCTGCGCGCGCATTTACACTACTTATGTATCAACAACTTACGAAAGAAAATTTGGAGGCCCTTTGAAAGGATCAACTCAGGATCACAAAAGACGTACTGGGGAGAGAAAAAATATTAGAAAAAGTAATTTAAATACTCCTCTACCGGTTAGTAAATCTAGGTTTGTTTTCCCTCTGTCAGTTTCTCCGTCAGTCTGAATACTCTACCGTTTAGTAAATCTAGGTTTGTTTTCCCTCTGTCAGTTTCTCCGTCATTCTGAATACTCTACCGTTTAGTAAATCTAGGTTTGTTTTCCCTCTATCAGTCCCTCCGTCAGTCTGAATACTCTACCGGCTAGTAAATCTAGGTTTGTTTTCCCTCTGTCAGTCTGTCACTTAGTCTCTCCCATTGATTTTACATACATTTTTTCTGTTATGCTAGCGAAGATTCATATGAAACCTAAATACCAGAGTGACAACCTACAGGTCAAATTCAAATTTCGTACCGTTTGATGGGCAGGTGTGAGAGGAATTCAGTTTTATAGTGTTCCGTTTGATGGACAGGTGTGAGAGGAATTCAGTTTTGTAGTGTTCCGTTTGATGGACAGGTGTGAGAGGAATTCAGTTTTATAGTGTTCCGTTTGATGGACAGGTGTGAGAGGAATTCAGTTTTATAGTGTTCCGTTTGATGGACAGGTGTGAGAGGAATTCAGTTTTATAGTGTTCCGTTTTTATATTCACGTACACACTCATTCTTCGCACTCACTGTATGTTGATAAACGGTTCCATGTGCCCTCAGATACCCTGTGAAACTGCCTCCCGCTTTATCCTGAGTTCGAAAATCCATTAACTGTTTTTAAATGTAAACTTAAAATGCATCTTTTTAACATGAAGTCTAATAGGCACGTTTCGAGTGTTTCCAGAATACCCGGAAATTTTCGAATTTAGCAAGGCTGGTTATGTCCGGTTCATAATATATATATATATATATATATATATATATATATATAATGATTTCTGCCAAAAATCAATGTGATGCAAGTATTTCACTGGAGATCGAAGTTATTGTTAATTTTAGCGTTTGATTTGTATAATCTCTTGATAGATAAATCAAACGTATATCAAATTCAATGAACACTGTAGTTGTCAGTTTGTACTGCGTTTATTTAGAGTAGTCCAATTTATTTCATTTTTATCACTATTCGCTCATGAAATACAGAAAGGGTGTACAGGGTTTTGTGGATTCAAGACTATTTTTGTGGATTCCGACAACTAGTAATATATATATATATATCGAATGGCGAAGTAAACAATGTGCAAATCGTAATCATAAATCCCCAAGACATATACAAGTTCCAGTGTAGGGCAACATGGACCTCTGACAAAGCGAAGATAGGATCAGGTGCCATGGAGGAGTAAGCATCCTCTGCTGACCGGTCATGAAGTGATAAGGGAGTCGAGTCTAGACATGTAAAAATTACAAACATAAATGCCTTGTAAAGTCCTTTACATTCTGCGTAAAATTGTCTGCGCTAATTAATTACGCTGACTAAAATACATTTTAATTAATGTATGACTTCACAATTAACTCTTCATTCTGTAAGAATGCACAAAATGCATATCGTCAGTATGGTCCGATCTGATAAAAGTAATAATGAAAAAAAAATGTAGAATGATTTCTGCGTATCTTCTGCGGCCTGATACCTTTGACGCGTGCGTATCTTTTGCGGCCTGATATCTTTGACGCCTGCGTACCTTCTGCGGCCTGATATTTTTGACGCTTGCGTCAAGTTGCTTTCTTGTTTAACACTTTAAGGCAGAAAATAGCCTTCAATTGAACACATCCGTCGAAAATATGGAAAATCTGCTTCTGCTCTGCGGGTGGTCATGCATTCGTGCTTGGTGCCTATACCGAGCTAGATATAGCTTTCCCGATAATTTTGTTGTAAAGCGCATTAAATCCTAAGCAGGGTAGCATGGTCGAATGTTTTAGCAGCCATCCTGGGGTCACAGGAATTTCAAAACTCTCAAGGCAAAAATGACAATTTGCCGAATAGTAGTAGTACCCCCTCCTTATCTTAGCTTTAACGTCACTACTGAAGCAGATACAGAAATGTTTTACCCACCAAATTAATCACGAATGACGTATTTATTTGGGAAAGTTGATTAAAAGTCGATTAATGAACTACCCGAAGCAGAAAATGGCCTTCATTCGAACACATCTGTCAAAAATACGTAAATAGTTTTCTGCATTGCAAGGGTCCCGCATATCGTGTATTGGTGAATGTGTGGAGCTAGGTAGAGCAATCCTGATATATTTGTTGTGAGGAGCATAAAATTTTAATTGGATGTCTTTAGAGCCCTGCTGTGGTCAAAGGAAATCCGAACATAGATTTTTTCCCCTTAGTATCTGTCAAAGGTATGTTCAAAAGATATTTTTGGGTAGATATATTTTATTTGACCATAAAATACTAATACCAAGCTTATTCATGGCAAAAACAGCGAAAATAATGAAAATTGGGGGGGGGATTAACTCCAGGGTCAGTAGAATGGCATTTTCGGTTCAAAACTCTAGAAACATTTGATTTTGGAAACATTTTATCAAATGGATAAAAATATTCTACAAAAATTCTATCTATCGATTAAAAAGTAATGGATGAATCTCAAGAACGTGCAAGATGCACAGGGGAATCAGGCAAGGATGTCCGATTTAAGCTTTTTTATACCTCTTTGTTGCCGACATTCTGGCAGATAATATTAGAACTAACTATTCGATCCAGAGTTTTACAACTAAAAAGCTAAAGCAAGAAATATAAAAGTATTCAAGATGTGGATGACATGACACTAGAATTAAGTGATACGGGGTCTTTGAAACTAGCAATAAAAAACTCTATAATTTCTGTGAATTAGCAGGGTCAAAAACAAATTTCACAAAAACAGAATGTATTTTACTAGGAACCTTAAAAACCAGTTTGAACCAGTGGAAGGAATTAAAGTAACTAAGAAAGCCGTAAAGTGTGTAGGCATTTATATAGCACAAAACAAAATGTTAAAATGAAAACAGAATGAAAATGTTATAATGAAAACAGAATGAAAATGTTATAATGAAAACAGAATGAAAATGTTATAATGAAAACAGAATGAAAATGTTATAATGAAAACAGAATGAAAATGTTATAATGAAAACAGAATGAAAATGTTATAATGAAAACAGAATGAAAATGTTATAATGAAAACAGAATGAAAATGTATCACGAAATTGAAATGTCAAAATGTTATAATGAAAACAGAATGAAAATGTTATAATGAAAACAGAATGAAAATGTTATAATGAAAACAGAATGAAAATGTATCACGAAATTGAAATGTCAAAATGTTATAATGAAAACAGAATGAAAATGTATCACGAAATTGAAATGTTATTTGAATCATGGAAAAGAAAAAAATGAACATTGCTTGGAAAATGTACAATCATTAACTCTCTGGTATATCAAAGGTGATCTATGCTGCAAGCATCTTGGAATTACCCTATGATAAATTTATAAAAGTCACAAATAGGTAAATAGGGTGTTATTTAACTTTTTATGGAATAATACTGATAGAATGAAGAGGAACACATTGATAGGAGATATAAAAGATGAATTTGTAGGTAGAGATGATCTGGAGTCTACGCTGACGCCTTAAAAGTATTGTGAGTCACACGTCGTCTTACAACTAATCATATCATTAAAGAATATCAAAAATGCTTCTGCAAAGCATTAATTATTTAAGACTTCTGAAACATCAACTGACGATTACGACATTATAAAATATTTCCCTGTGTTTTATAAACAGGCTTTTTCTTGTTATAACCTTTGTCAAGAAAATAACAAAAGCCAAATTATCAATTTCACAGAAACATTCCTCCTACAACCAATATGATAAGGTATAACTTCCTTTATAAACCAATATGTTTTGATGATTGGATAAAAAGTGGCATATAATATGTTAAAGGCATATTTAATGAGGATCGACTATTAAAATCTAGTAAACAAATTTATGATAGTCTTACGAAAAAAAAACAACAATCGGTTGTGTGAGTGCAAATTAAAAATTTGAACGCAGATATAACTTTTCTAAAATTCCTTATTTCAAACTACAAGATAATACCAAGCTTGCTTTTACAAAAAAAAAAAAAAAAAAAAAACAGAAAGAAAAAGAAAAAAGTTTTACTCAACTTTAATAAAACATAAATTTCAAAAATTTCAAACACCCTTGCTTACAACAGTAAATAGGGAGTTCCAGATACCAGACAAAAAGGCATGGGAATCAATATTTTTGATAAAAATTACAAATATAGATGACAAAGCCTTAGCAGAGTTTAATTATAAACTATTAAACAACTTGTTGAGTGATGATTTTCTGATTATAAATGGAGTAATACTGTAAATGATAAATGCAAGCTGTATAACACTGAGATAGAAAACACAGAACGCTTCATTGTTGAATGCATTGATGTACAACATCTATGGAAGATTGCATCCATTTGTTTGAATTTCAAAATTACTTGGAAACATGTTGTTGAATTCTATCTAGATGATCTTGAATTGGCAGACGACAGCTACGTTATGTCTTTTATAGCCTTCAGGATTTATAAATGTAAAATGAGTTGTAAAATTGTACACGAAGATGAAACAATGATGTTGTAAATTTATTTCCATCGCGGAATACATCAAATCACTGTCACGTTCTGTCGCCTTTACATAAAACCAAGGAAAAGACCCAACTTTTTGTTTCCAATATTACATGTATACTGCTATGATTCCTTACAGGTCTGTATTGAAATCCTCTGAGGGGGACAGTCCCTCAGATGAAGAACAAGGAGCACCTACTCAGACTCTTGTGTTAGCGTGTATATTCCATTGTATATACAGAGTATCAGTATTCAGTAGTTTATGTACTTTTATTTTACTAAATTTGTTACTAACTTTGACTACGGATAATGCCGTTTACCTAATTTCGACTAAGGGTTCACGGCGGGTGTGACCGGTCAGCAGAGGATGCTTACTCCTCCATGGCACCAGGATTGGTTTGGGTTGGGTTTTTTGTTTTCATTTGTTAAACATTTGGTAAGAAAAAAGAAAATTAACTCTCCTAAAAGCCCACCAAAATCGTAAAAGTTTTTATTCAACCCAAAGTTCAAAATCCTAAAAAGTAATGGTAGGGATGCCTCCATACATGAATTCACCTGTCCAAAGTGATATTTCCAATACCTTTTAATAATTGCCATAAAAAGTGGGGGAGGGGACAACCAGTCGGTGTATCAAGTGTTGAATGTAATATATAACGGTCTTTGCGTGTAAAATAGTTGAAATAACGGGAAAATAAAGCATTGTATTAAAACGTGAGGTAAGTCACCCCCCCCCCCCCCCCTGTATTGTCACAATGAGCGAGAGCGTAATCTGGAGGTCAAAAATGTAAAACGTGAGGGCATTCAACCCTCCCCCTGTATTGTCACAATATACGAGAGCGTAATCTGGAGGTCAAAAATGACAAACTCGGGAAAAGTGTATGGGATCAACAGGGGCTTGTTTAATAATTTTATAATACGTCATAATGATTTGAAGATACGTTCTGCATTAGTAGAGATATTTCGAAGTGGTGGATCCAGGGTTTCCGGAAAGTGGGGGGGGGGGGGGGGGGGGGTGGCACATGTAAACGTCAAGTACTACCAAAAATACTCAGCCATTTTGGATGCTAAAACTGAAGTTTTACTCACATTATTTTGTAAATTTGTGGCGGAATGGGAACCGGGCCAGATATTTAATCTAATTCATTTTGATTGTCGATTGGAGTCTTCACTCGGAAAACCTGTGCATCGTTAATGTGACCAAGATACCCTAGTCAGCATCAATGACATTTTGTGTGTGCACTCATCCGTATCGCTAATACTCAATGTAATGTACACGTTGAGGCTTGACAGGAAGAAAGTATCATCAATTGCTCCAAGTGCTACTATGGCCAAGATGTTTCTTCAGTAGCTCATACAGAACTGCCCAAATTGACAAGGATAATCGAGATATGCCAAAAATTCATTTCAGAGTTGTGTATAATGGATACGTTTTAAGCCACGTGACTTTTTTCTATCCAGGTTACACGATGTTCGATAAGTAGACAACACTGTAAGTAGAACTGTCTGTGTCTGGTGTCTCACCGGTCCCAGCGAAATAATAATAATAATAATAATAATAATAATAATAAAAACTTAAAAAAGCAAACAGACATCTGTTTTAACAGAAGTCTGAAAATAGCTCGCTCCCCCATCTACTCACGCCTGTTTTCCGACCTCCTCTTTATATCAGATTCATCGAAAATTATTGAGATTGAAAAGGAAAAAGTGAAGATGGATATATAATGGGTATATTTGCAACTAGATATTTCTAATTTAATTAAATTCAATCTCTAAATAGGCCAACTAAGTAATCAGGAGCACGTGTTTCTTGCATGTGCACTGAATTCGATCTATTGAGTGCGTTCGAGACCGCCGTTCCCGTTGTTCTTAGAGTTGCGAATACAAGACGTTATTCTTCGACCACAGTGCCCAAAGAGGTGGTGTGAGTTCCGTTCTTGTGATGCGTACTGGGCGTTCGGGATTGACAGGAATTTCTTCTCGTGCGACGAACAGCGGATTTGAACGCACTCTTATGGTGTACGTGATCTATGAATGGGACTCCAAACAGGTTAGACATTACAAAGTCCGTGATTAAAAACAAATGTAGTACTCAAGGATGTTATATATTAATTAAATTGCATAATCATGTATCAAATTACATTTATTGCATAATCATGTATCAAATTACATTGATTGTATAATCGTGTGTCAAATTACATTGATTGCATAATCATGTGTCAAATTACATTTATTGCATAATCATGTGTCAAATTACATTGATTGCATAATCATGTGTCAAATTACATTTATTGCATAATCATGTGTCAAATTACATTGATTGCATAATCATGTGTCAAATTACATTGATTGCATAATCATGTGTCAAATTACATTTATTGCATAATCATGTATCAAATTACATTGATTGCATAATCATGTATCAAATTACATTGATTGTATAATCATGTATCAAATTACATTTATGTCATAATCATGTATCAAATTAATTGATTGCATAATCATGTGTCAAATTACATTGATTGCATAATCATGTATCAAATTACATTGATTGTATAATCGTGTGTCAAATTACATTGATTGCATAATCATGTGTCAAATTACATTGATTGCATAATCATGTGTCAAATTACATTTATTGCATAATCATGTGTCAAATTACATTGATTGCATAATCATGTATCAAATTACATTGATTGCATAATCATGTATCAAATTACATTGATTGCATAATCATGTATCAAATTACATTGATTGCATAATCATGTGTCAAATTACATTGATTGCATAATCATGTATCAAATTACATTGATTGTATAATCATGTGTCAAATTACATTTATTGCATAATCATGTATCAAATTACATTGATTGTATAATCGTGTGTCAAATTACATTGATTGCATAATCATGTGTCAAATTACATTGATTGCATAATCATGTGTCAAATTACATTGATTGCATAATCATGTGTCAAATTACATTGATTGCATAATCATGTATCAAATTACATTGATTGTATTATGTGTTGTTATGTAGACGGTATCATTTCCGTTGTTATTAAATTTTAGTTTAAAGAACTGGCGGCTTATTTCGAAAGTAACATTATCCCAAACCCGTGGTGCTTTAAAGAAACTGTGATGGCCAACATTCATAATCATAGAATTCAGTCTATATTCTGGTATGGAAAATTCCACATATGAACTAGTTTTGGTTTCTTCAAATAACGTATTCAAAACCCCCAATGGAACAGAGTAAAGTTTTGTGAGAATATGATGTGAACCTAATTGTCTGTTCACGTAAGGTAAAAGCGAGTCAAGTGTGACATCCTGTATACTAGATCTTTGATATGAACGATGTCCATGGCTGCGTTTGCGTCTATGCGTATCAGGAAAACGTCCCATCACATCCACGTTATTTCCTAGTGGACTCGTCAAATTTGCGATATAAGATATATTATCGTAAGCAACCAGATTATTATCAAATAGAATCCTAACAGAGATCACATGGCTCGAGGAACCAAACCGCTGGTTTACCAAACACCGGATGATATAAAAATTCTGAACCAGAGATACCTACTGACGCGGCGTATATTGGATACTATGTTGATGGACAAAGCTGTGAAGACATTAACTCACGAAATACTCACAACCTTCCTTGCAGAGGCGAGTGTCATCATAAACTTGTACCTACCTCATCAGATCCCGAATTCCCTCTGATCCTTACTCCTTATACACTTCTAACCCGAAAACAGACAAGGGATGGGAACCCCTTGAACCTTTCAACGAAAAGAATGCATACACAGCCCAATGGAAGAGAGCTTAACATCTAGCAGATTTATTTTGGGAACATTGGAGGAATTAGTATCCATTAACGTCACAAAGTCGGATGGGCAATGAACCAAAGAAATGTAACCGTCGGTGATGTTGTTCTTATGAAGGACGAAGGTGCATATCGTTATGACTGGAAAATGGCAGTAGTTGAACGTACATTTCCCAGCAATTCAGACAAGAAATTACGTTCTGTGGATTTCCGTGTGATACAAGATGCTGGACAAGATATATATTATACTCGTCCGGGTAAAGAACAGGTTATTTTGTTATCAGTATGATTATGACAGAACAATGTGTTATTTCTTTGAATTAAAAAAAAAGTTTGTTAGCAGACATGTGATATCTCCGTGAAGAGCTGTCATTATGTTTTGATATATTTTTTTTGTCATTGAGTTGTCTTTCCAATACCATTGCTTTGTCTTCGGAACGTGTAGAGTTACCTTTCTTGGTTAAATCACGTTTATTGTTTATATGTGATTCCGTTTCGCGCCACGCATTGTCGATTGCTTTAATCATTCCCTTTTATATACATAGATTGATTGTTTATTTGTTTCCCCCCACACTCAATTTTTCAGTTATCTGGTCGTGGCTGCTTTATGTTGATGGAGGAGAGAATCCAGATACAATGCACTTGGGAAGAGACCACCGACCTTCCGAACGTAAACTGGCAAACTTTCTCACATATATTGAGAATCAAACACGCGCCGACTAGAGGTGAGATGCCTTGTGATTTTGGGCATGATGCTCTAAACACTCGGCCGCGTACCTCTCCACCACACCTACCCTTATATACATAGCGGAAGCACACAGTGTAAGTAATGTTTTGCATTTCATTATAATGATTCTTTAGTCTTGGAATACGTATTTAGTCTGTTTTGGTTTGCTATTGCCGCTTGTTGTTTATAGTAGTTTATATCTTGCGTGATTTCTATGGAACCCCGGTAATGTCATTTAAATTTTCTATGGAAACCTGTTTGCAATAAAATTAAATCCATTGATTGATTGTTTGTTTGTTTTACATCTCATCGAGAATATTTCACTCATATTGAGACGTAACCAGTTGTAGGTGAAGTACCACAAATTTACACCTATGCTTAGAGCTTAGGGCCGTAACAGTGAGGGTTAGGTAACGTGCCAACGCCCACCGTGACATGGGACTTCCGTTTTTAATGTCATATAGAAAGACCCGTGATTTCACTTCTAAATACTGAGCGTTTGGTGAAGGAGCAATTACTATCTATTTTTGCGTCTTACGTTTGACGTGGCCATGGCACGAGCGGGGGGGGGGGGGGGGGGGGGGGGGCACTAACTCACGACCTCCCGGTTACGAAGTGAACGCTCTAAGCACTGAGCTACCGCGACCTGTTAAATTTAATCCAAATTCTAGTATTTTCATTATATGATATTTCTTAAGTCTTTTTCACCTACTTGTAATTTAGCAGTATATTTAGTACTCCTGTTTATTTCAGTTTCACCTCATGAAATATACAATAAAGATAATGCACCATACTTCTGTGACTTGGTTGTTATACCATCTGCAAAAGTACTGACATATATTTGAAATTCTAAGGATGTTGATTTTATTTTTTTTCAAAATCAATGGCCTAACCTTCTCAGTGGTCTGATCACATGATAGACCTCACCTTCACATTGGTTTGATCACATGATCAAAGAAACAAACACTCTGGAGTTGGTGATTATACTATTTATTTCTAGGGATCTATCTTTGGGCATGACGACTCAAATTAAAATTACTGCGGTACATTGACAACATGCCCTTGATTCAGTCATGTAAAGAAGAAGCTAGGTTTTGCTTCAGGATTTGGTTTTGCGCACACTTTAAAGTTTTAATATTCAGAACATAGCAAGATATCTTTCAAGAAAAAGACAACATCTGCCAAATTGCATTTATGATAGGTTAACATATCTTACTTTACGGCAATTGGTGAAAGTCATTTAAAAAAAGAAGAGATTTGTTCAAAACGAATTGTATGATGCCTCCATTAAATACCAAATAACCGCATATTCAGGAATTCTTACAAGAGGCTATTGGATAGAGTGCACTTGTCACAGATCTATGAAATATAATTTTTCATCAACTATTAACGAAATTGTGCAATTCAGCATTGCATTCACTTGAAATGTTCCCTGTATGATGTTTATATATACTCTGCAAAAAAAGAAACGCATAGCCCTTTTGAAATTTTAAAAATGCAAATTATGTATTTTACCAGGTAAACTGAAATGGTCAATTGAGTAATTGATTTTTTACAGGTAAGTATGAAACTTTAAAGGTCTGTTCATTTGATTTGGCTCTCTGCCAAATTAGCTCGGCGACTCTCTAAAATTGCACATCACCTCTATCGCCATGGAATTTGGCTTACGTTTTTCACGAGAACTTTGTGCTTAATTCAACCACTACATTAAAGCGTATAAAAGGACGAAGTTTGAAGATTGAATTCATCATAACGTTAAAATGCTGCCATGCCAAGGTTGGACCCTGCTACTCGAAATATCGTCATTGGCCGTCTCCAGGCTGGAGTATCCCAAAGTGAGATTGCACGAACTGAAAACGTAAATCAGAGCACAATTTCTCGGCTGTGGAACAGATTCCAGCAGACTGGCTCAACTAATGACCGACCGAGGAGTGGGCGACCTTGCATTACGACTCCTGGACAAGATCGCTACATCCGGGTCTTTCATCTACGGAATCGAACCGTTGCTGCAACAGCTACTGCAGTCGGAAAAACTGGATTGAGAAGAATCAGCTCGCAGACAGTCCGCAACCGACTTCGACAATATGGCATTAGACCCAGAAGACCGTATTTTGGAGCAGTTTTGACACCGTTACACAGACGAGAAAGAGTCCGATGGTGCAACAGATTGAGGGGCTGGACATTCCGCAACTGGCGTAGAATCTGGTTCAGCGATGAGTCCCGTTTTCTGCTACAGAAACGTGATGGAAGAATCCGTGTATACCGGCGCAGGAATGAACGTTTCTCTTCCTTGTGTGTCCAAGAAGTGGATAGCTTCGGTGGAGGTAGCGTCATAATGTGGGCGGCGATCTCTAATGACCATAAAACAGAACTGGTACATGTCCCGGGCAATTTAACGGCTCAAAGGTACAGAGACGAAATTCTCCAACCTCACCTTATGCGCGTAATTGACCGACAGAGGGAGTTATTCCAACATGACAATGCTAGGCCTCACACAACCCGCTTAACAATTGACTACCTTCAGCAGAACAACATTAATGTGCTACCATGGCCTTCCAAATCACCGGATTTGAATCCCATTGAACACTTATGGGACCAACTGGATAAACGTGTGCGCCTGCGCCAACCTCCGCCTCAGACCCTCGATCAGCTCCGTCAAATGTTACAACAGGAATGGCGAACAATTCCACGCAATAACGTAAGAACATTGATTGACTCTATGCCAAGGAGATGCAGAACTGTGTTGGCAGCTCGAGGTGGTCATACACGGTACTAACTTAAACGTGACAAGAAGTGTTCTTAACTGTGATGATCTGACTTTTTTTTCACCAATATCTAAGGTTTGGACTGTAATTTTTTCAATTGAAACAATTCTAGTGAATATCTACATTTGTTATTGTAAAATCATAATCCAAAATACATCTACTAAAATCTTTAAAAATCCATTATGCGTTTCTTTTTTTGCAGAGTATATATATTGGCGAGTCATGGTCGTTTATATGTCTATCTTGCATATCTAGTTGGTCAATTGTCTGGCATATCGGGCATGCACACATATGCACATCTGTCACAGTGTGGGTATATCTGGACAATGGTGTTGGCATATCACACACACACACACACACACACACACACACACACACACACACACACACACAAGCATCTGTCACAATGTCGATTTATCTGATTAAAATGTTTTGGACGTAGGTTAGTTATATACTTTTAAAGTCCCACTCGGGAAGTTTTCACTCACACGGAGAGGTCATCATTATCGATGTTGCATTAAGCTGAGTGTGCGCAATATTTGAATAGAATGCACATTTGAAAATTGAAATTGCATAACTCGGGAATGCACATAGTTTGAATTGTTGGATATACAAGGGAGAATTGAAATGGCTTAATTTACTTATGCGGAATATTTGTCTTGTAGAATTACATTTGAAAACTGAATTTGCATAATATGAAGGTCTCCAAATTTTAGGTCAATTCGAGGCGCTTTCAGCCTTTAAGCGGGGAGAGATCTTTATCATGCCATGCCTGCTTTGACACGAGACCTCGAATTTTGTGGCCTCATCTGAAGGAACAACCCATCTTGGTCGCCTCTTACGAAAGGCAAAAGGTACTAAGCACTGAACCAGTGGCCCGGTAGCTCGGATTCCCACGGGGCGATTCTTTTGTCATATCTAGCACAGAAAGACATGTGCATCTACCCCAGAGTGTTATATATCCGATCAATTGTTTTAGCAAATGTTGTACACGCACAAAAAATTGCATCTGTTTCAGTGTAGGTCTCTTCATTTGCTTTGGCAAACGCACACACGTCCACCTGACACAGTGTGCTGATATTTGGTCAATTGTTTTGCCATGTATTGCACACACTTACACACACACACACACACACACACACACACACACACACACACACACACACACACACACACACACACACACATGTGCATATGTCACATGAGGGTCTATACAGTCAATTGTTTTGGCATATCTGACAAACGCACAGATAGGCATCTCTATCACAGTGTGGACATGTCTGGTCAATATTGTCTTTGGCATATCTGCGACACGTTCACATAGGCATCTGTCACAGTGTAGGTGTATACTTGGAAGCTAGATTATAATGAATTAAAAATTGACGCCTTTTTGTAATGGCGGATGGTTTCCAGGACATTTTTCTGTGATCCATTTGGCATTTGGCATGATTTTGATTACACGAGTACTGTTTCCTCAAGGCTCATCGGTTCAATTTAATATTTCATAATTGTATATTTGTCATTTGATTTATCCTGCCAATATTGCATGTTGAACAATCAGCGAATTATTTTTATATTTGTACATGTAGCATGTCTGATTTTGACACGCATGCATCATTTTGTTTTGACAGTCTGCCCATGTATCATGTTGGGACCATCTGTACATGTATCATGTTGGGATAATGTAAAGGTGAAGATAGCTAACAGTATTCAATCTCGTAATTCCTATAACAAATACAAATCAGAGAGATGGGCAAACACGGACCACTAGACATACCAGAGGCTGGATCAGGTGCCTAGGAGGAGTAAGCATCCCCTGTCGACCGGTCACACCCGCCGTGAGCCCTATATTCCGATCAGGTAAACGGAGTGATCTGTAGTCACAATCAATGTGCCAAGAATGGCCTAACAATTGGTATGAAACACGCCAGACAGCATTTGACCTAATGGAAAGTTGTACTGGCAAAACTAGATCGTTATAATGACCATAAAATTTGCGAAATGCTGAATTTAGACTGTACAAACTCCTTTAACATCAACTTCTTTGTCAGTAGACTGCCTCGATTTAAAAACTGATACATAAAAAAAGCTCTTACATACCGAATCAGTTGGAAGATATAAACACCATATGTAGGTGATGGTAGAATATTGCCACTTAGCTCAGGGAAGTTGATGATGGAGACTTTGAAATCATCCCGTTTGTCATAAAGTTGAGTTGTTTGTTTGACAATCTGTTGATGTATCATGTTGGAATAATCTGTCCATGTATCATGTTGAGAAATTTGTCCATGTATCATGTTGAGACAATCTGTCGATGTATCATGTTGGACCAATCTGTGCAGGAATCATGTTAGGACAATCTGTCCATGTATTATGTTGGGACAATCTGTTGATGTATCATATCTGTTGGGACAATCTGTCAATGTATCATGTTTGGACAATATGTCAATATATCATGTTGGGAAAATCTGTCTATGTATCATGCTGGTAAAATTTATCCATGTACCATAGCTGTTGCGACAATCTTTGTGTGTATCATAGCTGTTAGGGCAGTCTGTCCAAGTATCGTATTGGGACAATCTATCTAAGTATCGTATTGGGACAATCTGTCCAAGTATCGTATTGGGACAATCTGTCGATGTATCATGTTGGGACAATTTGTCGATGTATCATGTTGGGACAATCTGTCGATATATCATGTTGGGACCATCTGTCGATGTATCATGTTGGGACCATCTGTCGATGTATCATGTTGGGACAATCTGTTGATGTATCATGTTGGGACCATCTGTCGATGTATCATGTTGGGACAATCTGTCGATGTATCGTATTGGGACCATCTGTCCATGTATCATGTTGGGACAATCTGTCCAAGTATCGTATTGGGACAATCTGTCCAAGTATCGTATTGGGACAATCTGTCGATGTATCATGTTGGGACAATCTGTCGATGTATCATGTTGGGACCATCTGTCGATATATCATGTTGGGACAATCTGTCCATGTATCGTATTGGGACCATCTGTCGATGTATAATGTTGGGACAATCTGTCCAAGTATCGTATTGGGACAATCTGTCCAAGTATCGTATTGGGACAATCTGTCGATGTATCATGTTGGACAATCTGTCGATGTATCATGTTGGGACAATCTGTCGATGTATCATGTTGGGACAATCTGTCGATGTATCGTATTGGGACCATCTGTCGATGTATCATGTTGGGACAATATGTTCATGTATCATGTTGGGACAATCTGTCGATGTATCATGATGGGATCATCTGTCGATGTATCATGTTGGGACAATCTGTCGTTGTATCATGTTGGGACAATCTGTCGATGTATCATGTTGAGACCATCTGTCGATGTATCATGTTGGGACAATCTGTCGATGTATTATTTTGGGACAATCTGTCGATGTATCATGTTGGGACAATCTGTCCATGAAAAGGCTAACATGACTAACAGTATTCAATCTCGGAATTCCTATAGAAAAAACAAATCAGAGGAATGGGTAAACACGGACCCCAGGTCATACCAGAGGCGGGATCAGGTGCCTAGGAGGAGTAAGCATTCCCTGTCGACCAGTCACACCCGCTGTGAGCCCTATATTCCGATCAGGTAAACGGAGCAATCTGTAGTCAGAATCACTGTGCAAAAGACGGCCTAACAATTGGTATGAAATATATCAGACAGCATTTGACTTATACGACCATAAAACTTTAGACGAGACTGTACAAACCCCTATCAACGTCTTTGTCAGTAGCCAGCCTAGATTTAAAAATTGATCATAAGCAGAACAAGCTCTTGCGTATCGAATCAGTTAGGAGATATAAATACCATATGCAGATCATGATGGAATATTCCCACATGAATAAGGGAAGTTGACGATGGAGAAATTGAAATCATCCCGTTTGTCATAAAGTTGGGTTGTTAGTTTGCCGCCGACATCTATTTTCAGTAAAATATGTAAGTACGAAGCAGAAGTGGAAGACACTGTGGTGTTTCTTATTTCAAGCTCACTGGGATATATCGAATCGATATATGAATGAAAATTATCATTGTTAATATTCAAAACGTCGTTGATATATCTAAATGTCAAATTGAAGGCCACAGCAAGAGATTTGTTCTTGTAGAAGCTTTTGAATGAATTCTGCTTCGTAAAATATACAAATAGGTCAGCTAACAAAGGAGTACAATTCGTGCCCGTGGAAATTTCACGAGACTGTTGGAAGACCTGATCACCACAGATTACGAATATATTGTCAATGAGGAACTCTAGCATCTTTTTAATATCAATTTTGTTAGACACCACTCCGATAGCCCGCACAAGTACTCTGAAGCAGACATTAAGGGTATGCTTGGCTTTCTTGTAGATAACATTTACGTAGTGTTTGGAAACCAAGTCTTCCAACAATACATTGGCATTTCCATAGGCACTAATTGTGCCCCCTTATTGGCAGACTTATTTTTATATTCTTATGAAGTGGAATTTGTTCAGAAACTGAAGATAAAAACAAAATACGTGCCGTGTCCTTCAACCATATATATAGATATATCGATGACGTCTTATCAATCAACATTCATCATTTTCATAATTATGTCCATTTGATATATCCCAATGAACTCGAAGTAAAGGACACTACAGAATCTGACGTGTCTGCTTCATATTTGGATATTTTACTTAATATTGACTCTAATGGTAGACTGACAACTACAGTATATGACAGGCGTGATGACTTCAACTTTGCAATCATCAACTTTCCATATCTATGAATTAGTATACCACTTTCGCCTGCTTATGGTGTGTATATCTCCCAGTTGATTCGATATTCGAGAGCATGCCATGCGTATGACAATTTTTAAAGCGAGGTCAACTACTGACAAAAAAGTTGACGTTGCAGGGTTATAACGAATCTCGTTTGAAGTCATCATTTCGCAAATTTTACGGTCGCTATAATGACCTTGATTACAAAGTGTCTGTGGGACATATGTTGAATGATTTGTTTCATGCCCTTTATTAGACTCTCATTTTTCATACTAACTTTGACTACGGATAATCCCGTTTACCTAATTTCGACTAAGGGCTCAGGCGGGTGTGACCGGTCAGCAGAGGATGCTTACTTCTCCATGGCACCTGATCCTACCTTAGCTTTGTCGGAGATCCGTGTTGCCCTACACTCGAACTTGTATATGTCTTGGGGATTTATGATTACGATTTACACATTGTTTACTTCGCCATTCGATATGTCAGAGTACTTGTACGTGGAGTCAGAGTTGTGTTTAACAAAATTATTTTTGGGATGACCAGTCACTAAATATGAATATTTCTTTTTACCATTTTTGTTCACGAAACAAGTGTCTATTTCAAAAAGTCTAGTCGTTAATTTATCGCGAGGTATGGTCGTATAAAGAGTTGTAAAATCATACGTTTAAATGTTCGAGAAAAGTATTGTGATTTCAAATTCAATAAAAGTTCTTTAGAATGTTTAAAAATCCACATTTGATTAACACCACTTCTGACATATGTAGTGGCACAGTACGTTTGAATTTTCTCCTTCACAGCAGTTAATATTTTCATAAGGAGCAAATATATTGGCTTGGTAGAACATTTACTGGATCCAGCAATGTATCTTTGTTTGTAACGGTTTTTGTGGAGTTTGGGGATCCAGTATAGGTACGGTAACTAATATTAATCCGCTTCATTGACTGGGGTATTAAATGTATTAAACACTGGAGCATGATTTGGAAGAATTTCATCTTTAGAAAGGGCAGTTGGAGTATACGTGCGATTAATAAATGTGGAATGAATGCCAAGTTCGTTTAGAATGCAGTTATGATAATGAGCCTTACAAACAAATACAATGTTGTTGCCAGCTTTGCCAGCTGGAACCAAAACATATCCCTCATGTAACCTATCTAACTCTTTTATCACTTCTGATTTACTAAACACAGAAGGATAGATGGTACGCATTTTTGTTTTAACATGTGTAGTCTATATCTAGGCACTGTAAAGTTGGGTTTGTAGTTAAAAAGTTTGGATGCAATAGTGGAAGTATATCTGTAGGAAACACAACGTGTAGGCTTGAACTTGAAATACTCTGGAATACAAGACTGGACTTATTTATGACGAAAAATGTTACTTATATTGACGGCCTCAATTCCTTTGTTAGTAAATTTGAGTTTAAGGAACTGGCGGCTAAATTCGGAAGTAATCTCATCCAAAACCGGCGGTGGTTTAAAGAGCCTGCGATGGGCAACATCCACAATAATAGAATTCAGTCTATATTCTGGTATGCGAAAATCCACATATGGACTAGTTTTGATTTCTTTAAATAACGTATTCAAAACTCTCAATGGAACAGAGTAAAGTTTTGTGCGAATATGATGCGGACCTAATTGTCTGTTGATGTAAGGTAACAGTGAGTCAAGTGTGACATCGTGTATACTAGGTCTTTTATATGAACGATGCCCATGATTGCGTTTGGGTCTGTGTATTTGGAAAAAGTCCCATCATATTAGCATTATTTCCTAGTGGACTAGTCAAATTTCCGACATTGGATATATTATTGTTGAATCCATATGGAAAAGCAGTGTCTAAACTTTTAATCCAGTGATCTTCTCGTTGTCTACGGAAGGGGATACTTAAAGTAGGATTGTATATGATGGTATTTTTTTCCAGAATTCTGACCCTCATGGTCAAGATGGAATGGTCTGGGGAATTCAAATGTTGGTAGAGAAGTTGATTGATTATCCCATTATTAACTGAAACCTGTGTGCCGATAATCTGTCCGTATTTTGTCACTATTTTACTCTGAATGAACGGCCATGACCTTTTCGCCAAACAAAAAATTTTCATTCTCAATGAACATCATTAAGGGAAGCTGTATCTGTTTGGTGGTGTTTTTTGTACTACAATTGCTATTTAGCCTAAACACTTAATACTGAAATACCCGGAAGTATTTATGACAATAATGAGAAGTGTTGTGTGAATCCTGAGCATGCACTTTAGATTAAACGTGAGAACGGACCAATGATATCGTTCCATTTGATATTATTGATGAATGATGTGAGATTGGTTGTTGTTCCATATATTTACGTTTTTCCGTGATTTAAATGTTTTATGTGCGTGATTTTCTGTTTATACAGTTTTCAGAACTTCCGATTTTCTATACCAACAGTTATAGTTGTCTAGTAGTGAATCTATTTTCCACATGTAAGCCTACAACACCACACCAATATGTTGTCATTTCCAGAATAGAATTCCCTGTTGGTGTTATTTTCATTTCATTTTCTCTGTAGTGTCTATGCTACATACTTAAATATTTTAACCCCATGGTAACTTATTAATACGTATACCTCTTCAGAGTTTCCCATTTCTTGTCTTGTCAAGTGTCTACATCTAGATTTTTTCTTTCCAATTTCAGTATATATTAATAATATTTCAGAATTCCCGCTTCTTTCTTGTTTGAGACTGGCTATGTGAAGAGACTGCCGTCACGGAGTAAGATGATGGAAGGACTATACATCGTAAGACGACGTGAATTACACTAATCCAATTAACATGATAGCATGTAAGTTCGATATGTCAACAGGATGAAACATCTCACATCTTCACGATCGTGTTGCAATCCAAAGGAAATACTTGACTGCTTCCTGTGAAAGATTGCATAGTTTCCGCTAGCTTTGTGGTCACGTGATTACCAGAAAAAATATAGTGAAGAGGGACTTGGCCTTTGAATTGATTGCAACAGTTTGATTTTTCGTAAGGATTACAAGCCTTTAGTATCAGGGGTACAATGAAGGGTTTGACATTTTGATGCTCGACAGGAAACCGAAATTTCAGAATCGTACTGAATTTTTTATTGATGGATAAACTGAAAACAGACTACCGTTTGTAGCTCCACATTGTTTGTGCATACTCAATTTACAGCTGATTACATTAAATATAATCATAATTATCAAACGTTATAACCTCCATCGTCAATATAGAGATACGGCTGGTGGAAATTAAATCTATGATATCGAACATTGAAACAACAGCGAGATGCAAGGCGTCTAAAATCTACTTTATCTGTTGAAATAATGGGCACGATAATGAACACGATAATAGAGATTAAAAAACAAATTTGTTTTCAAATTAACACATTTTTAGTCATATTTGTAGTTCAAATTTGTTTTCCATTAATGAATTCGTTTCATGTCCTTCATTTCAAAATCGTATTATAAATTCTGAAGAAACGATAGAGGACAACTCTTTGAAAAATGGGTTTTGCCAATACATGTCATTGCACATTTCCCTAGTTTATACCGAGATCGTTTCTCAGCACGGTTCATGTATGCCCTCCCTGCGGGTTGCCTCTGAAGAGTCCGTTTCCTCTCCATTGGTTGGTTCCGACTCATTAACAGGTTACATATTTTTAGTTCCATAAAACACAACGACTAAATTTAGATATGAAAACTTTGTAACAATATCATATATATTCTCTCCTGGTTTAAGTGGCTTCAAATTACCTCCAAAGCAATCATCATGCAAAGTAATCGCCCAGAGTTTCTCTCCTTACGGAACATCAAAAGGTCTCAGTCGGTTGTTGTGACCACTACAAAGAACCAAGAAGGCTGTGAGAGTCATGGGCCTCCAGGCTTTATTAAACCTAGAAATAAAGTGTTGGACAGTACATCCTTTGCTGAGTTAGGATACTGCAGGGATAATTATCAATCGACAGGGCTGTACCGAGAACAAAGTGTGCACTTAGAAGGAAATTCTGAAAAAACGGAGAAGAAACGGCTGTTTTCTTTTCGCCAAAAAATATTTCTTTTTGGCTTTATTCTGGTAATTCTGGGGGCGAGTGTATCTGTATCATTTGTAACTACCAGTGTATTGAACAGCAGAACTGATATATTTGTCACGAAGAATAAAGATAGAAATAATTTAATACAACAACCTATAGGAGAACCACAACACATCGCGAGAAAAACACAAGATATCGCGGGATCAGAAAGCGATCACGACCCAACAATATCCATGGTTTTCGATCCAAAATGTTCTGACGACGAAAATGAAATTTTAAAATGGCGTCACGACGACGGGAAGGTGGGCTTTACAGGTGGGTTGGAATACGATAATGGACACTTCATTATTCCCAGGGAAGGAGAGTATAAGGTGCACGTGACTCTGGGCATTGAAGTCAGCTACATAACGCTGAACGAGTCAGATACTCTCAGTCTCTACATCTGCGTCGCTAGACACAGGAACACGTTTAACCCCATTGCTTGCGCCAGGTATCGGGTATCCTATAAATGGGCGGGGCAAATCGTGATTGACATTCCTAGAATTTTTTTCGATAAGAAGGACGTTTTGGTGTCCACTATCACTTCGGACCTGAAGGATTTAAAATACGTCAAGCGAGTCATCAGGAAGCCGTCCTCCGAGTCTCGTTTTCAGATTTTCTATTTGTAGATTTCTTGTTGCGTCATGTAAACAGCATCAGCATTCTGACCCATACATTCCCAAGCAGAACAACAGTTTTGACATGGTACACACATATTTTGTTTTATGTTTTATGGCTGGTTTAAAATGTAGCATTAGAAATGACATGACAACTTATAGAACCTTTTATACGATGTGCATGTATATATTGTTTACAGTTCTCAGTCATTTCTGATTTGTATTATGAAGCCTTTTATCAATATTTGAAAATGTGATCTTTTTCTTAGTTTACATATGCTTTTTAAGTATGTACTTTCTTCAGAACAGAATAAAATTTTCTGTTCAAGAACGGCATATTACTTACAATCCAATGCGTTGTGAGTCGACTGGTTTTTTTTTATATTTTTTTCTTATGATTTTTACCACGTTTATTTCCATGAAATCGTCCACGTATTTATATCACAAACTTGGCTGGCAATAGATATGTATCTATCTTACTTGCGGCAGGTTACAGGTTCATATGCATTGTGATACATTTTTATGTGACAGTAGTCATACATAATGTTCCTGTTTATATTTCTAATAAATGTTATCTGTTTTGATATAAGGTTGTTTTTGTTGCATTCCTAACATATTACAACACTTCACAAACTTTGTCATAAGCGATACGAAAAAACAAATTCGACCACATCTTGTGGGCGGTAGCAAGATTGTTTGTAAAATATGCCATTGCCAATCCTATACACAACATGATATAACGGTAAAGTGTACCCACCTCAACCCGACTGTGTTTGGCCAAAGCGTCATTGGGTCAAATGTTGTCTGACGTGTTTCATACGGAGGCCTCCTTGGCAGGGTGGTTAGAGCGTCGCGCTCAAAATCACAAGGTCCCTCACCTCTAGTCGGCGCAGGTTCAATTCTCGATCGCGCCGATATATGTGAGAAAGTTTGCCAGTTTACTTTTGGAAGGTCGGTGGTCTCTTCCCGGGTATATTGTATCTGGGTTCTCTCCTTTATCAACATAAACCGGACGCCACCAGATAACTGAAATTTGATGAGTGTGGCGGAAAACAAACACACGTGTTTCTTATCAATTGTTAGGTCGTTCTTGGTACACTGATTCTACTAAGGGTTAATCCGTTTACTTGATCAAGATATAGGGCTCACGGCGGGTGTGACCGGTCGACAGGGAATGTTTTCTTCACGTCGGGTGTGGCAACATCGATATATTGTTCAGATATCTTGATTATGTATTCGGAAATCTTAGTATTATGTTCAGAAATCTTGATACTATGTTCAGACACTGTGATATTATGTTCAGACACTGTGATATTATGTTCAGACACTGTGATACTATGTTCAGAAACTGTTATATTATGTTCGAAACCTTGATATTTTGATCAACAAAGTTTCTGATGTAACATTGTAGCTATACAAGGAAGTGCTTCCATCATTTCCTCTGGCTTATAAATCTTTATTTATCAGACATTACCGACACTACAGAGTTCTACAGTATATCATGAGTGTTATTTCGATAATTAATATTATTACAATACCTCTAAAATTCCTATGTAATTTGTTCATATGATATCATTACAATATCATTATAGTTTTGTCTATATAACATCATTCCAATAAATCTCGGCCGCGGCGTTATGTGAGCAAGTTTGTCAGTTTACTTGCGGAAGGTCGGTGGTCTCTTCCTAGGTACATTGTATCTGGGTTCTCTCCTCCACCAACAAAAACTGGACGCCACCAGATAACTGAAAAATTGTTGAGTGTGGCGGAAAGCAATAAATAATCAATCAATCAATCAATCATTACAATACATCTAATATTATAATTTTGTATAACATCATTACAATACATCTAATATTATAGTTTGTCTATATAACATCATTACAATACATCTAATATTATATTTTGTCTATATAACATCATTACAATACATCTAATATTATATTTTGTCTATATAACATCATTACAATACATCTAATATTATAGTTTGTCTATATAACATCATTACAATACATCTAATATTATAGTTTGTCTATATAACATCATTACAATACATCTAATATTATATTTTGTCTATATAACATCATTACAATACATCTAATATTATATTTTGTCTATATAACATCATTACAATACATCTAATATTATATTTTGTCTATATAACATCATTACAATACATCTTGCATGACATTAAAAGACGCCGTCGATTGAGGTATAGATTTTTTATGGTTTCTTTTCATGTACTTACAAACATTTTTTTCATTACCTTCCTAATATTGCTATATTTACTTTCAAATTTTAAGAATGTTATGACAAGATTTTGTGTTACTATATGTAAATCTGAGATATTCCCTTATATCCGTCCACCGACAATTTCAAATCAATCAAAATTTTCCAATCAATCGATGGATTTCCTTCTGTACCTCGCATAAAGAAAATTTGAACTCTTTACAGTTTGTAAATACTGTATAGTCTATAACATCTATTAATTTGCAGTGTCTTTTTTTTTTTTTTTTTTTTTGTTTGATTCATGTTTCGGACTGGGGAATTTTACGAATAAAACCTGGAAATCGGGAAATATGTGTTTGACATCAGCAGCAGGAGTTTATTTCCACTCTGTCAAACCACTGTGTTATATTGCTTTCTTTTATGATTTAATGTATTAAAAGTTTCTATCAAAGTTTTCAGCTTCCGGAAATTTCTTATCCTCCCCTCCCCAATTATGTTTTGCTGATTTCCTATTTCATTCTTTTAACAATGCTTATAAACAAAATCTTCCAAACATTCTAAAACAATATATTTTATCTACTTTAAGGCGGATTTACAAATTAAAAAAAAAAAAACTTCCTGTGCGAAATTTGACGACAGAAATATTCTGATCCCGGAATCTAGAGATTAATTTTAAGCATTTTTAAGATGAACCTACTCTAAAATCAGTACAAATCAAATGATGATACTTGTCAAATAGAATTTGATTTTTCTATATCTATATTACATGTATGCTATGTGCTTAACAGGTGTTGCAACTTGAAAATTATGATATCACATATCATCCTGCTATATTTTCTTAAACCCTATTTTTATTTCACGGTATCAAAATACTTTTAGGGAAGACCAACTTCCATTTTTGAACTGTCATTTCTAACAACTGGAATTTGAAAAGAAGATTCCTGTGCACAATCATGGTACTTTCCAGAATCCCGAGAATGTTAAATATAATATATGATATAAGTACCCAAGATTAGGTTGAGAATATAATAACCATGAACCCGAGGTTAAAATATAAATGATTCACGAACCCGAGTTTAACAATCATTCACAAACCCAAATTACGGTTAGATTATACTAAACACCCAAAACATGAGATACATGTAGAGACAGGATACAGGAAGACAATTATTATCAAAATATCAACTAGACAGAGACAGGAGACAGAGAGGCGGAGCTACAATTATTATAAAAATATCAGCTAGACAGAGACAGGAGACAGAGAGGCGGAGCTACACTTATCATAAAAATATCAACTAGACAGAGAAAGGAGACAGAGAGGCGGAGCTACACTTATCATAAAAAATATCAACTAGACAGAGACAGGAGACAGAGAGGCGGAGCTACAATTATTATAGAAATATCAACTAGACAGAGACAGGAGACAGAGAGGCGGAGCTACAATTATTATACAAATATCAACTAAACAGAGAAAGGAGACAGAGAAGCGAAGCTACCAATATTATAAAAATATCAACTAGACAGAGACAGGAGACAGAGAGGCGGAGATACAATTATTATAAAAATATCAACTAGACAGAGACAGGAAACAGAGAGACGGAGCTACAATTATTTTAAAAATATCAACTAGACAGAGACAGGAGACAGAGAGGCGGAGCTACAATTGTTATACAAATATCAACTAAACAGAGAAAGGAGACAGAGAAGCGAAGCTACCAATATTATAAAAATATCAACTAGACAGAGACAGGAGACAGAGAGGCGGAGCTACAATTATTATAAAAATATCAACTAGACAGAGACAGGAAACAGAGAGACGGAGCTACAATTATTTTAAAAATATCAACTAGACAGAGACAGGAGACAGAGAGGCGGAGCTATAATTGTTATACAAATATCAACTAAACAGAGAAAGGAGACAGAGAAGCGAAGCTACCAATATTATAAAAATATCAACTAGACAGAGACAGAGAGGCGGAGCTACAATTATTATAAAAATATCAACTAGACAGAGACAGGAAACAGAGAGACGGAGCTACAATTATTTTAAAAATATCAACTAGACAGAGACAGGAGACAGAGAGGCGGAGCTATAATTGTTATAAAAATATCAACTAGACAGAGAAAAGAGACAGAGGGGCGAAGCTACAAATATTATAAAAATATCAACTAGATAGAGACAGGAGACAGAGAGGCGGAGCTACAATTATTATAAAAATATCAACTAGACAGAGACAGGAAACAGAGAGGCGGAGCTACAATTATTTTAAAAATATCAACTAGACAGAGACAAGAGACAGAGAGGTGGGGGCTACAATTATTATAAAAATATCAACTAGACAGAGACAGGAGACAGGGAGGCGGGTCTACATTTATCATAAAAGATATCAACTAGACAGAGACAGGAGACAGAGAGGCGGAGCTACACTTATCATAAAAAAATATCAACTAGACAGAGACAGGAGACAGGGAGGCTGAGCTACACTTATCATAAAAAATATCAACTAGACAGAGACAGGAGACAGAGAGGCGGAGCTACAATTATTATAGAAATATCAACTAGACAGAGACAGGAGACAGAGAGGCGGAGCTACAATTATTATACAAATATCAACTAAACAGAGAAAGGAGACAGAGAAGCGAAGCTACCAATATTATAAAAATATCAACTAGACAGAGACAGGAGACAGAGAGGCGGAGCTACATTTATCATAAAAGATATCAACTAGACAGAGACAGGAGACAGAGACGCGGAGCTACACTTATCATAAAAAATATCAACTGGACAGAGACAGGAGACAGAGAGGTGGAGCTACAATTATTATAAAATATTTAAATGTTTTGCTCTGGAAGGGTTGTCTTACTTCAGATTTCTTCAGAGGAAGAATTGATAGATCTATGTACAAAAAGTATAAGCATTTCTTCTAAACATTTTAAATTAACTAATTAAAAGATTTTCGAAATTTGACGACAGAAATATTCTGATCCCGGAATCTAGAGATTAATTCTAAGCATTTTTAAGATGAACCTACTCTAAAATCAGTACAAATCAAATGATGATACTTGTCAAATAGAATTTGATTTTTCTATCTCTATATTACATGGACCGATCACGGTGGCTCAGTGGTAGAGCTCTCGCCTCGTGAACGGAAGGTCGTAAGTTCGACTCCCGGCCGCGTCAAACCTAAGACGTTAAAATAGGTAGTGATTGCTCCTTCGCCAAGAGCTCGGCATTTAGAAGTGAGAATCACGGGTCTTTCGGATATGACCTTAAAAACGGAGGTCCCGTGTCGCAGTAGGTGTGGCACGTTAAAGAACCCTCACTGCTAAAAGCCGTAAGTGCTAAGCATAGGTCTAAATTTGCAGCCCCGTCACCGGTAATGGTGATAGTCGCCGGATAGCTGAAAGATTGCTCAGGCGACTATAAACAAAACAATCAATCAATCAATCAATCTATATTACATGTATGCTATGTGCTTAACAGGTGTTGCAACTCGAAAATTATGATATCACATATCATCCTGCTATATTTTCTTAAACCCCATTTTTATTTCACGGTATCAAAATACTTTTAGGGAAGTCCAACTTCCATTTTTGAACTATCATTTCTAACAACTGGAATTTGAAAAGAAGATTCCTGTGCACAATCATGGTACTTTCCAGAATCCCGAGAATGTTAAATATAATATATGATATAAGTACCCAAGATTAGGTTGAGAATATAATAACCATGAACCCGAGGTTAAAATATAAATGATTCACGAACCCGAGTTTAACAATCATTCACAAACCCAAATTACGGTTAGATTATACTAAACACCCAAAACATGAGATACATGTAGAGACAGGATACAGGAAGACAATTATTATCAAAATATCAACTAGACAGAGACAGGAGACAGAGAGGCGGAGCTACAATTATTATAAAAAATATAAACTAGGCAGAGACAGAGAGGCGGAACTACAATTATTATAAAAATATCAACTAGACAGAGACAGGCAACAGAGAGGCGGAGCTACAATTAATATAAAAATATCAACTAGACAGAGACAGGAGACAGAGAGGCGGAGCTACAATTATTATAAAAAATATAAACTAGGCAGAGACAGAGAGGCGGAACTACAATTATTATAAAAATATCAACTAGACAGAGACAGGCAACAGAGAGGCGGAGCTACAATTAATATAAAAATATCAACTAGACAGAGACAGGAGACAGAGAGGCGGAGCTACAATTATTATAGAGACATCAACTAAACAGAGAAAGGAGACAGAGGGGCTAAGCTACCAATATTATAAAAATATCAACTAGACAGAGACAGGAGACAGAGAGGTGGAGCTACACTTATCATAAAAGATATCAACTAGACAGAGACAGGAGACAGAGAGGCGGAGCTACACTTATCATAAAAAAATATCAACTAGACAGAGACAGGAGACAGAGAGGCGGAGCTACACTTATCATAAAAGATATCAACTAGACAGAGACAGGAGACAGAGAGGCGGAGCTACACTTATCATAAAAATATCAACTAGACAGAGACAGGGGACAGAGGCGGAGATACAATTAATATAAAAATATCAACTAGACAGAGAAAGGAAACAGAGAGGTGGAGATACAATTATTATAAAAATATCAACTGGACGGAGACAGGAGACAGAGAGGTGGAGCTGCAATTATTATAAAATATTTAAATGTTTTGCTCTGGAAGGGTTGTCTTACTTCAGATTCCTTCAGAGGAAGAATTGATAGATCTATGTACAAAAAGTATAAGCATTTCTTCTAAACATTTTAAATTAACTAATTAAAAGATTTTCTGGGATATAAATTCTTTCATTGGTACCGGGTTGCAGTGAAATACACAGAGTGAGTTTTTATGAAACTTATACCAAGAGTTAGTTTTGAAACTAGAAATATCAACGATATTTTACTCAAATAATTCGGGGTATCAAAGTTTTTCTCACTGTAAATCAAAAATCAACACTTTTAATATTGTAAATTAAGGTATCAAAGTATTTACTATAGAATGGGAATTGTAATACTAAGAAATTTAATAATAGATTCCAGATTTAATCAGGAAGGATAAATTTAGATTTTACTTGAAAAAAGTGAGCTTGACTTCTTGGAATGTCCTCATTAAATTTATACGTGATATGAATTTGATTACAATATTTACACGTGATATGAACTTAAAACGTGGGGATCTTAAGAGCACTGTCACGTATGTCAACATCTACTGATGAAAAAACTCATCGCCCCAAAAAATCATCATCTACAATGTACTGACGAGATAACTCATCGCCCTAAAAAATCATCATCTACAATGGACTGACGAGAAAACTCATCGCCCTAAAAAATCATCATCTACAATGTACTGTTCTTCCAATCAGCCCACGTTGTTCCCATATACGTATATTTCAGGTTGGAAACATTAATGGACTTGTACGTTATTCGTTATTATTTATTTTTACCAGGCGAGTAATTGCAAATCCATGACATTGTTTTCTAAAAATAGTTTTATTGACAACTATGTTTGCTGTGGGAAAATTTTTAAGACAAAATGTCCACATTCAGTATACGTTCAAACGTAAAATTATTTATTTTTCACCCTACAGATCAATCAGTCTCTTTCTCCTGTGCTGCAAAATTGTATAGGTCTCTATTTATTTTTATATGAATTATATTTAGTTTCCATGTTAAAGCATTGTGCCATCAAGATACGACAGAGATTTCAGATGTGAAATTGTGTTTTGATAATTTAATCATAAGAAATAGATATGAGAACAGACTACATAGTTTTGTAATTACTATTTTACCGCCAGTTTTGGATTGATTGATTGATTGATTGAGACGATTGATCTATCTGTTTCTGTCTTCCGTGGAGATGACGATTGGGCACAGGGTTTACTTCCAAGCCTTGACTGAAAATAAAATATGTTACAGTCTTACCTGACAGAGTCATTTTATATACTCCAGCTATCTTTATACAGTCACTAAGCCAGTGATATACTTGCCACCCCATTGTTAGAAATAGCTGGCATTTAATTCGTTCATTTAATAGCATCTAAATTATAGATAATATTTTTTATTCATGACGGTTGTGATATTTCTGATATGCTGCGTATTGAAAAAGTATTTCTATTGAGGAGACACTTGTTTGTGTTCAGATCAATCAGTTTTAGAAAGGTCATAGAAAATCATCGATCACTTTTTGTTTTTCCCGGATATAATCAATTGCTTTCAATGAGTTTTTCATGTAATTCTGCATGAGTTTCAATGGTGCACTATAAAATGTGTTTAATTCAGGCGTTTGTCATTTTACCTATCAAAAAGTCTCCTTCCAATTCAGGAAATACAGGAGGGTTGTTTTTATTACGTAACATGTGTTCTGCGATTCCCTGTCATGTGTATAGTAAAATAGGGGGAGGGAGGATATCAGGACTATGTCATGATAGCAGTGCCAGACCTATAACAACCTTGTGTATCAAACAAAGTTTATACTTGAATTCATTTGCATTTTATCAAGACAAACAGCAAAATGAAATCTAGAACACCATTCATTAACTGTAGGCTTTACCACTGACTGTTTCACGTCATATTGGATGTATCTACAAAATGCAGTGATTTTCGTTCGTTAATCGTTCAGACCAGACAGGTAACAGTCCAATGCCACGCATGGTCATTCTGACGAACACACCTACCACCTATATATATATATATATATATATATATATATATATATATATATATATATATGTGTGTGTGTGTGTGTGGGTGGGTGTGGGTGTGTATGGGTGTGGGTGTATGTGTGTGTGCATGTGGGTGTGTATATGTATGTATGTATGTATGTATGTGTGTATGTTTTTATCTATGTGTGTGTGTATGGGTGTGGGTGTGGGTGTGTATGTGTGTGCTTGAGGGTGTATGTATGTATGTATGTATGTATGTGTGTGTGTGTGTGCGTGCATGTGGGTGTATGTATGTGTATGTGTGTGTGTGTATGTGGGTGCATGTGGGTGTATGTATGTATGTATGTATGTGTGTATGTATGTGCGTGCATATGGGTGTATGTATGTGTGTGTGTGCGTGCGTGCGTGTGGGTGTATAAGTGTGTGCGTGTGGGTATATATATATATATATATATATATATATATATATATGTGTGTGTGTGTGTGTGTGTGTGTGTGTGTGTGTGTGTGTGTGTGTGTTGGAGGAGGAGGTAAATTACAGAATTATGTGTGCTTGGGGTCAATATCGACGTAATTCTATGTGTTGTGGTCAATATTACATATAGTGTCATTCAGAGTCTGTATGTTAGAGTTCAATATCGTGTATTGGAGATCAATAGGAATTTTATTTACAGTCCGTGTATTGGAGGTCAATATGAGTTTTATTCACAGTCCGTGTATTGGAGGTCAACATTCACAGTGTATTGGAGGTCAATATGAATTTTATTCACAGTCCGTGTATTGGAGGTCAATATGAATTTTATTCACAGTCCGTGTATTGGAGGTCAATATGAATTTTATTCACAGTCCGTGTATTGGAGGTCAATATGAGTTTTATTCACAGTCTGTATGCTGCAGGTTAATATCAGTATCACTCACATTCACAGCGTGTTGGAGATCCGCACCAGATATATCCGATGTCCGTGTGTTGTAAATCAATAAGTATTTCACAGTACAGCAGGTCAGTATCAAAGTTAATGTTTTGGTCTGGTGGTCAATATGAGCGTTATTCATTCATTTATTCTCTCAAGCCACAATGAAAGTGGTACGTGGAGTAACAGTACAGAAATTTAATACAAGTAACGACAGAGGAATGTAGATGGTATGGTATGGTATAAACATAGTGAAATATATACATAGATATGTACAAAACAAAAGAAGTTTTGTGTTAGGGAGAACAGACTAATTCGTATATCTTTAAAATAAACATTCACAGGGTTTTTTCCCCTTTTTTGTAATTTTTAACATTCCTGGTTGACATAATCCACGGTCTGTAGGTTAAAGGTTATTACCAGGTTCATTCACAGTTGGTATATTAGTTCACAGTTCGTATATATTAGAGTTATTCAAGGTGTGTTTGCTGGATGTCAATAACTGTATCGTTCATAGTTCGTGTTTTGGTGGTCGATATCGGTTACATTCAAAGTCTGTATATTGGAGGTCAACATCGGTGACATGTTGGAGGTCAATATCGGTGACATGTTGGAGGTTAATATCAGTGACGTTCAAAGTCTGTATGTTGGAGGTCAATATCGGTGACATGTTGGAGGTCAATATTGGTGATATTGAGAGTCTGTATGTTGGAGGTCAATATCGGTGACATGTTGAAGGTCAATATCTGTGACTTTCAAAGTCTGCATGTTGGGGATCAATATCGGTGACATATTGGAGGTCAATGTCGGTGACATTCAAAATCTGTAAGTTCGAGGTCAATATTTGTGACATTCAAAGTCTGTATGTTGGGGATGAATATCGGTGACATATTGGAGGTCAATATCGGTGACATTCAAAGTCAGTATGTTGAAGGTCAATATTAGAGTCGCTTATAATACGTATGCTCGACGTCAGAGTCCGAAAGATTGAAAGTCCGTGTAGCGACATCTCCTTCCATGTAATATGTTCCCTTACATTGTTCCTACCAAATATGAAATGTTTTACATTTATTAACACTCTCACAGCCAAATCGCCATACACTGCCAAACATTCCCAATCAAATTAACAGAAATATTCTTGACTTCGTTTTTTTTTCCGTTTTACACTGGCCAAATCGCCATACACTGGCAAACATTCCCAATCAAATTAACAGAAATATTCTTGACTTCATTTTTTTTTTCGTTTTACACTGGTTATGCACCATTGTTACAATGTAATCTGATAATGTCTTTGCTATTAATCTTTTATCAACAGAACTGATGATAAAATAACATTTTTTCTTAAAGATCTGTATTAGAATAATGTCATAAAATTATCTATCAATATGTTTTATTATATTGAATATTGTTGATTTTGCATTTGTGTGTGCATTTGTGTGTGTCTGCATGTGTGTGTATGTGTGTGTGTTTGTATGTGTGTATGTGTGCGTGTGTCTGTATGTGTCTCTGTGTGTGTATGTGTGCGTGTGTCTGTATGTGTGTATGTGTGTGTATTTGTATGTGTGTTTGTGTCTGTATGTGTCTGTGCGTCTGTACGTGTGTATGTGTGTGTCTGTATGTGTGTTTGTGTCTGTATGTGTCTGTGTGTGTCTGTATGTGTCTCTGTGTGTGTCGGTATGTGTGTTTGTGTCTGTATGTGTCTGTGTGTGTGTCGGTATGTGTGTGTGTGTCTGTATGTATGTGTGTGTCTGTATGTGTGTTTGCGTCTGTATGTGTCTGTGTGTCGGTATGTGTGTTTGTGTCTGTATGTGTCTGTGTGTGTGTCGGTATGTGTGTGTGTGTGTGTGTCTGTATGTATGTGTGTGTCTGTATGTGTGTTTGCGTCTGTATGTGTCTGTGTGTCGGTATGTGTGTTTATGTCTGTATGTGTCTGTGTGTGTCTGTATGTGTCTCTGTGTGTGTCGGTATGTGTGTTTGTGTTTGTATGTGTCTGTGTGTGTGTCGGTATGTGTGTGTGTGTCTGTATATGTGTGTGTGTCTGTATGTGTGTTTGCGTCTGTATGTGTCTGTGTGTCGGTATGTGTGTTTGTGTCTGTTTGTGATTTTTTTCTCACTCGCACCCCACGCATACATACTCACATACGTCTCACAAAGGTACAGTGTATATATATATATATATATATATATATATATATATATATATATATACTATATATACACATATATACAGCTATATATTTCAAAACAGGTAATATCTATAGGTATTTCTTGAGAGAAAGAGCTCTTGAAATTACATTTATATAAAGACAAAATCTGATATACATATTGAAAACACGAAAAAAATACATATACTTTATAACAAAGTAATGTTACAATAATTCTGGTTCCAAAATATTTTTGCACTTCGTCCAATGGTGTTCAGGTAATTTAGAATTTTGTATTGCTATGTGTCTTTCGACAAAATACTTTGTTTTCAAATAGCACAATAAACCACTTACAGTGGGAATGTTATTTCTATATATACATGAAAAAATGTACTGTTTAACATATAATATAATAAAATTCAAAATACCATTTTCCTGATTGAAAGGCAATTCACCACAAATAATGTTTATAGCATTGAATCCTACTCTCCTGGAGGTTCTTCTGTATATATGAAGACTAAATCCACTCCACAGAGGAGTTACTTTATCACACTGAAGAAAAATATGTAAAATAGTTTCTACCATATCGTTGCAAAAATTGCACTCGTCTGTAGTCTTGAGATTGAGTTTTTTAAGATAATAACTGACAGGTAGTAATCGATGAAGTATTCTATACTGTAACCATTGCACAAAAGAATCACCAGTGGTTTTAAAACAAACTTTGAAAATATCTTGTAAGCAAATATCAGTAACTCCAAAGGGAGATAACTCATCCTTCCATTTGGAAAGTGAGGTAGGAAAAATATTGTTGTTATTCAAGCAATTGTAAATTGGTTTTGTACATTTTTCATTAAGCAGTAAAATCACAAAATAGAAAGGTAGGTAGGGTGAATAATCTTTTATAGTATTAGTTTTGTCAACTTCCATATGTTTTAAATACCTGGATATGGTACATATCATACTATTGTATTTCATTACACACACATTAGGAATGTTGAAAGTTTGCTGAAAAACATCTTTTGACAGAAAAACACAGTCATTTGACAAAAAATCCCCAATGTTTTTTACACCATTCTGATACCATTCTTTAAAAAATACAGATTTTTCATTGACTTTGATATTTGAATTATACCATACAGGAATATTACAAAAACTTTTGTTCACTTGTTTAACACTTTCAGTTTTTTTCATGACAATTATCCATGAAGTAAAAACATCACACCAAAAAGTATTGTTTTTGGGTACAAGAGTTTTTGAAACATAATCATCTCCAAAATCTAAAATTTTCGTTCCAACATCATGACCATTGATTGCTACAAAAATGTCTATCCAAGGACTGTTACTTATTAACAATTTTTTAACCCATGAACATTTTAGTGATTTGATGAAGTGATCTATATTGACCATTTTAGGCCCCCTGACAGATAGTCCTGGGTGACAACAGCTCTCTTTACTTTATCACATTTTGACTTCCAAATAAATTCGAAGAGATTCGAGCACAATAATGCAATTTTTTTCATGATGAGGAGTGGGAAGGGAGATAAATAGATGATTTAATTGTGATAATATAAGGGTTTTTACAATAGAAATTCTGTCAATGGGAGTGAGAATTCGTCGTTTCCATTGCTGAATAAGCGACATAATTTTTGGTAGAATATTGTTATAGTTTATATCTACAATTTTTTCTAGTTTAACAGAGAACTGAATTCCAAGTAAAGAGAATGTTGTAGATCCCTAGTCTAATTTCCATCTTGAATGATGGTAGACTTGACGTGAAAACTTTTTTTAACCAATCCAAATGATTTTAGTTTTTGAGCTATTAATTTTTAAACCCGAGAATTTTGAAAAAAACGTCTATGGTATCAAGAGCCGCAAATAATGAATTTTGGTGAACCGTCAAGAGTAAGAGAAGTATCATCAGCATACTGAGAAAGTTTGTGTTCCTTTTCATTGACAATGATGCCTTTAATGTTTTTATTTTGTTTAATGAGAATAGCCAAAATTTCAGCACAGAGGAGAAACAAGTATGGAGCAATTGGGTCCCCCTGCCGGCAACCTCTTTCAATATTGATTTGTTCTGACAAATAGCCACATTGTAAGACAGATACTTTGATATTTGTATTTAAAATTCGAATCCACTCAATAAAGTTTTTTCCAAATCCAAAGTATTCTAGAACCTTGTAAATAAAAGACCATGAGATAGTAGCAGCCCACAGGATCCCGGGGGAGAAAGGAAAAAGCAGACCGGTACTCGTGAAACTTGTGAACACAAGTGTCAAATCCAGAATCATGAGAAAAAGGGCAGAGGTGAAAAACAAAGGCTACCGGCTAGTGGACGATGTAACCAAGGCTAATGTCGAACTTATCAAACGCTTATCACAGGTGGAAGAAGTGGAGAGTGCTTGGTACTTTAATGGTTCTGTTTTCGGAAAGATCGGTGAACGACGCATAAAATTCGACATCACAGATGACTTGGAAAACAAAGTGAAAAAGGTGAAAAAGTGAAGCAAGTATACTATTCCGGATTGTGATCTTTATTCCGGAACCAGAGTTTCCATGTGTTTACATTTCATTATTCATATAGCCATAATAACGTCCGGTCTCAGAACTGGGCCCTGTCGCTTTGACAGATGTGATCGCTAGTCACTAACTTTTTAGACTTTGAATCAACTTATAGCTATGTTGTGTATGAATGATATATGTATGAAGGTATGAGTGAATGTGTAAAAATTGTTATTGGTGCAGGTAATGGATAATATCAAAATTGTAACGGTGAACTGTCAAGGCTTAGCAACCCCTTCGAAACGACAAGATGTATTAAATTTTTACAAATCAAAAAAATATTCGATAATTTGCCTTCAAGACCTTCATCTTAAATTCGACAACAAAGGATTGATGCTGTCAACATTAACAACATCCTTAACCATACAAAAGTACAGTACTGTATTCCGCCTTACTTTAAGATGAAATCCACACCTTGTGTTTCATATAGATATACTTCCACTATTGCATCCAAATTATTTAGATATAAACAGATGTTGCAGTACCTTGATATTGAACAATTACAACGAAGTCCTCCAAGGTTTTCATGTTCATCTTCCTCATTTAATTACAGTCCCGCTGGTCATATCATGACAGGGGACATAAATATTGTACAAAATGAGGATCTTAAGTCCCTGGTTTTAAAAGGTCCTAAATTCCGAGAACGTCGCTTATTTAGATGGCAATATAATTCCATGGCTATCTTGAACTCTGTGAAAGAATTTGCCAGACGTTGGACGAAATCTGAGGGAGAGGAACTTGACACTTTGTCTGAGTTGATAAAAGTATTCGAAAATTGTTAAAATCCAGCAATCACCATTTGATGGGGAAAATTTTGTGCTGGTCCCAGCGGATAAAGCAAGTAACAAAATTGTCTTTGTTTGTAAAAGTTAGTATTATAAATATCTTTTAAATGAACTGGGATTTACTTCAACATCTGGGAATCCTACTTATACTCAAAGCAGTCTTACATAGGATGAAATTCTTCATAATCATCTTTCAGTTTTAAATACTTTCGACAGTCCTAAGAATCAGGGTCAGTTTGAATTACCATACCTTTATTGGATTCCGAAATTACATAAAAATCCTTACAAAGATACATTGCTTGTTCCAGTAATTGCTCTACCAAGCCTTTATCTTTCTTACTAACTAAACTGCTAACAGCTATTAAAGGGTCACTTCAGAGGTACTGTTCCACTACATATTCCAGAAGTGGTGGCAATCAGATGTGAATTCTCAAAAATTCTAAGGAACTTTTGGAAACTCTAAAGTCTCAGAATTTTTCTAAAATTGACAGCATCAAAGCGTCTGATTTCTCCACACTTTATATAACAATTCCTAACGATAAATTAAAGTCTAAACTTGTAAGATAATAGATAATTGCTTTTTAAACAAAAATGACACTCGAAAATACAACTTTCTAGTGATTGGAAAACAAGTTAAGACACCGCTCCGATATCCCCCACAAGTACTCTGAAGCTGACATTAAGAGTATGCTTGACTTTCTTGTAGATAACATTTACGTAGTGTTTGGAAACCAAGTCTTCCAACAATCCATTGGCATTCCCATGGGCACTAATTGTGCTCCATTATTGGCAGACTTATTTTTATATTCATATGAAGCGGAATTTGTTCAGAAACTGTTACAGGTTAAAAACAACAACAACAAAAACTTGCCGTGTCCTTCAATCATACATATAGATATATCGATGACGTCTAATCAATCAACAATCATAATTTTCATAATTATGTCTACTGGATATATCCCGATGAACTCGACATAAAGGACACTACAGAATCTGACGTGTCTGTTTCATATTTGGATATTTTACTTAATATTGACTCTTATGCAGACTGACAACTGCATTATACGACAAGCGTGATGACTTCAACTTTGTAATCATCAACTTTCCATATCTATGTAGTAATATACCACTTTCGCCTGCTAATGGTGTGTATATCTCCCAGTTGATTCGATACGCGAGAGCATGCCATGCGTATGACAATTTTTAAAGCGAGGTCAACTACTGACAAAAAAGTTGACGTTGCAGGGTTATAACGAATCTCGTTTGAAGTCATCATTTCGCAAATTTTACGGTCGCTATAATGACCTTGTTTGCGATTACAAAGTGTCTCTGGGATATATGTTGAATGATTTGTTTCATGCCCTTTGTTAGAATGTCATTTTTCATACTAACTTTAACTACGGGTAATCCCGTTTACCTATTTTCCATTAAGAGCTCATGGCGGGTGTGACCGGTCAGCAGAGGATGCTTACTCCTCCATGGCACCTGATCCTACCTTAGCTTGTCGGAGGTCCGTGTTGCCCTACACTCGAACTTGTATATGTCTTGGGGATTTAAGATTACGATTAACACATTGTTAACTTCACCATTCGACATTCCCAAATATTCATGAACTCTCTCAAAGAGCATGGACTAAAACAATATATACATGATCCTACTCATGTACTCGGACATATACTGAACGTATTTATTACCAGAGATGACAGCACAATCCTGAATTTTGCTCCAACTGTTGATGATCGACTCATGTGTGACTCAAAGGGCGTTTCAGTCTGTGATCATAAAGGCATTCATTCTATCCTCAAAGTACAAAAGCCACAAAAACAACGGAAATCTTTTTCCTTTCGCAAAATACGCGAAATTGAACGCGACAAATTTTGCCTGGACATTGGGTTCCATTTATTTAAAATAAAGAAGGCTATTCCGGTCGAAGACATGGTTGACCTTTACAGTAAGGGTATCCGTGATGTGTTATATGACCACTCACCGTTGCAAGAAAAAAAATATGATTGTTAGACATAATTCGCAATGGTTTACAGATGAACTGCATATTCTAAAAAGAATTAAGCTGTAAACAGAACGTACCTGGCGACAAACACATTTGACTGTACGCCATCAAATATATAAGGAATCAGTTCTAACATACAGCAAATCCTTAACTCAGTGTAAAAAGGAATAACATTCACACAAAATATCTGAATGTGACAGACACTCTAAGAAGCTTTACTGTCTAACGAATCAGCTCATGGGTAACAAGTACCAGTCCATTCTACGTACATCTTCTGAGGGAGAGGAAATTATCGGAAAACTTTGCTAAATATTTTCATGGAAAGATAAGCAATATTCGATTATCAGTTTCCAAATCTATTGCCTCGAGCAACGGCGGAAAAAACCCAATTTGTTCGGATATTCTATTTGATGGTCAACAACTTACGTAAATCGCACCTTCAACCACAGAAGAAATTCGAAAACTCCTCAAGAACTCACCAACCAAATCTTGTGAATTGGACCCAGTTCCTAACCATCTGTTGAAATACTGCATTGAGAGTTTCTTGCCAACCATCACTTCAATCATAAACAAGTCGCTGTTGGAATCTTTTGTTCCTAGTGACTTTAAGCAGGCAATCGTTCGACCATTACTGAAAAAGTCAGGACTTGACAAAGAATTTTAAAAAATTACCGCCCTGTGTCAAACTTCGTTCGTTTCAAAGATTCTTGAAAAGGTTATTGTAAAACGAATCGATGCTCATCTGGAAATGCATCAACTGCATGACTATTTTCAGCCGCGTACATAACAGGACACGCCACAGAAACTGCACTAATGAATGTCCATCATGATATCGGATGAGCACTTGACAATAATAGTTGCGCTATCCTTGTATTGCTCGATCTCTCTGCGGCTTTCGTTGTCATAGACTACAATATCCTATTTCAACGGATGGATAACATGCTTGATATCACTGGTTTTGCATTAAAATGGATTAAATCTTATTTTAGTGATTGATATCAACGTGTTGCCGTCGGTTCATCGTTGTCCGATGCTTGTCCCCTCGTAAGTGTTGTTCCGCAAGACTCAGTCCTGGGTCCGAGACTCTACTGTCTAGTCTCAAAACCCCTAGGGGAAGTATGCAGACGTCATGCTATGACGTATCATGTATACGCTGATGATACTTGGATCTATATCATCCTTGAACCTGTTGACAATTGATCTGATATGTCTCAAAGACACAAGTTGTTTATCGTACATACGTATGTGGATGAGTATCAACCTCCTAAAAATTAACGAAGATAAAACTGAACTTATAGTCTTCGCACCAAAACACAGACTTAAAGATATGAACAGTTTTGATCTTGAATATGGTAACTGTACTGTGATTCGTCTTTTGTAAGAAATTTAGGCGTATTCTTTGACAATCCCTTACCATGGAAAAACACTGCCTCTCTATTTTGTCGCTCATCATATATGAACATTCGCAGAATTGGCTGTATCCGTCCATTTATCAACAATGATGCATGTAAAACAGAATTGCGTTGTTTTATGGTGTTCATTCTCAACACACCAGCAAACTCCAGAGAGCACAAAACACAGCTGTAGGATTAATAACACGCTCAAAAAAATCTTACCATATTACTCCTATCTTAAAGGATCTTCACTGGCTCCCAGTTGAATACAGAATTCAATATAAGCTCCTTTTTCATACCTGCGTATCTCTCAACAACCTATCTCCAGTTTACATAAAGGACATCCTAAAAGTTTACCATCCCACACGATCATTGAGATCCGAATCTCTGCACCTTCTCCAGGTACCTCGGACACGTACAAAAACATATGGGGATCGACGCTTAGATAAGGCCGCATAATAATAATAATAATATATGCATTTATATAGCGCCCTATATAAAAATAAATTTACCCTAAGGCGCTGAACATGATAAAAATTATATTACATGACCACATTAACAAAAAGCCTGTGATACAGTAAACATGGTAAGGATTAAAACGCTTCAATTCAAATTAAACAATTTTACAGACACTAGAATACAAATGAAAGTAATATTAACAACAAAAGATTCAGAAGGACACCAAGATGACTGAAGGTTAAAAATACATGAAATAAAATTGATATACGTCTAGGTAAAATGATTAAACACTGTATGCATCGAGTCTGTGGAACTCTTTTCCTTTTAAACTCAGACAATGTACTTCACTGTCAAGTTTTAAAGTTATTCTCTAAACGTATCTTTTTAGATTAGCTATTAAGTTGTGATTGTTTTACTCAGATGAATTACTTTACTAAAAACAAAAAACAATAAAAACAAAAAAAAAAACAAAAAAACAAAAAAACAAAACAAAAAAACACCTGTAGTTTAGTGCTATGATTATATCCTACGTATTTAATTATTCCTAAGTGTTGTTTTAGATTGTTTTATATGTTATTATGCATGGTAGTCATTTCATTACATAAGGCGCTAAATTTTATTCTATTCACATGTATAACATATGTCCACATATATTTTATTATATTATCTGTAAAGCGCTTTTGAAGACGCAGGTCAATAGGACGCTAAATAAATCTACTGAAATACAAATTACAAATTATTATAGGAATAACGAGATTGAGGACTGTTCGTTATCTTAGCCTTTTCCTTTAACACTATGAAACACGACAGAATGCGTACGACCTAATGACAGGTTATATTTTGCAAATTGAATCATTATAACGACCACACAAGTTTTAAACGAGACTGCTGAGTCCCATGTAACGTCAACTTATATATGTGTGAGTAACCTTTCTCGGTTCAAATATCTATCATATGCATAACATGCTCTTGTGAATTGAATCAGTTGAGAGACATAAACATGAGAAAGCTGCATTTACTGTATATTACGAACCAAACGTATTTCAAATCAAACATTGAAATAATGTGCAGATTTTGAAAATAACCTCAACATGTCATTTGTACACGACTTGCCAAACCCAATAGAACACGATCATCACATGCGGCAACACACCCAAAGGTTTCACAAAGAAGATGTGGCACGGAAGCGGTCATTTTCCCTAATCGGGGTCCCATGCCGGGTATTTAAAATATTGTGGCGTAGAGCGGACCTTTATCCATATTTAAACTCTTAAATGAATTTTACGTATTTGCAATTTAATTACCTGTAGGATCCCCCAGTGCTAAGGTCAAGCCTTAAACATTTTTATGTGTCAATACATTGTTATGGTCCAAGTATAATTTTTGAAGTCGTGAACATTGAATTCTTTTATTTTTTCTGAGTATCAGACACAATGTATACAGTTACGAGTGTATCAAATATTTTATATTCTATACTTCTACAGTCTAAAAGCTCTTATACTCGTGTGTATCTATAACCATCTGTACCATGACTCAGACTACAAAATAAAGATAGAAAGTTTAATATGCATTAATACATTTCGGCAAAATTCGAAATGCGTGTACATGAAAACATTAATTTATCATAGCAATTTCTTTCTGGAATACATATTACTTGTATCTTATCCATCCAAACTGTTCAACAGTTTATTTCTTTGTATGGCCTTTTTCTTTCAAATCTTTGCAAAGTTCACAACGGTTTTTCGTAAAAGACATAATACTTTTGTCAACACCTTTCACTCAAAAAATAAGTTTTCGTTAGCAGCCCTGACTAATAAAGCACAGGTATCACGTGCTGCATTTGGCGTGTTTGTTGCGGGTCCCATTCACATCGTTTAGCACATAAACAAATTATACAATGTCCAGGTTAAAAGATTATTTCAAACTCGGACAGGAATTTGACATGAAGCATTTATAAAGACTAGGAGTGCGTTTCAAATGAGAGAACATCTAGCTGGAAAATGTAGCATGACAAAAAATCGTGTCCTCGAGGGGTTGTTTTAGAATATAAAACATAAACGGTACCAATTTTCATGCACCAGATGTGCACTTCCACAAATAATGTCTCTTAAGTCAAAAATGTTGGAAACCAAAATCAAAAATACCAAATAGTGGAGCCTAATTCGTCAAAGGATCAGAGCTATGCATTTTCATAATTAAACGTTGACGACCTTTTCAGTGAGCCACACAGTAGACCATAAATGACTTTGGCAATTAACGTAGTACAGGTGAAAATGAAAATAATATTGATGAAATCGTTTAGACTTTTTGAAAGTGACCTTGTGAAACAAGATTTAAAAACATCTTTTTTAGCGGAAAACTAGGAGAACATGTCATACTAAAGTGTTTTCTTTCACAGAGGCATTTTAAAAAAAAAATCGGAGATACGCCCCTATTTGATCGCTAAATTCCATATACATCGCTAACTGCTTGATTAAAATTCAAATTATTTGGGCTAGTTCTTGACAATGCACTTCTTCTGAACTTATTTTCAAAAATGTTTGAATCAAGAGATTAGTTCGACTTGGTTTTATTATATTTTTATAGAATAACTTTATTTTATGGATCATTCCTTTAGGGAAACTAACATAAAAGGTGCAACACTCTCTTTCACGAAATAACTTCGACCACAAATTCAAATCAAGTGCCCAAGCTCTACCCAGAGTTATCGTCCCTCACACTCAAATATTACCTCTAGCAACATCTCAAATTTAAATACTTATTTCACGTGTAAATCCACTTTTTCATGGTTAATAAAAATAAAACTAAGAATAGTTGTGAAATATCATGAAAATGTAGGGCAGATAACCTATGTAGTTTTCACGTCTCATTACAATGCATTTTACCTATACAGTATAATCGAACAATATCCGCGCTTCAACACAAATTCCACGCTTTGTGTGTCAAACAAAGACTTCACATCTGTTTAATATTGGTGTATTCACGCATATTTATGTAACTAAAGTCGAAATCATATTTTTTCGAATTGTTTTATAAATATCTTTAAAAAACCTTCCAGACGTTGACAGATGTACACGTAAGTGTAAGGATCGATAACTCTAAGTAGAGATTCTCGATTTTTATGAAAATTACAGGGGATGATTCCCATAAAAAAGCAAGTGTGGATCTAGAGGGGGTTCGGGATGGAGGGTTCTTGCCCCCCCCCCCCCCCCGAAATTTCCAAATGAAACAAAGTATAGCCATCTTTCATCGCGTTTAATACTGCTTCATCGATTCTTTCGATCGACTTTAAGTACAGATTTCGCATAGTCTACTATGTGTAAAAATGTGTAAATTCAGAAGGCTTCGCCCTAGAACCAGGTCCTAGACATCCAGCCTTTTGGAACCCCCCCCCCCCCCCACCAACCCCGATGAATAAAGTTGGATCCGTGCCGGAGAAAAACATTGCCATTGCACGATTGATTAAAGTGTGACTTTTTAATCATGTCTGTGGAAACTACGTATTGCAACAAGCATAGGAGTTAAAATGAAGATCAGGCTATTCAAGTTCCTAGTGAGGCCAGTGCTGCTATATGGTACCACACGTAGAAAGTGACAAAGATAAGAAAGAAGAAACTAGATGTATCTCAGTTCAGATGCTTGATAAGGATCCTGGGGGTGAGGAGACAACAGAAGGGGACAAAAAGAGAAATGTCCGACAGGGTGGACATGAATGCAGTAAGGAATGAGATGAGGTTAAAGTAACGGATCTGGATAGGACACGTGATAATGAAGGGAGGGTGACGGATAGGACACGTGATGAGGAGGGAGTGTGACGGATAGGACACGTGATAAAGGAGAAAGGTGGCGGATAGGACATGTGATAAGGAGTGAACGTGGCGGATAGGACACGTGATAAGGAGGGAAGGTGACGGATATGACACGTGATAAGGAGGGAAGGCAACCGGTAGGACACGTGATAATGATTGATTGATTGATTGTGTGTTTTACGTCCCGTCGAGAATTTTTCACTCATATTGAGACGTCACCAGCTGTACCACAAATTTAGACCTATGCTTAGTGCTCAGGGCCGTAGCAGTGAGGATTCTTTAACGTGCCAACGCCTACCGTGACACGGGACCTCCGCTTTTAAGGTCATATTCGAAAGACCCGTGATTCTCACTTCCAAATGCTGCGCGTTTGGCGAAGGAGCAATCAATACCTATTTTTACGTCTTAAGTTTGACGCGGCCAAGGCATGAGCGGGGCTCGAACGCACGACCTCCCGGTTACGAAGCGAACGCTCTAACCACTAGGCTACCGTGACCGGTCATAAGGAGGGATTGATTGTATATTGTTTAACGTCCCGGACGCTCAAGAATCTTTCACTCATATGGAGACGTCACCATTGCCGGTGAAGGGCTGCAAAATTTAGGCCTATGCTCGGCGCTTATGCCCTTTGAGCAGGGAGGGATCTTTATCGTGCCACACCTGCTGAGACAAGGGGCCTCGATTTTGGGGGTCTCATCCGAAGGACCGCCCCATTTCGTCACCTCTTACGACAAGCAAGGGGTACTGAGGATCTATTGGAACAACCCGGACCCCTAGGGGCGATAAGGAGGGAAGGTGACGAATAGGACACGTGATAAAATGGGAAGGTGACAGATAGGACACGTGATAAGGAGGAAAGTGACGGACAGGTGTTAAGGCGGAAGGATGACAACGTCTGTGAGACGACGTCAGAGTGGATATTAGAAAGAAAAAAGGAGAAAGAGACACAAGAATCATATCGAAAAAATCACTTGAAGCAGAAACAAGGAGAGCATTGTGGATAACTCTAATGTACAGGCGACATTAACTCTAGGGTACGAAGACAACAACTCTTATAAACGAGGACAATAACGCTAATGTACGGGAACAATACCTCTAATGTACGGGGACAATACTCTAATGTACGGGGAAAATGCCTCTAATGTACGGGGACAATAACTCTAATGTACGGGGACAATAACTCTAATGTACGGGGACAATACTTTAATGTACGGGGACAATAACTCTAATGTACGGGGACAATAACTCTAATGTACGGGGTACAATAACTCTAATGTACGGGGACAATAATTGTAATGTACGGGGACAATGTCTCTAATGTACGGGGACAATAACTCTAATGTACGGGGACAATACTCTAATGTACGGGGACAATAACTCTAATGTACGGGGACAATAACTCTAATGTACGGGGACAATACTTCTAATGTACGGGGAAAATAACTCTAATGTACGGAGACAATAACTCTAATGTACGGGGACAATACTCTAATGTACGGGGACAATGTCTCTAATGTACGGGGACAATAAATCTAATATACGTTGACAATAACTCTAATGTACGGGGACAATACTTTAATGTACGGGGACAATAACTCTAATGTACGGGGACAATAACTCTAATGTACGGGGACAATAACTCTAATGTACGGGGACAATAACTCTAATGTACGGGGACGATACCTCTAATGTACGGGGACAATAACTCTAATGTACGGGGACAATGCCTCTAATGTACGGGGTACAATGCCTCTAATGTACGGGGGACAATGTCTCTAATGTACGGGGGACAATGCCTCTAATGTACGGGGTACAATGTCTCTAATGTACGGGGACAATAACTCTAATGTACGGGGACAATAACTCTAATGTACGGGGACAATAACTCTAATGTACGGGGACAATAACTCTAATGTACGGGAACAATGCCTCTAATGTACGGGGGACAATGCCTCTAATGTACGGGGTACAATGTCTCTAATGTACGGGGACAATAACTCTAATGTACGGGAACAATGCCTCTAATGTACGGGGACAATAACTCTAATGTACGGGGGACAATGTCTCTAATGTACGGGGTACAATGCCTCTAATGTACGGGGACAATAACTCTAATGTATGGGGACAATACTGTAATGTACGGGGGACAATGCCTCTAATGTACGGGGACAATAACTCTAATGTACGGGGACAATACTCTAATGTACGGGGACAATGCATCTACTGTACGGGGACAATAACTCTAATGTACGGGGACAATAACTCTAATGTACGGGGGACAATGTCTCTAATGTACGGGGTACAATGCCTCTAATGTACGGGGACAATAACTCTAATGTACGGGGACAATACTCTAATGTACGGGGACAATGCATCTACTGTACGGGGACAATAACTCTAATGTACGGGGACGATACCTCTAATGTACGGGGACAATGCCTCTAATGTACGGGGGACAATACCTCTAATGTACGGGGACAATGCCTCTAATGTACGGGGACAATAACTCTAATGTACGGGGACAATGCTCTAATTTACGGGGAACAATGCCTCTAATGTACGGGGACAATGCCTCTAATGTACGGGGACAATGTCTCTAATGTACGGGGGACAATAACTCTAATGTACGGGGACAATACTTTAATGTACGGGGACAATAACTCTAATGTACGGGGACAATGTCTCTAATGTACGGGGGACAATAACTCTAATGTACGGGGACAATGTCTCTAATGTACGGGGGACAATAACTCTAATGTACGGGGACAATACTTTAATGTACGGGGACAATAACTCTAATGTACGGGGACAATAACTCTAATGTACGGGGGACAATACCTCTAATGTGCGGGGGATAATGCCTCTAATGTACGGGGGACAATGCCTCTAATGTTAGGGGACAATGCCTCTAATGTACGGGGGACAATAACTCTAATGTACGGGGACAATGTCTCTAATGTACGGGGACAATAACTCTAATATACGGGGACAATGCCTCTAATGTACGGGAACAATGCCTCTAATGTACGGGGGACAATGCCTCTAATGTACGGGGGACAATGCCTCTAATGTACGGGGGACAATGCCTCTAATGTACGGGGTACAATGCCTCTAATGTACGGGGACAATAACTCTAATGTACGGGGGACAATGTCTCTAATGTACGGGGTACAATGCCTCTAATGTACGGGGACAATAACTCTAATGTACGGGGACAATACTCTAATGTACGGGGACAATGCATCTACTGTACGGGGACAATAACTCTAATGTACGGGGACGATACCTCTAATGTACGGGGACAATGTCTCTAATGTACGGGGACAATGCCTCTAATGTACGGGGACAATAACTGTAATGTACGGGGGACAATAACTCTAATGTACGGGGACAATGTCTCTAATGTACGGGGACAATAACTCTAATGTACGGGGACAATGCTCTAATTTACGGGGAACAATGCCTCTAATGTACGGGGACAATAACTCTAATGTACGGGGACAATGTCTCTAATGTACGGGGACAATAACTCTAATGTACGGGGACAATGCTCTAATTTACGGGGAACAATGCCTCTAATGTACGGGGACAATGCCTCTAATGTACGGGGGACAATGCCTCTAATGTACGGGGGACAATAACTCTAATGTACGGGGACAATAACTCTAATGTACGGGGACAATGCCTCTAATGTACGGGGACAATGCCTCTAATGTACGGGGACAATGCCTCTAATGTACGGGGACAATAAATCTAATGTACGGGGACAATGCCTCTAATGTACGGGGGACAATAACTCTAATGTACGGGGACAATAACTCTAATGTACGGGGACAATAACTCTAATGTACGGGGACAATGCCTCTAATGTACGGGGACAATGCCTCTAATGTACGGGGACAATAACTCTAATGTACGGGGGACAATGTCTCTAATGTACGGGGTACAATGCCTCTAATGTACGGGGGACAATAACTCTAATGTATGGGGACAATACTGTAATGTACGGGGGACAATGCCTCTAATGTACGGGGACAATGCCTCTAATGTAAGGGGTCAATAACTCTAATTTATGGGAAAATATAACTGTTATGTAGAGGGACACTAACTTTGATGTACGGAGGGAATTATTCTAATAACAATAAGACGCCCAATGCTCTGAGGCGCTTTATGAAGGTTAGCCCTAACCCTAACCCAGGCATAAAACGTCACAGTCAGTGCCATCACACATTTCAAAAAGTGAAATTTATTTCTTATATTTTTATTCTACTTTAATTCTGTCGGAATTTTCAGTCGTTAAAATAGATTATTTCTTGTCGGAATTTTCACCGTTAGAATAGAAGATTCAGACGAATGACGCTCACGTCTACATCGCATTCATGAGGAAATGACTCTCCTTACAATAGGTAATGATATTGTAGATATATTATATCTACATTTGGTATGTCATATTTACATTTGTTTTATCATATTATATTAACATTCGATATATCATATTATAATTACATTTGGTATGTTATAGTTTATCTACATATGATATATCATATATCATTACATTTGGTATGTTATAGTTTATCTACATATGATATATCATATATCATTACATTTGGTATATCATATCATATTTACAATTGGTATATCGTATTGCATCTACATTTCGGTTTTTTTTTCGATACTTTCTCCAATTGAAATGATAGCCATTTCCTCATAAACGTGGACGATATAAATTTTAATAAATATGGTAGAACTGTTTTACTGACTTGAATTCCTACAGAATGAAAAGTAAAATGTAAATATAAAAAAATGAATTTCACATTTGAAATGATATGAAGGCATGAACCAACGTCTCACGCCGGCAAACTGTGAATGTTGGCGTAAAGTTTCGCTGTTCATGCCCTCATGTATTTTCAAAAAGTAGAATTTATTTCTTAGATATATTCCATGTATGCAAATGTCCATATATTAGTGTTGTGAATATGTTTTATATACTCTGGTGAGCCATTTGGCTTAAACAAGTAAATGAACTGAACTGAATAAAAAACATACAAAATTAAACTGATATGAAAAAGTGGAGATAACGTATAGTGATTGATATAAAATTAAGAGTAAGGCAATCACTGACCCCTGAACATACCAGAGGCGCAATAAAGTACCTAGGAGGAGTAAACATCCCCTGTTGACAGGTTGAATTTGCAAGTTAAATAATTATAACGGTCATAGAATTTGCGAAATGCTGATTTTAAAACGAGATTTTACAAAACCCTGTTATGCGGTGAAAAGGCTCATCGCGGCAAGATGACGCTGAATTTGTGTTGAGTGTTTCGAAAGAAGAAAAAAATCATTGCTTTGGATTTTTAATTAATATATGCTTTTAAATGCTGAAAGTCGATACAAAATAATGAAAACGACGTTTTCAAGCTTTTAAGGCACTTGACAGGTTCAAAGAAAAAAACGGATTTTCAATCTGCTTAATACAGCTGTGCGTTTTTCGCTGGCCATGTCGCTTCCGTTAATCTATTGCGCAAACTAAAATAAATTCCTAACGCCGTCTACTGGCAGGAGATTTAAAAAGGTCGTCCAAATGTGCAGCCGATTTAAATCATCAATAGTTTGGCAGTGTATCTTTGTGTTAAAGTCTTTGTCCGCGTGTATTGGACTATTTAAATGAACAGTCGGGTTCGTTTATCCCACGGATTGTAATGTCTTAATCTCCGACCGCCGAGCTATAGCTGATAACAAGTGCTAAGTTTTAGAGCTGTTCATTCAACCTGCCTCTCTATTTATTCACACCGAGTGAAAGATAAACACGGCTCCGTGGATCCTAGTGCTCGCTTGTGTACATAAAAGGACTTTAATTGAAAAAATTGCAGAAAGTCGAAAGAGTTTTTTTTCAACTTAGGGTACAACCCGGGAATCGTTCAACGCAGCACTGCCTGCTCGGCGCTTATCTTAGAATCAATATACATTCCGCCAAAAATCAATTGTCAAGTTTCTACTTTAAGTGGTAAACACAAGTTCTCTGTGGGATATTGTGTCTGCGGGCACGTGTCGGGAGTGCGGAACACACACCACACCCTACACTGTGATGGACTGGAGGGACACCGCTCGACTTTAATCACGTGGGGGTAAGTGATTCCGCTATCTCGTACTGATCATATCTCCTGTAATCGATCTCTAAAGTTTCGTGGATACCGAAAACAGTCGCCTATTATTGAACTGTTCATGTGTAAAGTGAGAGTAAAAATACGTAATGATGAAGTGAGATAGCGAGCAAATGTACACGTCGTGTTATTGTTAGTTAATGAAATGTCAATTTCAAATAGTAAGTAATGACATTTTTCATAATTTCACAATACCTTACCTACTATAGAATATCCCTATATTAACTAAAATTAAGGTTAAGCTAACTGAACTAACTGGTGTCTGTTTCTCAGTTATTAGTCTCAGTTATTAGTCTCAGTTATTAGTCTCAGTAATTAGTCTCAGCTAGTAATCTCAGTTATTAGTCTCATTTTGGGTCTTAACTAAATGAAGTTTAATGGACATGAGTCTACTGTACAGATACCTGCCATTACATTATCTTACAAGATGAGTCGACTGTACAGATACCTGCCATTACATTATCTTACAAGATGAGTCGACTGTACAGATACCTGCCATTACATTATCTTACAAGATGAGTCGACTGTACAGATACCTGCCATTACATTATCTTACAAGATGAGTCGACTGTACAGATACCTGCCATTACATTATCTTACAAGATGAGTCGACTGTACAGAATACCTGCCATTACATTATCTTACAAGATGAGTCGACTGTACAGATACCTGCCATTACATTATCTTACAAGATGAGTCGACTGTACAGAATACCTGCCATTACATTATCTTACAAGATGAGTCGACTGTACAGATACCTGCCATTACATTATCTTACAAGATGAGTCGACTGTACAGATACCTGCCATTACATTATCTTACAAGATGAGTCGACTGTACAGATACCTGCCATTACATTATCTTACAAGATGAGTCGACTGTACAGATACCTGCCATTACATTATCTTACAAGATGAGTCGACTGTACAGATACCTGCCATTACATTATCTTACAAGATGAGTCGACTGTACATGGGTTACACCGCTGTCTCACCCTCTATGTCTTTATTAAACATAAATAATGTCTACACTATTTGCAATCCCATACACAAAATGATGACCGATAATTTTTTCAATGACATTCTTAATATATATATATATATATATATATATATATATATATATATATATATACATATATATATGATAATACTAATGATAATAATAATAATCCTACCCGTGGCGTTCACTAAGGGTGATAATCGACAATACCTTAGCATTCATTGAATTTCCTGAATTTACTATCATCCAATTTAAATTTAAAATAGTCACATTCTAATATTTCCTTTATTTCTCGTCTGGAATACGGCATCACTAACGTAGCATTTCTTTGGAAATGATCAAAAATGTTGACATTTTTGTCATTCTATCAGAAATCATGAACCAAATCTAAGAGAGAGATAGAGAGAGAGAGAGAGAGTTTTAAGACTGTTTTGTTTTTATTCATTAAGACATACAAACATTGATAAAGTTTATAATATGAACAATCGTTTAACAAGTACATGCACTTATCAAATTTAGTCAGATACAGTCTAATATAGTATTCCATACCCACGAGTTCCATTTCTAAAAATGCCCACCCTGAAGATTTCCAGATCCTCTCCTGAGGAACAGTTTATACATGATAATAGTATGGCGCTATTTGTAGAGAGATTGGTATTTTATCTTTGTGAGTGTCCATCATACTCAAGTCTCCTCACAGTGTTGTTTGCTAGCATGTCTGCACACGACTTCAACCCCTAAGAACCTGTCGAGGGTATTTCCAATCTTTATTACTTATTTTTTCACTTTACACATCTGGCCCCAGATCAAGTGTCATAAATAATGCATTGAATTTCACACCAAATCAGTGCTTCGGTGTTATTTAATTCTCAGTGTGAGAGATAGAGACGAGACCGGTAAATTTACCTGCTAGAGAAAAGTTTAAATAACCAGACGATAGCATCAAAACGCATTTTTAAATCATAGAATGGGATTCAATTAAATGCATTTTTCATATCAATTTGATTTAATTCCAAGTGCACACCACATTTAAATTGATTCTTCGGGTTTACCACTCTAGGGATTCGTCGACACTGCCACTCTAGGGTGACCATTCTGTATGATAGAAATTTGATAACAAGTCATTTTGCATAAATTTATTGTACATTAGGAAAAACGAATCTCGTGGTTCCATTTTCTACGAAAATCATGTAACTGTCGTGCAATACATGCCATTATACGTAATATCACACCTGTAAACATCGTGCAAATTTATCAGCATTGTAATCATGCGATTTTCATGCAATTTCTTCGTATTATATTTTATTGAAATTTATTGACTTTCAGCGATATTTTAGTATGCATTTGAAAAAAAAAACCACGAAAGAAAAACACATCATTTTAAACATTAGTTTGTGTATGCCTATGTTACAGGTAAATACCAGTTGCTGTTGTCATTCGACCCTAATCCTGCCGTAAATCACACCTGTATCTAGATCTTGGATTATCATATTCAGTCTTGAGAACAATTTGTTACTGATGTTTGCATTACCAGCCCCTAATTCATGTAACGGTGCAAGTTTCTTACCAGCCCCCTAATTCATGTAACGGTGCAAGTTTCTTACCAGCCCCCTAATTCATGTAACGGTGCAAGTTTCTTACCAGCCCCCTAATTCATGTAACGGTGCAAGTTTCTTACCAGCCCCCTAATTCATGTAACAATGCAAGTTTCTTACCAGCCCCTAATTCCTATAAAGATACATGCTTCTAGACAGCCCCTTCCATCTAAGACGGTAATGTTTCTATTAATGTTTACTGACAGAGCAACAATTGGGGATATGTATAGAACAACACAGATCTAGAAGACGAGGAGAGGGAGGGGAGGGAGGGGGGGGGGGGGGTAGTATCATGATTTCAATATATAATTCATGCACAGCAAATCTTTTAAATTAGACCCTCTGAATATCGATGAATGCGCTACCTGGTTTAGTTGTATAGATCACAGCTGTCTTTTTTCTGTCAGTATCTGATTACATTACATATTCATGACAAATTACAGGGGTCAATAACAGATGCAAATAATTACAAGGCCATATTTTTTACTAGTTTTTTAATATGGACTATTTCGACCAAGATTGACACAGAGGTCCCTGTCTGTCGGGGATTAATATTTATCACTATGTATGGACACGTGCCTTTATCAAACTGAAATTTAACAAGAGATTATACAGGGTGACATTATAGTAATCATCAATAAGCGATTGTACAAGGTGACATAGGGATCATCAGTAAGAGATTGTACAGGGTGACTTGGTGATCATCAGTAAGCGTTTGTACAGGGTGACATAGTGATCATCAATAAGAGATTGTACAGGGTGACATAGTGATCATCAGTAAGATATTGTACAGGGTGACATAGTGATCATCAGTAAGCGTTTGTACAGGGTGACATAGTGATCATCAATAAGAGATTGTACAGGGTGACATAGTGATCATCAATAAGAGATTGTACAGGGTGACATAGTGATCATCAATAAGCGTTTGTACAGGGTGACATAGTGATCATCAATAAGAGATTGTACATGGTGACACAGTGATCTTCAGTAAGAGATTGTACATGGTGACATAGTGATCATCAATAGGAGATTGTACAGGGTGACATAGTTATCATCAGTAAGCGTTTGTACAGGGTGACATAGTGATCATCAATAAGCGATTGTACAGGGTGACATAGTGATCATCAGTAAGCGATTGTACACGGTGACATAGTGATCATCAGTAAGAGATTGTACAAGGTGACATAGTGATCATCAGTAAGAGATTGTACAGGGTGACATAGTGATCATCAGTAAGAGATTGTACAAGGTGACAGAGTGATCATCAATAAGCGTTTGTACAGGGTGACATAGTGATCATCAATAAGCGATTGTACAGGGTGACATAGTGATCATCAGTAAGAGATTGTACAAGGTGACAGAGTGATCATCAGTAAACGTTTATACAGTGTGACATAGTGATCATCAGTAAGCGTTTGTACAAGGTGACAGAGTGATCATCAATAAGAGATTGTACAGCGTGACATAGTGATCATCAATAAGAGATTGTACAGGGTGACATAGTGATCATCAATAAGCGATTGTATAGGGCGACATAGTGATCATCAATAAGCGTTTGTACAGGATGACATAGTGATCATCAGTAAGCGATTATACAGTGTGACATAGTGATCATCAGTAAGCGTTTGTACAAGGTGACAGAGTGATCATCAATAAGAGATTGTACAGGGTGACATAGTGATCATCAATAAGCGATTGTACAGCGTGACATAGTGATCATCAGTAAGAGATTGTACAGGGTGACATACTGATCATCAATAGGCGATTGTACAGGGTGACATAGTGATCATCAATAAGCGTTTGTACAGGGTGACATAGTGATCATCAGTAAGCGTTTGTACAGGGTGACATAGTGATGATCAGGAAGAGACTGTACAGGGTGACATAGTGATCATCAATCAACGTTTGTACATGGTGACATAGTGATCATCAATAAGCGTTTGTACACGGTGACATAGTGATCATCAGTAAGCGTTTGTACAGGGTGACATAGTGATCATCAGTAAGCGTTTGTACAGGGTGACATAGTGATGATCAGTAAGAGACTGTACAGGGTGACATAGTGATCATCAATAAGAGATTGTACAGGGTGACATAGTGATCATCAGTAAGCGTTTGTACAGGGTGACATAGTGATCATCAGTAATCGTTTGTACAGGGTGACATAGTGATCATCAGTAAGAGATTGTACAGGGTGACATAGTGATCATCAATAAGAGATTGTACAGGGTGACATAGTGATCATTAATAAGAGATTGTACAGGGTGACATAGTGATCATCAATAAGAGATTGTACAGGGTGACATAGTGATCATCATAATACGCGTTTGTACAGGGTGACATAGTGATCATCATAAGCGTTTGTACAGGGTGACATAGTGATCATCAGTAAGAGATTGTACAGGGTGACATAGTGATCATCAATAAGCGATTGTACAGCGTGACATAGTGATCATCAGTAAGCGATTGTACAGGGTGACATAGTGATCATCAGTAAGAGATTGTACAGGGTGACATAGTGATCATTAGTAAGAGATTGTACAGGGTGACATAGTGATCATCAGTGAGCGTTTGTACAGGGTGACATAGTGATAATCATAATACGCGTTTGTACAGGGTGACATAGTGATCATCATAAGCGTTTGTACAAGGTGACATAGTGATCATCAGTAAGAGATTGTACAGGGTGACTTGGTGATCATCAGTAAGAGACTGTACAGGGTGACATAGTGATCATCAGCGGTATTTTATATCTGACTTTGTTTTGCAGGATTTAATTTGTTGACTTTTGGTTCGTTTGTGGTGGTTCAATATCTTTCACTAGCAAACATTATCTCAAACGGGATGTCCATATAGCACAGATTTTCCACTGTTTACAAGCAGTCAATAGCTGGACAATTTCAGATATTTTTTTTTGATTTTGAATTCCGCGAGAATGTGTAGCAAAGACTAACTTGCTAATGTCCTTTGAATTACTTTTCATTTTGTTCGTAATATAGTGGGTTTATCATTTTAGATGAAAAAGTGAAACAATGGCTACCAGTGACGACGAAATAGAAGAAGTAATCGATGATATTTCTTTGGCTTCTGGCGATGACGCCTCACTGCTTGAAGAAGTCGACGTCGAAATGGCGTTTGAGGGAGATATAGAAAATAGTGATGATGAAAGCACTGTAAGGACGAAGAAGAAAAAAATAACTGCACATGTACATATGGACAGGAACATTGATCAAAGTGAAGAGGAAGATAATATCGAAAGTGAAAAAGCTCCCAGGAGGAACTCACGACGGAAAGGGGCGGAAAAACTTGAGGTTACTGAGAAGTTCGAAGAAGAGGTAAATAGAAAAAAGGATACAAATTATGTTCCTTTATGTACTGGTAATTTGTTTGGCAATTTGATGACAAAATCGATCATTTTCAAAATCTGGAATATACTGCACATGGATACTTTCAGAGATTTAAATGGTGTCTAAAAATTAAGCCCAATTAACAGTTATCGATGTGTGTAGTGGTGTTTATTTATCAGACAATCACATTGTATGTTGGCCATTTGATTGATAAATCAGGATAATTAATCAGTGTAATTAAATCTTCATCTGATTAAATTTAATGGTCTCACGTCCATTTGTTTCATTAGGGTCGTATCATGTTCTGTCACAAGCTTGTGGAATATCTCATAATACGTATACTAGTCTGCTAGAACTGCTACAATGATAAAGCTTCCTTCTAAGTTACAGAACAACGAAGATGGACAGAAATCTTCTTCTGCGCCTGTCGTAAAGGACGAACCAGACTTACCGACTGAAAACAAAGTTCGCATTGTTATAGAACAATGTGATACTCCGACGGGGGAAGAAAACGATAAAAAGGAATCTGCTGAAAATCCGGAAAAGGAGGGCGTAAAAGCAGAACAGCCGAAATTAAAATGGCATCAGAGAGTCGCTCTTCAACGACACAAGAAATGGCGATGGCCCAAGAAAAAGAAAACGTTGGTTGGAGATGAGGAAGATCATGAAGAGAATGACGATGAGATAGATAATGAAGATGATGAGATGAAAAGTAAGAAGAACGAGGACGACGATGAGGAAGAAGATACCGAAATGACAGAAGAAGAAAAAGAGGTAAAATATACTGAAACTATTTACGATAGGATTGGGATACAGTATATGTCGAGATCAAGATGTTGATACATCATATAAGACTACGATTTTAGTATGTCGGTCTCGAGATGCCTCACAACACTACGACTTTGTATGGGAGGTTTTATAGCATTAGCAGAGAAAAGGCATTTTTGTCAATCCAGTGACCAAGAGAAGCACCCTACGTGAATATGAAATCAAAACTGGGATCCCTGGTCTACTGAGTGTTTCAACCATAAATTGATTTTAATAACCAATGTGTATTGCTTTCAAGAATGATAAAACCGTCCAAGTATGGCAGTCATGAAATATCTAAGATCTAAAAATGCATATATGACGAATTATCTAGCATTTAATGAAATAAAATCTAAACATTTGATTTTCGTTCTCAGCAAAAAGCGGGCTCTGTCTGTCCATACGCTCGTCTGTCTGTCACATTTTAGCTTCTGAGTAAAAATTATCAGCGATTATTTTGCAATCTAACAGACAAGCATGGGTGGAAAGATAATCTTACTGAAAAGATAAGTACGTGGTATGTATCGTAAATGCTATATTAATAACATTGTGGAGATCGGCATTAAAACCCAGACGGTTAGAGTACTAGCAATCGTGGGATGACTGTCTTTAGTGGTTGGTTAGCAGGTTGGTTTACGTTTCATCAAGTATATTTCACTCATATTGAGACGTCACAAAATTGTAGATGAAGTACCACAAATTTACACCTATCTTTAGCGCTTAGGGTCGTAGTAGTAATAATAATAATAATAATAATAAATTCTTTATTTAGACAGGATAGCACAATTAGTATTACATACTAGTTCACATTGTGGTCCTGTATAAAAACATATTTACAGACAGATTAAATGAGAGGATAGAAAATCAGAAGACATTTATACATAAGATATTTACACATGTACATTATCACTAAAAATAACAACAACAAAATACGCTGGCAGTGAGGGTTCGTTAATGTGCCAATGCCTGCCGCGACACGGGACGTCTTTTTTTTTTTTTTACCTCGCATCAAATTCTATGGTCGTTATAACGATCTAGTATGCCAATACAATTTTCCATTAGGTCAAATGCTGTTTAACATGTTTCATACCAATTGTTAGGCTGTTCTTGTCACACTGATTCTGACTACGGATTGTTCTGTTTACCTGATCGGGGTGTAGGGCTCACGGAAGGTGTGACTGGCCGACATTGGATGCTTACACCTCCTAAGCACCGGACCCCACCTTTGGTATGACCAGGGGTCCGTGTTTGCCCATCTCTCTGATTTACGATTTCTACAGGAATTATGAGATCGATCACTGTTCGTTGTCTTAGCCTTTTTATCCCCTTGTTTCTCAGTTCTAATGCCAAGCGTCTGGTGAAGGAGCAGTCACTATCTATGTGTACATGTTAGGTTTGATGCGGTCATGGCAAGAGCAGGTCTCGAACTCACGATCTTTCTGTTTTGAAGCGAACGCACGACCACTGAACTACCGTGACTTGTTTAACCCTTTGGAGTCTGACTGTAAAAACAACGCTGTAATATTTTTATTATATTTTCTATTTAAAATTGTTTTATATATTTTCTATCTCAGTATGTATCCAATCAAATATATGGTTAATACATTAATGTACATTCGGATATGACGTCATAGTGAGAATCATGATAGATAATACTGTGCAGGTTTGTTTGACCTTCTTTACAGGATATGTACAACGCCGTCAGAAATGGAGACTATCTTCTTTTTCAAGATCTTCTGGATAAAAAGAATGCTGACATTAACATGCTGTGGGTAAGTCTCCGTCTTTATACAGGCTTATACAGTATATCTTTTGTCCTGAGCTTTGGTTCTGTAGGTCTGGCTATCTCTTTTTACATGTTAGATCTCTTATCCTGAGACCCCGTGGGGATCCGGGTTGTTAGAATAGATTCTCAGTACCCTTTGTTTGTCGTATGAGGCGACTAAATGGGGCGGTCCTTCGGATGAGACCGCAAAAACCGAGGCCCCGTGTCACAGCAGGTATGGCACGTTAAAGATCCCTCCCTGCTCAAAGGCCATAAGCGCCGAGCATAGACCTAAATTTTGCAGCCCTTCACCGGCAACGGTGACGTCTCCATATGAGTGAAAAATTCTCGAGCGGGACGTTAAACAATATATAACCAATCAATCATTTTATCCTGAGCTTTGGTTTGAGTACATTATATTGACGTGTAAGGCAAACGTACTGATTAACTGAAATGGGTTTACATCTTTGTCATTTAAATGTTCAGGACCTTGCAGCAAGGCTAACATAAGGTCATGAATGCTCCTGGTTCCGATTTCGTGTTCTGTTCTCAAAAATGATAGAGCTTTTAGACATGAAATCATTCATGTTTCGGTCCATTTAGAACAATATGATACTTATTGTAATATAATTTTATAATGAACCAGGTAAGTGCCTCAGACAAAACGGAATAACATTTAACTGGTCCTATATGCATATTTCTGCTGCAGAATTACCCCCTCTTCGTTCAGCATGGGGAAAACAAAGCTCAAAAGAGTATGAAATTTCAAATGAATTTCCCAGAGTTTTTCTTTTTACATAAACATGAAATTAATTTTAAGAAAAATAGACCGCATTGATGTAACTAAACATATACATAATATCAAAATACCACCTTAAGACTGTGAACGATGTTGGTGAGAATACAGCACACCCAATATAACCCCGTGGGGATTGTTAGAATAGATCCTCAGTATCCCTTGCTTGTCGTATGAGGCGACTAAATGGGGCGGTCCTTCGGATGAGACCGCAAAAACCGAGGCCCCGTGTCACAGCAGGTGTGGCACGTTAAAGATCGCTCCCTGCTCAAAGGCCATAAGCGTCGAGCATAGGTCTAATTTTTGCAGCCCTTCACCGGCAATGGTGACGTCTCCATGTGAGTGAAAGATTCTCGAACGGGACGTTAAACAATATTTAATCAATCAATCAAACACCCAATATATACACGAGTGGCGGATCCAAGATTTCAAAACAAAAATAAAATAAAAGACGGGAGGGGGGGGGGGTGTCATGTGATTGTTAATTATTAGCCGAACTACTCAGCCAATACGGGAGCCAACTCTTGACATCTATATTTGACAGTAATGCCTTGTACATTTGTGGCAAAATGGAGGGGAAGGAGCCCGGGCCCCCTCTACATGTGCCATTATACACGGACGTTCATACAATACAAACAAAATATACATGTGATGTGAATAGCCAAGATAATTTTTACATGTATGTGATAGCTAAAGGTCAGGGTCAAATTCTCATCAACAACACGTTCATTGCATTTCATAAGCACATTAATTTTCGTGGTTTAAAAAAAATCCCCATCCTTAATAACTGTACCTTACCCACACATAACATTGGCATAATCTTGTTCTTGATTTTTTCAGTATTGGGAGAATTTGCTGATGGTGGCGATGCGTGCGCATCAATTTGTGATGGCGGAATTCCTTATAGACAATGGAATAGACTACAACTATGAAACAACGCTTCTGGTAAGTATACGAGTTTTTGCGATTTTTAATTTGCTTTGTGAATATGAAATCAGTGAGTAGTTTAGAATATTGAGGTACGAGTACAGCATAACAAATCATTATTTTCACATTACAAGTTCGATAGTAGCAGGGACCCTATTTCAAACCACGTAGGCTTTCGTGGGACCTGGAATTGTCACGTAAGGTTTCGTGGGACATGGGATTGTCACTTAGGGTTTCGTGGGACCTGGGATTGTCACGTAAGGTTTCGTGGGACCTGGGATTGTCACGTAAGGTTTCGTGGGAACTGGGATTGTCACGTAAGGTTTCGTGGGACCTGGGATTGTCACGTAAGGTTTCGTGGATAAATACAGAAAATAACGGTATACATGTAATCATTACAAATTTTATATTAAGAGTGATGAAAATATTTTTTCTTTCGTTTCACATATCACTAATACCTGTGTTTATATATTTTACATCTCGTTCAAGAATTGTTTGTACTCGTTTAGAGGCGTCAGCATGTGTAGGTGAAGTACTGCAAATTAAGACCGGTATGAAGTTTGAAGCCCAAGGCTGTAGCAGGGAAGATTCTCTATTGTTTCAACGCCTACCATAACACAAAATCTCCATTTTTGTCCAATTCACATTTAGTGCCATAGCACTTATGAAAGGCTCAGTTGCTATCTATTTTAAACGTCTTAGGTTGGACGCGGTACAGGGATAAAGGATCGAACGCGGGAGCCCCCACCCACCCCCAAAACCTGACCACCTGGCTTTCGCAAGCGGTTTATATGACATGTACTGTCATGTACAGTGTACACATGCTAAAGATGAAAATAACAAACATTAAGCTCAGATTTACAGAATGAACTAAAATCCATGCACAAAAACATAATATTGTACAAAGATAAGGATATGCTAGTTAGTAGTTACAAACTGATGTCCGCACTCACACAATTTATATTCTCAAACCCATAAAACCATTTACTGAAAAAAGTAAGTCTGAAAATTGAGTTTATTATTGCTACGATATTGCTGGACCATCATTTAAAAGAGTATGTTATTTGTACAAAACCGTAATATCTACTATGCTTTCCTATCTGATTAAGGTTTGTATTCTACAATACATTTTATGGTTCAAGGCAAAAGCAAGTCGTACATCACAAGAAAACACTATACATTATGTTTCCAGGTAATTTCAATTTAACGCAGCATGTTATAAACTTTAGCAGATGCCATAAACATAATAACTTAAAAATTAAAAAAAAAACTATTACATTTTTAGGATTTGAAGGATCGTGAAAAGACAGGCAAACGTTTCTTCCAGTACAAATTGTCTTGTCGACAGATGGCTTATGATTTAGGACTACTGAATGTGGTAGAAATGATTGATGTAAAAAACAACCAAATTCACAAGTACTACAAACCAACACCTCGCATTCCGCGCATGCGCCGTCCACCGGCTCCCCCGCCTCCGTGTTTGATGTATAGTGACGAAGAGGAAGACGACGAGGAAGAGTTGCTGGCTGGAGGAGACAGCGATCTGTTATCTAGTAATTCACAATTGGCGGAAACTAGTGAATCGAAGGCGGAAGCAGCCGAATCCAAGACGGAAACTACCGACGACAAAAGTCCTGACAGAAAGGTTGAACTAACGGTAGAGAGGATTGCGGAATTAGATATCACAGATGATGGACACGAGTCATTAGCACCGTGCGCTAAAAGTGTTGTAGCAAACAAATACGAATTAGTCGAGGAACGACCTGGATTGTTCCGACGAGGAACGAAGTCATCCATGGGATTACAGCAACACAATGATATGAAATACAAACGCCGATTTCAATCAAAAAGTGCGCACCATAGAACTGGTATCAACGTAGTGGGGAGTTATACTTGGGAGAGTAAACGATGGCGACCCACCAAGAACGCGTTCGCAGAAAAGAAGTCAGAAGATGGCGTTCCATTTGTTGCTTTGATGTCATCATCGTCTTTGGCACACACATCTTCTTTACCCTCAAGAAAGCACTTGTCTATGCAGAGGCCTCTGTCATCTCCAGCCTCGTTTTCGGTAGAAATTCAGAACATTTTGCGACAGAATCGTCTGCTCCGCACGTCAGACCCAGTTTTACCTTACATTAAACCGTCTATTAAAAGTCAGAGCTCACAATCTGCAAAAGCAGTAACTCCGTGGTGTCACAGTAATTCTTCTGCTGTGTTCGAACGACTATCGAACACAAAAATAAACAACAGAATTCGAAATCCCCGGTTTTCCGTATGTAGACAGATAAGTATGAGGACAAATCGCTGACTGCGATAACCTCATCAGAATGTACTCTCCGGTAGTTCACAATCAGACCCATGACTAAGCTTTCAGGACTGGGTTAGTGTTAACCTAACCCATACATATTTTATGAAACAATATATGGAACTGTTCATGGAGATTATCATTGTACTCTTTATTACGACACGTGACTTACTACGATACGTGACGTATACTTTTATGTAAAACGTCATCATATAATGATATAATCATTGCATATCATATCGAAGACAACTCCATTCCTTTGGTGCTTAGACTTTGTAAATCTGAAATTCATGGTTGGTAAATCACGTGATTGTATTGCATGAAAAGGATGAAGATTTATATAATTGTTTGACGTGTCCACAATTCAGAGACAGAATCACGAGATTCCATTGTGTATATCCTAATCTGTACACATTTTCAGTCCTGTATTGATGATAAATTTATCTGTTACTGTGATACTTTGATTTTATTGATTGTATTGTTGTTTTTCTAGTTTCATTATATGTCTCTCTGTAATTTTTATTATTATTTTTGGTCATGTTCAGAGTCAGCACTAGGTATATCACGGTGGTCAATGTATATAACATTGAAAAGATGAAGATAACGGACAGTGATCAATCTTATAACTTATATAAGGAAAATAAAATTAAGAGTTGAGCAAAAACGGACCCCTGGATATACCAGAGGAGGAATGTAGTGCCTAACAGGAGTAAGCGTCTGCTGTTGACAGGGCATACCCACCGTAAGCTACATATCTTGATCAGGTAAATGGAGCAATCTGCCGGGCTTCTGGTGGTTGTGACTGGTCATCAGGAGGCGCTTGATTCCCCTAGACACCTGGTCCCACCTCTGGTATTTTTCTTAGATCCGTGGTTGGTCTACCCTCTACTTTTACTCTTTATAGAATTTATGAGATTTGCCATTGGTTTGTTATCTTCATTTTATAGTTCACCTGAGTAAACTCGAGTCACTTATTGCAGTTGGCCTGCGTCCGTCGTCATTCGTCGTCGTGCTTTGAGCGTTAACAATTGAACATTTTTAATTTCTTGATAGCTGCCATTTCAATTCTTTTTAAATTTGCTGTGAAGCATTTCTGGGACAATGTAGACATAAATGATGAATTGTAGGACACCTGCATCCCTGGGGCCTTAGGAACCGGGAAAAAACATTCAAAACTTTACAATTTTTCATAAATCTTCTTCTCTACAACCGCACGTGTGTACGAAAATCCAAATACATAATGATGTAAACCAGGGAGGCCTCTATCACAATTGTAAATTTCATGATAGATGGCATGGGGTCCCAGGGCGAGGCCAAACATGGTATATTGTGTTATGTGCAAAACACTTAAATAACATCTTCTTTAGTGCAAATTCAAACTAAATGGATTTTAGAAAGAACGGATAGTCATTTACCAAAATTATAAATTTGATGATCCCAGGGGTAGGAGTTTTGGTATCAGAGTGGTATTGTTTGTTTTACGTCCCTTCGAGAATATTTTCACTAATGTTGAAACGTCACCAGTTGTAGTTGAAGTACCACATTTAGTTCTACATGTATGCTTAGCGCTCAGAGCCGTAGTATTGAGGATTCTTTAACGTGCCAAAGCCTGCAGTGACCTTCGTTTTTAAGGTCCTATCCGAAAGACCCGTGATTCTCACTTCTAAATGTCGAGCGTTTGGCGAAGAAGTAATCTTAGGTTTGACACGGCCATGGTACGAGCGAAAGATAAACATAGTGTACATTGACTAAACCTACCTGCAATGGTAGAAAACGCACATTTAGTTCTCACAGCATCATTGTCAGTCTGGAATTTAATGATTTCAAAGATGATATATGCCTCTAATACAGCGGTGCTGCGAGGAATCCTAAGGGAATCTCCAAGCAATAAATGAATGGCTACAGTTGCAAGGTAGCAAAGACACACGGAAAGCTGAAGAAGGAGGGGTTATTGCGTTTTGTTGGATGCTTCAAATTGGAAGCAGACTTAGAATGTATGGGGCGAAACATTTAACGATCGAATACCTCGTCCTCATCGAAAACTTCCAAAAGAGTTACAGCCTCTGAATACCCTGGGGCGTTTTAATTGGTGTTAGTTTTGCAGAAGCAGACGACGATAAATTCCGCTATGCGCAGCCATGTTTGTTTTGATAACGACTCTGGTAAAGCATCAAAGCATACTTGAAAATTCTTGTTTTGTTTGTTTGTTTGTTTGTTTGTTTATAGCCGCCTGAGCAATTTTTCAGCTATCCGGCGGCTGTCACCATTACCGGTGACAGGGCTGCAAATTTAGGCCCATGCTCGGCACTCAGGTCCCTTGAGCAGGGAGGGATCTTTATCGTGCCACACCTACTGCGACACGGGACCTCGGTTTATACGGCCTCATCCGAAAGACCGGCACCCACGTCCCACAGTGGGATTCGAACCCCCGACTCAAGGATCATCAGATCTTTGAGCCCGACGCTCTAACCACTGCGCCACGCGGGCTGCTGAAAATTCTCGAGTGTGTACGCCATTAAGTATGAATTTAAGTGAACATATGTTTTATAATTCGACGTTTAAGTTTAAAATTTGAGTACAGAGTTTGAGTAGAGAGAATGTACTCAGAGAGTTTTATAACCTCCGGTCCAGATCCTCGTAAAGTGTCGCTCACATATGGTAGTGGCTTAAATCTGCCTCTTCAGTTTCAGTGTCCAACATTTTGGGTCTATTGGCTTAAAGACACTTAGTCAAAGAGCACATTGTACCATAATCGCAGGGCCTTGTGATGTACAAACGCATTTGGTCTCTCACTGCACAGTCGAAAGTTGTCTCGGATTCAGTCATAAGTTACGGGCGATAACTCGTGTCACTAAACAATAAACGATCGGTCAGGTAAAGGCTTGACAGAATCGTGTAATCAGTAAAGTAATTCTCGTCAAAACGACAATCAATTATTTAGTAAACAACAGACATCATTATATATAAAACTCAACAGACATCATTATATATAAAACTCAACAGACATCTTTATATATAAAACTCAACAGACATCTTTATATATAAAACTCAAGTGTTAGGAGAATCGCCGTACTTGACCTTCTTACAAACTCTACCATGCTACTAAAAATAAGAACATTTCTGGTGTATTTTGAAATGATTTGACGATCGGTTTTATCTTTTTTCTCAATCATCGTTGTATCTCTCTAATGAATTAGTATCATTTAAACACAATGTCAAGATCATGAAGATTAATGTGTATAAGCAAATCTTAGTACTCGTGAAGATACATCTACACTTGTCTAGTTATCAAGGCCAGTTTTATGACGATATCGAGTATCAGTACCTGAACGTTATAGCGTCGGACTCGTCAGTACACACACACACACACACAACACACACACACACACACACACACCTTTGTGTTAACACTGGGAAAATACACCTATAGATGGGGCCCAAAGCTCTACTGGGGAAACAACAGTTTGTTTTTGATACACATCAACTATATAAGTACATATATCCTTAATTTAAATTGTTATTTACTAAAGCGAACATTTTATACACGTCCTTTATATCCCGACTTAACGCATTATCGCAGTGTTCAATTTCAGTTAGCCACAAAATGCGTGAATTGAATTTTGAACTGAATATTTAAATAAAGCAGATAAATCCATACCAAATGTGCATCTGGTTTAAGGTAGCTCGTTATACCAAGACTGATGATGCATGTATTTATGACGCATCACAAGACAGTTCATGAGATTATTAGTAGCGATCAATTTCTTGGTTCATCATCGTAGCGCAGTGGATAAAATATGAGGTTGGTGACCCGAAGATTACGAGTTCAAACCCTGCAGAATCCTTGGGGATTAAAACAACCAGAAAATCGTATTTTTATTCCAATTTAAAGATTTCTTTTTTTATTTCAATTTATAGATTTCTTTTTTATTTCAATTTATAGATTTCTTTTTTTATTTCAATTTATAGATTTCTTGTCTATTAGTTACGTATCAGCATAGATTTCATAATTAAACCATTTCGTGCTGCTTTAAGACACTCGTAAGACAAGATGCAGTATGCAGCCATCTGAAATTGATTCAGTTCTACGGATGTCATTTTAAAAAATCGATTACTTTCCTTTCGCAGATTCCTACATACCCTTCAAAATTTTCTTCAATGTATACGCGCATCTTTAAACAGCAACTCTCGGTTACTACATGATATTGGTATAAGACTGTATGATGTTGGTGTAATGATGTGTGATGTAGGTATAATACTGTATGATGTAGGTATAATGCTGTGTGATGTAGGTATAATGCTGTATGATGTAGGTATAAGGCTGTGTGATGTAGGTATAAAGCTGTATGATGTAGGTATAATGCTGTGTGATGTAGGTATGATGTAGGTATAATGCTGTATGATGTAGGTATAATGCTGTGTGATGTAGGTATAATGCTGTGTGATGTAGGTATAATGCTGTGTGATGTAGGTATGATATAGGTATAATGCTGTGTGATGTAGGTATAATGCTGTATGATGTAGGTATAATGCTGTATGATGTAGGTATAATGCTGTATGATGTAGGTATAATGCTGTGTGATGTAGGTATAATGCTGTGTGATGTAGGTATAATGCTGTATGATGTAGGTATAAGGTTGTGTGATGTAGGTATAATGCTGTATGATGTAGGTATAATGCTGTATGATGTAGGTATAATGCTGTATGATGTAGGTATAAGGTTGTGTGATGTAGGTATAAGGTTGTGTGATGTAGGTATAATGCTGTATGATGTAGGTATAATGCTGTATGATGTAGGTATAATGCTGTATGATGTAGGTATAATGCTGTATGATGTAGGTATAAGGTTGTGTGATGTAGGTATAAGGTTGTGTGATGTAGGTATACTGCTGTATGGTATAGGTATAATGCTGTATGGTATAGATATAATGCTGAAAAAACTGTTCCACTTTGATATACTTAGTCTTTTTTTCCATTCACAGGTTATTAAACTGGTCTCCAGAAATCCCTCTGTGAAATGACATCCCATCATGCTTTGTTATAAATGAATTACTCTCCTCTCTCCCTCATATTACGAAGCGCGATAAATTTAGATTAGAATTTATTCTCTTTTAGTAAAACAAGAATATATATGCATGGTGAATATAAATACAATGAAAGAACGCACGATAACCTCGGTGGCATGACATGAAGCAATCTGTTATCATTTATGTTATCTTTTACACAGGTTGTCGGGTTGGTAACTCGAATTACTACGGAATTATAGGTAAAATGAAAGTAACTGGGGTGGATCCAGGAAATGAAGTTAGGGTGGGGACGCAACGTTATAAGGCAGAGGGTCTTGGGACCGTCTTTAGGCCCCCAGTGGGTCCAGGTTGTAGCTCTGGTGGGGGCCCAGGGGATAAAGCCCCCCAAAGCCCCTCGATTTTATAGGGTTATAGGGCTTGAAATATGTTTCCTAAGTGTTTACTATTTTCTATCATTTTAATGAGGTGAAATTGATAAAATGACACAATTTTAAGAGTTTTTAATATAAGATAAGTTCTCCAAATATAAAGTAATATTAAATCAAAAGATCTTCTCATTGTTTCTCTGAGGTGGGAAAAATGATTGCTTCTTTTATCGTTTATTTTGTTTTTAAACAATTTACTTTAAATTTGAGCTGGGTGCGCCCCCTTAAATCCGCCACCGTGTATATATTATAAATAGATTACACAAGGTAACTAACAGTATCTAAGGATATATATATCTGTAGCGATATTATGATACGCTAAGGATATATATATCTGTAGCGATATTATGATACGCTAGGTGAACTTTACGACAGATACTGGTATACTTTGACTCTGGCACTGTCACGCTCTGTCAGCCATAGATTGTCATACCGGTCCACGACGATCCCCATTGGACATGATATCCCGTCATCCTTTGTCAGGATCAAGGCGATGAAGTTCCCGTCCTGGCTAATTAGATGCACGACATGTCTAATGCCGTCCGAGATGAGGATGTGACCTAGACTGTCAGTGGCCAAACCACACGGATCAAAGTCCTGAAACTTCCAAGTTCCACCTTCCCCGCCATAATCGAAGCGAACCGTCCCAGACTTGTCATATACCACTACTTTTTTACAGTTATTTGGAACACTATGACCAATACAGATATCATCATTCACATTCTCACAGATAGGCCATTCTGATTCTCTTGCCTGTGGTGTCACTTCCATTCTACGGAGTGTCGCTATACGGAGTACCTCTTGGATATGATCACCTCTGCCGCTGTACCGGGCCACTGTAGCTACAGTTGTATTACCAAAATAAACATTTACCATAACATTATACAGACAGACCAGGATTTCTCCTGACCTGGTACTACACAGGCCCACTGGTTTGCCACGTGTGTTTACAACTTCTGTTTGCTGTTGATTGGGAAAAACTCGGTAGATGGCACAATCATCCCGGACAGAATAAATCAGACTCTCATCATTCATTACAGCGAGGCCAGATGCTTCTCTAGAAGTAGGGATGGTATCTAGGTGTGACCTTGATCTGTCAATCAAACGTATCCCCACACCACTCCCACTGACGTACGCTCTTTCACCATCAACGCACGCCACGTGACGTAACTTTTCCTTGGCAGGTATTATTTCACTTAGCTTGACTGGCCGTTGTAATACCTCTTTAAGCAATGATGGATTGCCTGCTGTCTGAAGTTTGACTCTACTTCCTACCTTCCCCTTTCTCTTTTTTTTTTTTCCTGTAACTTTTCCAGTGCACTTTTTTTCTTTCCTGTATCTCGTTTTCTGTCTTTTTCGTCTTCTGACATTTCTTCATCTGATTTTACTGGTAGCCTTACAGTTGCTGGAATTTCCACCTTTGTCGTTTGTGTGTTTTCTTTCTTATCATCTGCTTTCACTCGGGTAAGTTGACTTTTAGTGATTTTGCCAAACTGTCTCTCGTTCTGAGTTTTGTCGAACTGGCCGACTGTGAACGTGGGATCAATAGTTACCACTCTGTCTGGTAATTGTAACTGCTGGACCACGTCAGTATTGTGTTTTCGGTACAAGATGAAGTCAGCGGGAGGACTTGACTCAGTAAGGTTTTCTAGTTTCTCAATGGTATGTTCTAAGTTATGTTGACATTCTTGTAACTCGACCTTATGCTGAGATAATTCTTCTAGCTTACATTTCTCGTCTGACTCAGACTCAGCTAGACCTTCATTCAAAATGGCGTTGATATGATCCATAAAATGTTTGGCTTGTCTCTTCATGGCCCTCCTCATATTTTCGTGACTAGTCTTTATCTGTGATTCTCCATTTTCGACATCTTTAATCCTTTGAATGACATCCGCTCTCTTCTGTGTTTTCATTTCAGACAATTCTTTTAAGGCTTCAGCCTTTTGTTTCTCGTACATATCCTGCATTTTCCCAATCCCATGCTTGTTATGGATTTCTTGAATACACAACATGCAGACCGGGACTTGACAATCTTCACAGCAAGCATCGTATGGTTTGGACGGGTGACTTTCACAGATTTTGATCATATTGGTGGGGTGGAGTCTCTCAGATATAGAGATGACGTTGTGACCCGAGGGAACCTTACTTTTAAGATGAAAAGTTTTACAGCGAGGACAGAATTCATCTCCACAGGGAACACAGTGGAACAGTGCTGGCTCTTCCTCGCAGTACTGACATCGGATGATATCCTGGGCCTGAGCCCGAGCCATAGCAACTCCGTCTAAAATAAAACAAAAAGCTTCCTAGAAGAAAAGTACTGACAAATTGGCAAGCGGCTACTCACTAGAGTCACCTTGGCCTATATTTAAAGATTTTCACTATATATTAGCATGTAAAACTTTGATCCCCTATTGTGGCCCCAACCTACCCCAAAGGCCATAATTTTAACAAAGTTGAATCTACACTATGTAAGGAAGCTGCCATGTAAATTTAAACTTATCTGGCTCAAAAGTTCTTGAGAAGAGATTTGATTGTTTTGCGTCCCATTTATATTTTCACACTCATATTGGGTTGTTGATTGATTGATTAAATGTTGTTTAACGTCCCGCTCGAGAATCTTTCACTCATATGGAGACGTCACCACTGCCGGTGAAGGGCTGGAAATTTAGGCCTATGCTCGGCGCTTATGGACTTTGAGCAGGGAGGGATCTTTTACGTGCCACACCTGCTATGACACAGGGCCTCGATTTTTACGGTCTCATCCGAAGGACTGCCCCATTTAGTCGCCTCTTACGTCAAGCAACGGGTACTGAGGATCTATTCTAACAACCTGGATCCCGACGGGGATATATTGGGTTGTAGGTGAAGTGGTAACGATAAATAGATCAAATCGAGGAAATACTTCTGACAAAGTCTCACGGAGCCCGACACTGAACCTTTAAACGCTCAGTTTAAAGTTATATCGGACAAAACTGACTGCAATTGCAACGAAATCACAGCTCTACGTGCAGAAAACAGAACTTCGTCGAGAGCTGGAATTATTACGGTCTGTTGTCATTAGAATTGACAAAACTGGTTCATGTGTACACGACGACATAACAGACCTTCGTAACAGGTCCATGAGAAACAATATTATCATCCTTAACTTCACTTTCTCTCCGGGAGAAAACCTCGCTGACACTATGCCAAAACTTACCACACAATATCTGGATGTTGATGTCCAGTTCATACATATTCACAGAAATGGTATACGCCCTCAACACAATAACCGACCAGTCACCATCCAAGTCGCTCAATAGCAATAAAAAGGATGACATTCTCAATGCTCAAAAACTTTTTTTTTAAAATGAGAAAAACCTGCCTTTCTTTATCACACCACAGCAACCACCTGCTTTAAACTCCGCTAGAAATAAACTTTTTCACAAAGCGGATTTTTTTTCGCAAGTGTAAATGCGAAAGTTAAAAGTAATCGCATAATCCTAACAAACGGAGAAACCTATGTAGAGGAGAACACACCCCTCATTTACAATTTTCTATTTAGCAAGTAGCAATACGCGGTAGCTCAGTGGTTAGAGCGTTCGTTTCGTAACCGGGAGGTCGTGAGTTCGAGTCCCGCTCATGCCATGGCCGCGTCAAACCTAGGACGAAAAATAGGTAGCGATTCCTCCTTCGCCTAACGCTCGGCATTTAGAAGTGAGAATCACGGGTCTTTCGGATATGACCTTAAAATCGGAGGTCCCGTGTCACGGTAGGCGTTGGCACGTTAAAGAACCCTCACTGCTACGGCCCTGAGCGCTAAGCATAGGTCTAAATTTGTGGTATTTCACCTACAACTGGTGACGTCTCAATATGAGTGAAAAATTCTCGACGGGACGTAAAACAATTAATCAATCAACAATACTTCATGACTGTATGATTGTAGAAAAAAAAGATGGGTTTTTTTTCAATATTACAGACAACTTGATTGCAATATCCTACGTCTTCAAGATACATTTTACTAGTGATATGGAAGACAACATTAGAAATGAATGGGAATATGATATTGTTTTTAATTCTTTTACATCACAGTCAAGAGGAGTAACAATATTTTTCAATAATAATTTTGATTTTAAGATACACAAAAAAGTAAGTGACGACTCGGGGAATTTTATTGCATTAGACCTAGATATTGATGATCAACGCTTAAGTCTGATTACTGTATATGGTCCAAATGATGACACTCCTCACTTTTATAATGAACTTTCCAAAGTTGTTACTGATTTAGGAAATAAGGATATCATAATGGGCGGAGATATTTTAACCTAGTTATGTATTCTGATATGGATTATTCTAATTATCTTCATTTAAACAATGCAAAAGCAAGAAACAAAGTTTTAGAAATAGTCAATTAATTCAATCTCACAGATATCTACATAGAGTTTCATCCTGATAACAAAAGATTTACTAGGCGTAAACCAATCCCCCTCAAACAAGCAAGACTAGACTTTTTTCTAATATCTAATATCTTTTTAAATATGGTATAAGAAAATGAAATTTTGGCAAGTTACAGGTCAGATCACTCTCCTGTGTTGCTCGGTATTAAGTTCAATGAATTTACACATGGAAAGGACTTATGGAAGTTTAATAATTCACTTTTGCATGACAATGAATTTCTAAAAACAATTAACCAACAAATACAAGAAACCAAGCAAAAATATGCTTTACCAGTATACAATATTGAATTTATAGACAAGATACCAGATAATGAAATTCAATTCACAGTAAATGATCAACTCTTTCTGGAAACTTTATTGATGGAAATCAGGGGTAAATGTATTTCATATCCAAGCTATATTAAAAAGGAAAGTACAGAAAAGGAAGAATCATTATTGTCACAAATAAATCAACTAGAAGAAAAATATGAAGAAAACACTCAAGAAATAAACATCAAAAAGAAAGAATTAGAAAATATAAGGAACCGTAAACTTATGGGAAATATTATTAGATCTAAAGCAAAATGGATCATTGAGGGAGAGAAACCAACAAAATACTTTTTAAACTTAGAGAATAGGCATTTTACAAATAAGATTGTCCCCAAGCTTATAAAAGAAGGTGCCAATGAAGAAATTACTGTACAAAAAAAGATATCCTTTTGGAAATAGAAAATTACTATAGCAACCTTTATCAAAATAACAATAGTCTCTGTGATTTCAATTTAAATGAAATACTAAAGAAGAAAATAGTACCAAACTTAATGATATGCAGAGCATTTCCTTGGAGGGTGATATTTCATCCAATGAAGCGACACTCGTTTTATGTCCAATAATAAGAGCCCTGGAAGTGACGGATTTACTGCAGAATTTTTCAAAATATTCTGGAAACAATTAGGACACTATGTAGTAAGATCACTAAACCTAGGGTACAAACTGGGAGAGCAAACCGTAACACAAAAACAAGGCATAATAACTTGTATACCAAAGGACGGGGAAAGTAAGTTTTACATGAAAAACTGGAGACCTATCTCATTGATAAATGTGGAAAATAAAATTGGATCAGGATGTATAGCCCAACGAATTAAAACTGTAATCAGTTCAATAATCAGTACAGACCAAAATGGATTTATTCCAGGAAGATATATAGGAGAAAATACACGTCTTATATATGACTTAATGCAATATACTGAGGATAATAACATACCTGGCCTATTACTAATGATAGATTTTGAAAAGGCCTCTGATACTGTATCATGGAAATTTATTGATAAAGCACTTGAATTTTTCAATGTTGGTCCTTCTTTTAGAAATTGGATTTCAGTTTTCCAAAAAACATCTTATCAGTATCACAAGCAGGTCATTTAGTCATTTATCTAATTTCTTCATCCAAGGCCGTGGATGCCGACAAGGTGACCCAATATCCTCTCATATCTTTTTATTAGTTTTGGGAATTTTAGCGCTCAAGCTAAAAAGTAATCAAGACATTAAAGGAATTAATATTGATGACACTGAATTCCTATTGACACAGTATGCTGATGACACTCGTATTATTTTAGATGGCTCTGAAAAGTCTCTTAGAGAAACTATAAAAGAATTAAACAACTTTTACAAACTTTCAGGACTTAAATCAATGTATCAAAAACTCAGATAGTCTGAATTGGTAGTAAAAAATTATGTGAGGATAGGAATTTCCATTGGGTGCATACCTTCAAACTTCTAGGGATAAACTTCGATGTGGACTTAACAAACATTCCCAAGTTTTACTATGATAAGAAACTAGTGAAAATCAAGCATATCATAAATCAGTGGAGTAAACGACGCAGAACACCACTTCGTAGAATAACTCTTATTAAATTTTTGCTTATTTCACAATTGAATCATCTTTTGGGAAGCCTCCGTGGCCGAGTGGTTAGAGCATTGCGCTCAAAATCACAGGCGCTCTCACCTCTAGTCGGCGAGGGTTCGATTCTCGCTCGTGCCGATATATGTGAGAAAGTTTGCCAGTTTACTTTCGGAATATCGGTGGTCTCTTCCCGGGTACTTTGTATCTGGGATCTCTCATTCACCTACAAAAACTGAACGCCACCTGATTTATTTTACTACCTTCAACACAACCTAGTCATGAGTATTCAACTTTATCCAAATGCTCTCTCTCTCTCTCTCTCTCTCTCTCTCTCTCTCTCTCTCTCTCTCTCTCTCTCTCTCTCTCTCTCTTCAAAAGTGTAATCAATGTTTTGATGTTTAATCATTTATAAATTGCCATTGGTTATTCGATGTGAAATGTACCTCAATAAATACTGTTGAAACCTTATATATATATATATATATATATATATATATATATATATATATATATATATATATAACCAATCAATCCAAATAAACCAGGGATTGCATATTCTGTAGCCAGACTATACAAAATTTACAGGAACGCCAAAGAAGCAGAGTTTTTAAAATAGTTTTGAAATATTTGTTATGAGATCGGAGGTGATAGTCTTATGGACAGAGTGAACGGGAGGGATATCCCAGGCTCCATTTCCTATCCCAGCATCACGTTCAGCCTTGTTAACAACGTACATTTTGTTGATTTCTGAATACAACTACAATTATTTAACAGTCTTAAGGAGAGTAAAACTCAGCGACATATGTAATAACGGGTTTAACTGAGGTACATATACTTCCATAAATTTACAAAATGGATTTGATGGGTGACATGACACAATCCAAGGGGCGCGTCTACTTTCATTTTCAATATTCATTCAAATAACTCTCTTTAAAAAATATCTGAACATAGCTAAATTCTCTATACGTAAACTGAATGTCATAAACATTTATGTCATTGATTCTTTTAATATTTTCCAGTCAGTTGTGTTGCTATACCTGAAGTTAAACACCACCTTATGAGCTGAGTACGTTTGGTAATCGCTTGGTCTCTCCGTTTTCGGTTTTAGACCTCACCTCTCACTCGCCGTCAATATAACTGGTTCCTGCCCTAATCGGGATCATTCCGGCGTTTGTGTAACTACGTATTCACAAGTTAACTCGGCACCCAGTAAATTCGGCACCTAAAGAAAATGTGAATTCGGCACCTAGTGAATTCGAAATCAGAACCTGGTCAAATCGGCACTGCCTTTGGTTTGGCTTTGGTTTGTTGATATATATGTTCGTATGTGATGTTTTATAATGAATATTGGTAAATCAATAAAGTAAATTAAATATAAATTTGGAGGATCGACCAATAAATTAAAACTTAGAAGTGTGTGTTACAAAAAAGTTCCCAGTAGAACTACTTTGTATCCAGTGATTAAATCGTTAAAACAAGATGGCAGAAACGATGTATCCCCAGTACACAAGGGTACGGTGACGTGATAATTATAAAGAGACCTGTCAACACAAGGGCTTCAATATCCCCAAATCAAAAGACGATACCTGCAATGAATACAATGCATAGTGTATGTTAAAACGATGTTACACAATAAATATCTGGATCAATATTTACATTAAATTACGCAAAGTGAATGTCCAACAAACAAAAAAGCGTGTGTGGTATATAAAACGGATGAAAATTACGCAGCACGAAAAAAATGGACTTAATGAATTGTCAGCTTCTTAGTTTTCTCAGTCAATTTTTAAAATCGTTTAAGAGTTTTATTTAGTTCATACGTAATATTTTGGAAAATCCAGATATGTGTTACTGATCATCGGGGGGTGGGGGGGGGGGGGGGGGGGGGACGACACTTCAATTATAGATTTATAAAAAAAAAAACAAAACAAAAAACAGAAAAAAAAAACATTTGGATTTAACAAATCTGTATCCAATAGCCCCTTGGAAGATTTCCTTCGTGTATTACAAGAATTTCTTATTTAAGAATTTAAAAATACTGATTTTAGCCAGTGGAATAAATGTATTTTACATTAAATGACGCAATAGAGGTGAATGTCCTAAAAGCTTGCATGGTACATCATAGAAACGGAGGAAAATTAGGTACCACAGGAAATGGACTTCACAGAAACGGAGAAAAATTAGGTACCACAGGAAATGGACTTCATAGAAACGAAGGAAAATTAGGAACCACAGCAAATGGACTTCATAGAAACGGAGGAAAATTAGGAACCACAGGAAATGGACTTCATAGAAACGGAGGAAAATTAGGTACCACAGGAAATGGACTTCATAGAAACGGAGAAAAATTAGGTACCACAGGAAATGGACTTCATAGAAACGAAGGAAATTGTTCATTACATGTATTATTCATCAATTCATAAAAGTGTTTGCCGAATTAACCAGATGCAGAGTTTACCAAGTGGCGAACTCTCTGCGGTGCCGAGTTCACTAGGAGCCGAGTTCACCAGGAGCCGAGTTCATCACCACTCCTTGATCATAAGTTTTTGCTATGACGGAAAAGGCCGAGCGATGAAACAGATACAAGTTTTATTCTTAGAAAAAGTTTCAACTTTCAGTGGCGTAGCTACCATATATGCTTGTATGATTAAGCATGCACATCATTTTGTCAAAAAAAATGAAAATTAAAAAAATAACAAACATAACACATAGCATAATTTTTTTTCATATAAAACTTATCGTTACGTATATTCCGGATTCTTTGTGTCCATACCTGTTTAGTTTTTCTTTTTACAATTCAACAATCAATTCCGGTTACGTGTTTAGTAAAATGGTGGGGAAAAAAATTTCTGATTTTTTTTTTTTTTTTTTTTTTTTTTTTGTCGTTTTGAGTGGGTCATCGAATAAAAATAACGATAAACCAACCGAGACAGAAGTGACAAATAATACTGACGCAAAGAAGCCCGAGGCATCTCTATCATCTTCTGAACACCCCCCTTCCTATCCTGATTTGGGCGTAATAGGAGCAAACAATATTGTTGACAATCACACCAAACGCTGTCTATTATCAGAAAGATGGCAAGATGCTCATCTGTATGAATTTCCAGTCAGGTAACTATTCATAATTAATTATATATTTTATATGGTGATCAACGTAACCCATTGTTACATTTCTCTTTACCAAATCAAACCCAGTGTTTGTTTAATTGATTTTGTTTTGTTTGTTTGTTTTATTTATAGTCGACTGAGCAATTTTCAGCTATCCGGCTACTGTTTGTTTAATTGAAAAAAAAAAGTCATAATGTGTTATGAACTGTAAACACTTTTAAAAAATACTATATTAAATTTATTTATTTTTTGTATATTTCAGACATATAATCGTCCAAGAAAGTTTAATCATACCTGGCTTGAAAAGTGTCCGTGGATGAGATATTCGATGTGTAAAGATGCCGTTTACTGCGTGTATTGTGTGTTGTTTGGTGCAAAAGACAGTAAGGATAAAACTTTTATCAACCCTGTGTCCGACTGGGTAAATCTAGCATCATATGTGAAGAGACACGAAAGGGACGATTCTTCGCACCATGGGTGTCAGATATCTGCAGAGTCATTTTTAAGCATTTGTGAAAAATCAAAAGAATCTGTCATTGAATCCATCTCTAAATCTCAGAAAGAGCAGATTATGCGAAAGAAACATGTACTTGAAAAAATCATAGAAGTTCTGATTTTGTGCGGTAAGCAAAGCATAGCTTTAAGAGGTCATACTGAGCAAAGAAGTAACTTTGCGGCGATTCTCAATTTCAAAGCTCAAGATGATGATATTTTGCGAGATCATTTGAACAATCCAAATATCAAAACAAAAAACACTTCTCCAGACATTCAAAATGAATTGCTGAATATCTGTTACGATCAACTTAAAGAACAAATCGTGCGTGATTGTAGCAAGGCAACCTGTTTCACATTATTGGCAGATGAATGCACTGATAAATCTACAAAGGAGCAAGTAACCATTTGTCTTCGTTTCCTTGATTTATTGGAGGGTAAATCAATTCTAAGAGAATAATTTCTTTGCTTTGTTGAGGCTGAAAGTACAACTGGTGAGAGCATTTCAGAATTACTTTTGGAAGCATTGGAGTCAGCTGGGGTGAACATAGATCACATGAGAGGCCAAGGATATGACGGACCCGCAAATATGTCGGGGAAGTTCAATGGAGTACAAGCAAGGATCAAAGAGAAAGTACCAACTGCATCCTACGTTCATTGCAAATCTCATCAACTTAACTTAGCCATTGTCCACTCATCCAATATACCATGCGTTAGGACAATGATGAGAACTGTTCAGGATATAGGGTTTGCATTCAACTACTCTGCAAAAAGGCTTCTATCTCTTCAGAACGCAATAGAAAATGACCCAACAGCACGTGAACAAATGGAAAAACGCACCAAGCTTCGATCCTTATGTGAAACAAGGTGGTTTAGCAGAGCAGACGCACTTTTCACTTTCAAATCTGCATTTACAGCTATTGTTTCATCTCTAGAGATGCTACAAGAAAATGGGGATGAAAAGGCAGGACAACGCTTAGCGGCTATTGTTAGATTTGAATTCATCATTGCCCTCGTTGTGAGCGAACATGTTTTAAGTGGAACTGTGGGTTTGACGAACAATTTGCAGGCCAAACTGTGTGATCTTGTGGAAGCTGTTCGTGAAGCTAAAGTTGTCGTTCAAATGCTGAGGAATGAAAGAACAGATGAAGCAGTTTGGGATTAACTCTTTGAAGCTTCGCGCCAAATTGCAGAGTCCGTTGGAGTGGAACCATCCACACCCAGACGTGTAGGGCGGGAAATCCATCGGGCAAATTATCCAGTGAACGATCCAAAGGCTTACTGGAGAGTAGCTTTATATTTTCCTTTCATGGATCACTTAACCGGTGAATTAGAGAGCAGATTGTTGAAGAACGAAGAACAGTTCCTTGCACAGTATTTGATTCCTAGTCTCCTTGACGGTCTGACGGATGAAATCAAGATCAGGTTACATGAGGCATACAGTTCTGACATTCAAACCTTAGATGAATTTGGAGCAGAAATTCGAAGATGGGGGTCGCGTTGGTCTTTGGTTCCCTTCCACGAGAAACCGACCACTCTGATTGATACGCTTGACAACATACCACACGGTCTATACACACAAATTGAACGTATAGTCAGAATCTTCTTGACAATGCCAGTATCCACTGCTACTGCTGAGAGATCCTTCAGTGCGATGAAAAGAATAAAGACATATCTACGGTCAACTATGACAACAGACAGACTTTCTTCATTAGCTATGCTTCACATCCACAGGGAAAAAGACATCGACATCCCAGCGGTGATCGACAAATTTATCAATGCCAAGCAAAGACGTCTTAAATATCAACTATAGACAATGTCAAGTTGGAACTGAAGACTATGCTTGCTTAAAAAAACAAAAGATATTAAAGAGAGTCAAAAACACAACTTGAGTTTTTTCTTCTTTTTATTAGTTTTGTGAACTTTTTATGCCCCTTCCCCTCCCACCCCGAAAAATACTATAGTAATAAACTATTTGTATTGTCAAAAAATGTATGTAAAAACGAGCATTTCCTTCAATTTCTGCAATGATTTTGAGTGCTTAAAATCGTCAGAATCCAGGACCCACTGGGGGCTTCAGCGCGGCCCCCAGACCCCCTGCCATTTTAAGCATGCACTTCACTTTTGGTCTAGCTACGCCACTGACTTTCATGTTGGATATCCAAAAATAAAATTAAAAGTCAAATGATTTAGATTATTTTATAGCGTTGTTCTTCATTTTGAATGAGTCTTTGAAATTCGAGTAAATGGCCATTCGATACTCTTCCTGATCTCACCGCTGGTATATCTAGGGGTCGGTGTTCGCCCAACCCTTAATTTTGTATTCCTTATAGCTTGAAGTCGATTGCTATTTGTTATTATTAAATTTGGGTTTTCTTGACAATAAAATCTACACAGTATATCACGAACTCGGTTCTATACTTTGTAATTTATACAGAAGGTCAGAAAAATATGGTGATCTACCTTACATCAAATTTAAGCTATCACTGTGTTTTGGATATCATATATATATATATATATATATATATATATATATATATATATATATATAACATAAAGCTTAGTATGATGCATCTAGGAAACGCAAATACAATCTGTACATGTTCATTTTATTTTTATCTTTGATTGACAGTAATAACCACTGGTTCGTTTAAATACCCCCTGCCCTCTCTTCCGTTCATATAGTAAGCTAAGTTATGAAGGCAGAGTATATTACTCTGTTAATCGTAGTGAGCACAATTTGAGTCGACAGATAAATACGGTAAAGAACGTCACGAGCAACCAGATTGTCGGATTCTCGGGACAATACGACCCTATGTCAGGACTAACGAAAAAGTTGACATTCCTCATATTATTAACAGAGAATACAAAAACAAAACAATAAATAAATAAAAATCAAGAAAAAATGGCACTTAATACTAAGACTACACTAAATTTACACTGCAAATCACGTGTTTGTTGATTTTTGGCTTGCTAATGAATGTTTGAATGCTTGGTATACGGAACGAATAAGGACACGCCCATCCAAAGGGCTGATCCAGGGCTGGAGATGTGATTGACAAGATCCGCTGATTTCTTGTCATTGATAGAACTTATACCTTATTCCAAAAAGTCAATATAATTTGTTATTTTATCAATTTCATCTCAATAAAAATGACAGAAAATGGTAAAGATGAAGACTTAGGAGACCTATTTAAGCCCTATAAAATCTAAGAGCTTCGCCCCTGGCCTCCTGACCAGGACTTCGCCCTGGACCCATTGCGGGCCTTAAAACGGTCCTCCCCGGACTCCCTGTTTCATGACGTTGGTCGCTCCAATATCGATTCATGCATGACCCGCTCTCTTGTGCCATTAGATATTAGATATATATATATATATATATATATATATATATATATATATATATAATAGAAATTGTATAGTATTCTGTTGGAGATTCAGTATACATTATAGAAATTGTATACACAGAAATCCCTACAAAAACCCATGCATGACCGGGGTTATTCAAAAACCCCATGGGATAAGAAATCGCAAACATTTTAGGTGGGGTAAAATCCTTATTTTTTCTTAAATGCATCGTATGGATTAATTTAATGATGATTTTATCCCACAGAAGATTTGAGGGATTTTTTTTACCCCTAGGGGTGTTTTAGAGAACACCATAGGGTTGATGTGAAGAGATTTTAAGAACATAACTTCCTTAAAATATTGATTCTTATATTTGTTTGTTTATTTCGTGCTAAAAAAATCCCATGGATTGGTGTATAATTCCACTTTATACCCAAAGGGAAAAGGTGTGATCTACTCTGGATAAATTGTTCATTTCAGAGTTATCCACCCCACTGTTCTTCATAGTTATCCACCCCACTGTTTTACAGAGTTATCCACCCCACTGTTTTACAGAGTTATCCACCCCACTGTTTTACAGAGTTATCCACCCCACTGTTTTACAGATTATCCACCCCACTGTTTTACAGAGTTGTTCACCCTACTGTTCTTCCATCTTCGCAAGACAAGTGTCTGATTCCTTTACTCTTACCTCCTCCTTGGCGGATTTAGTTGAGACTGATCTGTCATCTAACGGAGTTTACGAGTTATCGTTCTTAACGGAAACAAAATACCGAGATTTAATTTCTATTAAATGTGTCGGTTTACAAATGTAACTCAAATTCTAAAGTTTGCATTTACAATAATTTGTCATTTTGATTAAGAAAGAAAAGGGAAATTATGACAATACTTTTAAAATTACGTTTGAATCATTTTTTCCATGTCAATAAATTGTATTTGTATTTTTGATGAAAATGTTTACTTGAAAAGAAAGTGCTGATCATCTTCATGCTAAATTAAACTTTTACATACAACATACACCTCCAGCTGTCAGACACTCTAGAAGTAACACCTTTGGTGACAGGTGTGGCTGCCAATCATATCTTTTAACATAGCGCTGATCCACGGAAGTTCCAGCGTTTTACCATTACCCATCAACATACCTCACTCCACTAATACTTCAGTGTTATATAAAAAAAAAATTAAAAGTAAAAAAAAAAAAAAAAAGATATTATTTTATAATCTATCATGCATGCTTTCTGTTCCCCAACACCAAACAAACACTACATTGATAAGTCCTTATCATTTAACACCAAACAAACACTACATTGATAAGTTCTTATTACTTAACACCAAACAAACACTACATTGATAGTCCTTATCATTTAACACCAAGCAAACACTACATTGATAAGTCCCTATTACTTAACACCAAACAAACACTACATTCATAAGTCCCTACTATTTAACACCAAGCAAACACTACATTGATAAGTCCTCATTACTTAACACCAAATAAACACTACATTCTCTATCATTTAACACCAAACAAACACTACATTCCCTAACAATTAACACCAAACAAACACTAAATTCCCTATCATTTAACACCAAACAAACACTAAATTCCCTATCATTTAACACCAAACAAACACTACATTCCCTATCATTTAACACCAAACAAACACTACATTCTCTATCATTTAACACCAAACAAACACTACATTCCCTAACAATTAACACCAAACAAACACTAAATTCCCTATCATTTAACACCAAACAAACACTAAATTCCCTATCATTTAACACCAAACAAACACTACATTCCCTATCATTTAACACCAAACAAACACTACATTCCCTATCATTTAACACCAAACAAACACTACATTCCCTATCATTTAACACCAAACAAACACTAAATTCCCTATCATTTAACACCAAACAAACACTACATTCCCTATCATTTAACACCAAACAAACACTACATTCCCTATCATTTAACACCAAACAAACACTACATTCTCTATCATTTAACACCAAACAAACACTACATTCCCTAACAATTAACACCAAACAAACACTAAATTCCCTATCATTTAACACCAAACAAACACTACATTCCCTATCATTTAACACCAAACAAACACTACATTCCCTGTCATTTAACACCAAACAAACACTACATTCCCTATCATTTAACACCAAACAAACACTACATTCCCTGTCATTTAACACCAAACAAACACTACATTCCCTATTATTTAACACCAAATAAACACTACATTCCCTATTATTTAACACCAAATAAACACTACATTCCCTATCATTTGACACCAAATAAACACTACACTCCCTATCATTTAACACCCCCGATAGGTTTTATTTCCCATACTTTATTTAAACCAGGCATAACCTGTGTTAGATACAGGATTCAGATCCATATTAAGGCGTAATACTCTCTTTGGTATAACCCAAACTAAATATATATACGCTTAAACTGTCAAGTAAAATTTTTCAATAAGCGCTTCCGTGCTATACGTCAGCTGTCTCTTTTAGACAGAGATCTAACAATCTATCGCGTCTTCTGCGACTTTCCCATCAAGTCATGGACGTACGAGCGTGGTCAACTCCACGTTAAACACTTTCGATCATAAACACACATGCGCAGACAACTATCCTTCTACTTCCGGCCGATAAATACGGATCCTTAGGCGACCATATGAACTATTTAGACAAATTAAGAACAGATGCCGGTGGATGAGGCTGGTGGGTTTCTGATCTTGATCCGTGAAGGCTATATCCCGGATACACCTCTTTTGCCACGCTCAATCACAGTCGTCAAGAAGACCCGTCTTCTCGATTATGCTGAAGGCGATCTGAGGGTTGATCGACCACAGATTTATAAATCCGTCAGTTTCTTCAAGAAGCCCGTCCCCCGATATACTGTGGGGATCCGTGGGAGATCGACTCAAGGATGAGGAGATGGACCCATGAACCACTGACTGGAGGACCCCACCATCTCCGGATCTGCAAGACCCATTCCCAGGGGGACCGAGGATCGATCACCACCGTCCCCTCGCTGTAACACGCCAAATGGGGCAAGGCCCCTACTGGGTAGTCAATACTGTAAATTCCATCCATCATCGTCATCAACCTTTTGGCGGGAAAATAATAATTAAAATTGGAAATAAAATATTGATTGATTGATTAAATATTGTTTAACGTCCCGCTCGAGAATCTTTCACTCATATGGAGATGTCACCATTGCCGGTGAAGGCTGCAAATTTAGGACTATGCTCGGCGCTTATGGCCTTTGAGCAGGAAGGGATCTTTTACGTGCCACACCTGCTGTGACACAGGGCCTCGGTTTTTGCGGTCTCATCCGAAGGACCGCCCCATTTAGTCGCCTCTTACGATAAGCAAGGGGTACTGAGGATCTATTCTAACAACCCGGATCCCCACGGGGTGGAAATAAAATAAAATCGAAGATGCTGGCATGTGCATTAGTAGAACTTTATTATACATTTCTACCCGCAACTTCAGTTCATTTCATGCGCATCTGGTGCATTAAAATTGGCACCGTTTATGTTTTATATTCAATTATAAAACTTAATTACAAAATTTACTTACTCCTACAAATATACACACTCCTACAAATTTACACACTCCTACAAATTTACACAGTCCTACAAATAAACACACTCCTATAAATAAACACACTCCACACTCCTACGAATATACATACTTCTACAAATATACACACTTCAAACCCCTATAAATATACATACTCCTACAAATATACACACTTCAAACCCCTATAAATATACACACTCCACACTCCTACGAATATACACGCTCCTACAAATATACACACTTCAAACTCCTACAAATATACACGCTCCTACAAATATACATACTCCTACAAATATACACGCTACTACAAATATACACACTCCTACATATATACACACTCCTACATATATACACGCTCCTACATATATAGACACTCCTACATATATACACGCTCCTACATATATAGACACTCCTACAAATATACACGCGCACCTTACGTAGTGATATCAGTTTAGGAGACATTTACCGCATTTTACTCAGTATCTATAGTTTTACTGTTATAGTGGATCACATGTGCAGTGGAGTTTTGCGTTTTCTTTCTTTTTCTTTCTTTCATTTTTTTCATATTTGTAATGTAGATTTTTCTTTGAATTTGGAGATCACTTCGTTATTTTACAATTTAAAGTCGTTCAAATTATAACAGTGAGGAATAGTCGTTACATTTCATGATTTTGGAAAATCTTTCCAAATCACTACTCCCTCACTGAAAATGACGTACTAAGACAATCCCTACTCCCTCACTGAAGATGAGGTACTATCTGACAAAGCGGGTGGAACGACGCCTGTAGAAAGCAGATATGATAACTTCATTTATTGCATCATAAAATAGAGGGGGGAAATAAATAAATCACTCTTCATTCTTCCTCAGGATATATATATATATATATATATATATATATATATATATATATATATATATATATAAGAATTCAATAAATGCAGTTCAAGAAAGCATTACATACAGAGTTGTCTATATATACAGTATATACAGCAGGGAATATCTTTCAACACGCTCGTTCTTCCTTGTGTTATTTTCAAGTTATACGTTCTTGTTCGATATTATGGTAACTAACAATTCAGTAACGAATGTTTACAATTAGTATATACTTAAAACAGATTTACAAATAAAAGATTTTGTTCTTAACGGTTAATTTTATTTTGTTTTATACACAGAGCCTTGTGTTCAAAGCGCAAGTCCGTATTGTCTTAGAATATTTAGTTATACATTGAACACAGCCATGATAACAAACAAAAAGCATCATTTACTTTCTCCAGAAAAGCTAACGTACATATTCAAATTATAGGGATGAATGTTAACTCTATAGTGATGAATATTAACCCTGTAGGGATGAATGTTAACTCTATAGTGATGAATGTTAACTCTATAGTGATGAATGTTAACTCTATAGGGATGAATGTTAACTCTATAGTGATGAATGTTAACTCTATAGGGATGAATGTTAACTCTATAGTGATGAATGTTAACTCTATAGGGATGAATGTTAACTCTATAGTGATGAATGTTAACTCTATAGGGATGAATGTTAACTCTATAGTGATGAATGTTAACTCTATAGGGATGAATGTTAACTCTATAGGGATGAATGTTAACTCTATAGTGATGAATGTTAACTCTAAAGGGATGAATGTTAACTCTATAGTGATGAATGTTAACTCTATAGTGATGAATGTTAACTCTATAGTGATGAATGTTAACCCTATAGTGATGAATGTTAACCGTATAGTGATGATTGTTAACCCTATAGTGATGATTGTTAACCCTGTAGTGATGAATGTTAACTCTATAGTGATGAATGTTAACCCTATAGTGATGAATGTTAACTCTATAGGGATGAATGTTAACCCTATAGTGATGAATGTTACTTCTATAGTGATGAATGTTAACTCTAACCCTTTAGTGATGAATGTTAACTCTATAGTGATGAATGTTAACATTATAGTGATGAATGTTAACTCTGTAGTGATGAATGTTAACCCTATAGTGATGATTGTTAACTCTATAGGGATGAATATTAACCCTGTAGTGATGAATATTAACCCTGTAGTGATGAATGTTAACTCTAACCCTTTAGTGATGAATGTTAACCCTATAGTGATGAATGTTAACTCTATAGTGATGAATGTTAACTCTATAGTGATGATTGTTAACTCTAACCCTATAGTGATGAATGTTAACTCTAACCCTATAGTGATGAATGTTAACTCTATAGGGATGAATATTGACCCTATAGTGATGAATGTTAACTCTATAGTGATGAATGTTAACCCTATAGTGATGAATGTTAACTCTATAGTGATGATTGTTAACTCTATAGTGATGAATGTTAACTCTATAGTGATGAATGTTAACTCTATAGTGATGAATGTTAACTTTATAGTGATGAATGTTAACCCTGTAGTGATGAATGTTAACTCTATAGTGATGAATGTTAACCCTGTAGTGATGAATGTTAACTCTATAGTGATGAATGTTAACCCTATAGTGATGAATGTTAACTCTATAGTGATGAATGTTACCTCTAACTCTTTAGTGATGAATGTTAACCCTATAGTGATGAATGTTAACTCTATAGTGATGAATGTTAACTCTATAGTGATAAATGTTAACCCTGTAGTGATGAATGTTAACCCTATAGTGATGAATATTAACTCTATCGTGATGAATGTTAACCCTATAGTGATGAATGTTAACTCTATAGTGATGAATGTTAACCCTGTAGTGATGAATGTTAACTCTATAGTGATGAATGTTAACCCTGTAGTGATGAATGTTAATTCTATAGTGATGAATATTAACTCTAACCCTTTAGTGATGAATGTTAACCCTAACGTGATGAATGTTAACTCTATAGTGATGAATGTTAACTCTAACCCTTTAGTGATGGATGTTAACCCTATAGTGATGAATGTTAACTCTATAGTGATGGATGTTAACCCTATAGTGATGAATGTTAACTCTATAGTGATGAATATTAACTCTATCGTGATGAATGTTAACCCTGTAGTGATGAATGTTAACCCTATAGTGATGAATGTTAACTCTAACCGTTTATTGATGAATGTTAACCCTATAGTGATGAATGTTAACTCTATAGTGATGCATGTTAACTCTATATTGATGAATGTTAACCCTATAGTGATGAATGTTAACTCTATAGTGATGAATGGTAACTCTAACCCTTTAGTGATGAATGTTAACCCTATCGTGATGAATGTTAACTCTATAGTGATGAATGTTAACTCTAACCCTTTAGTGATGAATGTTAACCCTATAGTGATGAATGTTAACATTATAGTGATGAATGTTAACCCTATAGTGATGAATGTTAACTCTATAGTGATGAATGTTAACCCTATAGTGATGAATGTTAACCCTATAGTGATGAATGTTAACTCTATAGTGATGAATGTTAACTCTATAGTGATGAATGTTAACCCTGTAGTGATGAATGTTAACCCTATAGTGATGAATATTAACTCTATCGTGATGAATGTTAACTCTATAGTGATGAATGTTAACCCTATAGTGATGAATGTTAACCCTGTAGTGATGAATGTTAACTCTATAGTGATGAATATTAACCCTAACCCTTTAGTGATGAATGTTAACCCTATAGTGATGAATGTTAACTCTATAGTGATGAATGTTAACCCTATAGTGATGAATGTTAACCTTGTAGTGATGAATGTTAACTCTATAGTGATGAATGTTAACTCTATCGTGATGAATGTTAACTCTATAGTGATGAATGTTAACTCTATAGTGATGAATGTTAACTCTATAGTGATGAATGTTAACTCTAACCCTATAGTGATGAATGTTAACTCTAACCCTGTAGTGATGAATATTCGATTAATTTTACTATCTTAATCTGTTTTACGTTACATTGTTAGCAGACTAACTGAACAATCGCTACTGTATCATTTTGTGATAGTCATCTTTATCTCTATATAACATTCTATAATACTTACTAGTAAATTCAAGCTTTCGCTTCGTAACCGGGAGGTCTTGAGTTCGAGCTACGCTCGTGCCATGGCCGCGTCAAACCTAGGACGAAAACAGGTAGTGATTGCTCCTTCGCCAAACACTCGGCATTTAGAAGTGAGAATCACGGGTCTTTCGGATATGACCTTAAAAACGAAGGTCCCGTGTCACGGTAGGCGTTGGCACGTTAAAGAACCCTCACTGCTACGGCCCTGAGCGCTAAACATAGGTCTAAATTTGTGGTACTTCACCTACAGCTGGTGATGTCTCAATATGAGTGAAAAATTCTCGACGGGACGTAAAACAAACAAATAAAGAAACTAATAAATTCGAACCCAAGCGATATAATTGCCTGTGCTCCGTATATTACAGTTTACTCCACATATACATTGAAGTCGCTTATATATCAAACTATATGATATACGTAATTCAACAATGGTTATATAGATTTTTTATTTTATATTGTTTAACGTCCCGCTCGAGAATCTTTCATCCATACGGAGACGTCACCATTGCCGGTGAAGGGCTGCAAAATTTAGGCTTATGCTTGAGCAGGGAGGGATCTTTAACGTGACACACCTGCTGTGACACGGGACCTAGGTTTTTGCGGTCTCATCCGAAGGACCGCCTCATTCAGTCGCCTCTTACGACAAGCAAGGGGTACTGAGGACCTATTCTAACCCGAATCATCACGGGGTTATATAGTACTTTGGGTATAATGAACAGTTCAGATCCGTTCCCAGAATTTCAATGTATCCGGAGTAGGCTGTAGTTTTATTTAATTGATGCTATTGATGATGATTTCTCTAATTCAGCCACAGGTCATAATCATTCCATCCCCACCGCCGACTTTATCACCTTAATTTTTTTTTTCTGATCAGGGATAGACACACTTATTTTTGAATTTCAAAGTAGTATTTTGAAAATATGCATTAAAGATCACCCAAATATGTTATTTTTCGAAACGAAAGACGAAAAATAACATATTTGGGTAATCTTAATGCATATTTACAAAATATTTATATATACTTATGAATAAAACAAAATAAGTGTGTCTATTCCAGATCAGAAAAAACAATTAAGGTGATAAGGTGGATGGGGTGGGGTGGAATGATCATGATCCATGCCCCTAGTGCCTGTGAATTTAGCAACAAGCTTGAAAAAGAAAAAATGCAATCTAAAAATTCAACATTATATATATGTATTTGTGTCGCTTTGTAAGTTACATTATATATATATATATATATATATATGTTTGTGTCGCTTTGTAAGCTATACAAAATGAGCTTATCTGCTACATTGATTATTGTATGTGGGCTTTTGGCATTTCTAACATTTTTTTTTTTTAATTTGTAAGATGAATCCTATCAACGGGCCTAATAATATTATTAAAACTGGGATCATTAATTTATTTTTTTTTATTTTTTTTTTTTTTTTTTTTTTTTGCATTATAAGCCTATAAGTTAAAATTGTATTAATGTGATGTCTGGACATTTTTTATCTTATATTTAATTCACCCTTCATTTCTTCTATCTACGCCATCTAAATTTAGACTGGGCTCAAAAATCCTTAAAATAACGGACCAATCGGTACGAAGTATAATGTTTATTTTGGGAGGTTGTATTTAGTCTTGATATAAATTATAACCGTGCCTGTCTGCGTTTAGAGTATTTTTCTCTGTGGATTTAACGGACGCTGTTGTAGTAGGTATGTCAATTTTAATTTTGTTTTATTTGCAAAATTTTTAAGCTTAGAACCGGAATTCCATTCGTGAAATGCCGTAACTTTTGGCGGAAATCATCGAGTTTGCAATTCCACTCGGGAAACCTTGGATGATTTCATACTGTCGCTTAGAGTAGCGAGATTAGCCGATGTGTGCCGATGGAGGTGAAATTTCCCATGATTCCTCAATTATCCTATCCCCCTCTAGGAAGCAATTGAGGTGTGGTCGAATGTTTAGTGACTCAGTGCTTCGAATGGTAGACTCGCTATAGAATAACATTATTTTGTAAATAAGGTAAGAATACAGATGATTTTAATCAAATATTTGAGTAGTTTTAGACATGATGATGAATATTTTGAGTGTATGAGCGCAGTAAATTGGATAAAGTGGGTTATATCCGTATAAGGTATTCACGGACAAATTTTGAGCCCCGAATCAGGTTCTTTTGTATCGCCGTAGTTCCAGTGTATGAAATGAAGGTTAGATTCGACAGAAAAGTCTGATTACTTTCACATTCCTCATTTTGATGTGTAAGTTGTATCTGAAATGATCTCATTTTTCTGCCGAGAGGATCGCGATGTGTGCCGCCATTAATATATATGTAAAGTAGGTGAATTGGATTGAGAAAGAGGTAGACCCGAAAAAAACCACGACATTAAATTGTCACAGAAAGCCGGTGATTACAAACTTAGGAACCTGGGTGTGGTGTACTCTCAGGAAAGAAGCAGTAAGCTGTCTGGGGTAAAATTTGTTTGCAAACAGCTACATGCTTTTTGCATACTTCCTGTTTTTTAACTTTGACCTTCTATAAGAGTTCTGTCCCTGGTTTCTGGTTAATGGGAGAAGGTAGTTTTTAAACATCAACCACCAGAATTGGATTTGGTTCTGTTCAGTATGCATAATAGACATCTTAGTACAGATAAGAGTCAGGAACAGTTCGTGTTATCTTTGTTGTGTGGGGCAGGGTGCTTTTAAACTTTTTTTGATACAATAAAGATACCAACTCTAGATGAAATAGTTTTCTTTCTTTTCATTTGTATATTTATTATACACCCCATTTGAGAATCAGTAAGAGGGACGTCACCAGCGGAGAAGTACCACATATTTTATATTTTGACATATGCAAGACACTCATAAGCTAAAGAAGTGAGGGGTCCTTATTGTGTCTATACCTACAGTGATGGGTTTATTGAGGTTTCATCCGAAATTTAACCCCCAATAGTCCTCAGTCATAATAATTTTTCATGCTAGGTAGTTTAATTATTTTACCACTCTGAATAGTAAAACATCTAGTGTGACATTTACCATTGGAATAGGAAGACATTCGGTCCAATAGTTTTTCGAAACTCTGGGATGAACACGTTGAGGAACATTATGTTTAAGTTGCGTTTGTTTTTGATGTGTTTCATAAGCTTTCTCACATCATGAACACTTGTGCAGGTTCCCAAAGCCCATTGTTGTTAGGAATATTTATATATATATATATAATTGTACGTATTGAATTCATTGTATTCTAAAATTTTGTGTTACAAATGTCTGACAGCAGTTAAATAATTTTGCCAACTCGGTTGTATCAAATTCAGTTCAGAATTCCTGAACGTTTCTGTTTACATACTATTCAATATTAATTCAACTCATCTGTGTACTTCAAAATCCAAAGGATCTTCTATGACCTCTCAAGTATGCACATTACATTAAACAAACAACATGGCAGGCATGCTGAAATTAAAGCAGAGTTTGATAGTATATACTAGTGTTTTGGTTGATGGGAAATGTTGTGTCAAGCAGAGTATACAAGTTTGATATACACCATACTTAGTATGCTATTCTCGTGGGCTCCATAGAGAACGTAGGTCATCAGCTTTCCTCAAATGAAATAAAAAATCATGAGTCAATAAAGTTTGGTGTTAAAAAATAAATCATATTCCATCTAGATCCACTGTAAAGTGTTGAAATTGTATGTACATCTTTGATTTCAGTATTCACTAATTTTGTGACTTATAAAATTACACCTTGAAGTCTTAAGAGCAACCTGGGCCAACTTCATCACACAGGATGCATTCAAAGTACTGTGTCATACTTGAGAAACCGTAGCTAAGGTCACAGTTACATGCAACTAAGTGTCGGTTGGTGTTGCCAACTCATATTTAGATATTACGAAATAGGACAGATTTTAAATAAATGAAACCAAATTTTAGTATAATTTGCATTTAAATTTTAATTTTTAAATTTAAAAAATTCAATTGAATGCCAAATCCATGTCCCATAAAAAAAAAAATGTGTCGTTTGCAAATTTATTTTTTTTTCCTAGAATTTTTTCCACTGAAACGTTCAGCATTTTGAAAGATTTCTACAATATTCAATTTATTAAAAATAAAAGAACTCTTTTTCTTTGGCAGAGTTATAACTTGATATGTTTTCAGAGTAAAATTGATTGCAATTTTAAAAAACAATGTAATGCAAAGAAAATAAGACATGTTTTTCACCCTGGAATCTTGTTTAAGATAATATTTTTTAATGTCCCACCATCTCTACCACAAAAAACCCCCATGATTTGCCAACCTACCAACCCAGTAGTTTCGGATGTGGGTCAGCAACACCAAGCCAACAAATATTTGATTGAGGCCTTGGTTACGACTTCTTGGTTCAGTACAGTACCATTCATAAATTTGATTGTATTGAAGTCTTGTACTGTTCCCTTCCAGTGGTAATGGCAGCGATTAGAAAGAAGTTGGTAATTGTTGGAGATGGTGCTTGTGGTAAGACCTGTCTTTTGATCGTCTTCAGTAAGGACCAGTTCCCAGAAGTCTACGTCCCCACTGTTTTTGAGAACTATGTGGCTGACATCGAAGTCGATGGAAAGCAGGTAAGACCAAGGGGGAAGTTTTCTGATATGCACAGCTTCCACAGACACCCCCAGGGGTGGGGTTCCTGGGCAAATAAACTTCCACTTTATAAAACTCCATTTATGATGTGCCTGTTTTTGTGTTTATCAGCAATATCAAGAATTTTATTCAGGAAAGAAGAAAGAACTTGTTTTAACATTTCTAATTCTTGTACTATGTTATGCTTATGGGTCGACATTATATGTTGTTTCCTGAAATTCTTTTTCACTGTCCGTTCTCGGTGGACGGTACGCGTTTTCTCGCTCTAGAAGACCATGGTGACACTTGGGTGAGTCTCTCATTTCTCGGCATGGATTGTAGAGATGTTGTTATGTTTCGGAGGGAGCACTCCTAACTCAGCTTGTCACGTCCTAACTCTTGACAAAAAGTTACGTCATCTCTAGTCTTCTCTAACCTTTGCTTTAGTGTTAGTACATTCAGCATGTTACACTTAATCTGATATTGGATTAAGAAAATTATTAGAGTAACCATTGTATGGGACCCATTAATTTTGTAACATATTCAGCATGTTCATAATTTATTTTTTCTCTGCATTTGTTTTTAGTTTCTATCTCTCTTTCTGCCATAAAATGTCTTTGGTTCATCTTTAATCTTGATACGTGATGTGTCTTTTGCTCTGTCTCTCATGTTGAAATAAAAATATGAATTAATTTATTGGATAAATTAAGTACAAAAATTACAGAAATACTGTTGAATGTTTCTACCAGGGGAGTTGCAATCACTGTAGCCTATTTTATGTATTTTAAATCCGTCTTCATGCATTATATTATTTTAGTTTTGGTTGATAAAATTAGGGAAATCAGCATGTAAAATGTATTAAGAATTGATTGTAACTTCAAGTTAAGACTAAAGTTGTGTACACAGATTTAAGGGAAATATTTGGTTACTTAGTGAAAAATTGCTACATCAAATAAGGAAGTTAATTCACATAACTTACTGAAAGAGAAAAGTCCAAGTCTTCATTTGGAAAGGAGGAGGTTGTTGGAGGACACACACAGCTGGAGGTGCACATATGTATGAGTGATTGTATGAAGCGGTACAAAGCAGAGAGAAAATTTATCGTATGACATGGCAGTCTTCACGAAAACTCGCTAGCCGAAGTATGGGCTAGTTAAAATGGTCTCAAAGGTAGTCCAACAGACAAGTGAAAAAAAAATTACAAGTAATATTTTATCAAAATGTTTGAGTTTAACAGGGATTTATCATTACCACATGCTCCTACTGTCCATAAATCCCCTCCGTATAAATCATTTAGCAGTACTACACTCATAATTCATTTTTAAACACACTCTGAAAACATCACCAACTTTCGATAAATCCGAATTTCCTCCATTTTTCTTTTATGGTAATATGTCTTATAATGAAAAATTTATCAATTATTTCCACCTGTTAAATCAACGGCAGAGCTATTTGACAAGAATTATACATAATATCTTGTATACAAAATATATTTTCAGTGCATCTGAGTGGAAATAAATCTTTGAAACTGTGCACTTTGTTTGGGGATATTGCATACTACATTGTACATGTATAATGGAACGTAAGGTATTTTATTCAAATGAAATAAGTTTCCTAATATCATTATTATTGATACACAAATATTTAAAGATTGCTTAAATTTATCAATTTACAGATTAGAATTTTGATCTATATATAACCAATTGATTACACTAAAGTGGTTTTTTTTTTGGTTTTTTTTGGGGGGGGGGGGGGGTTGTTTTTTCCTCGGAGGGGGTAGGAGTGGAGGGGGGACTTACACTATAGAGTTTTATCACTTAGATGTTTAATAGCATGTTAGTAAATGTTAATGTATCCCAGACTGACAACAGTGTTTTGAAAGTAATAATACGGCTAAGCTAAACAAAAAGGGAAGAAAGTATGGGGAGAAAGCTCAAATTAAACACCAGAAATATGGAGATGAGGAAGACCTTAAGAATGAGAAGATTGATTGATTGATTAATTGTTGTTTTCCGCCACACTCAACAATTTTTCAGTTATCTGGTGGCGTCCAGTTTTTGTTGGTGGAGGAGAGAACCCAGATACAATGTACCTGGGAAGAGACCACCGACCTTCCGCAAGTAAACTGGCAAACTTGCTCACATAACGCCGCGGCCGAGATTCGAACATGCGCCGACAGAGGTGAGAGGCTTTGTGATTTTGAGCCCGATGCTCTAACCACTCGGCCACGGAGGCCCCAAGAATCAGAAGAAAATGAACGAACCTATTCACAAAAATGTTGGCTTTTTCAGTCAGTATTTAACATCAATATGTAATTCGAATTATACAACTTTAATTTTGAAAAAAAAAAAAATTTCAGGGCTGCCAAAAAATTTGTGGGGTTAGTGAATATAAGAAATCCACTAGCCCTAGTGGCTGGTGGCTCAAAAAAGTTCAGAAAAATAATTTGTTGTGTGAGTGATGGAATCAGAAAGATAATTATTGTATAAGTGATGGAATCAGAAAGATAATTATTGTATGAGTGATGGAATCAGAAAGATAATTATTGTATGAGTGATTCAGAGTTTTTGAACTCCGCCAGTCCCATTGGCAAAACCAGTAAATATTTTTAAAGTCCGGTAATTTTTTGTATATCATTGGTCCATAGGACCGGTAATACGTAAATGATCAATTTGGAACTTTAGCATCTTACGTGTATGGTTTTTTTAATGTAGTTGTGAAATCAAATAAACGTTTGAATCTGCATATTTAAATGAATAAATTCAAGTACTTTATGATTTGGGATCGAGTAACAAGGAGGCCAAAGAAAGTAAATGCAGTAATGTAATTCTGTTGTAATATAATCCTTAAATTTATTTTGGAAATCACAAGAATTCTTCATATCAACATAATGAAGATGGAAGCTAGTTTTTGGAAAAATGACAGAAACATAATGTGTGACATTGGGGACTTGACATTAAAGAATTTAAAAACATCTTAAATTTGTTTAGGGAAAAAATGTACCTTGTTTTGGGTGGGAGTGGTTAACAAATCATTCATATATATATATATATATATATATAAATGATTCTCAATAGGGGCCTCCGTGGTCGAGTGGTTAGAGCATCGGGCTCAAAATCACAAGGCCTCTGTCGGCGCGTTCGAATCTCGGCCGCGGCGTTATATGAGCAAGTTTGCCAGTTTACTTGCGGAAGGTCGGTGGTCTCTTCCCGGGTACATTGTATCTGGGTTCTCTCCTCCACCAACAAAAAACTGGACGCCAGCAGATAACTGAAAAATTGTTAAGTGTGGCGGAAATAAATAAATAATCAATCAAACATAATATATTAGGACACAGAGAACAGTTTTCCTTCTAATTTCTTTTTAAGCCATTTTAATTTGTCCAGTCACTGCCGAGAGTGTTTGCTGAAATTAAGTTCAAGCTGAAAATCAGCTGAACTTGGGTAGATGTTAACTACTGATTTTAATCAACATTTTCAATGTCTAGGCCACAAAGTGCCTCAATCGTGCAATAGTCATAGTGGATGTAATTAACCATATGTTATACTGGGATAATAATCTTTCTTGAATAGTGGCAGTTTAATTTTCTACAGAACTTCTTATTTCTTGTATTGCTATATTTTGAAAATTGTTTCATAGATTTTTAAAACAACACAAACCATTTTGAATTCTTTGAGGTCAAATTCTTTTTAGTTAAAATAATTCCTGGATATACATGTACTTACCAGTTCTAGAATTTGTTGTCCATCTTGAAAATTGACCTGTGATCTCTGTATGCATTGCATTTTCTGAAAAATATTCGTATTTTATGAGGGCGTTGGGGGTTTAAATTATGTTGGATTTGCCCCATCATGAAAGTCTTTGTAAAACTGTGTATACTGTTGTAATGGCTGAGGCTGTGTGCTGGAAGCTTGGCAGGACTGCTCTTGTCAGTCAGATGGTGTTGTGTGATTGGTCAATTTAATTATCCGTTGAAATTGTGTATGTTGAAGAGTCCCCAGTGATTAGTCAGTCAGACATTTACTTCAACTCAAGGATGAAGTTTTTCTAATCCACAAATAAAAAGCACTGAACATAAGAAAATTCCAACAGAAAGAAATCTCAGTTTGCAAGATGTATTTGCAAATGTATAGCACAATTTAAAACAAAAAGAAATTTGAAATGACATGTTTTGGAGGGATCATCGAACATGGACAACTTCAGATTGAAAAAGCAAGAGGGGGTAACTACTTGAAGAACAATGTTATGTGTATACTCACAATTTTGTAAATGTGGGGTCTGCGGAAGCATGTGTTTTGTTATTTTTGTTTTTGTTTCTTTTTTTTCTTTTTTTTTTTATTCGCTTTGTTCTTGTTATGTAGTGTTGTGAGACACCAGTTAGTCTGTCCCTTTAGCAACAACATAACATCATGAGGTTGAATAATGAGGCATAGCCTCTGGTCTGCTGGTCATGGGTCAAACTAGCAGACTGATTCCTATATGCTTGATTGTGCCAAATTTAGTTTGCGCATGCATGTATGTGTGTGTTGCTTAGTTTCAAAGTTTGAGTCCTGTAACCATAATGCAACCCTTGGCATTGTATGCAATTCAAAATATGCACAGTTGATGATTAACTGGTATATGCATATATATATATATATATATATATATATATATATATATATGTGTGTGTGTGTAATGATATTTCATTTGTAACCTTCTGACTTTTCTCTAAGTGTAGGAATATTATTTTAAAAAGGAATGTAGTATGATGATCTGTTTTATCTAAGCTTCAAATTCATGTTTTACTTTCACTTTCAGGTTGAATTGGCATTATGGGATACTGCGGGACAGGAAGACTACGACAGGCTCCGCCCACTGTCCTACCCGGACACTGACGTCATACTAATGTGCTTCTCTATAGATAGCCCCGACAGTTTAGAAAATATCCCTGAAAAATGGACACCAGAAGTGAAACACTTCTGTCCTAATGTTCCCATAATCCTGGTAGGCAACAAGAAGGACACACGGAACGATCCCAACACACAGAAAGAGCTCAAGAAAAGTAAACAGGAGCCTGTCAAAGCAGCCGAGGGCAATGCAATGGCAGAACAGATTCATGCCTTCTCGTACCTCGAATGTTCGGCAAAGACAAAGGAGGGGGTGAGAGAGGTATTCGAAACAGCCACTAGGGCAGCACTGCAGGTCAAAAAGAAGAAGGGGAAGAAATGCCTCCTCCTCTAGGAATGTATGGTGCTGGTTTTAAGAAGAGACATTCTACTGAAGAACTGAGAGATAAACATTCTTAACATATTACGTGTGTGACAGAAACTACATATGTAGATGAACTGTGTGTTCGTGTTACAAGAGAGCAATGATTGTTATGGCCAACCCTTCAAATTTTATAATATTTTTTATGTGGTTTAAGATTATGATGTTGATGATGCCCCAGCAGCATTTGAGTCATATTTCTGGTTTGGGAGAATTCTAATAAGTTATTTCTTCTCCTTGACTGGGAGAATTCCATTATGAGTTATAAAAGTTTGTATTTATACATGTAGTTCTATAAACATTCCAGAAGTTAGCAGTCCTTGCTTTAGGTCTCATGATACTAGTTGTCCTTTAGAGTTCAAGGGACCAATGGGGTTTTTTGGGGGGGGTTTTTTGGGTTTTTTTTTTTCATGTTTTGTTGTTAATCGTGTTGTATAATTTTGTTCTCTCTAAACAGATATTCAGTGTTTTTATAGTATCTTTCAAGTTCATAAACTTTTAACTTCAGGAAATAGTCTCAGAATGAGCAAAGTTTAAAAGATTGTTAATTTTCAGAATCTTAGTGATGAAAATATTAAGTAAATATTGTAATGTATTTCAAATTCCCTTATTTAACTATAAACTTCATGTAAGACATGATAAATAAAATATTGTTTTCCTGTGTATTTTACTGGTCTCTCTTTGATGGTATAGTCTTTTTTATTAATTGATGAATTCAACACTACATAGTAATTTATAGAAATACATCTTTCACACAAAATAATGTTTATATGACAAGTATGTTCTTGCGTTGGGAGTTTTCAGCATAATTTATCACTTGTTTAAATTAATTTTCTGTGCCAGAGATATACTTTTCAGAGAAAGGGCTAAAAAAAAAAAATTTCCATGGATAGTATTTTTTAATATTTTTGTAGTAAGAGAAAAACCAGGAGAGTTAATGGTGTACAAGCAGTAATATGTAGACCGACAAGTACTGTGTATATAATTTTACTGTATAACAAAGCCGCTTCATTGTATAGATTCTGTGACTAGAAAATTCTTCATATCTTGTCATAATAAAAGTACAGAAATGCCACAATATTCTGTTGCAGAATTCTTTTTTTTTTTTTTTTTTCTTTTTTTTTTTTTTAACAGTCTATAACTCCGTGAGTGGGTACGAGGATTGAGATATACGCTGAACTCAAAAACAGTAAAGTACTCTCAATAAAATGAAAAAAACTGGATATTTTATGAAATGTCTATTTAGTGGAGATTGCAAACGTGTAAGTAAGGTGTTCTCTGTGTGATGAATACTGTAAAACGTGATGTAGTGTGGCTTCTATCGTGGTTTATTTGCTGTGTATACGTAATACATTGTGAATTACTAGCGGATTTATTTTACAGCCGTTTGTGATAATTTGGTGTACTTGGATGTGATTCGGTAGTGAAACTTTTCCATTTTAAAAACAACCAGGAAGACTTATTTGAAAAACACGGAAGATTTCAACTGGTTAAGATAAAATGAAGATCATTTGTGACATCACGGCATTTCTAGTCTGTCTCGAGATCAATTAGGGATGGATCCAAGATTTAATGTGGGGTGGGTTGATACACAAGAGAAGCAATGAGGTCTTAAGTCCTGAGTTAATTATGCTAATATAAATAGATACTGAATTAATCATGCTAGTATATGTAAATACTGAGTTGATTTATGCTAATATATGTAACTGAAATATATAGTGTAGGTATAATTTACAGTGGGGGTGTTTTCAGTAAGCAAAAAACTTGACTCCATGAATAGTTTGAACTCAGTAATTCAGATTTGGTACATTTATTTTGGAGGAGCCAACTCTGGTTGTGATAACAGGGAGAATGGTGGGAAAAAGTACTTCAATGTATTCATGATACTGATTACAGAGCATTGCCCATCGTGTGCTATATAAGTCTATATTATTTTACCGGGTTACTTGGAACTGTTAAATTTATTTACATCATAATTTCAAAGTTTGGCCATTGGATATACTATACATCGATTTAAACAGCTGAATGATCATATAAAATTTTGTAAACTTGATTTATGTTTGACTTCAGATGAGTAAGCAGGGATATTGAACTCTCTCTCTCTCTCTCTCTCTAAGAACGGAGAAGGAACTTTTTTTTTATCTGTAAATGACTATTTTAACATCTGGTTTCAGGTTGAATTGGCATTATGGGATACTGCGGGACAGGAAGACTACGACAGGCTCCGCCCACTATCCTATCCGGACACTGACGTCATACTAATGTGCTTCTCTATAGATAGCCCCGACAGTTTAGAAAATATCCCTGAAAAATGGACACCGGAAGTCAAACACTTCTGTCCTAGTGTTCCCATAATCCTGGTAGGCAACAAGAAGGATCTTAGAAATGACGAGAGTACAAAGCGAGAGTTGATGAAGATGAAACAGGAACCGGTCAGACCGGAAGATGGCCGAGCAATGGCTGAAAAGATCAATGCGTATGGATATCTGGAATGTTCCGCCAAAACAAAAGAGGGCGTTCGTGAAGTATTCGAAAACGCTACCAGAGCGGCGCTTCAAACCAAGAAAAAGAAGAAGGGGATATGTGTCACGCTATAACTCTACTGCGCATGTCAGGGTGGGTCCATCTCTTACTTTTCAAAACAGACATTTTTTCTGACGGAATGGAAAAATGGAACCTGGGGCTCCCGAATGTGGCGGAGAACATGTACACGAAGCGCCATTCCTGATTCTGAACAAAGTTATCATAACTTAACGTGTATTCATTTAATTAATTAGTGTTTATCATTTGTAAAGATGCCGTGTAAACAAGCCTTGATATTCTGACTGTGTGACGTGTACATTTGTGTCATGACGTAATGTGTCCATGGATACCGCTCCGCGTGCAATATTTTATTTAATGTTTTTTTACGACATCTGGCGGACGGAGTGAATATTGAACCTTTCTAAATTGTGTTAAGATTTCTAATGATAATGTAACTTGGAGGAATGACATCAAGGTTTTATTCATGTATTCTTATTTAAATATGTAATATCTCATCACGTACTTGTGTAGCTTGTCTAATAAATGGAACCAAAGAATATCAAGTGTGTCATTTCTGTGTGTTCAGATAGCCTCGTGAATGTGAACAATGTGTGTTTGAGTCTTGATAAAGGCATACGGCTCTTTTAACGACTGGGGGTACTCTGACAGAAATGAAATAAAATGCAAGTTTTATTAGGTAACTCGGGTGACCTATTGCCATTGGTCGTCGTCTGTACAGTTTTACATTTTTAACTTCTTGAAAACTACAAGGCCAGTTGTTACCATTTTGGTGTGAAATGTCTCCATTATAAGAGGAGTATAAATTGTAAAATATATCACCTTACCACATCAGGAGCGGGGCCTAATAGGCTTTAAAAAAATATATTTTCAAAATCTTCACATATGAGGGAGAAAACCTAAATGATGTCCATGAAACCCTCCATCAAAATTGTGAACGTCATGGCTCCTGGGTGGGCCTATGTAGTTTTAGAGTGAAAATGCATTAAATCGTAGAAAATTCTCTCTTTATCCATGTGTATCTGAGAAAAACTAAATGCATGAAAATGTCCATGAAGTTCTTGTATTGTGAGATTTTGTGTTTTCTGAGCCAGGGGTTCAGGACCAAGGATGGGGGCCCTATAGTGAAAATGCATAATAAATCTTAGAAAATCTCTCCCCCCATGTATATTCGGGTAAAAGTAAATGCATATGATTTCCAAGAGGCTCTATAAATTGTGAAAGTCGTGGCTTCTGGGCCAGTGTTGCAGGCCTTGGGGTGGGGCCAATATTGTCATATTGTGAAAGCGTATTAAATCTTTAATTGGTTGATTGTAATATGTCCCGTTGGAAAATTTTCACTCGTATTGAGACATCACCAGCTGTAGGTGAGACACCACAAATTTTGACTTATGCTTAGCGCTCAGGGTCATAGCAGTGAGGGTTCTTTAACATGCCAACGCCTACCGTGACACGGGACCTACGTCATATCCGAAAGACCCGCGATTCTTACTTAAAGTGCCGGGCGTTTGGCGAAGGAGCAATCACTTCCTATTTTTATGTCTTAGGTTTGACACGAGAGGGGCTCGAACTCAGCACCTTCCGGTTACGAAGCGAACGCTCTAACCACAAAGCTAACGCGACAGGTTTATTAAATCTTAGAAAATCTCCACTTCCATATATATATGAGTAGAACTAAATGCATGATTGTGATGTCCATGAATCTTTCTACGTAAATTGTGAAATTCATGGCTACTGGGTCAGGGGTCCAGGCCCTCGTGCAGGACCAATAAAATAAGTAAGGAATGTTAAAATGATTTATCATTCAAACTTCAAATTTTTCCTTTTGTAATTGAATAGGGATAGTGTGTATTTTGAAAGATCATAAACATGTGCGCAGAGGATTGCATATATAGGCTTACATGGAGTTGATACCAGACTCCCTGTATGGGCTGTGAACGTTAAGCCCCATGGACCTCTTGTTTCAGAAAACACATGGTGATATGAAAAGCAAAGCTTCACGCCAGCACTTTTCATGAAGAGCTAATGCGCTTAAGAAACTATGCTGGCGTGGAGCATCACAGTTCCTGCTCCCAAAGTGTTAAATCAGCAATGACTTGTTATAGGCCATGCTAATTTGGTGCTCTATTATCGTCAGCAAACAGAAACGCTATAGGAAAACGGTTTGGGGGGACTATCTTGATCAAAACAACATATAATGTATTTTTAAAAGAAAATGTTTTCGTGGAAGTTGCAGGATAACTTCTGCACTCGAGATATGTCCCTGTTATATTTCCAGACCGAGGAGGTTATTCTCCTGCATCATCCACAAAAACTAGAACTTTATTGTACCCAGACACATTTATCTACCGTAGATCGAGTAAATTTGGCGCTTTCGTATTTCAGTGCAAACGCAAATACCTAGACAAATATTTGCGCAAATTAAATTTAGTGCACTGGCAATTTGATTCAAAATATATTCAGCGTAGAGTTTGTGCTCGGATTTTGTTTCTTTTAATTGTCAATCAACCGTGCGTTCAATAGATTCTATAGTACATCTGTCTCAGAAACATTTGTTTGTCCCTGCAGTTTAAATGTATTGTTTGAGGTTTCGTTTAAGTCGAAGTAGCGAGTCATTTCATGAACTCAGCATGGCATAGGGGTGGGATATCTCCTTTCTAAATTTAGCTAAATTTGTGAAGAAAGAATACTAGGGTGCACTGAAAAAAGAATTTTCAGGTTACTACGCTCATATCATTCCCAGAATGCAGACTCTTGACGTAGACGTAGTTCCATTTCATCCCAAACAAGTTCCACAGGCGATAAATTTGATAAAATCGCAGGCCAGGATAGCACATTCACGTTTTGCTGCTGTAGATAGTTACTAACAACGCGTGCGGTGCAGATTTTTTTTTTTTTTTTTTTTTATGAATGAATGGAGTGACGTGCTGACGTACAATTTTGTGAATGAATGGAGTGACGTGCTGACGTACAATCTTGTCACGGTAATGTACGCCGGTTAAATTGCCCTCCACCATCACCAAAGCACAGACACTCGGCGTTTAAAATATCTATAAAAATAACCCACAATATCTTCATGTAAACAAACTATCCACAAGGTTTATCAAGCCGCCATCTTGGTTTTCTTTTTTATCAGCTGCATCGCTTGCATCATCCCCCTTTTACTAATTTTTCGCAGTTGAGAAGCAGTAGACTATGTTTGACGGTTGATTATAACCGATAAATGGACTTCAATTCAGTTCACCATGACGATGTGAGAGGTAAGACCTGGACAGAGTTGCTTCTAAACGGCAGGGGTCTAATTATAATATTTTATCAAACTTTTCGCCAAAATTTCAAGCGATGCAGGTGGTGAAAAAGAAAACCAAGGTGGCGGCGTGATATAACTTGTTAATAGTTTGTTTTGCAGGAAGATATATATATATATATCTGTGTGTGTGTGTGTATTTGAACGCCTGAGCACCAAAGAGATCCTTCCTTGTGTTGTACTTCCACTCCAGACCATAACGCTTCCTCTGCCGAATTGGCGGTGCTGAATAACAATGTAACTTTCTCCATCACGACAGTAAACCCGAACACGACTTGCTGTCGAGAAGAAATATCTCGTCCGTAAACAGAACTTCCGCCCAATCTTTGTTATCGAAACGACGCTGCCTCCTACACCACACTAACCCCGCAACAAGGTGACGCCAGAGCAGAACAGGAGGGACAGCTGGACGTCGAGGATAGATGTTGGTCTCTCGCAATCTATTCCTTACGATATGAGGACATATCCGTCGATGCCCAGGGATGCTTTTAGCAGTCAAAGCAGGCGACTGGAATTGATTACGCAAATCTGACGTCCGTATAATTATACGTTTCTTGCCGACGTGACGCAACACGTCCTGGTCGTGGGCGGTCCCGAACGGTGCCTGTTTACTGATATCGTCTCCGTAAAGCATTTACAGTGTTAATATGAACTCTAAACTGCCTGCTACAGTGCATTGAGACTAAGGCTGTCACGTGTACACGTGTAACCGGTAACGTTTCGTGTTTGGGCTGTAAACGTTTACAAAATCCCTAAACGTTTAAACGATGTCTTATATATGTGGCACAAATCTTGCAGGGTTCAAATCACAATCTAAATTATTTGAATAATTATTTCAAGTGAATAAACTTATTAAACAAATCGCGAGGGGAAGTAGTGAATTTATAAAAGTTTGACTATAGTCTATAGGAACGGTGAACAATTTTTTCCCGTCATATTTAATTAGTAAACTGAAAGGGTCTCAGAATCTCTTACTATATGTTTCTGGCTTGTATTGCATTACTGTGCTGCTCTTTGATCATCTTGCAAAATGTGCTTTATTGTTTTTAATAAACATTTATTAACGGTTTTGACGGCAATTATAGCCCCCCCCCCTTTCCAGAAAATTCCTAATAAGATATCTAAATGTATGGATACAAATCTGGAAAAACGTTCAAATTCAAAATCTGTATGAATATTTACGTGTCACTTGCATGGCATCTTTGGCATGTGTCATTTTTTTTTTCATTGAAGAAAGTAGCTGAATGAAATTAAGTGAATGGATGAGATTCAATACGTCATAAAATTGTCGATTGCTTTCAAACAGGTATTCTTAAACTTTATTTGTATTATCATCTGTCGCAAGACTCGCAACTCTCAAAATTAGAATGGCCGAAAAACAGAAACGTTCTGGTGTATGGAATTATTTTACGGAGTTGGAAGTAGCGGGAAAGAAAAAAATGAAATGCAATTTATGTGCTACGGAGCTTACTTATGCCGGAGGGAGTACAGGGACAATGACCAATCACATCAAGTTCAAACACAAGTCTACAAGTATTGATGCATCTGATAAAAGTCACAAGCCGGAGTCTTCCGCAACATTGACGTAAACAGCAATTACAGCTTATAGAACGCCGGTATTTTCAAGAGAAAAATATCAAAAGTGTACCCAGAAATTAGCACTGATGTGCGCGCGTGATTTACGACCACTAAATATTGTTAGTGGCGAGGGGTTCAAAGATTTCTGTAATGAACTCAATCCGCATTATAAAATCCCTGTAAAAGCAACTATTTCAAACTACGTATCTTTACTATATGACGAGGAGGTACAGAAACTGAAAGAAAATTTAAAAAACGTGTCTGCCGTAGCGCTGACATCAGAACACTGGACAAGCCTTGCCACTGAGGCATACATTACAGAAACTGCCCATTTTATTGATGATGACTGGAACTTTCAAAATACAGTTTTGGCCACCAGAAAAGTCACCGACAGACATACCGGTGAGAACACAGCTAACGAAATAAAAGCAATAACAGGAATGTGGCATTACTGACGAGAAAGTTATAGGAATCGTTACTGATAACGCGTCCAACATGGTCTCGTGTGTTGAGCACCTGAAATGGAAACGCATTCGTTGTTTTGCGCACACTTTACAACTTTCGATTAGAGGTGCGTTTGATTCTGTAAATTCTGTTTCACGAAACAATAGGGGCGGCAAAAAAAATAGTTGCACACTTCAGAAAATCAGTGCTAGCTACAAATGAACTACATACAAGACAAAAACAGATGAATCTACCTGAAAACAATTTAATCATTGATGTGGCCACTCAGTGGAACAGCACGTTCGACATGTTTGAGAGACTCAAACAACAAAGGCTGGTTATTTATGCCGTGCTTCACGATGCTAGTATAACAAAACCCAATGATGCGCGTACATTAGATCTGAATGACGATCACTGGCGAGTACTTGAAGGCATGATACCTGTTCTAAAGCCTTTGCACATGGCTACTCGTGTCATGTGCAGCGAGGAGTATCCGACCGTCAGTGGCGTCTACCCAATTTTATATAGCTTAGTAAATCACCATCTTACTTCAAACGACAGTGACTGTGTTGCAGTCGCAACATTCAAACAGAAGGTGCAAACCGATTTGCGCAAAAGGTTCAATATGGACAAACCAGAAATGTGTCAGAGTATTCCAATGCTCTGCACATTCTTGGATCCGCGTTACCGCTCGCTTCCGTTCCTCAATGACGAGCAACGCAATGTTGTTCGAGATACGATAAATAAAATCTTAAAACAAAAAGACGATGGACAGAAAATTGATGCATGTAGTGTTAATAACGAAAACAAAACACAAGAAGCAGACATCAAGGAAGGCGAGAATGAGCCCGAATGCAAGAGAAGTAAACTTTCTCAGGATGATATATCCTTCCTGTTAGTATCATATTTTGACACCGGAGATTGCAAAATAATTACCCCTTCCACTTCAGATGAAGAGATCGAATTATATCTATCTGAAAAAAGTGCGCCGACAAATACCAACCCATTCACTTGGTGGAAAACCAGTCGTATTAATTTTCCAAAATTAGCAAGTCTCGCAAAGGATTTGCTATGCACACCGGCAACGTCCGTTGCCTCTAAGCGCGTCTTTTCCACAGCGGGTGGAACTGTTACAAAACTGCGCTCCTCCCTTGACGCTGAGAACGTGGACAAACTGATCTTTTTGAACAAAAGATTAAAACATAAAGTGAATTGCGCTGCTCCGGCTGCACGTGAAGTCCATGTTAAAACCGAACCGACGGAAGAAGCCGCGGCACCAGCTCTGCCCTCTCTGGACAATCTAATGTGAAATCACTGAAATGAAAATTTGAAAAATGAAGTTTATTGTGAATTTGTGATCTGTATTGTGCAAATGTTGTACAGTGTGAATAAAATTGAATTCAATTTAAATGCTATCCGGATATTTATGTTCGTGTATTTTATTCTGTCTTATATTTATACTCCGGAACGTCCGGTGACAATCTCTGCATCGTCCATAGAACGATGAAAACTGAAACACAAACATAATGGTCATTAATGGGTCTTAAAATTCTGTGCGTATTTTATTTTATTAAATTATACAACACTTCGTTTAAACGGTAACGTTTCGTTTACAATGCTTCGTTTAAACGTTTACAAAATTTTGTAAACGTGACAGCTTTAATTGAGACATCTCAGCTTCCAGCACCCAAAAGCATGCGAACAATCATTTTCAGTCATGCGAAGCATCTCTCAATCAAAACTTTATTCCAAAAACCAATGTTTTGATGTTTTTATACATTGAATACTGTCAATGAAAGCAAGAAATTCTAATCGATTACTAACCACGTGTCGCTTTGGCTCGAAATTCCAGAAAAGCGGGCTTGGCCATCAAAGCGAATCAAACGCAATATCTAAAAAACTACAGCTCATTTCCCACATTTTAAACGAGTGTTTTTGAAAATGCCTACCGATAGAATAATAAACATCATAACGATAATGACAATTTTGAACATTAATTTTTGCTTTAAAACGAGAATTTACAACTTTAGAAGTGTGTTGTTTTCGCAAAGTTTATACAACAAAATTGGAGAAAGCTCTGGGAAAATTGTCATCTTTTGAGCAAAATGAGCTATAGTGTCTCTTTCACAAATTGAGTATTCAAACACGCGTTTAGTATTCTTGTACGAGTTCCAAAATAGGTTCAAATTTTATCGTGTAATTTCGAAATGTGGTATATCGGCCTGGGTAGCTCAGTGGTTGGATCACCTGACTAGTAACGCAATGGTCACGGGCTCGATATCCATTTCTCTCCAAGGTTTTTCTCTCCTTCTTTGCTAATATCCATCTATACAACTAAGGTACTGTAAAACTTACACTTTTACTTGCCACAACCAGAACTATCAAAATATGCTAACTCTGAAACAAACCTGATAATATACTGCAGGATTATTTGTAGAAACAAGATAGAAGGCAAGTGAATTATACTCAAAATGTCCCGGAAAAATTCTATATCATGGAAAAACGACGAGTACATGCCCTTGACTTAACATTTTATTGCAGAATTTTATTTTAAATATCTCTACATCATTGTATATAATATGATATGTACATAGGGTCTAATAATTAAATGATTGGAGTAAACAGAAAATTGAGAGGTAGTACTGACACCAAATCTAAACACGCGTTGTCGACGTGGACAATCAGAGCGTTCGCTTCCTAACCTGGAGGTCGTGAGTTCGATCCCCGCTCGCGCCATGGCTGCGTCTAACTTAGGATGTAAACATAGGTAGCGATTGCTCCTTCGCCAAACGCCCGGTATTTAGAAGTAAGAATCACAGTCTTTCGGATATGACCTTAAAAACGGAGGTCCCTTTTCGCGACAGGCGTTGGTACGTTAAAGAACTCTCACTGCTACGGTCTGAGAGCTGATCATAGGTCTAAATTTGCTGCTTCACCTGCAGCTGGTGACGTTTCAATATGAGGGAAACATTCTCGACTGGAAGTAAAACCAAACAAACAATAAATCAATCATTCCAGACATATTGTATTTAGACTAGCGTACCATTTCCTGGACTCCAAACATAGAGAGGGACTGCAAATTAACACAAAAATTTTAAGATGTCATTAGTTATTTGAAGACATCATGCAGTCAATTAATGCACAAATAAACGACGACAGACCCATTGATGATATTGGTTATTAGTTTGATGATATTGGTTATTAGTTTGATGATATTGGTTATTAGTTTGATGATATTGGTTATTAGTTTGATGATACTTGTTATTAGTTTGATGATACTTGTTATTAACTCTGCCAGTTTAAGCGCTTTTAAAAAATATTTAAAAACACATCCTTTTAGACTTGCTTATTACTAATGCGTTAGCTAAGTTTTTAGTATTCATATATATATATATATATATATATTAATATCTATATATATGTGTGTGTGTTATGTTATCTTCTTTTAGTTTCTACTTTGAATTCAGTTTAGTATTATTATGTCATATTTTACGCATTTATTGTACTTTCTTTTATTGTCTTAAATGTAAAGCGCTTAAGGGTGATTTTTGATTTGATAAATATAAAGATAAATATAGAATAATAATAAAAAGAAGAACAACAAACAAGTCTGTGTTGGTATTTCCTGCGAAATATATTAAACAGCATTACTCTTACCAACAGTTAGCAGAGCACACATATTTTTTTTTTTCAACTTGAGTGGTCAAATCAAGCATTGCTAAATATTTCCGTAAATGAAAATACTTCTGTGAATGAAAATGTTTCTGTAAATGAAAATATATTAAACGTTCACAGTTATTAGCCAACTTGTATACAAGGACGAAAATGTTAGTGTTTTTAGCATTTTTCACCTTTAATAAATATGAAAACTACCAATATTCAAGAAGTCAAAATCCATATTTAATTATCAAGGCTGCAAGAGATTACTCAACGCGCAAAACTAGAGGCCTACTGGTCACAATGCTCACCTGAGTAATTTCATCACAAGATTTAAAAAAAAGATTTTTTACCCTCCTTATTCCCGTGAAGAATGTTTACCCATCTAGCCCCATATATGAACGGCCAAATTTGATAAACACGCTTAAAATTTGAATATATCATTACTTCAGTTATTGTGTGCAATCATAGTTACTGTGCACATGCAATTGAATTGATGCACAGATCAATTAAAATGTTGAATGCAACAATTGAATTGATGTAACATCAAATTAATTATTGCTCTAATTAATTGAACTGACGTGGGTATCAATTCAGTAATTGCTCTCATCAATTAAATCAATGCCCACATCAATATAGCCGAATTTTGGCGTATGAAATTTAATTCAGATCTCGGTATAAATAATTTGATGATCTCTTGAATGCAATTGAAGATATCTTCAATTATTATATTTTGAATAAGGAATTAATGTGCACATCAGTTTGTTTAAAGAAAACAAACAATTCAATTACACAGATCAATTCAAGTACTCTAGTACGGATATGTTGAAGATTACTTACTCAATAATTGCTCACTCTAAAAATCGATTTCCTTTTTATTTGAAGAAAAGAAAAAATTGAAAATACTGAATTTTTTTTCTGGAAAAAATAAATAAATAAAAAACAAAAAACAAAAAAAAATAAAAAAAATAAACAAATTATTAATCCAGAAAGACTACAGTAGCAAGTAGTAAAAAAGTCTTACTCAATCAGAGAACAAGTACACTTGGAGTCAGTGTACCGGGTACCGAGTTTGTACAGATACATATGTCTATGCACACACAAGTTTCAGCAGGAGGGCTCTTTGGAGTTTGAAGCTGGAAGTACCTAGCCCAGGAACAGCTAGGAAATTGCGGAAACTATTCGAAATCTTCTGAAGAACTTTGCTACATAATGTCCAATTCATTTCAGAGCATCTACACGTTATGTGACCTCAAGATTTCACACATAAAACAAACTGGGAGACATTGTGAAATAATACTTTTATTCATCTCTCATCACAATTCACTCCACATCTAACATAACTTTCATTCATGTATACATTTGTCCAACATTGCAAATGTTGATGTCAACTGTTTTCTCTTTGTAAAGATTTTTAAAAATTTTTACAATGCGCTTTGAAAAATTCAATCATTTGATTCTCGGGTGAAACATTTTAAAATTTCATGTAAAATGTAGATATTCTTGTATTCATTTTTATCTTCTCATTGTTTATTCAGGACTTCCACATTATTGTAGAAACTTAAACTGAAATTCGAATAATCTCCATTTTCAAAATCTCAGTAACAGTTACTGAGACCGATGTACATTACACAGAGCATATTTCTATTAAAAAAAAAAAAATCACGATATTTTCCATGAACATGAAATTCATTTTACTAGTGTACCACTGACTTAAAGATGTGGGCTAGTATTTTTCTGCAAACCATAAATAAAACTGTATAATAACCAGTAATCCAAGGAAACAGAGAGGTTAGTTTCTCCTCTGCTCTCACAAACCTGGCTTCTGTGAATTTACGAACATGGAAAAACAGAATAAATCTGTCTAGTAGAAATCTGCTGCTCATTACTATGACAATGACCTCTGACCCTCTGACATTTGTCCTTGACCTTTGTTTACATCACTGATACACACCCAGTCTCCATTCAATGTTTCCTTCCAAAGGCTGACCTGTAAACCAAAGAAGAAAGAATGAATTCTTAATACAGTTTTCTTTTTATTTTACCTTGTTATGACCCTTTAAAGTGGGCATTTCTATTTTTACCTTTGCTATCTCCCTCTAATGTTGGAAGTTTTAATTTAATTTTACCCTTTTTTCTCTCCCAAATGTGGGTATTTTTTAAAATTTACATTTACCTTGTAACCTCGATTTAATGGAAGCAGTTTTATTTTCTGTATTTATTTTCTACTTGTCATCTCCACTTAATGGGGGCAGTTTTATTTTATTAGTATTATGAATTTACCTTGTTATCTTTCTTAAATGTGGGCAGTTTCATGTTTTATATTTACTTTGAACTTAATCTTGTTACCTCTTTTAAACGTGATCAGTTTTATTTTTTGTATTAGATTTTTACTATATCTTGTTTTCTCCCCTCAATGTGGGCAGTTATAATTTTTGGAATTTTATATTCACCATGTTTTCTCCCTTTAATGTGGGTTTTTTATTCCCTTTTTTAAATTTATTTGTTATTTGTAACCTCCCTTTATTGTGGGCATTTTTTTTATTATTATTATTATTTTCTATTTTTTTACTTTAGCTAGTTATTTCCATTCAATGTGGGCAGTTTTATTTGTTTCATTTATTTTTTCTTTACCTTATTTGCATTCAATTTGGGCAGTTTAATTTTGATTCATTTATTTTTTCTTTACTCTTTACCTTTTTATTTTCATTCAATGTGGGCAGTTTTATTTATTTTTTTTTCATTTATTTTTTCTTTACCTTGTTATTTGCATTCAATGTGGGCAGTTTTATTTTGTTTCATTTATTTTCTCTTTACCTTTTTATTTCCATTCAATGTGAGCCAATTTATTTTTCGCACTTAGTTTTTCCTTTACCTTGTTATCTCCCCCTGATGTTGCCAGTATGTTTCCAGTGATTGACCAGCTGAGATGCCAGATAACATCATTAAATTTGTTTAACACTTTCTGTGTCCACCCATTACCATCATTTGTCCAGATGATGACTCTCAAATCCTGGAAAATCAAAACAGACCAAACTTCATAACAAGGATTTTAAATGATCAAACTCTAGTGTTAGGGCAAATATAATTCCTTGTTCGTTTTGATTACAAGGATAAAAGTGTTTAATTTTTATACTTTGCAGAGGACAATACATCAACCGGTTGCGGTAGCTCAGTGATTAGAGTGTTCGCTTTGTAATCGGGTGGTTGTGAGTTCGAGCCCAGCTCATGCCATGGCCGTGTCAAACCTATGACATAAAAATAGGTAGTGATTGTTCCTTCGCCAAGCGTTTGGCATTTAGAAATAAGAATCATGGGTATTTTGAATATGACTTTAAATATGGAGGTCCCATGTCACAGTAGGTGTTGGCACGTTTAAGAACTCTCACTGCTACGGCCCTGAGCACTAAGCATAAGCCTAAATTTGTGGTACTTCGACTTCAGCTGGTGACGTCTCAATATGAGTAAAAAATTCTCAACGGGACATCAAACAAAGAAACAAACTAAGCATAATACATCATTAAATTCTGGGCTGTTTTATAAAATAGATAAAATCATGCCATAAAATAAATCACAAGAGGCCCATGGATCGTATTGATCACCCGTGTCACCTTGGCCCATATTAAAGATCTTCCAGATATATTTGCATGTCAAACTTTGATCCCCTAATGTGACCCCACCATATCCCTGGGGGCCATGATTTTAACAAACTTGAATCTGCACTTTTAAAAATCTGTAGAGTGAATTTGAAATTTTCTGACTTAGTTGTTCTTGAGAAAGAAATTTTAATAGATTTTTTCCTATAAAACTTTGATCCCCTATTGTGTTCACTCTACCCCTGGGGGTCATGATTTGAATCTGCATGAGTCAGGAACAATGTCAATTGTAATTTTTCTGGAACAGTGGTTTTTAATTGCCCCACCCTATTTTTCATTTTTGAGATTATCTCCCTTTTGAAAGAGGACATGGCCCTTCATTTGAACAATCCTGAATCCTCTTCACCTAAGGATGATTTGTACTTTGTTTAATTGAAAATGGCCCTGTGATTCTGGAGAAGATTTTTAAATGACCCCTCACCCCTATTTTTGCACTTTTGTGATTATTTTCCCTTTGAATTGAGCATGGCCCTTCATTTTAACTAACTTGAATTTCATTCAACCAAAAAAATTATTTGTACCTAGTTTGAATGAAATTGGCTTAGTGGTTTTGGGGAAGAAGATTTTTAAAATTTGTCAGTGTACTTTTGCTATTATCTCTCCTTTGTGAAAGGCATAGTCCTTCACTTGAACAAACTTGAATCTCCTTCCCCAAAGAAAGCTTTTTGCCGAGTTTGGTTGAAATTTGCCCAGTGGTTCTGGAGAAGAAGTCAAAAATGTGAAAGTTTACAGACAGATGGCTGATGGAAAATGGGTGATCATAAAAGCTCATGTGAGTTTTCAGCTTAGATGAGCTACAATCTATGTGAAAATAAGTAATTTTATAGTACATTCATGAATTTTGAGTATATACTAATGAAAAAATATAGCTTCATAAATTCTCTACAAAATTTGCAGGAATACTCAAATACATACACAGTAAATCTTGTTTAGAATGAGCCCAGTTCTATAGAATTTTTGGTTATAAGAAATAATTAAAATTCAAAAATCCCATCAATTCCTTTACAATTCTTTGTAAGAACAATAGGCCCCATTGTCAAATTGCACACATGAATCATCTTGGCCCTGCTGTTGTTCAGCTAGTGTGATTTTTAAAAGATGTTTTTTCCTTTTAAGGTGGCATACCTTTACTAAGGATGGTTTGTGCCAGGTCTGATTGATTTTTAAAAGATGCCCCAAAATGTTTACTGATTCTTGATTATCTCTATTTCATAAAGGGTGTGGCACTTCATTTGCACAAACTTGAATACTCTTTACCAAAGCATGTTTTGTGGACATTTTGACTGACATTAGCCCTGTGCTGGAGAAGAAGTTGAAAATATCAAAAGTCTATGGATGAACAACAGATCAGAATAGCTCACTTTTGTTAGCTTTCAGCTCATGTGAGCTAAAAATGGCTGATAGGAGCTCCATTAAAGAGTTCTTGGGTCCTCAAAAAGTGACATTTAGTGAGCACTAGCTTAGTGTGGGGAGGCCTGAAACCTGTCATGCCTGTGAGAGTAAAGAATTATCACTGTTAGAGGCATTAAGCACCAAGCAAAGGTCTGAATTTGTGCTCTGATCTCTCTCAAAATGTCCATGAAGTATGGTAGACTATTTGTGTGTTATATAGGTAGAGTAAAATTGCAATAAATTTTATCACCTATTTTTGTAAAAACTTTGCTATGATACTTTTAGACAAAACTAAACATGAAAAACTTGCTATAATACTTTTGGACAAACCTATACATACCTGTGAACAGCTTGCTATAATGCTTTTGGGCAGACCTATACTAGGTGCCCAGGCAACATCTCTGACCCAGTCGCTGTGACCTTCCAGTTTCTGGTCTTCTTTCCACTGACCATCTTCCTCTCTACAATAAACACAATAAAGGTAAATGTCTTCCTCTCTACAATAAACACAATAAAGGTAGATAGCTTCCTCTCTACAATAAACACAATTAAGGTAGATTATATGAGGCTGTTTTCATGCCTACTTTTTCATTGTAGACTCAAGACTCGTATCTTAAGGATGGACAGAAGTGTTCATCTTTCCTGCTCTCTCCTACTCACCCTGCCTCCCCCGTTTGTTACAATCCTTCTCCCTCCCCTTTATCTCTTTCCTATTAATCTTCTGTTCATTCTCACACTATTTCTGTAAAAGTGCTATACTACCACATGATTTGGGCTTTAAAAGCAAAAATGTAGATTGAGTTATTGCCAGAATAGTGTTTTATTCTCAACTACAGTCTCATGATTTTGAAGTTTCGATAGCTAGTCCTCAATACATCTGGTGCAGATGATATATTTACAAGTATTCATAGTATGAGTTCTAATGGACACAAAAAATACCTGACGACAAACATGAGCGAGAGTGACGGGGTTAATCAGTACTCTACCTTCACTTTCAGAGTCGGTGGGGTGCGAAGAATTCACGAAACTTGTGAAGGCGATCTGTGTCCATCCAAACTATGAATTTTGCAGAGAGAAAAATACAGGGGGTGGGTGGTAAATAAATTGATGAAGTTTGTGTCGGTGATCTGTGATCATTAAAGCTGAGACTAAAAATGATCTGTGGTTGGTGAAGCAGTAGTTTAAACTCTACTGTTCATTTTTGGATGCTTCTGAAGGGCTACAAAACTATCATTACTTGGACAGCAGTGTTTCATAATGTCTGAACTAAGAATCTGCTATGTGAAATATAGCAAGTATACTGATGAAAGATTACATAAGGCAATAAACACAATGATGACCACCTCCCAAATAATTTTGCAGAGAGAGAGAGAAAGAGAGAGAGATAAAGAGGTTTGTTGTGTCAGTGATTACAATCTGTCTTCATTTGAGCAGACCCCGTGAGGATCCGGGTTGTTAGAATAGATCCTCAGCACCACTGGCTTGTTGTAAGAGGCGACTAAATGGGGCAGTCCTTCGGATGAGACCGCAAAAACCGAGGTCCCGTGTCACAGCAGGTGTGGCACATTAAAGATCCCTCCCTGCTCAAAGGCCATAAGCGCCAAGCATAGGCCTAAATTTTGCAGCCCTTCACCGGCAATGATGATGTCTCCATATGAGTGAAAAATTCTCGAACGAGACGTAAAACAATATATAATCAATCAATCAATCATTTGAGCAGCAAATATGCAACAACAATCTAGTGTTTAGTGGTGTAGAGTAAACCCTGCAGTTCATTTTTGGAGCCTTTTTAATTTTGTGTCAGAAAGAAATAATAAAACAATATTATCAAGATTCTGATGAAAATCTAAATACTAGTAGCCCCCTCCCTAATGTTGATTGATTGATTATATATTGTTTAACGTCCCGCTCGAGAATCTCACGGGGCCTCCCTAATGTTGATTGATTATATATTGTTTAACGTCCCGCTCGAGAATCTCACGGGGCCTCCCTAATGTTGATTGATTATATATTGTTTAACGTCCCGCTCGAGAATCTCACGGGGCCTCCCTAATGCTGATTGATTGATTATATATTGTTTAATGTCCCACTGGAGAATATTCCTAATGTTGATTTCATTGAATTACACAATAAGTTCATATTTCTGCGCACTTTTGAATTTCTGCAATGTGTCGAGCAGGTGTTTTCACGACAGCAGTCCCCCTCTCCCCCCTTTCCCAACTGTCATGAAATACTTTAAAGGGCTATAAATTGTATAAAAAAAAAAAAAAAAAAATTGTATAAAATTCAGAGAAAAACAACAACAAAGTTTTGGCAATGATCAAAAATTCTCCTATTAAATGACATCTTTGAAACTTTAAATATATATTTCCAACTTTTATAATTCTTGTATGAAAACACCATGACTTTATCTACAACAAATGCTATTCCATGTAACAGAGACAAGGCATTTCATCATCTGCTTTTGAACCCAAATAATCATTCTATTTACAATCCTTCAGTAGTCTAATCTAATTTTAATATTTGCAATCTTTGAAAAATGAGCCTTTACAACAATGAATATTTGCATGTGAAAAACTCACTAGTATCAATTCTAACTAAATCTGCATGAAAAAGCTTAGCAGTTGTTTAAGGATAAATTTATACATAACAGCGTACACTGGCTGTTCTAGCCTCCGAAGTAGCACTACGAACATAATAACGCCTAGCAGCCCGCTTTTACAGTCTAATTCAACAAAAACATCCATGGAGTGCCCTTTTATTTTACTGTTGATTTGGTGTCTACATACAGTTTAATCTCTTTTATCAATCCTTTTCCCAAATTCTAACATCAAATTCTGCAATAAGCAAGTAACTGTCATATGAAACAAACATTTTAAACTCCACTTCCTTAAATAATCATCTCACTTCCCCCTTCCCCTTCCTCCTTCACAAATATTAATGACTTCAGATTCCCAGGTATACTTACTTCCAGATTTTGACAAGGTTGTCACAGCCCCCAGAAACAAGCTGTTTGATTGGCTGATGTCGTCCTGAAGGATCCAATAAATCTCCAGGGTTGATGGGCGGGGCCCAGCTCACTGCATTGCACCCAATCTGATGAAAAAAGGGACATTCATTAAGTACGTTCAACTCGGTGATAAACAGGGGATGTTTTACAGGAAGCTTTATTTACACAGAAAAGAGGACACCAATGCTTTAGGACGTATTTAATGTTGTAACTGAATTTTTTATGTTTTTCCCAAACATATGAATCTTTCTCTGTAAAACCACACATCCGCTTTCACATCAAGAACACTAGTCTGATAATTTTCATACATAACAGACAGAATTTCACAGACTTACAGAATGGGCATTGGGAATTTTCTTAGCATCCCATGTTCCATCTCCTGAAAACAGAAATATCACAGTTAACAAACATTTCCGTATCCAGATGGTAGAGCTATTAATGCACTTGTTCCTCATTGCAGTGTCCCGGGTTTGATCTTTGTTTCCTACAGTGGCTGTTTGTGAGAGTGTATGGTGGTTGTATGTGAGAGTGTATGGTGGTTATATGTGAGAGTGTATGGTGGTTGTATGCGACAGGGTACGGTGGTTGTATGTGAGAGGGTATGATGGTTGTCAGCAGTGGTTGTATGTGAGAGGGTATGATGGTTGTATGTGAGAGTGTATGGTGGTTGTATGTGAGAGTGTATGGTGGTTGTATGTGAGAGGGTATGATGGTTGTCAGCAGTGGTTGTATGTGAGAGTGTATGGTGGTTGTATGTGAGAGGGTATGGTGGTTGTATGTGAGAGTGTATGGTGGTTGTATGTGAGAGGGTATGGTGGTTGTATGTGATAGTGTATGGTGGTTGTATGTGAGTGTATGGTGGTTGTATGTGAGAGTGTATGGTGGTTGTATGTGAGAGGGTATGGTGGTTGTATGTGATAGTGTATGGTGGTTGTATGTGAGAGTGTATGGTGGTTGTATGTGAGAGTGTATGGTGGTTGTATGCGACAGGGTACGGTGGTTGTATGTGAGAGGGTATGATGGTTGTCAGCAGTGGTTGTATGTGAGAGGGTATGGTGGTTGTATGTGAGAGTGTATGGTGGTTGTATGCGACAGGGTACGGTGGTTGTATGTGAGAGGGTATGATGGTTGTCAGCAGTGGTTGTATGTGAGAGGGTATGATGGTTGTATGTTAGACTGCACCAATATCTGAGCCCACAAGAGTAATGATAAAAGTTGTAAATATTTATTGTTAATCATCATAAAATAATTCAAGTTAGAAAAAAAATTTAATACATAGAATAGATTCAATTTTATTGTGCTTTATCCATAAACTCCAACTCATTACACGTACATTTTAGTACCTTTTAATTCACTCTGATGTCTTCACCATAGATACAATGTAAACTGTATTGAAGTTGATTCAGTTTTGCTGATTCACATTTTCCGTTTTCTGTTTTGTTGTTTTAATTTGGTGTGAACGAGTTATCATATGAGTGAGTCGGGTGAGTTATTTTTAGCTGCTAGTATAAAAGTGACCAGTTTGGGTGTTTTTGTCTAGACTGGGCACGGTAATAATATCAGCTGGGTGCCATGTTTACAGTCCTGAAAGTTCAGAGAATGGAAGTTTTCCAGTTAAAAATCATATAGAAATGGTTATAAGTGTATAACCATTGAATAAGGATTCTGTTAGGTGAGCGTATGTTTTTCCTAGCTGGTAAGTGTGTATTGTTAGTAATTTTGGTAGTTTGTAAATACTTGTATTGGTCGTTTATTCTTGTAAGTTCTTAGGTTTTAATTTATTGGAAAGGTGGTAGTTTTTTATGAAATTAATTTCAGTGCATGGGCGAATAGCTAAATCAGTTTTGACAAGCAAGGCAGGTGGAATGTGCATGTAAGAAATTCAACTGTATGGAAACCATGCAAATATTTGGAATAATATGAAAGGTGTGGTGTAGTTCCGTGAAAGGACCGAGAGTTGGGAGACAGGAAACCTGCATGGTGGAGAAGTGTTCCTAATTCGGAGAGCATGCGTAGCACGAGTTGGAGGGAAACTAGAACACTGTCATTCAAAGTGCAATATAATCAGATGTTATATTTGTAAAAATAAAAAAAAAACAAAACAAAAAAAAACAAAAACAAAAACAAAAAAAGCAATAAATTGAGAGTCTGGAACTTCTCAGTCCTGCTACATTGAATGTCATATTTAACATCATAAATTGATTGAAACTGTTATATCTGATACGATCTACAATAGTGAATTTTGACATTCATAGCAATTAATTTTCTGAGAGTGTTATTGTATAAACATTGATAATTATTGTTTTGTGTGGGGGGTGAAAGAAGTGAGCACGGATATTTTTCTTTTGTTTTATTTTCTTTGATTTAATGTTTATTCTACATAACAAAATCCAAAGGAAGTCATTACATAGACATCGTGAATTAATTTGGTACACATATTACACAATGAGATGATTCTGTAGTCTGAAATTTCTAGCTTATGTATTGAGATTTTTTATACATGTATCTAGTTTTTGCCTAAGATGAATATCTTAAAGTCTTTATTTGACTCTAGATTTTATTTGACATGATGTATTGAGATTATTTGGAACATCTCTAGGTCTTACCTGAGCTGGATGTATTGAGATTATTTGGAACATCTCTAGGTCTTACCTGAGCTGGATGTATTGAGATTATTTGGAACATCTCTAGGTCTTACCTGAGCTGGATGTATTGAGATTATTTGGAACATCTCTAGGTCTTACCTGAGCTGGATGTATTGAGATTATTTGGAACATCTCTAGGTCTTACCTGAGCTGGATGTATTGAGATTATTTGGAACATCTCTAGGTCTTACCTGAGCTGGATATGATGGAGATAGAACCATCAGAACTCCCACATGCCAGGAGGAGGCCAAACTCATGAGGGGCAAAGTTCACTGAGTTCACTAGAAAGGAAAAAACTACATGAGATTCTGACTGCATAATTTTTTTAATGGAGGTATTAATAGCATTCTTAATATTTTCAATAATCATTGCTGTCCATATAAGGTCTCAGTCAGATAGACTAAATATCTTTAACACAGTAAAATCTATTTGTACATGATATCTATGATTTTTTTCTTCTGTTTTTTTTATTTTTTTATTTTTTAATACAAATTCTTACCTTTAATGATTTTAACAAATTCTTACCTTTATTGATTTTCACAAATTCTTACCTTTATTGATTTTCACAAATTCTTACCTATATACAATAATTGTATCTCTTACCAATGTACAATAATTTTATCTCTTACCTATGCAAAATAATTGTATCTCTTACCTATGAACAACTGTATCATGTCCCCTAACCCACAAAAACAAAACAGCTGTTTGCACATGCTGAAGTGCTCAGGATAAATAGAGAAATGACTAAACATCGACATGCAAACTTTTTCTGTAAATCTTCCATTCCCTTAAAGTTCAGAATATTTGACAGTTGATTTTAGAAATGCAGCCAGATATGTTGAGGTCCAATTAGATGGAGAAATCCTGGAGGTTTTCCCACAATCCCTGAGCTTTTCCCACAACCCATTAAAAATCTGAGCTTTCCCCACAGTGCCCATCCTGAGCTTATTTCGATGATTACCTGATGAGTCATGGTTCTGATACTCGTACAGCTTTCCCCATGATCCATTTGTTTCTTTCCAGATGATAACCTTTCTATCATAGCTGCAGGAAGCAATCAAATTTCCAAACATTGGGTGAGCCCAAGCGAGCTGCCATACAGGTCCATCATGTCTAAAAGACAAAACCAACACTGTTTTAGGTCCATCATGACTAGCAGACAAGAGCAATGCTGTTCATTAACCTTTGAAGAATTTAACAAGAGGCCCACAGGCTTGAACAATCACCTGCAGATCACACAACAGAAATAAGCAAGAGGCCCATGGGCCACATCGCTCACCTGAGTGACCTTGGCCCATATTTAAAGATTTTCCCTAGATATATTCACATGTAAAACTTTGATCCCATATTGTGGCCCCACCCTACCCCTGGGGGCCATGATTTTAACAAGCTCGAACCTGCATTATATCAGGAAGTTGCTATGCTGTAATGCCCTACAGCAATAATCAATTATCTCAGAATTAAAAGTATACGTAAATATTTGACAAAAAAGGAAATAGAAATTTTGGTTTTATCTTTCGTTATTTCTGATTTACTACTGCAATGTCATTTTATATGGCATAGCACAAAATGATAATAGGTAAAATGTAACAAATTCAAAATATGAGTGCGACACTTGTATTGAATTGTAAGAAATTTGATAGTTCAAGGAAAGCTCTCTAAGATTTACATTGGTTACCCATTAATTCCAGGATACAATTCAAATTAATGACTTTTATGTATAACCGTTCAGTTGGTAAAGCTCCACTGAATGTAACCGAATTTTTAACAAAACAGGTGTCCATTCAAAAGTTATGCTCTGCTCAATCCTGTTATGGCTGCTGCAATGTCCTTTTTCATAGACACAAACGTTCAACAACAGAAGTTTCGGAACCATTGGTCCCCGACTTTGGAATGAACTACCACTGGAAATAAAACAGTCAAAATTGTTGAACAGTTTTAAGGCCAAACTGAAAACCTTTATGTTTAGAAACTTTTAAAATACAATTTACTACCTTATTAGATATTGGTTCAGTTTAGTAGAATGAATATACTTGCATGTTTTATTTATTTATTTTTCATGCTACTATTATTTCTTTTATCATATTATCTCTTTCAGTCCTTTATTGTACAATGCCAGTGAACACATGTATGTAAAATTAGGCGTTTTAATCAAATATACTAGTTTCAGTAGTTTGCAATGTAATTTGAAACTTTTCAGGTTCAGTTGTTCTTGAGAAGAAGATTTTTAAAGATTTTACCTATATATTGACATGTAAAACTTTGATCCCCTATTGTGGCCCCACCCTACCCTTGGGAGCCATGATTTTCAAATTTGAATCTGCACTATTCTAAGAATCTGCTGTGTAAATTTGAACTTGTCTGACCCATCGCTTCATGAGAGGAAGACTTTCAAAGGTATTTCCCTATATATTTGCATGTAAAACTTTGATCCCCTATAGTGGCCTCACCCTACTCCCTTCTAACAAACTTAAATCTGCAATATGTCAGGATGCTTCCATGTAAAACTGAACTTTTGTGGTCTAGTGGTTCTCGAAAAAAAAATTTAAATGACCCCACACTATCTTTGCTTTTTTGTGATTATCTCCCCATTGCCCTTTTTATATATTTAAATAAACCTGAGTCCCTTTAACCCAAGGATGATTGGTACCAAGTCTGATTGAAATTGGCCCAGTGGTTCTGTAAAGAATTTTAAAATTTGTCAGTGTTTTTTTGCTATTTCATAATTATCTCCTATTGGAAAAGGGTGCTGCCCTTCATTTCAACAAATTTGAATCCCCTTCCCCCAAGAATGATTCTTGCAAAGTTTGGTTGACAACAGGCTGATTGTTGTGGTGACACACAAGTGTATTGCTGAGTATGTACACATCTGAACAATGATTAAAAATTGTTGTTATTCTGAACAGGGGTGTGCAATTAAAAAAATTACCCACTAGCCCCAGAATTAGTGGCACTAACAAAGTTACTTGCCCAAGATTGCCAGTTACTAGCCCGGGGACTACTGATAGCAATATAACAAAACATCTAAATATTGAGTTGATACATGCAAGCTGAAATATAAACATGCAATGATCAGCTTCATATATCTTGTATTATTACACTATTTGTTTGGTAGCTTCTGGTGAAGTGGTGAATGATTCAGTTTAATTAAAATGTTTTGACAGGAAGTCCATTATATCTGTCTTGTGAATGTTTTGACAGGAAGTCCATTATATCTGTCTTGTGAATGTTTTGACAGGAAGTCCATTATATCTGTCTTGTGAATGTTTTGACAGGAAGTCCATTATATCTGTCTTGTGAATGTTTTCTTTGAAATTGTTAACTGAAAAAAATAGTAAAATTAGTGAAAATTGATCAAAATGTTACGAGTTTCTACTCCAGGGTAGAGTGGGAAATGTCCTACGGTTATAACATCTCATAACAGGTTTGTTGATAACTGATTGTATCTATATTGTAGGACTTTGATAATTATAAAAAATTACTTAGAATATAAAGATGATTTTTATGCAATTCCAGTTTCAAATTTATGTAGTTTCTACAAATGAAGGGAAATTTTTAACTGGAAAAGGGCAACTATTCATTCATTGTCAGAGGGGAAATGTACCATTTACAGGTAGTAAAAGGAACCTACATAAATCCCTGCACCAAGCATACACATTAAAACGCATTGAAGATCTTGACTTGGCAATAAACTTAATTTGCATATAAAGTTGGTAAATGTAATTCTAACAGCTGTACAACAAATAATGTGTTTGCCTTTACTTTAGAATTACTTGCTAGACTGGCTAATGCAGCATTGATTTGTGCTCACCCCACCTAAAAAATTGGTAGCCCCGGGCATTGGTAATTGTACATCCCTGATCTGAGGCCAAATAACAAACTGCACATGTTACATAAATTACAATTATGTTTTTGGTAGGTAATTAAGAGTTATTTTCATGGGACTTAGAGTACTCATAAATTGTGAGTCTGAGACTTACCTTGAAAAATTCCTCGTGACAACCTTGATTGATAGTTCACAAATTAAAAACAAACACATGCAGAAAGACTTGGACCACTATCTAAGTCACTGCCTATGCCTCGCTATTCCACTCACCCCCTGAGTTCTGTTATTAATGTCTGCTGCCCGCCTTTGACATCAAAAATTTTGATGGATCGGTCCGATGAACAGGTGGCCAGCTTCGTTCCATAATAATCCAGCTGTGCATCATGCTGATAACAAATAATTCCCATCAAATATCATATCTACGACTGCCATAAACTGATAACAAATAATTCTCATCAAATATCATATCTAAGACTGCCATAAACTGATAACAAATAATTCTCATCAAATATCATATCTAAGACTGCCATAAACTGATAACAAATAATTCTCATCAAATATCATATCTAAGACTGCCATAAACTGATAACAATAATTCCCATCAAATATCATATCTAAGACTGCCATAAACGTTAACAAATAATTCCCATCAAATCCCTAACATAAACTTTAACAAATAATTCCCATCAAATCCCTAACATAAATGTTAACAAATAATTCCCATCAAATCCCTAACATAAACTTTAACAAATAATTCCCATCAAATCCCTAACATAAATGTTAACAAATAATTCCCATCAAATCCCTAACATAAACTTTAACAAATAATTCCCATCAAATCCCTAACATACACTGTTAACAAATAATTCCCATTAAATGACAATTAACATGCCTTGTCTCAAAGAGCTTTCAGTAAATCACTTACAATCATGTCCTCGTGTGAGGTGTCTATCGAGTTGATGACGGAGACCTGAAAGTAATGTTACTTGTATTAAAATCCACATCATACATAGTCCACCTGTCTAGTATGAGAGTTGTTCAATATGTAATGTGTAATGTACGATATCTCAAAAGCACTCGGCTCAAATAGTGAAATGAACATTACATCCCTTCAAAGTATTCTCCGCGTTTGCAATACACAATTTCAATCTCTGAATCCATTTCTGAAATGTGTCATGGTACGCTGATTTAGGTAGACCTCTGAGGCACTGACTGAAGGCTGAGCAAAGGGCTTGTTAGGACTAGTAACAACGATCAAATAAGAACTTTCTAAATTTTGGAAAAAAGAAAAAGTTGCATGGGGCTAGATCTGGAGAGTATAGTGGGTGTGGCAAGACGGTAGCTTTCTCTGACTTCAAAAATTGCCTTGCAAGCTCAGATGCATGTGATGGGAGCATTATCATGAATTAGACAAACACGCCTAAATCCTGACACAAGGTGTCGTTTATGATCATATTTCGTGTGCTTTTATAGTATAACACCAGAATTTGTACGGCTATATCATGAGAAGAATCAGCAATAAAGAACCATATCTATAATTTCTTCAATATTCTCAACCCGATACCCAACAACTGGCTCTGTCAAAATGACAGTAAGATTAAGTGCTGAAGGCTGGTGTTTATACCGTTGGAAAGGTATTGAATAAAGCTATTCAAGAGTATCATCCATGAAATCATGCAAAGCGTTATCGCACTGTGATACAATACACATTATATAGTGAACAGCCCTCATAATTGTCTAATTGTCTGATAAAATCCACATCATATATTGTCTAATTGTCTGATATAATCCACATCATACATTGTCTAATTGTCTGATAAAATCCACATCATACATTGTCTAATTGTCTGATAAAATCCACATCATACATTGTCTAATTGTCTGATAAAATCCACATCATACATAGTGTAACTGTCTGCCTAACTGCAAATTATCAGATACAGCACAATGACTTCTTTTAGCTATATAGCTTTATTCCACTAATTCACACAGTTTGATAAGGTGTTAAATTGATGAGAATTTCACATAGCTTGATAGAACTATAATTAGTGAAAAAGTTAGCCTTACATGTATGAAGAATCTGTTAAAGAGCAATCCCTTTAGGTCTCTAGATTTTGCTGGAAAATAAAAACCATGTCTGATGGGATTTTTATTTTCTAACAATTTCTTAGGACTCAAGGGGCTATTCTTCCACAATTCTGATAACAATGTAAGTATTTCTAAATTCTACCACTCTCGTTTGAAAAGCTCTTCTTTATTAGAAGTACAGTCATTGCACACAATGTCAGAATGAAAATCCCCAATAGTCTTCTCAACTAGCCACTGGATTGAGAACCAACTCCAGTAAAAACCAGGCTAAACGATTATCATCACAAGTCTATCAGACTTTCCAGTAAAATCGAATATTATCTTAGGAATGAAAAGAGTAATGATAACGATTAGATAGAATTTGTATCACACATAAAAGAAATTTGAATTAAAATATCCATTTGGTTTCACATACTCTTGAACTCTTTTAACATTGTTAAGTCAATAAAATTTTTCAATTGCTGAAATGCACATTTAAAAAGTTACTGGGCATCAATTGGCATAATTGACTGAAAATTCAAAGTTATTGATCAAAGGTTGGCATTTGAAAGACTTTAGTCTACATCCTCAAGTAGTTTTATATTAAAATGAGTAGCCTTCACTTGCCATGTTGCCCTAAACTTCAAGACTTAATAATAATAAAGATGGGAAAATTTGGTATTTACAGAAAAATTATGGCAAATGGACATTACCAATGATTACTAAACGGTCAAGTGTTGAATTGTTTATTGGTGACCCTATCCAAGAATAATAGCTCTCACAGGTTGGGGGGGGGGGGGGGGATGTAACTTCCACTATAAGCAAAAAAATAATAGCTCTCACAGGTTGGGGGGGGGGGGGGGGGGAGGGATGTATGTAACTGAAATTTTTGTGATTCGTATGGGTACTGCCATTGTTTGTTTATTGGTAGCTTCAACAGTTACTGGTATTTTAATTTTTAATGCCAACAATAAAAGACTGTGATGTGCAACTTGTAATTCAATACTCAATTTGTTCAAAATTAATGGTATAATTATTATTGCAACAGATTTTAGCACATCATTAAATAGAAAAACAGTAATATGACTACATAGATGAATAAGTTTCTTAATATGAAAATATACAATATAACTATAATTCTTACTTTTTTACCAATTTAAATTTGTTGCTATATTTTATTTTAGTCATCTTTTACATTGAAAAACAAGATGGATAGTTGTTGTATATAATTGTTTTGTTTGAAAGACAAGAAAACGTAGAGACTAAATGTGACATCACAATGTACATTTTATGTCGGCTGGCTTTATATTCCCTGCATTAAATATGATTATGTAGTTATCCACATATTTTTGGATGTTACTGGATGTTTAACACAAGGTGAATTTCATAAATAATATATATTTTCAAGTGAATGCATATTTCTAATTTACCATTTTTAACAGAATTATGATTATCACTAGGGACAGGCCAATATCCATTCCATGCTTTGCTCAGTCCAACAGTCACACCCCCACATGATAGAGAAATAAGCCATAATAATAAATCATTCAATTGTCTATGAAAATGAATAAAAGGTTGGAAATACAGTATCAAAGTATGAATTAACCCCCCTGTATGTGTTTTTTAATGGTACACAGGTATTTTTGGCACATTTATTGATGTTTTTGGTACATTGGTTATTGGTGTTTCTATGAATTCCATGGGCCCTTCATAAACAAATATGGCTAGCTGCAATGTTAATGTAGCCCTCTCCCATTTATTTTATTTTTGGGAGAGGGCTACAACTCCTTAGGATCTTCGTAATGGTGCATATGCAGTAGTGACTTACTCCTGCAACATTTTCAATTGTTTTAATAAACATTTGCTGGTTTTCTTTACGTAAACAAAAATGATATTACATATTTCTCAGTCAAGATATAAATTACAACCTGCAACTTATGATTTGTAAAATTCCATACTACCATGTTTTTTTTGTTTTCTTTTCCATTGAATAATTCCAATTTCTCAATTCAAATTGTGCACCATGTTTAATGTACTGAAGCTGAACTTCCTGTCGTCAGGTTATTTGCATATGTCCATATAAAGTAGTGTTTACATCAAGTTTCCTCATTCTTTGAAAGGTTTAAATTTGATATCAGATTAAAAAACAAACATCAGAGTATAATTTTTTTCTGCCACCATATGATTTTCCATTCTTTGTTAGAATGGCTTGAGTCCATGTTGCACAAAGTTCTACATTTTTGCACTGATTGTCAATGTGTAGGTTTTTCCATATACCCACCCTTGCAATTACAAGCACAACAGAGCAGACAAAGAATTTTGTATGTGACATAATGCTTAATGAACACCTTTATTAAACATGCATAACCACAAAGTTGGTATACTGTTTAGTGTATACAACATTAAAAACAAATACAAGGAGCTTATTGGCAATTCATCAAATATTTTGCATTCTACAGAATTATAGCCCTCTCTTGGAACCTACATAATTGAAGACCAACAAAAATATGGGCTACATACATTAAAACTAATATGACTTTCTGATGAAGCATGTTTAAAATATCTAATAAACACAAAAAAGTTTAATAAAAGTAAGTTTTAAGTGCATTACTAAAGCTTGGTTTGAAGAACTTTTTCACTTAGTGCAAGAACGATAACTCACATAAATATGTCATAAATGTACATAAAAATCAGCCATTCAATTGTTAATCATTTCTTTTATTATTATTTTTTTACCATTGTAACAAGATCAGAAAAAATGTTTTACAATTGTATATTAAACTGATTTGTTATTGTTCTTGTGCTAGGTCTTGAGTAAAAATAAGCTCCTCATACCGAGCTTTAAAAATACACTTTAAAACTTCTTTTTATAAATCTTTCTTGTGATTATTAGATATTTGAAATATACTTAATCAGAAAATCATATTAGGTTTGATGTATATACCATACATTTTGTAGGTCTTCAATTAGGCTGGCCACTCTCCCGAAAATGCTAGAATAAAAAAAAATCGGAGAGGGCTACATTATTGCAGCTAATATATGGCCAGTGATCAAATAGTTTTATCTTTATTTTATCCTTTTTAGGAATAACATAGGAACGAACCAAGCGAATGGGCCACAGCTTACATCTGCCCGTTATATAAAAAGTCAGACAGATCTATGCCAGCAAATTATCGCCCGGTGTCATTGACATGCATTCTATGTAAATTGGGTGAGCATATAGTTTGTTCGAACATTATGAGTCATCTAGATGAGCATAATATCATAACAAGTAGACAGCACGCTTTTCGTAAATACCATAGCTGCGAAACGCAACTTTGTACTGTTACACATGACTGGGCTAGAAATATTGACGGTGGATATCAGACGGACATTTTTATATTAGATTTTGAGAAAGCGTTTGACACTGTTCCACATGAACAACTGAAGTCGAAACTGAACAGCTACGGTATCTCAGGAAAAACGCTCTGCTGGATTGACGCATTCCTCTGTCATCGTAAGCAGCGCGTAGTGGTAAATGGAACAAGATCCGAATGGTCAGAAGTTGAATCTGGTGTGCCTCAGGGCACAGTTTTGGGACCGGTGCTGTTCAGTCTATATATCAATGACATTTTGGACGATATTGACTCTGAAATCCGTTTGTTTGCTGACGATTGTGTCTGTTACCGTACAATTAACACCATCAATGACTGCATTAAACTTCAAGAAGATATAGATAAACTTGGAGCTTGGGCCAGGAAATGAGGCATGCGATTCCAGCTGATAAAGTGTAACATGATGAAACTGACATGCAAGAGAAAACATCATGTGGATTATGAATATAAGTTGGAAGGTTCAACATTACAATTCTTAGATACAATAAAATACCTCGGAGTTAACATATCATCAGACCTCCGATGGGACAAACATATATCTGAAGTTACGAGCAAAGCCAACCGAGTATTAGGAATGTTTAAGAGAAACCTACATTTTTGCAACAAAGAGGTAAAAGAGACAGCTTATTCAAGTTGTATTAGACCAATACTTGAATATGCAGGAACTGTTTGGGACCCTAACAGCAAATACTTAGAGGAAGAACTAGAAAAGGTGCAAAAACGAGCGGCATGCTTTGTTTTGAACAATTACAACTATGCCGAAGGGTCAATGACTAAGATCATAGAAGAACTAAAATGGAAATCATTAAAAGATCGAAGAAAAGAAAATCGTCTTATATTATTCTATAAAGGGTTAAGTGGATTGGCCAATATTCCAACCAATGACATCAAACGTAACACCAGAACAAACCGTAACAGACACGATCAGCAATTTTACATACCATATGCTCGTACCGATGTTCTAAAAACCAGCTTTATCCCGAACACAATCCGTGATTGGAACAGTCTAAATCCATCAATACTAAAAACAACATCCACCTCTAAAGACGCAACCAGCAAATTTTCAGAACTTATCCGAACACAACGTTTTGAGTAAAGAACACCTGACTCACGGGCGGTGCAAAAATGTCCTTGGATGTAGCACCTGATTTAATGATGATGACCCAAATGACGAACGATATACCATACCAAAGTACAAAGCACTCGTTTTACTACAATACAATTCCATTACAATTTTCAAGATGTAACAGTTAAATGGAAAATACATCGTGCCTTACTTACCATCTCTATAATTTGATTGAACTATGCGATCTATTTCAATTATTGGTCGTTGACTCGTTTAAAATAGATAGTTGCCGGCAAAACCGTAAATCGTGTAAAAACGGACGTGGCATTCACTTCCGGGTGGTGTGTATACATTAGCTCGTTCTTTGGATATGTCGCAACATATTTTTAGAAAATAAATCGTGCAAGTGGGGATTACATTTGCACTTGTGTGTTTAATCACTGTTTTAATATGGTTAAAAAATGTCAGTACTGCATAATGACAAGAGCTCTGTAAAGGTTATCCGAATAGTAGGAAGACGGAAATTTTATCAATGTATCATTCCACCTTATCCCTGAGGATCATAATTCTGTAAAAGAATTATCATCACTGCATTTAGTGCGCCATTCCTTAGACAACAAAAATTATTAGATAAAAGCATCACTGCATTTCCATCACAAGCGTCGAATTTACTAACTTCAAGCGTACTCATTCGAACCCAGGCTTAGACCGTTACCAGTATTTATGCAAAATGATAAATAAATTAATTAATAAAATATTAAAGAATGAAAGTAAGAAAAAATATTGGGCTTTAATAATACATTTTACGCAGATCCATTAATAACATGCATATCATTGATTATCAATTGTAATATTAAACAAATTCAAAATTACCAAGCAATGAAAAGTGAAATCACAAATATTCCAGATGTATTTAGCAGTGGCGGACACACCTAGGCGGGTTAGGGTGTTACGGTGACTGCAACCAATTACCCCCCCCCCCCTTTTATTTTTTCATTTATTTATTTTTTATTGTTTTTATTTATTTATTTATTTATTATTATTATTATTTTTTATATTTTTTTTTGATTGGTTGAATATTGGACCATAGCAGTGAGGATTATCTAACGTGCTAGTGCCTGTCGTACTACAGCACCTCCATTTATAAGATAAAAACTAAAGACCCGTGATAAAGTGTGTACAGTCTCTCTAAAACCTTGACTTAACTTCAAGAATCTACTACTTCAGCCACAGGGGCTCGTCACGAATTGACCCTCTCTATTCTATATTTACACAGGGGCTCGTCACGAATAGACACTTTCTATTCTATATTTACACAGGGGCTCATCACGAATTGACCCTCTCTATTCTATATTTACACAGGGGAGGAATCCGGAGTCCCAAAAATCGCTACCTCAAATTTTCATTCGTCTCGTTTTTATATTTTACAGACGTTAAATTTTACAATCCCGATTTCGATCGATCGAGGAAAGATCATAGATTGTAAAAATACCCAATATCTGTTTGCATCGACAATATCTATGAAGAAGCAATGCATTTTCTGTGGTTTTTAAACTACAAGAACTTTTGCTCAATCACCAAAAATAGAATACGCGTTCTCATAGGTAAATTCACACTGTAAGAATCAATGTTTGTAAAATAAAGAAAGGAGGCGAATGGAAATCTGTGGTAGCGATTTTTAGGATTTCGGATTCCCCCCTTGTGTAATTATAGAAATAGATGGTGTCAATTTTAATGAGACAAAAAGTTCGTGACGAGCCCCTGTGCTTTGAACAGCTTCCAGCGCTTACACAATCCACATTCCTTGTGATATTAATGCTGTATGTATCAAAAAATGGCCAGCCCCCTATCCTGGGTAAGACCTAGATTCTGACAGGGAGCAGGAAATATCTGACAGCGTTCTTTTGCCGAGGCACCGGTCCTAAAACTGCTGCATAAGATAACCAGTGGATACATGTACACTGCCCATTGAACAGGACTCCAATGCTCCGAGGTTTTAGCTGAAAGTGTAACGAAGAATACTGTCCATTGAACAGGACTCCAATGCTCCGAGGTTTTAGCTGAAAGTGTAACGAAGAATACTGTCCATTGAACAGGACTCCAATGCTCCGAGGTTTTAGCTGAAAGTGTAACGAAGAATACTGTCCATTGAACAGGACTCCAATGCTCCGAGGTTTTAGCTGAAAGTGTAACGAAGAATACTGTCCATTGAACAGGACTCCAATGCTCCGAGGTTTTAGCTGAAAGTGTAACGAAGAATACTGTCCATTGAACAGGACTCCAATGCTCCGAGGTTTTAGCTGAAAGTGTAACGAAGAATACTGTCCATTGAACAGGACTCCAATGCTCCGAGGTTTTAGCTGAAAGTGTAACGAAGAATACTGTCCATTGAACAGGACTCCAATGCTCCGAGGTTTTAGCTGAAAGTGTAACGAAGAATACTGTCCATTGAACAGGACTCCAATGCTCCGAGGTTTTAGCTGAAAGTGTAAGGAAGAAAATTGACCCAGGGTTCATTTTTCAATGTTGAATATTGAACTGGGGGTGCCTTTTCTTTGTTGTAAATTGAGACCAAAAGTCGTAAAATTGATACCCGATGTCATTTTTCAACAGCTTGGTAATATTTTTTTCCTAATTTGTGAAGACCTGAACACGTTGAAACTTGATCCTGCTGAATACTGACTCCAGCTACAGAGTTTTGAACGGTTTTCCAACTGAACGTTGTCCTACTCAATTAATTTGTATCTTCATACCATCAAAATTTCAGTTTCAACAATTTTCATTTTTTCAGAATGATAAAAATTGGTTTGAGATCATCCCGATATTGTTCGGCAGTACACGACTGTCTTAGTTTCATGTTTGAGGCCACGGTTGTCTATGACAATCATATTTATATGACATCACTTTTCTGATGCCCCCCAAAAACAAACAAATAAAACAAAACAAAATCACCAATAAAGAACAAAAATTAACAAAACAAAAACAATACACACGAAAGCAACCAACCAAAAATAAAAGGAAAAAATCTTTTGTGATATGTTGTCCCCCCCCCCCCCCCCCCCCCCAACATATCACAAAAGATTCTGGTTTTTCTGAAGCACCAGCCGATTTCCTGCATATGCATAATCTTAAAAACTTACAAGGGATTCGTGTTACTTTGGAGGATGTTATTTCATTTACTATAGATTTTAAACTCTAAAGATCTCAAACGGGAGGGTTCGCCACCCCACTCCCGTATGATCCTCCACTTAACAAAGTAAGGGTCACGTAGTTCGTTGTTTGACTGTTTGGTGAATTATGCAGTGAAAGTCCTAGAGAGATCAATTCCAGCTATTATTTTAAAAAAAAAACCCCGGTTTTCAAGATGGATATAGTTACTAACAACAAGAATAACAAGAGGCCTATGGGCCACATCGCTCACCTGAGTCAACGTGGTCCATATTTAAAGATTTTCACTATACATTTGCATGTAAAACGTTGATCCCTTAATGTGGCCTTCCCCCTAACCTAATCCTAACCTTCCCCCTCCGTGCTATAATTTCCACAAAATTGAACCTGCACTATGTCAGAAATCTGTCATGCAAACTTGAACATTATTGCCTCAGTGGTTCTTGAGAAGATGATTCCTACGTTTTTGCACCACCCTACCCCCGGGGGCCACGATTTTATCAAACTTGAATCTGCACTATATCAGGAAGATCAGGAAGATTTCGCGTAAATTTGAATTTTCCTGGCCAAGTGGTTCTTGAGAATAAAACATTTTAATGACCCCAACCTATTTTTGCATTTTTGTGATTATGGCCCTTCATTTGAACAAACTTGAATCCCCTTCACCCAAGGATGATTTGTACTACGATTCATTGAAATTGGCGGAATGGTTCTGAAGAAGAACTGTTTTTCTATATTTTTATATATAAAAGTTTGATCTCCTATTGCCACCCTACCCCTGGGGACCATGATTTTATCGAATTTGAATCTGCACTATGTAAGAAAGCTTCCATGTAAATTTGAACTTTACTGGACCAGTGGCTCTTGAGAAGATTTTTAAATGACCCCACCCTAGTTTTGTATTTTTGTGATTACCTCCCCTTTAAAGGGGACATGGCTCTTCATTTGAACAATCTTCAATTCCCGTTACCCAAGGATGATTTGTACGAAGTTTGATTGACATTGGCCTGCTGGTTCTGGAGAAGATTTTAAAAATTTGTCAGTATTTTTTCACTATTTTGGAGAAAGACTTTGCCCTTTATTTGAATAAACTTGAATCCCCTTCAACCATGGGCAACACCGACGACTGACAATGGAAAGTTTTGATTAGAAAAGCTCACTTGAGCCTTCGGCTCAGGTGAGCTAATAATACCCTATATCTATACACAATAATTTATATAATTGTTACACTGTAGTCCTATATAGCATTGTACATGACTAATTGTGCATAAAAATGTACATGCATCACCTTTAAAATGATTCATCTTTTTTACAGACTGTCCATTTGAGATTCAAGATATTGATGTAAACATGACAATTTAAAGAATAAATATTAATCAACTGTAAATTTTTGATTCATTAAATCATAGTTGTAAAATATTAATATAAAACATAAACGGTACCAATTTTGATGCACCAAATGCGCATTTCGACAAATAATGTCTCTTCAGTGATGCTTAAGTGAAAATGTTGGAAATCCGAAATAAGAACAAACTTGGAAGAGCTGAAAGAACCAAAAATATCAAATAGTGGAGACAAATCCGGCAAAGGATCAGAGCTATGCTCGAAAGAGATAATTCTTAATTTTGATATGATTTTCTTTGATTTTATCACAGCAAATTTTTATCCGTAATTCATTCTAGTACTAAAGATGTTTTTATGTTGTTGAATTTAGAACCGGTTTAATGATTAAAATTCCACGACGCGGCTATATTTTCAACGGACTAAGGTCTAAATTCAACACCTTTGGTGTCAAAAAATGACCCTGCGTCAAGTTTCAACCCGGGTCAAAATTCGTCGTTACACCGGAATATTGGCTTTGTTCTGTTTTTGAACTACTCGCCTTGGCATTGTGAGATATATATCGAACTGTGCCGCAGGAGACACAACTTCTTCAATCGAACTGTGCAGCAGAAGATACAACTTCTTCAGAGAAATCGTCTCACAACAGTCCATCAGTTCGCTCCATCAAAACAATACGCCCTTCCACAGCAGATAGCATATCGCATTGGATGCCTTGTAAAAAGAAAATTAAATGGACAACCTGGCATGGAAAGTTCAAACGTGAATAGGCCTACAATGAATTTAAACCACAGAATGAAGACAAAGAATAGACGGAGGCCTTCTTTGTCGTCGTTTACCGAGACTCTATGTTCCAGTATATGTACATCAAAGGTATGGCTGTTTTGAAAGCAGTGAGAGCGTCAGAACAAATGACCTGGTCTAAAAGAGGAATTTCAATTCAGTTTTCCTTCCATTGCTTCTTTGCCGTCGCCAGCAATTCGTCCGTTTTCAGCTCTAAATGTTTAGCAGAGTACTGAAAAGCTAACGCACAGCTTGTCCGCGCGTCAGACATCATGGTTCAGCTTGTCCGCGCGTCAGACATCGTGGCTCAGCTTGTCCGCGCGTCAGACATCGTGGCTCAGCTTGTCCGCGCGTCAAACATCATGGCTCATTCAGTGGGATCTTTACTATGGCCAAGCTGAGACAATGTTTTATTTTGTACCTATATAGCATCGGTAGCAGGTCGTATTATGCACTCTATTGTGCTTCCCACACACAATGCTTGCTCCACCTGAACGTTTTTCTATTGGTAGGTCATGGTTTGGTGAGGGCACTACTTGTATGTTTAAGGCCATAAAATATTACGAAGCAAATTCCAACACAAAGATGCACTCTCGTGAATCTGTCTTGCGTTTAATCAGCAACGATAGAAAAGAACTGAAGTTTTTAATGGCAGTCTTCTAGCACTCTCGGTATTTGGTTGGAATAGACCTTGACGATTTCATTTTGGATATCAGGGAAGTGTATTTTATACTTGTCGAGAATTATAATGTAATATGGTTATCAAGAAAATGATCGTTCTAGATCTGGGCTATATTTTCTAAAATTGCAAAGAAGTCTTCTGTGTGATTAAAGGATGGAAACCTTTGGAAACCATAAAAAAGAACAACTATTTATTGTGGACAGGATGTGTCTGTTTTTGGCGAAATATTCCGTATAATCATTGTGCTTTGATTTTGTCAAATTGGTGTCTTTTTATTACTTGCGATTAATCGGACCAGTTTTCAACAGGAGATGAAAAATTGAATTATAATGCTTTCTTTTTCCTTCGGGCCAAATCACACACAGTATGAACGGACAAGAGAATCGGTGTTTTGGGAGTCAAGTAGCCTGGAACTCTCTTTTATCAAGAAATTATTCCACCAGGAATACTGGATAAATTTGTTCCAGACAACGGTCTACAAGTGGAGAGTGTGGCTGTTTCATCAAACTGTATAGCTTTAAGCACGTTACATCATGTTCTACTCGTGCACAATCCGTAGATCTAACGGCCATTAAGTGGCTGAGATATCGAAAAAAACGGAATTAAACCCCAAACAATCCATACAATGATGTAGGTGAGCAAAACAGTCCAAACTATCTAACACACTCTGTCCAAATGTAAGCCAAACTACACGGATCTGTTCGTTACCCTCACCTTTTCACCATAAGGATTCGAAATATTTAGGTATTACCACAGTATTCTCTGTGAGTGCGACGTTTTACCCCCACAAGCATTGATAGCCTGACGCTTCAGATCCATCATATCATTATTACAACTGTAAAAGAACTTGACATTGCTTCCATATTTGGTAACTTATCCTATAGCCTTTTCATACTCCAACTGCCCTTTCGAAAGATGAAATTATTCAAAATTATGCTTCCGTTTTACACAAATTTAATATCCCAGTGAATATGAGTACCTTTACTGGAGTTTTGAACCTCTGAAAAGCCTTTAAAGATAAAGATGCATTACAGGATCCAGTAAATGTTCTACCAAACCCTTATCTTTACTCCTCAGAATGTGAAAGAGAAACCTCAAACGTATTGTGCCACAACATATGTCAGAAGTGATGTAAATCAAGTGTGAATTCTAAAAATTTCTAGAGAAATTTTAGTAAAAATCACAAAACTTTTCTCAAATCAACAAAATCAGACTTTGCAATACTTTACACGACTACTTCTCACGATAAATTAAAAACTAGACTTTTTGACATTGTAAACAGTTGTTTTTTCAACAGACAATATTCCTATTTAGACCTGGTGGGGATCCGGGTTGTTATAATAGATCCTGAGAGAGAGAGAGAGAGAGAGAGAGAGAGAGAGAGAGAGAGAGAGAGAGAGAAATTTGGGCCCATCTGTTCCACTAGGCAGCAAATTTCTCGTTATCACCATTTTTGCAAAATATGAATTATCGTGTTTCTTAAAAGTTTTATATAGAATACTGGAAAACGAATACTCAATGATTTCTGAGTATATCTTGCACTATAAATATAGTTCTTCAACCAACGGATAAGAGTATTTTGTATACATAATGTTTCATCATGAATACCGAAAATAAAATATTTTTGGGTAAAAACCAATTGAAATTTAGATTTATTTTTAACGTAAAATTGAATGACTAAGCATAATCACATTCTCACAGTATATATGTTCCATTGTTTCCTCCTCTCTGTGACAAAAAAGCACAAATAGATGCACTACTTCCAACGAATGTATAAACTTGTACAAAATGGATCCATCCACTGTATGAGTTAGTGACTAACTAGCGATAATTCACAGGTGTAAGTCAATCATAAGTTAGTATTCAAACTTACTGGGGGAAAACTCATTATGCGTTAGTGACTAACTAGTGATAATTAACATGTGTAATGAAAAGGTCAAGATAACTAACAGTATTCAATCTCTTAATTTCTATAGAAAATACAAATCAGAGAGATTGGCAACCACGGATCCCTGGTCATACCAGAGATGGGATCAGGTGCCTAGGAGTAAGTATTCCCTGTCGACCGGTCACACCCGCCGTGGGCCGTATATTCCGATCAAGTAAACGAATCAATGTGTTATATATAATTATCTTACCCTTTTCATTATACATTGTTTAACGTCCTGCTGGAGAATTTTTCACCCATATAGGGACGTCACCATTGCCGGTGAAGGGCTGCAAAATTTAGACCTATGCTCGGCGTTTATCGCCTTTGAGCAGGGAGGGATTTTTATCGTGCCACACCTGCTGTGACACGGGACCTCGGTTTTTGCGGCCTCATCCGAAGGACTACCCCATTTAGTCACCTCCAAGTAAGGGGTTCTGAGGATCTATTCTAACAACCCGGATCCCCACGGGGCTATTTATGATGAAAACAATATCTGTTGCACTTTTTTTTTTACGTCATATGTTGAATCTGTTGATGTCACTTCCCATACGCTATTTGGAACAAATTCGTAAAATCCGACTTTATTAGTCCCGATTGTAAGGTTTACTTCCCATCGGGTATAACTCCACGTTTTGAAGATGATGTTGCATGTCTGCTTGTCAAAGGGATAGAAGGTTATATGGAGATCACATTTTGTTTCAAAGACCATGTACGGATAAAAATCACCCAGAGGTTTAAAGGTTGTGAATCCATTCTTTAGCACAAGGTCTGGCATCCAAAGATCCTTCTACGACAGAAAGAAAACAGTATAGAGAAATTTATAATAGATAAAAGAGCTGTTTATATTTTAGTTTACGTTCTTCGAAAATCAAAGATTTTTCACTCGTGTAGACTTGTCACCAGCTTTTGGTAAAGCGCCGCTAATTTGGACCTATGCTTACAATATGCGAAATACATTTGTATTGCTATTCGTTATTTGTGACCGTTAGAGCTGACTTAACGGTTGCAAACATCCGTTTTACCGGTTTCATTATCGCAGCTGTTAAATCAGCATATAACAAATGAGGAGATAGTTATTCCCCAAGTGTATGGGAAGACAATCCAGCGTAAACCGCTGCAAAGTAGTCTGTATCCATCTACAAATAAACGCGGAGTGGGAAAAGAGTGAAAAGGTACTTCCGGCGAAGAAATGTTAGAAAACTCTGTATGTCCCTAAACAAATAGCAATCGAGATTTGTGAACTGTAGCCGAAGTATAACGGAATTATCCATTTCACCGTTAGAGTGACGTAACTGTATACACTCATGATATAATCATGTGACTGTATAGACGAGATATAAATTGTCAGAATGACGTGGCTGTATACACGAGATGTAAACAGTAAGAATGACGTGAGTGTATATACGATTGGTTGTTTGTTGTTTTACGCCACACTCAACAATTGTATACATGATATGTAACCAGTCACGATGGCGTAACTATATACATGAGATTTAACCAGTTAGAGTGACATAATTATATGAATGAAATTTAATCAATCATAGTGAATTGACTGTATACACGAAATAATCAGTCATAATGATGTGACTGTAAACATGAAATTTAACCAGTCAGATTGATGTGTCTGTATTCATGATATATAACCAGTCAGAGTGTTTATGTTGTTGTTTGTTTGTTTTACGTCCTGTCGAAAATTTTGAACTCATTATGAGACGTCACCATCAGTAGGTGAAGTGCCACAAATTTTGAACTACGCTTAGCAATCAGGACCGTGTAACTGCCTACCGCGACACGGACCTCCGTTTTTAAGGTCTTTCCGAAAGACCCGTGATTCTCACTTTTAAATGCCGAGCGTTTCGCGAAGGAGCAATCATTACCTATGTTTACTTCTTAGGTTTGACGCGGGGCTCGAACTTACGATCTCCCGGTTACGAAGCGAACCTTCTAACCACTAAGATACCGCGACCGCTACCAGTCAGAATGACGTAATCATGTACACGATATAACCAGTCAGAATGACGTAACTTTGCACACGAGATTTAACCTGTCAGGATGACGTAACTTTGTACACGAGATTTAACCTGTCAGGATGACGTAACTTTGCACACGAGATTTAACCTGTCAGGATGACGTAACTTTGTACACGAGATTTAACCTGTCAGGATGACGTAACTTTGCACACGAGATTTAACCTGTCAGAATGACGTAACTTTGTACACGAGATTTAACCTGTCAGGATGACGTAACTTTGCACACGAGATTTAACCTGTCAGAATGACGTAACTTTGTACACGAGATTTAACCTGTCAGAATGACCTAATTGTACACGCGAGGTATAACCTGTCGTAATGTTATGACTTTGTACAAGAGATTTAATCTGTCAGAATGACGAAACTGTATACACAAGATATATAACTTATCATAATGATGTAAATATTTCTTTATTTGTTTATACTATAAGCAGATATATGCAGAAATATTAGGAATCTTAATAAGAATTATTAAAGATAATAAAGGTGAAGGTGAAGAGTATAAACTACCCCAATATGCCGACGACATTCTATTATTTTAGATGGGTCACCGGCGTCTGTGGATGGTACCTTAGAAGAGTTGGATTTCTTTGCGAACATTTCTGGATTAAAAATGAACTTTTCAATAACAAACATGGTATGTAACTTTTCAATAACAAACATGGTATGTAACTTTTCAATAACAAACATGGTATGGATATAGGGCAAGAAATTTTCAAAAGATGCATATCACCACTTTAAATGGAAACTAAACTGAAAGATACACTTCGGAATGCTACGAGCACAATTTTCTGTAACTCTATGGGAATTGATTGATATCAATTATATCCCGAAACTATCAAACATTAAAAAATTAATAGATCAGTGGAAAAGAATGAAACTAACACCACTTGTCAGACAATCAATTAGCAGATCATTACTTATTCCTAAACTTAATCATTTCATACTAACCTTACCCAGTCCTGGACAGGAATATTCTAAACACTGACATTGAGATGTAAAAATTTCTTTGGGGAGGTAATATACATAAAATCAAGAAAAATACGGTTATCCAAAATGATAGATTGGCAGGTTTTAAACATGACTGATGATACCGAGATTATAGTGGCCTTGAAATCATCATTGATTACTGGGTTGATAGTGGCCTTCATTTGATTATTCTTGCTAGGGTTACTTCCCTTAGCTTAATACGGCTCATAACACGTACCAAATTATTTAATGACTCGTTAAAATATCTCATATTCAGTTTCAGTTTCTTTATTTCCATGAGCCATACAGCTCAATGGATTGATATATAAATACAACACAGAGTGTAATACTGTATGTAAAGAGTGCATACACTTGTATAACACTGCGGAATGATGTTAGTAAACAACACCAGTATGTAGTGCATGTATTCATACACTATTACACCGATAAACAACATGTAGCAGATATATGCAAAATAAATAAATAGATAAATGAATAAATAAATAACAATATGCAGAAATAATTAACAAGAGCACCATTACGAAGTAACTTGGCATATTTAAGCTTTTTACCTGATTTATCGAGCGTTATCAATTTATATGCCTTGGTTTTGCATAATAGAATTTTTAATATACCTTCTGAAGTATGATTTTACCATTGAAAGAATAATATAAACTCTCAATTGATTTATATGACGTCTTTTTCCGGTATGATAAAAGAGGAGCTGGTGTTAATTCGCAAATAGTCAAAATTTCTCTGTTATTTGATGTATCATCCAGATATTTGATTAAACACGCCTAAGAAATGCATATAGATGTTCTTATTCTTCAAATAAAAAATGTTTATGAAAATAAAAACATTTTGTGTTAATATTTTTCAAATTTTTGGGTAAAATCCTCAAAACAAAACAAAACAAAACCAATTAGAAATAAGATATATAGGATAAATATAGGAAATTGAGATGAAATGATCAAAATTAATATATATATATATATATTGCGATTTTGCAAATTTGAACCAAGTCCGACTGAAATTGTAAAACAAAGTAGTCATAGAGAACATTGTAATCAGAAAGGCACGTTCTCTTGACATAAAATGGTTCGCAAATTATATGAATGTATAAAGAAAACTAACGTGTGGATAAAATATGCATGCTTTAACAACAATATGATAATTTTAATAATTTCTGTAAATTTTTTTTTTATCAGAATCGGTGCTTTTTTTCCCACTCAATTGCCTCCAATCTAAAACATACGTGTAAGGATATACTAAAATTTAGCCATTTCATTTCAATTTAGTCTTAAAATATATTTGTCTAATGTTCTCTCTCTCTCTCTCTCTCTCTCTCTCTCTCTATATATATATATATATATATATATATATATATTATATATATATATATATATATATATATATATATATATATATATATATAAAGTCTCTTTTGTGTTTAGAGTGTTTGTTTATATATATATATATATATATATATATATATATATATATATATATATATACCATGTTTTTTCTTAATTTTAGATTTATAAACAATTGATCGTAATAATTTTTTCACGAATGTTCTTTTTAATTTAAGACTCTTGAACATCCACACGAATCTTCGTCGTATGTTTTTAAGAGATATTTTATCATGAATGAAAACATAGCCAAGTTTGGGTTTTAAATCTCTTATTTGCAAACAAAACACCCTTTTTATATTGCGGTAAAAATCACAACAAAATTGTATAAAATAACGGAGAACTTGTATTATTATTTCGATGGTGAAATCATACTGCATACATTTTTTGTAAACAGTGTTTAAAATAGCCATTAAGTAAACTCTTATTGCTCTGAGTCACCTTAACTTGATTGATTGATTGATTATTTAGTGTTTAGAGCCGCTTGAGCAATTTTTCAGATATCCTGCGGCTGACACCTTAACTACAGAACTACTCATCAATGACATTACCTGAATTAATTAATAAGAATAAAATCTATGTGTTCCGGGCCACTTTAACTACAGAACTACTCATCGATAATATTACCTGAATTGATTTATGAAAATAAAATCTTAGTATATTAGGTCACCTTAACTAAAAAACTACTCATCAATTACATTACCTGAATTAATTGATGAAAATAAAATCTTAGTGTTTTAGTCACCTTAGCTACAGAACTACTCCTCAATGATATTACCTGAATATCAAATGGCGAAGTAAACAATGTGTAAATCGTAATCATAAATCCCCAAGACATATACAAGTTCGAGTGTAGGGCAACACGGACCTCCGACAAAGCGAAGGTAGGATCAGGTGCCATGGAGGAGTAAGCATCCTCTGACTTCAAAAGAGATTCGTTATAACCCTGCAACGTCAACGTTTTTGTCAGTAGTTGACCTCGCTTTAAAAAAATTCTCATACGCATGGCATGCTCTTTCGTATCAACTGGGAGATATTCACACCATAAGCAGGCGAAAGTGGTATATTACTACATAGATATGGGAAGTTGATGATTGCAAAGTTGAAGTCATCACGCTTGTCATATAATGTAGTTGTCAGTCTGCCATTAGAGTCAATATTAAGTAAAATATCCAAATATGAAGCAAACACGTCAGATTCTGTAGTGTCCTTTATTTCGAGGTCATCGGGATATGTTATCTACAAGAAAGCTAAGCATACTCTTAATGTCTGTTTCAGAGTACTTGTGCGGGCTATGGGAGTGGTGTCTATCAAAATATGTACCTTGTTTTCCAATCACTAGAAATTTGTATTGTCGAATGTCATTTTTGTTCAAAAAGCAATTATCTATTATTATCTGAAAAAGTCTAGATTTTAATTTATCGTGAGGAATTGTTGTATAAAGTGTGGAGAAATCATACGTTTTAATGCTGGCAATTTTAGAAAAATCCTGAGACTTTAGATTTTCCAAAAGTTCCTTAGAGTTTTTGAGAATCCACATCTGATTGACACCACTTCTGGACTATGTAGTGGAACAGTATCTCTGAAGTGACTCTTTAATAGCTGTTAGTAGTTTAATTAGTAATAAAGATAAAGGCTTGGTAGAACACTTACTGGAACCAGCAATGTATCTTTGTTTGTAAGGATTTTTATGTAATTTCGGAATCCAATAAAGGTATGGTAATTTAAACTGATCCTGATTCTTAGGAATGTCAACAGTATTTAAAACTGAAAGATGATTGTGAAGAATTTCATCCTTTGTAATATTGCTTCGAGTATAAGTAGGATTCCCAGATGTTGAAGTAAATCCCATTTCATTAAGAATATTTATAATAGTAACTTTTACAAAGACAATGTTGTTACTTGCTTTATCCGCTGGGACTAGCACAAAGTTTTCATTTAGTCTACGTAACTACTTCGTCACTTCTGCTTTCTTAAAAACAATTAATGAATTAATTAATGAAAATAAAATATTAGTATATTGGGTCACCTTAACTAGAAAACTGCTCATCAATAACATTACCTGAAATAATTGACGAAAATAATGATAATGACAATACAAGCAAAATGTGAACACTTTAGCATTATATGAAGTATTTTAAAGATTGTTAGAAAAATCGTAATATTTTCATTATATTTGATAAGCAATGACTGCTGTATATGATAAATTCAGAAAAAAAATTGTAATCATAATCCTGAATCCGTCTTATTCTACATAGTAAATTCTAACAGCATTTACACATCATATTCCTGAATCCGTCTTATTCTACATAGTAAATTCTAACAGCATTTACACATCATATTCCTGAATCCGTCTTATTCTACATAGTAAATTCTAACAGCATTTGCACATCATATTCCTGAATCTGTTTTTTATAACATGATAAATTCTCATAATATTTGTAATGAAAAAGTAAAGATAATGAACAGTGATCAATCTAACCTATAAGGAACACAAACACCGACCCATGCATATACCAGAGGTGGGAACAGGTGCTTAGGTTGGTATGAAACATGTCAGACAGTATTTAACCTAATGACAAGTTGTACTGGTAAACTACCTGTAGATCGTTATTTGCGAAATGCTAACTTAAACGAGATTGTTGAAATCCTTGTAGCATCAACGTGTTTGTTAGTAGCCTACCTCGATTTAAAAAACTGATCATACGCAAAACAAGCTTTTGTGTATCGAATCAGTTGAGAAATATAAACAACATATGCAGGTGATATTGGAATATTGCTAGATAGATAAGGGAAATTGACGATGAAGAAATTGAAATCATCCTGTTTATCATAAATTTGAGTTGCCAGTTTGCCGTCAGCATAAATTTTCAATAAAATACCCAATTACTAAGCAGATGTGGAAGACTCTGTGGTATCTTTATTTTGAGTTCACTTGGAAACATCAAATCGACATATGATCCACATTTAGATGGAGCGACGATGCTTTGCCTGTCAGTAACAATTGTTTTCATTCCAGTTGAAGGCCACAACAATAGATGTTTTTACTTCTCATGTACAAGCTTTTGAATAAATCATAATAAATTCTGACAGTATTTCTAATCATAATCCTGAATCCGTCTTTTTATACATAATAAATTCTGACAGTATTTCTACATCGTAATCCTGAATCCGTCTTTTTATACATAATAAATTCTGACAGTATTTCTAATCATAATCCTGGATCCGTCTTATTATACATAATAAATTCTGACAGTATTTGTAATCATAATCCTGAATCCGTCTTATTATGCATAATAAATTCTGACAGTATTTGTAATCATAATCCTGGATCCGTCTTATTACACATAATAAATCCTGACAGTATTTCTACATTGTAATCCTGAATCCGTCTTATTATACATAATAAATTCTGACAGTATTTGTAATCATAATCCTGAATCCGTCTTTTTATACATAATAAATTCTGACAGTATTTCTACATCGTAATCCTGAATCCGTCTTTTTATACATAATAAATTCTGACAGTATTTCTACATCGTAATCCTGAATCCGTCTTTTTATACATAATAAATTCTGACAGTATTTTTGCATCATAATCCTCAATCCATCGTATTATAGATACAAGATATAGGATCAGGCAGTAATATGACAGTACCCCGTCATTCACCAGGCATGTTACTGTTATGTCATAGGTTCGAGTTACAGTTATTAAACAATACCGCAGTAGTTAAATAGCCGGCCAATGGTAAAGCCGTGTGACAGTAGAGAAAGATATAACTTGCGTTAATTATATGTAACCTTTATGAATTATAGTAACCTTGTCATTTTTTGTTCCTTGCTGTCATGTAAGTTACGTACAGTTATTTTACTTAAAGTGCAATGTTTGCAAGTTACAACAAAGCTTTTCGCAGAAAGGACATTATTTGTGTGGCAAACGCAATTAAAACATTGCGACAGTATTACACCATTTTATGTCGTATACGGTATCTTCATCGGGACAATATTGTAAATTACAGTCCTCATTTCAGAGTTTGATCAGTAGGGGCTTTGTTACATCATGCTCTTTACTGCAGATACATTTTCAGAAATTGTTCGTGACAAAGTATACAAACATGGATGCAAAAGAGATAAAACATTTCATCTTTTCCGTCCCTTTATGTGTCCATTCCTATGAATTGAATACCTAAGGTACATTATTTACGGACAAGAAGTGAAATCATATCAGCTGACTCATCATGGAGACTTCCGTACTTTTTTATTCTCCTAAATCAACAAGGCAGCTTTTCTGGAACTTTTCTCAGACATTATTATCACGTGTTCACGTCCAATACCCGAACAACCGTCTCCTGAGATAATCCCGTAATCCATTGAAGTCTCGCTTTGTTCTCGCGATATTCCCGACACAGCGATAATATCTTACAAATACAGAGGTGAATCAAAGATCACATTTTATGAGCACAAAATTATCTTTAACGGGCGATCGATTTTACATTCATTAATTTTTAAACTACCCTCATATCATCACTGCTCTTTCGTTTTTAATTACACTATGGCTTGTTGAAATGAGCGATAATCGTGTTTATTCTTTTCATTAAATGTAACTCTGATGAACTAAAGATTACTTATCAGCGGCTATAAAACTGCCTCGAATTGTCACAAGGAATCGGTGTGCTTGCTCTCTTTTAACACGGCAGCACGATAATTCTCTCTGAATTTACGGAATTTAATGTCTTTAATATTTTTAAATTTTATTTTTTGAGAAAGAGAAAATATGAGATAATATTTTTAAATTTTATTTTTTGAGAAAGAGAAAATGTGAGATTCTGGACCCAGACGCACACAAAAGTTCAATTCACAGACGATTAGCATTTTGTTCACAATATAAAAATAGTTCCAAATCAACTGATGATTAACTTCTAATTAATAATATAAAAATAAGTCCAAATTAACTGACGATTGATTTCTAGTTGACAATATAAAAATAAGTCCAAATAAATTGACATTCAAATCCTAGTTAAGAATATAAAGATAAGTCCAAATTAACTGACTATGAACTTCTAGTTAATGTAACAATATAAAAATTAGTCAAAATTAACTGACGATTTCCGTCTACTTAACACTATACAAATTAGTCCAAATTAACTAACAATTAATTTATATTTAACAATACAAAAATAAGTCCATATTAACTGTCAATCAACTTCTGGTTAACAACATGAAAATAAGTCCAAATTAACTGACGATTTACTTCTATTTAACAATACAAACATAAGTCCAAATTAACTGACGATTTACTTCTATTTAACAATACAAACATAAGTCCAAATTAACTGTCAATTAACTTCTAGTTAACAATATGAAAATAAGTCAAAATTAACTGTCAATCAACTTCTAGTTAACAACATGAAAATAAGTCCAAATTAACTGATGATTTACTTCTATTTAACAATACAAACATAAGTCCAAATTAACTGTCAATTAACTTCTAGTTAACAATATGAAAATAAGTCCAAATTAACTGTCAATCAACTTCTAGTTAACAACATGAAAATAAGTCCAAATTAACTGACGATTTACTTCTATCTAACAATACAAACATAAGTCCAAATTAACTGTCAATTAACTTCTAGTTAACAATATGAAAATAAGTCCAAATTAACTGATAATCAACTCCTAGTTAAGAATATAAAGATAAGTCCAAATTAACTGACGATTTACTTCTAGTTAACACTATACTTGGTATATAAATATAAGACTTGATAGGAAGTAAATTATCAGGTAAAGTTAATCTTCTTCGTGCGGCTGGGTCACCACATTTAGTATGGAATTCAGTCGCACACACACAGAGAGAGAGAGAGATAGAGAGAGAGAGAGAGAGAGAGAGAGAGAGAGAGAGAGAGAGAGAGAGAGAGAGAGAGTACAATGTTATATTCCTAAGGCGTTATTTTTTTTTTTAACATTTTAAAAATGCATTAAATCCTCAGATATAGATATTTACCCTTTTAGCTGAATCGATGTTCAACTTTGATCTCACTTAACAGATTATTGTGGCTAAAATTTTTGATAATAGATATCAGACAAAATTATATTTGCTGTAAAATGGTTCACTTACGCGTCTAAATATGATAAGTCAATCACGAGGGACAATCGGAGTCACTGCAGCGTTTGACATGTTTAAGATCCGTGCACTGAACGACATATGCTGCCGATTAAGACGAGAAATGACAGTCATTGGTCAGTACGGGCCATTGTGACGGCCATCTTGACAAGGAATCCGTAATCGCTTCAGAAATGGTTTTTCTATCATTAAACGGCGATTAAATCTCTATATGGCCGTTCCATTCGGCCATTTGTCTACTGGGACTTAATCCGGATAAAAGATTAGCAATGTTAAACTACCACTTCAAAGTAACCAGAACAAATTGTGAAATAGAACAGTTCTATAGTTTCATTATGAGCATATGATGGAGTTTACGGAGCGAGAATCAGTCAAACCTTTAGAAAGACCGCTTCTTGTATCGGTCAGAAAATCATAATGGACTCCGGACCTTTGAATTGGGCCGGTGTTTAAAGTTAAAGGTCATTTATTGGATTGATCTAGTGTATTTTCAGACATATTTCCTAAGCCTTGCTATTTTTTAAAGAGTTGTTAAGTAGAGTTGATTCAGCATGTATTTTCTCTTAAATACAAAAATCTGATGCAGATATATATATAAAGCTAAATCAAGTCATGCGTACACTAACAGATAAATAATTGTCGTAATTTAAAGGGTCTTCATTTATCAAATGATTTATGAAAGACACCAGAAAAGTAGGCATATTGAAATGTTTTGTCATATTTTATATAATATTTACATTTTTATCTAGATAAAATGATAACGTGTCATGAAGTAGAAATATTCCCGATATCTCTACTTTGTTTCAGTCTCTATATTCACTGCCTGCATGTACACGTGCACAAATCTTAATTCATTGTGTACATGTACATGTGCACAAATCTTAATTCATTGTGTACATGTACATGTGCACGAATCTTAATTCATTGTGTACATGTACACGTGTACAAATCTGAATTCACTGTGTACATGTACACATATGATATCAATGTATGCATGTACACGTGCACAAATCTTAATTCATTGTGTACATGTACACATATGAATTCACTGTCTGCATATACACGTGCACAAATCTTAATTCATTGTGTACATGAACACGTGTACAAATCCGAATAAATTCAAATGTCAAATAAATAATTGTAAACTCAAATGCCAAAGAAATAGATAGATGTAAACTTAAATGTCAAAATAAAAATACAATATATCGTCGAATTTTGAATAAACAAAAATATATGGATGTCTGATATTTAGGATGAAGTCAATGTTTCTCTCCATGCAACATATTTCGTCGTGTAAGTTTTATTATTATTTCATTTTTAGACAGAATGATTGGAATTCTGCATGTTTATGGACATTCTTTGCTGCCCCGGATCATCCCAGTGGTCCTTACCAGGCTTCTTCCTCTGTGACGGGGCGTGATAATATCTTCATTAAAAAGCTGAAAGACCTCAATACAGAGGCAAAACTTTTTGTGTAAAATCTGTCCCGCTCTATACAGCGATAACTATACATAAATCTGTCAGAACACACGGCCAGTCCCAGATAATGACACCACTTCTGAAATAAAAGTTTATTTAAACATCATGCAAATTAGTTTTTAAAGTGACCAAAAAATTATCTAGAATCATCATCTAGAGTGTGTCAGCCTACAGACCACCTAAAATCCCACCTTTATTTAAGATAAACCGTCCAGAAAGTATCTCTTCTACCATACAATTCAAAGGGCACTGTAAAGGGAAGCTCTACATCTAACATTTCGTTTCACATTTGATCAGTTGCTAATATCAACCCATCAAAATAGTCAAAAAATGCACTGGTGAATATATACATTTAAAGTAGACTAAGGGGTCTGACGGCCGCTACAATATCATTACAAGATAAACATAACAATGACAGTAGGACCATTTATCAGTGTCAAACACTGTTTACCGCTAATCTCAAAATTCTGCAAAGAATACAAAGTTTAAAATAAGGCAAACACGGATCCCTGGACACATCAGAGGTGGGATGCGGTGAACCTTTTGATGACCTGTCAAATCCGCCGCGAGTCGACGTAACAAGTTGTATTTGCAAATACTCGTAAGATCATTTTAATGACCATATTTCCGAAATGCTGACTTTAATGGAGACTATTCAAACGTAGTAAAATCAACTTATTTGAGATATACACACAATATCAGGTGATAATGGAATATTGTAAGTTAGCGATGGAGGAGATAAAGTCCTGCAACGCACGTCATGAAGAATACTGACGTAAAGCGTCGCAGTATTATTTCCCCATGTATTTGCAAAAGTGAAATCTATTTTTGTTATACCCTACTTTCCTTTCTAACGGAATACCCATTCCTTAAAATAGACATACTACATCTATCTGTAGTCATACTACATCGATCTGTAGTCACACTACATGTATCTGTAGACACATTACATCTATCTGTAGTCACACTACATATATCTGTAGACACACTACATCGATCTGTAGTCATACTACATGTATCTCTAGACACACTACGTCTATCTGTAGACACACTACATCGATCTGTAGTCACACTACATGTATCTGTAGACACATTACATCTATCTGTAGTCACACTACATGTATCTGTAGACACACTACATCGATCTGTAGTCACACTACATGTATCTCTAGACACACTACGTCTATCTGTAGACACACTACATCTATCTGTAGTCACACTACATGTATCTGTAGACACATTACATCTATCTGTAGTCACACTACATGTATCTGTAGACACATTACATCTATCTGTAGTCACACTACATGTATCTGTAGACACATTACATCTATCTGTAGACATACTATATGTATCTGTAGACACACTACATGGATCTGTAGTCATACTACATGTATCTGTAGACACATTACATCTATCTGTAGACATACTATATGTATCTGTAGACACACTACATGGATCTGTAGTCATACTACATGTATCTGTAGACACACTACATCGATCTGTAGTCATACTACATGTGTCTGTAGACACTACATGTATCTGTAGACACTACATGTATCTGTAGACACTACATGTATCTGTAGACACTACATGTATCTGTAGACATACTACATCCATCTGTAGTCATACGTATATAATTTAAAGCTGCAGCGTGTTCGTGAGGATGTGAATCTCATTACAATATGTAGGAATATATTAGAGATGTAACGCCAGGAAACAAAAGTACGAGCAACTGCATTTGTGATTCCCGTTTATATAGATTAATGATTGATTGATTATTAATTGCTTTCCGCCACACTCAACATTTTTTCAGTTATCTGGTGGCATCCAGTTTTTGTTGGTGGAGGAGAGAACCCAGATACAATGTACCTGGGAAGAGACCACCGACCTTCCGCAAGTAAACTGGCAAACTTGCTCACATAACGCCGCGGCCGAGATTTGAACACGCGCCGACAGAGGTGAGAGGCTTTGTGATTTTGAGCCCGATGCTCTAACCACGGAGGGTCCCATCCGTTTATATAGAAGGGAGTGGTGTGAGGCTTATATAGAAAGGAGTGGTGTGAGGTTTGAGATAATTGAGCCCGATCCCTTTGTGATTGTATCACAATAAATACGCTGAAATCAATAAAGATTGGTGAAGTTAGAACTTTGTAGATTCCTTGATCAATTTCATATCCATCAAAACTATGGCAAGGTAAATTCTGTATAATACGTTAAATTGTATATTTCAAAAAGATTCCTTCTCTTGAATGCATACTACAAGTACAGGAAAATGTAGAAATTGTTTGAAATTTTGGTATGTTTATTTTAAGATAATTTTACAGTGCGAGTGTTACGTGCGACAGTACTATATTTAGACTATGCTGTAACTGCACTAAAGAAACCACCTTAGCATACCATGTAATGGCTGAAGAGTAAAGGGGAGGGAACCCCGCAATGTCAAATGTATATAATACAACGTTAAAAATCTACTCATCACTGAAATGATGCAGCTGTGTTTTGCTATAACTGTTTGATCGTTGTATATTTACTACAGTTAAGAACACCAATGAACATGTAGTAGCGTCTTCATATTAAAATGCTCTATAATTCTAAATTGACATTATATTGTTAACGTTTGATTTTTATATCGGCTGATTAATAGAGAAACAATGGCACCTTATCGCCTGTTTGGCTTCTTACAAAGAAATTAATTCGCAACAGATTCCTCAATTTCAGTTTTTGAAAGCACGTTTGGTTTTTAAAAATGCGATAATTACATAATCCCCTAACACGCTGCTTTTTACTTTGTGAACCTGAAGTCGTTGAACAGACATTAACATCATGATTTGCTGTAAAGCATTCTTTCGTCTGTCGGCCATTAACGTCACGACTTCCCGTAAAGCGATTGTCATCCGTAATCGTGGGTCTACCCAGAAATTAAACTTAATCGTGTAAAAATCAGCGCAAACAGATGCTTTAGAAAAACCTAATTGGTGTGCAGGCAGCTTAATGTGTCATTGGCGGTAGTTGATATGTATTTTAACACGTTAGACTCGGTTGTTAGACTGCCTTCGTCATTGCAACTGCACGAGAATAACAGAGTATCTCACGACAACCAGAAATAGAAGTATAATTCAAACAATGGGCGTCCTCTAACGGACTAATTTCATTTTTGCCCCCCCCCCCCTTAAACTAATTCATTGCTGCTATTCATACCAATTTTGACATATTTAAAATCATGTTGCTATGTAGCTGTATGATTGTGCCTTTACACTAAATGTCAGTGTCCCCACCACAGTCGGTTGTTACCATCAGTCCACGAATCTAAAGTTTTTATAAGAAAGAGCCAATCAATGCTGAACTTATCGCGTAGAAGGAACCAATGAAGGTCGACCTAATGACTTACAAAGGATCAATCGATTATGATATTGTTATTTATAAAGGATATATCCATGCCTAAATTACTCTCGTCAGTTATACATCAAGTTGTAAATTATTACAGAAGTTGAAACCTATCATTACTCTATATTGTATTTCTGTTACCAGTTTCATTGTTGTATTGTTCATATTTAATTATGCAAACATGTGATAATCAAATATGTCTCTATTTGCATGACCTTGACTGCGTTTGCATGACCTAGACTATGTTCGGTGTAGAGGGCTTATATGGGCAATGCTTGCAGTCCAATCCAATTATGTTTTCAACATAATGGAATATTGTTTAAATTTAAATTCACATATAATCAGTCGTGGATTTTATCATTAGAAATAATTCAATTATTTATAATGGATCAAGATGACCTAATTATCTAGAAAGAATCAATCGATGATGTCATAATTATTACAATGGATCAATTAAAGATGGCGTAATCATAAATAAAGAATCAATCGATGATAGTCTAATCATAAATAAAGAATCAATCGATGATAGTCTAATCATAAATAAAGAATCAATCGATGATAGTCTAATCATAAATAAAGAATCAATCGATGATAATCTAATCATAAATAAAGAATCAATCGATGATAATCTAATCATAAATAAAGAATCAATCGATGATAATCTAATCATAAATAAAGAATCAACAGAAGATGCCCTTACCAAAGAAGTACAAGGCAGTGGCCTATTTGCGCTTGGTTGTTAGCGAAGTTTGCTAAATTTCAATTACAATGTGCATATTTTACACCATTTCCATTTCCGCTGGTGTAGAGCGCCTTAGAGAATATGATTTATATTGTTCCTACATATGTTTCTCTCAAGGAAATAATCATGTTCTTCAATGCGTTTGATATTTGAAAACAGGTGAAGGTAACGACAGGCGACCTAAATAAACTTGATAACAGTTACTGATGATTCTGTTTCATATTCATAAAAATTGTTCAATGTATGTTGCAAACAAATTTATAAATGCCTGAAGGATATCAGATATCAGCATGAGATCAGTCTCAATATTACGAGATTGATACACATTTCAATAAAAAATGGTGATGCGAGGACAAACTGACCGTATTCCACATGTTTGTAGTTTTGTTGAACTTTGCAATAGAAATCTGAATCAACAGCTGATGAGAGAGAGGCAACACATTTACAGCTGATGAGAGAGAGAGAGAGAGAGAGAGAGAGAGAGAGAGAGAGAGAGAGAGAGAGGCATCGCATTCACCGCAAATGAGAGAGAGAGGTATCGCATTCACAGCTGATGAGAAAGGCATCGCATTCATAGCTGATGAGAGAGAGAGAGGCATCGCATTCACAGCTGATGAGAGAGAGAGAGGCATCGCATTCACAGCTGATGAGAGAGAGAGGCATCGCATTCACAGCTGATGAGAGAGAGAGAGAGTCATCGCATTCACATCTGATGAGAGAGAGAGGCATCGCATTCACAGCTGATGAGAGAGAGGCATCGCATTCATAGCTGATGAGAAAGGCATCGCATTCACAGCTGATGAGAGAGAGAGAGAGAGAGAGAGAGAGAGAGAGAGAGAGGCATCGCATTCACAGCTGATGAGAGAGAGAGGCATCGCATTCACAGCTGATGAGAGAGAGAGAGAGTCATCGCATTCACATCTGATGAGAGAGAGAGGCATCGCATTCACAGCTGATGAGAGAATCATCGCATTCACATCTGATGAGAGAGAGAGGCATGGCATTCACAGCTGATGAGAGAGGCATGGCATTCACAGCTGATGAGAGAAAGAGAGAGAGGCATCGCATTCACAGCTAATGAGAGAGGCATCGCATTCACAGCGGATGAGAGAGAGGGAGGCATCGCATTCACAGCTGATGAGAGAGAGGGGCATCGCATTCACAGCTGATGAGAGAGATGGGCATCGCATTCACAGCTGATGAGAGAGAGGCATCACATTCACAACGGATGAGAGAGAGGGAGGCATCGCATTCACAGCTGATGAGAGAGAGAGGCATCGCATTCACAGCGGATGAGAGAAAGGCATCACATTCACAGCTGATGAGAGAGAGAGAGAGAGAGAGAGAGAGAGAGAGAGAGAGAGAGAGAGAGAGAGAGAGAGAGAGAGAGAGAGAGAGAGAGAGAGGCATGGCATTCACAGCGGATGAGAGAAAGGCATCACATTCACAGCTGATGAGAGAGAGAGAGAGAGAGAGAGAGAGAGGCATGGCATTCACAGCGGATGAGAGAGAGGGAGGCATCGCATTCACAGCTGATGAGAGAGAGGGCATCGCATTCACAGCTGATGAGAGAGAGAGAGAGGCATTGTATTCACAGCTGATGAGAGAGAGAGAGAGAGACATCGCATTCACAGCTGATACGAGAGAGGCATTGCATTGATATAACTCCTCAATTACTTGAAATATTTTTCAGAATAGTAGACTCTGCCATTTCAGTTTTTCTGTCAGTCTGTCAGCAACAAACATGTATACCGTTTTGGAAGCTCCCATGACATCACGAAATGACATAATTCGTAGCTATATAGGAAAGCGAGCAGCTGAAAATGTTGAAATCATAAAAATAAAACTCTTATTTTCGTGGATGACGCATGATAATCTATTCTGTCTGGTCGGTTTTTATCTTTCTCTACCTATTACGTTATAATGCAATATCCAGGAAAACGTGTACATCATTTCTTAAATAATTATCAGATTAGTTTGGTAGGAAGTAGGCAGCCAAAGAGTGTAATAATAAACGTATACAACATTTATGTAGTTTTGCCTAACCTTAGTTTCTATTTCAAAGTCAGTTTAAAATTAAATTATGTCCTTTTTCATGCATTTCTTGTTCTTTGTTTTATTGTCTTGCATGTAAAGCGCTTTAGTATAATTGTCTTCAATTGATATTTTTAGCGCTATATAAATTTTTATTAATAATAATAATAATAATAATAATAACGATAATAATAATAATAATGATGATGATAATAATAATAATTATCAACGTTATCAGACGAAGAATTTTATGATGGTATTGTTTCATTTAATAATACTGTATATTTTGTATATGACTCATCGAAAAGATGAAGAAAACAACAATTATCAATCTCGTAAGTGCTATAACGACAATCTCATAAGTGCTATAACGACAATCTCATAAGTGCTATAGCGACAATCTCATAACTCCTATAACGACAATCTCATAACTCCTATAGCGACAATCTCATAACTCCTATAGCGACAATCTCATAACTCCTATAACGACAATCTCATAACTCCTATAACGACAATCTCATAACTCCTATAGCGACAATCTCATAACTCCTATAACGACAATCTCATAACTCCTATAACGACAATCTCATAACTCCTATAGCGACAATCTCATAACTCCTATAGCGACAATCTCATAACTCCTATAACGACAATCTCATAACTCCTATAGCGACAATCTCATAAGTGCTATAGCGACAATCTCATAACTCCTATAACGACAATCTCATAACTCCTATAGCGACAATCTCATAACTCCTATAACGACAATCTCATAACTCCTATAGCGACAATCTCATAAGTGTTATAACGACAATCTCATAAGTGCTATAAGGACAATCTCATAACTCCTATAAGGGATACAGAAGTAGAGAGCTGTGTATATGTTCTCCTCAAAACGTTGAGTTTCCTAGGGTTTTATGATTTCCGAAAAATTTCGGGGGGAGGGGCATATATGGTCGCCGTCAGGTCCGTCCCTCCGACCTCACATCTCACAAACCTCTCATCAGAAATTGGTATCATTGATTGCAAATGCTCCTTGAATGCCTTGTAGATAAGGTCTGTCAAAGTCACTCAACATATACCTTATATATAAAACGAACCCCTTCATTTCAACACTATTTCAACAGTTATTGATCATTCTGCAAGTCATTCGTCATTACGAAGTAGCTAGTTCATTGGTTAGATGCAGTCTTACTGTTTGTCATGGATTTCAGCTAGAATATTTCAGGATATTAAACCTGTAGTGGAAGTTATAGTTCCTTTGTGTTGACAAAAAATATCTAACAAGTACATTGCAAAAATGAATTTCATTAAGCTTAGAAATAAAAGAAGCAATATATTAGAAATTCGTAAAAACATTTCCAAAATTATTTATTCCAAACCGCCCAAGTATTTCCGATGTGGGGAATTTATTTTCTCGCCACAAATCACCCTATTCCTGTCTAATATTATATAAACAGATAAATGAACGATTTGTATCAACTTTGAAATGATAGAATGTTCATCAAAAGTTACACTGGGAGCCAATTGCATATAGCAGATTAAAGTTTTATCCAAGAAGGAAAAATTCAGGGAACGTAATTTGATGATTATGCACAGAAAATTGTTATTATACACAGAAAATTGTTATTATACACAGAAAATTGTTATTGATTGTTATTATACACAGAAAATTGTTATTATACACAGAAAATTGTTATTATGCACAGAAAATTGTTATTGATTGTTATTATACACAGAAAATTGTTATTATGCACAGAAAATTGTTATTATACACAGAAAATTGTTATTATACACAGAAAAACGTGTACGAGTCATCTGGACGCATTTTATTTCCTCACAAAATGATTTTTCAGCGACATTTGAAATTATTTGTTCATTTTTCGCTGAAGTCCAGAAATATATTCCTGACTCACGTTAGATTGTCTGCTTCATGTAGCTCTTGATAATTTAAATATGAAGACATTTTAATTTAACTTTTTATTTAGCCTTTGTCATTTAGTCTTAGAGTTAGTTTACATTTATATTTCTTTTTATTTAATTAGTTTTCGTTTCTATGTAAATATTTGGTCGTACTGAAGAAGGGACAGGTCATCCCAAAGTTTGATAATTTCATATTGCTATTTTAATGCTTCATTCGTCATTCTTATCACAAGGCAGTTGAATCGATAAAGTACGTATCAGAACTTAAAACTTGCAGAACTTGTCTTTTGATAATAGTTTTGATTATTTCTCTCCTCGTGAGTCATATGTAAACATTAACCCGGACAACCTCCAGATCACAACAGGGGGATTAAGTTCTCAAAATAAAAACCCTCCGCATTTCCAATTTTTTGTAATTCTGCAAGGCTTCATTTAGTTGATGTATGCTCGACCACCATGTGGCAATGACAGGACGGTAACTCTGATCACCCGAAAAGACCTGAAAACACCGGAGAGGAGCCGTTAAAATCGCAGAGGCGTTATAAAAGATGTCCGTTTGCGGTCGTTAAAGTATGAACACTATTAAATGCACGTTAAAATCGGTAATTGTGCTTCATTTTCAAATACGTACTTTTATCAAGAGGTATAAAATTGCACAAATTGTAAACCATCCCATACAAAATTCAGCGCACGATATGGGGAATTATCAGGTCGTAAAACACAGTATGACCAACATTGACGCGGCGTTAGGGGTATCTCAGTCCATATCCTGGGTCTACGTATTCAGGACTTTAACGCTCCACGGTGCTTACAAGGTCCCCACCACCAATACGTAAATATACATAATTAACATATCCCTTAATGAACATCAGCTCCTTAAAACAGGCGTACATTAATGTTAAAACAGACCTAGATTAATGTTAAATCAGGCGTAGATTAATGTTAAAACAGGCCTAGATTAATGTTAAAACAGACCTAGTTTAATGTTAAAACAGGCCTAGATTAATGTTAAAACAGGCCTAGATTAATGTTAAAACAGGCTTAGATTAATGTTAAATCAGGCCTAGATTAATGTTAAAACAGGCGTAAATTAATGTTAAAACAAGCCTAGATAAATGTTTATGTGTTTCCTTTTTGCAATCATTTTGACTCTGTAGCTGGATAGCGAGATAAATTGTTCAAATTTGTCGAGGAGAGGATAAAAATTGTCAAAGAGAGGCATTTGGTGAGAAAGTCGTATTTACCAAGTTTTCAGAAATATTATACATTAAACTGGAGTCAGCTGTCTGATAAGTCCGGAAAAGTCTCGTGAAGAGAAAAAGAAAATAATTTTTGATAGAAATAGCAATACAAACTTAACCAGGTAATTTTTCCGCATTGATCCAAAATGAAAAAAAAAATACCATGATTATTATAGCGTGTTACTAACTATGAAGCAACTCAATTAACATGTGTCAAAGCTAGGAAGCTGGGAACGTTTTATTTTTATGATCATATTGTCCAGTCTATTTCTGTATCATATTGACCACACTGTTCCTATATCATATTGACCACACTGTTCCTATATCATATTGACCACACTGTTCCTATATCATATTGACCACACTGTTCCTATATCATATTGACCACACTGTTCCTATATCATATTGTCCAGTTTATTACTGCATACCTTCTTTGAGTAAGCGCAAATTTCAAGTAAAGTTAAATAAAAATTATGTAGGTCAAAGGCAATGCAAGGATAAAACGAATAAATCACAAAGAAAGCATGTGTCAAGGAATTAAATCGAAAGCAAAGTTTAATTTTGAGAAACAAAATGACTTACTTCAAATTATGACTTTGAATTGCTTTAGATACCCTAAGAATAAAGATATATTTTTTCAGTGAGGAATAATTTCGTTACATTTATTTTTGATTGGGTCATTGTGTGGATTGTTCTTACACGATTTTGATCATGCATAACATCACAGAACATAGAGGAAGCTTCGCATGATAGAACGTATAGTAAATATCCAAAGAACTTTTGTTTTGGATACAAGCGACTGATAATAATTTCAAGAATAAAACTGGTATATGTTACCCATATTGTAACGTTTTGTACAGTTTTCGACGAAACATCAGAGTCATGAGAACTACATGATATGAACGAATTTTCGATTTTTGCCGCAGCTGAAAAAAAATGAAACAAACTTTTTTTTTCAATGTTTGATCGCTATCAGGACTAATACTGAATACATGTATTGAGATTCTATGACCGTTCAGGGACCCTGCGGTATTTGATAATGTGAATTTCTCGTGTTATCAATAATTATCACAACTTCACAGCTCTTCAGCATAAAAAGCCCCTTACACTAACTGAGATTTGCCGGAGTTTTACCTGATTTGACCATTACCGGGGTACCGCATATATAACAGAGCAAACTTACTATTAAACACAACTTCCGGAATTGTCATTTGAAACGATACTTTGAAAACAAAAAAAACAACTTTTTTTTTTGAGACAAGCACTGCATCCGGGAATTAGTAATCGAAAACACCTCTTTTCTATTCCGCAAAACGGCTCCTCTTCCTCGGGATTACTGGATCGGGATTATAGCTACACCAAAGCTTACACGCGAAGAAAAGGACGATATTTTAAATGTCCCATAAAATGAAGTAAAAGAAATATCAAAAGAATTTTTATTATTAAAGCGATTTGAACATAAATTATAAAGTTGCGGGGCGCGTTCAGTGTGCGTGACGGCTGCTCGGTATATGTATTGATGGCCGATCAGTAGATTCGGGTAATTTAACAGCGAGGCCGTTTGAATTGAGATATCATGTCCGCCTTTGATTAACACCGCTAGTTACATCTTATTTCCGAAAAGGAAACGAATAGTTAGAAGAAAACGAGGCTACGTGTCTCCTTCATGGGCTTTATTTCGCCGCAGTAGACGGTTATTTCACTTCTTTCGCGATAATAGTGGTAGAGTATAGCTGGACTGGAGAAAAACATCTGCCCCTCCATGATAAATCATTAATTTAACTGTCTTGGTTCGATTTTCCGACGAATTTCTGCAAAAGACGTCGTTAATTATTCATACAAAACGGTTTGGAGATATAAGTGTTTAATCTAAGACGAGGATGTACCAATTATGGCTAAAATGATTGCGGCGTTTTGATTGGTTGTGACGTGTGAAGCAGGTGACGTGAACATGACGGCACGCGCGTTGTTACGGTAGCCTGGAGTCCGATATACCACGTGACCGCGGCATACGATAAGCTAAAGCCTGATATACCGTGACCAAATTCAGGCGACAGGCCGAAGAAAAACCAAACTGGCAATATCACCGCAGATTGACGGAGAGAAAAACCAAACTGGCAATATTACCGCAGATTGACGGAGAGAAAAACCAAACTGGCAATATTACCACAGATTGATTGAGAGAGCAAAAGGAAAAGGTACTTCGAGAAAAGAAGAAAAAAAGTTTTACACGGTAATTTATGTTTTTTGAAATGTATTGAGACTGTAGTGGAATGTCGGTCTGAACACTGTAATCTTTTCAATTGTTATTGATACGCTGTTCATAAAACTATTTCATTCCAGGGAAGTGAAATGGGAAACAGATATGAAACAATTGATAATTAAAATAAAATAAATCAGTTATGTACATATTTTTTTGAAAAGCAATATTTAAAACTTTTGATTCGCTTCACAGCTGTACAAATAATCTATGCTGGTTACTTTTTTTAAGTATCAATATTTTTTTTATCATTATCATTTCCAGATATCTCACGTGTGCATGTGGAGACAATGCCACACACAGGTTAGTGGTACAATATGTTGTTACATTACAGGATAGCGAATTACAAAACTTATTTATGACAGAATAGCGAATTACAAAACTTATTTATGACAGAATAGCGAATTACAAAACTTATTTATTGCAGAATAGTGAATTACAAAACTTATTTATGAAAGAATAGCGAATTACAAAACTTATTTATGACAGAATAGCGAATTACAAAACTTATTTATGACAGAATAGCGAATTACAAAACTTATTTATGACAGAATAGCGAATTACAAAACTTATTTATGACAGAATAGCGATTTACAAAACTATTGCAATGAAGAATTTATAAATTGCAAAATATTCATAAGAGAATTTGTGAGTTAAAACGTACTATATCAAATAAAATATAAAAATTACAAAACTTATTGCATTACAGAACCTATGAGTTACAAAGCTTACTGCATTAACGAATTTATAAATTACAACATGTATTTATTACAAAATTTGTAAATTACAAAACTTATTTATTACAGAATTTGTGAATTATATAACTTATTGCATTAAAGAATTTATAAATTATAGAACTTATTCATTACGGAATTTGTGGATTACAAGATTTATTACACTACAGAATTTGTGAGTTTTAAAACTGTCATTACATTTCGGAATTTGTGAGTTATTAGTATACATCACTAATTGGAGAGTGGGACATTAGGGAGCGTATTACAAATCTTATCATAACATACCGGCGCTTCTAATGGAGAAGATGACGGCAAAGATAAAAGGATCAAAATGTAATGGTCAATAACATCAGTTTTGTAATGTAACATAATGGCCAATAACATCAGCGTTGTAATGTAATGGTCAATAACATTAGTTTTGTAATGTAATATAATGGTTAATAACATTTGCGTTTTAACGAAATGGTCAATAACATCAGTTTTGCATTTGTTTATTGGAATAATAATATATATACACATGTACGAAACTCAGTCAACTCTTTTTGAGCTTCTATCAATAAACTTCATAATACGCGATATCACTCTCTGAGGGCTGTAATTATAGATATTCACCATAATACGCGATATTACCCTCTGAGGGCTGTAATTATATATATTCACCATAATACGCGATATTACCCTCTGAGAGCTGTAATTTCAGATATTCACCATAATACGTGATATTACCCTCTGAGGGCTGTAATTATAGATATTCACCATAATACGCGATATTACCCTCTGAGGGCTGTAATTATAAACATTTTTTGTGATTATACGTTATATCTATCCTCAGACAGTTATTATTAAGAATATTCTCCAAAATATGCATTTTCTGAAGGGTATAATTATAATTATCTAATAATTTGATCTGTAACTTGACTTAAGGCTCATTAAGAGCTTGATACAACATTCGATACGCTTTTCATAACGATTGATTATCGATATTTTCTAACCATTTACATGATACTGGGAACAAAACACTGATGTTGAATATGATTCTAAATCTTTCAAAACTCTCACTTGGGATATACAGTGCATATCAGGACATATACCAGTTCTAATCTATATCGGCGCCGCTTTTTTTGTAGTTTGCTAATCACTTGTGGCATCGCCGCCTTTTTTGTAGTTTGCTAATCACTTGTGGCATCGACTTTTCAAATATTTAGAATGATGTCATAATTAGATAAATCAGAAAAGGAGTTGTACCCTTTTTAAGCCTTAGATATAAACTAGTTTTAATTTCTAGAAACAATTCAATTTTTGATTCAGTTTTAATTTATCTATTGTTTTAGGGCTTGTTGTCCGCACAAAGAACTGCAGTACCTCATAGCATTGTTACCTTACTTAACATTCGGGTCATAGTTATTCAGAGGGCCCATCTATCCATTTAATACTATCCAAATTATGTTGTGTGTACTTTCTGCTACAACAAGGTGAAGTAAGCCACCTTAACGTATGCTGGACAATATCTGTAATTATAGCCCTCAGCGAGTACAAATACCGTATCATGGAGAATATTCACAATTATAGCCCTCTCAGGATATATATATATATATATATATATATATATATATATATATATATATATATATATATGTCGTATTTTTGGTAAATATTCTTAATCATAGCCGGGTACAAATAGCGTCTTATGGAAATATTGTTTATTATAAAACTTTATTATTTGTTTTGCCCTTTATTATGAAGATATATAATGCCATTACAAATATAGTGAACAATTATTTTTTCAATCTGCAATTTTTCATTCAACTTTCTCCTCAGAAAAATGTATCACTTCGTAATAAACTACTGCGATCTTAAATAATTTGAATATTTATAAAATATCATTTCTATGATTACTCTTCTTGTAATATCTAAATCCGTAGCTCTTTTACAAGAAGAATTTCAATATAAATGAAATGAGTGGGCGGGGATATGTTTTACATAAAATTCTAAAAATCAAAACTTTCAATGAAAACTGAAGATTTTATGTCTTGGTTTAATGTGTTTCGGTGGTTCACTACAAATAGTAAGGTTGCCTTTATTTAAAAAAATTGCCGAAAAAAATATATACTTTTAGTAATGATTAAGTACGTGAAAACAAATGCGTTTGTTTGCGGCCTGCACTAAGTAAAATCAAGCGATGATACACGTGGTCTCTTTAGAGGGTTTAAATATGAAGCCTCGTTATACAGGTATCTATTTGATATCGCGACCTTGGATGAAACATTATAGCTGTTCCGGTTGTTAACTTCAGATACAAATAATTTTCTTACTTAGGTTTTTTTTCCTTCCAAATTTTTATGAGGGACGAGATATAAAAAGAAATGAGGTCCCATGTCACGATAGACATGGGGATTTATTGACCCGAGTCTAAAGCTACACCATGACCACAGAAACGCAGCATATGGCCGCCATATCTAGTCACTTTTCAAACAACTTTTACTATCAACAAAAGTTAAATATGTTAAATAACGTTAACCAGAGAATGAAAAACAAAATTGTTTAGTATTTATTTTTATCAAATGAATGCAGGATGTTATCATAAAAGTCACACCAGAACTTGATAGTTTGTGAAAGCTCTAAATAACACGGCAATGCCACTCACCTACCACGATATTCAATCTTTAGATATTTTATTTCAGACCAGTCTTAACTAAATCTAAATCTAGAAAGAACGCATGTGTCGGAGTGAGAGAGAGAGAGAGAGAGAGAGAGAGAGAGAGAGAGAGAGAGAGTTAATAAGAAAATTTTATTTTTTACAAGAAAGCGATTTTTCATTTCTAATTTTTTATACATATTCAAAACATATAAATTTTCAAAACTCTCAGACTGGGGTACAGGTGAGAGACTACTTTTCTTTTAATTATTGTTAGCTTAAAGAACAAGGCAAACATCTCGTACCGTCATTAACCATTACGCCAGCCCACTGGACGGTAGACCGTTGAATAAAATCAATGAATGACTCTTTAAGTCGGTTGACAATGGTTAATCAATTTGATAATCGATATATTCGCTATGCGCGGCACATTGTGATACATCTAATTTTTGTAAAATACCTGTTCAGAATAAGAAATATATTTACGATAAAAATATCATTTTCAAGGTAGGTTGATAAATAGTTTGAAAAGACTGTTGTCATATTTATAATTACTGTAAAATATCTATATTGCATACGAATATTACAAGACTGATATTTTACGATATAATTGATCCTAATTAAATTCTTATTTTAATTAAAGCAGAGAACTTTTTCTGGATTATATCGTCTCTATTATATTCGTAATTTTGATAATTGTAATAATATTCGTCAGGATCATTTGCAGGAGCATAATTTTTATTTAAAAGTTGTCGTGACTTCGATTGTCTCTATCAATAAACAGGCAATATTTTTTTTCTATCAATAAATGGATTTTATAATGAACAATGTTTTCTCTATAAATAAACGGAATTAATTTAGCAATTTTATCTATCGGATTTTACTAAGACATATTCTCTGTCAATAAACGGATTTTATAAAGACAACATTTTCCTTGGTTAATCACTAAATAACTCGTTTTAATTGTTTATAAAATGATGAGGGGGGAAATTTCCTCACTTTCCGGACAGTACGAATTTTAAAATATGAATTGGCATGATATTATAGTTTAGTGTACCTTTGAGATGATGACGTGATATTTTATAGAATGCACCTTGGAGATAAGACATGATATTTTATAAAGTGTACCTTTGAGATCATGACGTGATATTTTATAAAATGTACATTTGAGACAATGACATGACATATCAGAGAGTGTGCCGTTGAGATGAAAGCTTGCTAGAAGGTTTATTGTTTTCTTAACTTTTTTGTCGTTTAAATTTCAAATCAATGTGCACAGGATGAAACAGTTGAATTTTGGAGTTTCTTTTCTTTCCGTTTCGTTTTTTTTTTTTTTTATGGAAATTTCCTTTACTTTGATATATCAAACCAACTTCAAATTAAATTGTATATGTACCATTGAATTAATTCTATACTGAAAAGTAAAACATGAAATCACTTGCATATTATTTTGTGTGACCGACCTGAAAAAATGCCCTCAAAAGAAACTAAAGAAAGTTACTTTTAAAGGTAAGGAACTTTTTACCCCGGATTTTTTGTTCCAGTTAAATCGAATTTAATGCGCACACTTTAGCATTGAATCCATTATTTCATATTTCGTCCACAGGACGAGATCTTTTTTAGTCTCTCTACCTCATATCTACCCACGCACTTGTCAGTATGACGAGTTGTGACAGCAAAATCTTTAAAAAGAATATTTTGATGGAATCCTGAAAGAAATTTGTATGATAGAGAGGGGATCCGGCTAGGTGAGTCCGTGTTTCAAACGTCCATTAAATAGAACAGCATCCTATAGGGCCGGACATGACCATTTTCGTTTGACCTCGATCATTTCTCTTCATATAAAATTCACTGAACACCTTTTATGTAATTCTAGAGGTTATTGCGGTGTTTTGTCAGCTACAATCTTAAAATGTGCATTGTCAAAGCCGCTAATTTCCACTCATATACAGCTACAGTGATTGCCACTGAGGGAGAACTGGGATAGGCGGATCTAAATCTGAGCGAGATTAGATGCGTATTGTAATTGGCGGATCTAACTCGAAGCGAGGTCAGATATATTTTTCTTTTCGTAATAGTTGGTTCAGTTTTATATTCGTGGGAGTGACATTTCCCGTATACATAATAACTGCTTGTTTTTGGTGTCGAGAATATTTTACACCTTTTGCAATGTTACTAGATAGTCCGATGTATGCCCTCACCGCAGACCAAGGCCAAACTTTAATGCCCTCAAATAAAATAAATCGCCTAGACTCACAAACAAAACGTCATCCTTTCTAACCTTTAAAACCCATTTTGTAAAACAGTTGAATGAAATCTGTAAAATCTCCAAGACAAGAAAAATTAAACCTGAATTGTTAGATCGTAGGTGGGTAGGGTGGGGACAAGCAAAAATATTGTTAAATGTATTCCAATAAAAGAAATTACTAGTGACACGTGGTCTTATTTATCTAGTGACTGGCACTTCTGCTGCTGAATACTTAGTGAAACACAGTAAACAGCACTATGTGTAAAATAAATAAATATATTGATAATAAAATTCATGTGGGACGTCACGTGCAGCGCGTTAGATCTGTTGACTGGATATTTCACGGTTAAAATTTCAAAGAAATAACATTGCGTTTTTAAGACATGCTTTAGTTAAGTGGAAACGTATGCATTGTCTTTTTGCTTGATCTGATGAATGAATGCACTTTGAAATTTCAAATTTCATGAGCAATGTAAAAGTAATAATCTAATTCATGCAATTGTAAACTTTTCGAACAATAAAAAAAAAAACATGAAGGGGTGGCTATTGTTTACGTTCATATCTCAATTCTTTTACATTTAGAAATATGTCTCTCTCTCTCTCTCTCTCTCTCTCTCTCTCTCTCTCTCTCTCTCTCTCTCTCTCTCTCTCTCTGTGTGAATTGATCGCATTGACTGTTAGAATTGTATTCAGGATGAAAGCCAGTCCATCACCACAGTTTCTGTAAAATACAGAGAAACGCTCGAACTTCCAGTCAAAGTTTGCTGGGGTAATGATGGAGCACAAAGTGGGTCTGGCGCCGTATATCAGTGTATACTTCGTTGATATGATAATTTCAAACATTGCAATCAATAAATACTATTTATAGCTGTGATCTAATGTAGCGAGGAAATTTTTTCAAAAAATTATGAAATATAAATTGGTATTGTGTTGAAATGAGGTTACTTTCTGAAGATGCTAATGCTAGCTGATGTAGTTTCAGTGGCGAAATTTTAGAGATATGTTTATATTTACATCACTCTTACGATGAAAAAACTACGTGTTATCGATAAAATTGAATTCAGATACAACTTGTGTGTGTTCTGTGTGTATTTTTTGTGTATTATGTGTGTGTTCTGTGTGTGTTTTGTGTGTTCTGTGTGTATTTTTTGTGTATTATGTGTGTGTTCTGTGTGTATCCTTTGTGTGTTCTGTGTGTATTCTGTGTGTATTTTTTGTGTGTTCTGTGTGTATTCTGTGTGTATTTTTTGTGTATTATGTGTTGGTTCTGTGTGTGTTCTGTGGGTTTTTGTGTGTGTGTGTGTGTGTGTGTGTGTGTGTGTGTGTGTGTGTGTGTGTGTGTGTGTGTGTTTTCTGTGTGTATTCTGTGGTTTAATTGTGTGACTGCGCATTCAGCACTATTAGATCGCAATTTATTTTTGTATTCCTCCGCGGCCTCTGGTGTAAACAATATGGTAGGGGCCAACGTAACGATATAACTCAGTTTGCGACCCTTCAATCAGCATCACAGGGGCGTGGCAACGATTTGAGCTGAATATTTTTAAATTTCATATATTCATTTTTTTTTAATTTTTAATGTTTACAATGCTTATTTCTGTTTTATATTTTTATTTATGGGTATTTCTAATGATCAACCGAAATTTGAATATCGGTTGTTGGGGTTCACGTGAGATACAACACTCATAATTGTTTGTTATGTAAACAAGGCTCGTACCATGCTTTTTTTTTACATATGGATTATTGAATAGAAACTATCATGTTTAAAACAAAATGAGATGTAATATATTTAACCCATGTAAACAAAAGCATGGCATCAGTCTTGTTTACATAACAAAGAATCCTGAGCTCTGTATCTCTCTTGTAACTCAACAACTGACATTCAAATTTTTGCTGACAATTAGAAATACCTTAGTTAAGCATTCTGAACCAAAAAAATGAAATTTGAAAATCTTTAGCTCGAATCCATGCTTCTTTAACGGTTACAAATAAGAAAGGACAAGATAATTATTCCTACATCACGACCTTGAAACCGCCATCAACGTTCCCAAATCAATTGAAAGACATACGTATCCCTAATTCACAGTGTCGTTATTATCTGACGACACAGTTTTCATTATGAAGCTAAATTGTGGCATGAGGAATCTGGTTAAACGATTTCCTCAGACGTCAGTGCCTCAGCCAATCAAAATACACATTACAAAAAACATCGATCAAAATTTATGCAGTATGGCCCCTGTAACTGCAAAGTGTTAAGCTATTTTCCCGGCTCGATATTCTCGAGATGGCATTGTGATGCAACACATTATTTAAAGACTTTAAATTTTAAGTTATTCTAAAATAAAATCGTATTGAAATGTAAACATTACCAGTGACTGATTTATTCTGTTACAAACTGCACTTAGAATAGCGATCTGCCCATCTCATCTTATTGCTGCTTTTCATTTGTTGATGAAACCAAGATTAATGCAGAACATCGAAAGTTTTATGTGTCTAATATTACACAAATCTGCAAGAAAGTAGTTACTTTAATCTATTCATAATTAGATGATCCGTTGGAATGATGCAAAATGTTATTGTCCTGCTTTAATTTTTATTGGTATTCAGTGATTAATTGGTGTTATATTCAAAACTTATAAAAATCTTACAAGTTATTTGAGATCAATAACGGTATAACAAAGTGTTATTTTTAGATACTATTAAGATTGCTAAGACTTAAAATTATTTTTGTGGTGTCTTTTAGTACTCCCAGTACTATGATTTGTGTATTGTCGTTCCACTATGCCGTCTCATCATCATCGTCGTCATCACCATGTTGGTTGGTTTAACGTAAACATTCTTCGAATGATTAATATTTTGACATCCGCAAATCTTTCATGAATTATTATTGATAAAAACAGTAATATACCACAAAGTTCTGGTTGATTATGTGCTTATGAATGCTGAATTACATGTACAACAGACCCTAAATCTAAACGCAGTTTTGTCTTGTGTTTTATCCTAAGTTTTAAGATTTGAATCTATCTTGATGTCTGATTTTTTCCCTCAAGTAGGACTGAGGCATTCTGTCTGAAATAAAGAAAAACTGCTGACAAATTAGATGACTCAGAAACGAAATTCCGTATTTTGTTATTTTGTAATTGTCCAGCTTGAATGCAGAAAAATACGAGCTTGAAAGAGTTTCTTATCGACAAAGTGTCGAAAATAACGCCTCATGTCTCCTGTGATCACGTACCAGTAAGAGGGAATCATATACAAGTCTCTCAAATAGAAATGTGGACAATAATATATATATTTTTTAATTTTTCAATTTAAGAGATAAGGTACGGGATACAATGACGCGTGACAAGATGAATTTGATTGTACGCTTTTATGGAACTTGTAATTCCAAACATCATATGGCAATTACATGTAGTTATTCAAACTATGCTTTAATAAAAGCATAAAAATAAATTTGTGACTGTGTAATAACTGGAAAGTTATCAAGTGCACCACAAAAGAAAAACACGGCTCTATGGGAGAGGGAACGTTCGTGTGCTTGCCGCCAAGTAGAGGACAATTGATGAATAAGATTGCAGAGTTAACGTTCACCATAACGTCACCATCTGATAAAAGTGGCGAAAAGCACGTGTTCACTAAATTTATAGAAATCTTTTGCATCCATCGATTACAATAATGATCGAAAAATTGTATTTATTTTTCTTTGTTATTAGTTAATGGGTGTCAAAATGAATCCATGGTTTGATACATTCAAACGATAATGGCACAAACACATGCTACGTTAATTCAATTAAAACGGTAACGGTGGTAACAGCTAATTACAGGCACTCATTATCAACCATCAAAAATCTATCTGACAAAACCTTGACAAAATAAAGACAATGATTATGTTTTAATTTGTTCCATTATTAAATGCTACTTAACTAAGTCTCCAGTAAGACGAGGAATTCCTAAAATGACAAAATCACATTCTGTTAAGCAATCTGCTACTCTCATTATCATTCCAGTAACTCGTTCTTGAGTGCGGCTTTGTCCCCATGTTGAGGATGATACCTAACATGTAGCTAACATGCTGCCTCTCTCATGTTTGAAACAACAGGTCACGTATCTCTGGGTAAAATGAGAATGCGTGAAATCGTTGTCCCATAAGAGAAGATTCAACCTTGACCTTCATAAATGGTCTAGACCTTTATCAGTCAATTGACTTTGGGTTTGACTCCTCAATTCACAAAACATGAAGTTGTCATCTAACGCAAATCATGAAGTCCTCATCTAACGCAAATCATGAAGTCCTCATCTAACATAAATCATGAAATCCTCATCTAACATAAATCATGAAATCCTCATCTAACATAAATCATGAAGTCATCTAACATAAATCATGAAGTCCTCATCTAACATAAATCATGAAGTCCTCATCTAACATAACTCATGAAGTCATCTAACATAAATCATGAAGTCCTCATCTAACATAAATCATGAACTCCTCCTCTAACATAAATCATGAAGTCATCTAACATAAATCATGAAGTCCTCCTCCAACATAAATCATGAAGTCCTCTAACATAAATCATGAAGTCCTCCTCTAACATAAATCATGAAGTCCTCCTCTAACATAACTCATGAAGTCCTCCTCTAACATAAATCATGAAGTCATCTAACATAAATCATGACGTCCTCCTCTAACATAACTCATGAAGTCCTCCTCTAACATAACTCATGAAGTCCTCCTCTAACATAAATCATGAAGTCCTCCTCTAACATAAATCATGAAGTCCTCCTCTAACATAAATCAATGGTCATGACAAAATTTAATGACAAATAGAGAGGCATACAGACAAACTAAAACCAATATCCTCCAATATCTTTGCTCAATAAAAATCATAGCTATGGTAGGGACATAGTCTTTATTAGCAGACATGTGCACTATAGTGTTATGTCATCTCTTGCAGTCTGTCTGTTTATATATCTGTCTGTCTGTATCTATCTATCTGTCTGTCTGTCTGTCTGTCTGTCTGTATCTATCTATCTGTCTGTCTGTCTGTCTGTCTGTATCTATCTATCTGTCTGTCTGTCTGTATCTATCTATCTGTCTGTCTGTCTGTCTGTCTGTATCTATCTATCTATCTGTCTGTCTGTCTGTATCTATCTGTCTGTCTGTCTGTCGAGCTGTATCTATCTATCTGTCTGTCTGTATCTATCTATCTGTCTGTCTGTCTGTCTGTCTGTATCTATCTATCTGTCTGTCTGTATCTATCTATCTGTCTGTCTGTATCTATCTATCTGTCTGTCTGTCTGTCTGTCTGTATCTATCTATCTGTCTGTCTGTCTGTCTGTCTGTATCTATCTATCTGTCTGTCAGTCTAGCTGTCTGTCTATTTATCTGTCAGTCGTCTGTCCGTCGGTCTGTTTGCCGTTCTGTCTGTCTGTCTGTCGTCCTGTCCATCTGTTTGATTGTCTATTTATCTGATATTTGTCTGTTTGATGTGTGATTTTCATGGCTACTGATTTTTGACGATATGAAAATCTTGAATTTTTTAAATTGTGAAAATATGTTAAATGCTTCATTGAAGAACTCAGTCTCTCCACTAATATACAGCGCATAATAGCTGCGATTATTTTTACAATGGAGTAAATAGAGAAGGAGTAAGCATTTCCTATTGACTGGTCACACCTACTGTGAGCCCTCTATCTTGATTAGGTAAACGGAATATGTAGTTAAAGTCAGTGTGTAAAGAACGGCCTAACGATTGGTACCAAACACGTCAAACAGCATTTGACCTAACAAATCTAAATCTGCACTACATGAGAATGTCGAGTATAGCATATTTCTTGATTGTTCTTCGGAAGATCTATATGTTTATTTATAAAATCAAATGTAAAATAAATAGCCCTCATTCAGACTCAGGGCATCACAGTGTGTGTTCTTGAATATACAATACCACAGAAAGTTTTTTAATCTAAACATTTCAACCACGAGATTCCAGAGAAGACGATTAAAAAACATTTATATTTCCATTTCTAGGAATCCTTTATTGGCTCTTGTCTGACCCCGGAACATGATTTGGAAAAAAAAATCTAAATCTGCACTATTCAGCAATGTAGCGATATTCCATTATATACGATCTAGTTTGCCAATACAACTTGTCAATGGGTCGAACGCTGTCTGATATGTTTCATACAAGTCGACAGGGGATGTTTACTCCTCCTAGGCACCTGATTCCACCTCTTGTTCTTGTCATTTCTGCATATATCTCTATGTTAAAACCTTATTTTGAAGATCATACGAGGGTTGTTCGATATGTAATGTGTATTGTATATCTCAAAATATCACTCAAATAGTGAAATAAACATTATATCCCTTCAAAGTATTCTCCGCGGTTTGAAATACTTACTTTCAATCTCTGAATCCATATCTGAAATGCGTCACAGTACGCTGATTTAGGTAGACCTCTGAGGCACTGACTGATGGTTGAGCTAAGGGCTTATCGGGACTTGTAACGACGACCAGAACGTTTTAAGTTTTGAAAAAAGAAAAAGTCGCATGGGGTTAGATCTGGGGAATATGGTGAGTGTGGCACGACGGTAATCTTCCCCGACTTCAAAAATTGCCTAAATCATGACACAGGGTGTCGTTTATATAATATTTATTGAGCTATTTTAGCATAACATCTCGGTAATACCGACCTGTAACACTTTTGCCCTTCAGCACCGGAATTTGTACGACTATACCATCACATGAGATGAATATGCAATAAAGAACCTTGTTTGTGCTTATGGTTCTTTTGGCAACTACAGGCCCTCTACCGTGTTTAGCTAGCCATATTTTGTTTCCACATGTTCTTACTGGTTCGACATAGTGAAGCCATGTTTCGTCACTGTAACAATGTTTGCAAATTGTCTTTGATTGAATTTGGGAAACATTTTGAGCAATTGCTTAGCATTTTGTACTCGTGCCCATTTTTGGTCATATGTCAATATATTCGGTATCCATCTGGCAGAAATCTTTCGTACCTTCAAAATACGCTTCAAAATGAAATGCACCCGCGATAACGATATGCCAACAGCTTTGGTAATATCACGTATCGTGTACCTGCCATAACTTTCAATTATTTCCCTGACTTTTGAGACATTTGCCTGGCATGTTACAGTCACAGGTCGGTCAGATCTTGCAGCATCTTTGACGGACTCTGTGCTAGTTAGACATTTCTTTCTCCACCTACGAACTGTCTCATAAGGTACCTTATCAGACCCATAAACTTCCCCCAATTCAGTAAAAATCTGTATTACCAAATGATCGAGTTCTGTGCGAACTTTTATATAAGCTCTAATTTCTTCAATATTCTCAACCCGTTTCTATACCGTTGACAAGGTATTGAATAGAGTATTTCAGGAGTATCATCATCCACGAAATCGTACAAAGCGTTATTGCGCTGTGATATAATACAGTCCTCATATAGGACCTCTAATGTTCCTTTAGGGAATTTCATTTCTCTTTGGAGAAAACTTGAAGTGCAAAAATTTAAAAAACCCTATGAGAAAAATTCAAGGATTTCGATAGGATTTTGCTAAAATATAAATTGTTAGAATCCTATATTTCTCACTGGTCTGGTGACGTTCACCTGTGCCAATGACTACTTAGAGGATTTATGCCTCCACCCCTTTCCACCACAAATTTACAGGATAACGGGAGTAAAACGCCAGATTTCTCAAAATGGCTGAGTGGTTTGGCTAACACTTGACTTTCTCTTTTGGGTCTTCCCTTTTGAAATCCTGGATCCGCCACTGATGGCTGTTTGTAAGAGTGGTTTGAAATTATTTAGATGCTGGTCCGATGAACGTAAACTATTAACTTTTATTTTCAAGTGAGGTAGAGGCACGATGGGCGCCTATTCGCAAATTTATGTGTTCAGTGTTCTTGTTCACTGTTTTACACAGGTTAAATGATTGTTCCTTTAACCTTGTTTTTCAAGGCCAGACAGGGGTAAATCAACTCGGGGGTGTATTCGTCAATGGCAGACCACTTCCAGAGCACGTCAGGCGCCGAATCGTTGAACTTGCACATATGGGAGTCAGGCCATGTGACATTTCCCGCCAACTTTTGGTTTCACACGGCTGTGTCAGCAAAATTTTGACGAGATATTATGAGACTGGATCCATCAAACCGGGTTCAATAGGTGGAAGCAAACCAAAGGTATCAATCATATAAAAAAAATGAATCCAAAGAAAATATTTGAGAATGTGCTATTCAATTTCAAAGTAAAAAAGTTTGAAGTAACGTACACAATGTCGTTATTCAAGCTGCATACACTATCTGACGTTATTTTACCATTATATGCTTTAAAATAATAAAATTATATCTGAATATTGTGTTGTGCACATCTTATTTATAGCAAGTTGCCACGCCCTATATTATCAAACGTATACTGGACATCAAACGTCAACATCCGGGTAGTTTTGCTTGGGAAATCCGTGACCAGCTCCTGACGCTTGGAATCTGTGACGAGCAAACCATTCCCAGCGTTAGTTCTATAAATAGAATCCTCAGAAACTCCGGAACTTTTTCCCTTGGATATCATGCGGATGACATCTTGGGATACCAGTCCATCTATGGTCGCTACCAAGGGGTTCCGAGTATGCTGGGGACTTCCTGTGCAGAGACAAATAGTTTCTCATTGGCTGTTCCCGGCCTATCATACCCAAGACTAGTAGAACAGATTAATGATGACCGTAAAGGCGCCAATGAAACAGAAACTGATGACGAGGCTGTGACAGAAGAAGGTAACCACGTGCACACTGTTAGAGTAGCCTATTGTCGGTCAATATCTAAAGGAAGCGTTTGTTTTAATCAGCATTAATTTTACACTGTAATGTTCCGTTGACATACCTAATGGGTGCTGTCAGAAACTTAATTACAACACAATTTTACATTTAATTCACCCAGTAAATATTATTTTACATCCACCCGGTAAATTTAATATTACAACCCCCACCATTGATTTTTTGGTACACTCAGTCAGTAAACGTTTTGTTAAACACAAAATTCAGTTACACCTACCCAGAAAATTTACAGCCACCCTGAAAGTTTACACCCACCCTGAAAATTTACACCCAACCAGAAAAGTTACACCCACCCAGAAAATTTACACCTACACAGAGAATTTACACCTACCCAGTATATTTTATAGTACATACATCCAGTCAATTTTATACTACACCCATTCAGTAAATCTTATATTACCCACACAGCACATTCAATAAATGTTATATTATACAAACAGTACATTCAGTAAATGTTATATTACCCACACAACACATTCAATAAATCTTATATTACCCATGCAGCACATTCAATGTTCGCAATACGATAGCACCTACTACTTCCACCCATCATACTTCTCCCGAAATTCCTCGACGCCGTGATAATTTAAACAGCTGTTAAAACTTGAGCCTAAAAACCTTTATAGAAAAGCAGACAAGTGGGCGATGTTCAGTGATTATAGGTTGTTTTGACCTTCAGACTAACAAGTAGGGGCTTAAAATCTCATTAAAATAGTTCGCATTTACTTCATTAATGTCAGTAGTTTTGAAATTGTAATGTTCTGTGGTTCTAGAAAAATAACTTTGTTATAGATTCCATCTTTTTTAATATCATTTTTGACAAAGAAAAAGCAACAATATGGCAAATGTTGGTAGAAATCCACAAATGATTCGAGTCTAATCCGAGTAATGGATTTGCGTCCATTAACTCTGAAATCTGGTCGCCAAGTTGATCTCGCGAAAAACGATCGATTATATTAAAAAATTATCATAACTGCTCCTTTTTAAGTTATATAAAGAAACATCAAGAAAGACAATTTTTCTTCAGATCGTTAGAAATTCGTTACGCTACGATTATTAAGCATATCGGAGAGGCACGAGGCCGCTTAACTCCTGCCAAAATCTATCAGATGCACCTTTGATGTATTCACATCACAAAGTATACACTGTACCGTCATTAAACATGGTCCCTTACATCATATCAAATAAGACTTTGGTTTGGGAGTCAAATCAAAGACATTGGATGGGCAATTTGGTGTTTCGCCCCATTAAATTCCCCTAGTTACGGTGATTAAATGTTTATCACACATTGAAGAGGGTTAAGCAATTACCCACAACGCTTTGTGGAATTATGACATCAAAAGAAGATTGAGTTTATGAGTTTTGATGTTTTGTGTAATTATGAAATTCGCTTTTTTTTTTTTTTTTAAAAATCTTTATTCCTGTTTTTTACACTAAAAAGAGAAACTGCAGTTTGTCATTTTTCTCTTTTTTTACCGGAAAATATTTGTGTAATTATATTTTTCAGATAGTTTATTAACACGTCAGTGCAATTTTTCTACATATACCGTGAAATTATACGGAGACGGTCCGTATATAATTCCCTTATCACACTCCCGGGAACAATCGGTTTTTAAATTGATTTGACATAAAGTGAAGTGCAAACCGTATATATCATGTTCCACTTGAGTATTTTAATAGCTATATCGATTTAGTGTCTCTTGATATAACAAAACAGCGAAAGCAACAAGATAACGACATCCAGTATCAGCAACAACAACATGAAATATCAACAAAGAACTATATAAAGCGCCATAAACACCAACATTACCAAAGCAACATCAACATCACCCATATAGCAATACCGACACAACATACAACAACAAACTACACAAAATACCGACACAACATACAACAACAACCTAAACAAAATACCGACACAACATACCACAACAAACTACACAAAATACCGACACAACATACAACAACAAACTACTCAAAATATCGACACAACATACAACAACAACCTACACAGAATACCGACACAACATACAACAACAACATACACAGAATACCGACGCAACATACAACAACAACCTACACAGAATACCGACAAGACATACAACAACAAACTACACAGAATACCGACACAACATACAACAACAAACTACACAAAATACTGACACAACATACAACAAACTACACAAAATACCGACACAACATACAACAAACCACACAAAATACCGACACAACATAAAACAATAAACTACACAAAATTACGACACAACATACCACAACAAACTACACAAAATACCGACACAACATACATCAAACTACACAAAATACCGACACAACATACAACAACAAACTACACAGAATACCGACACAACATACCACAACAAACTACACAAAATACCGACACAACATACCACAAAAACTACACAAAATACCGACACAACATACCACAAAAACTACATAAAATACCGACACAACATACCACAAAAACTACACAAAATACTGACACAACATACCACAAAAACTACATAAAATACCGACACAACATACCACAAAAACTACACAAAATACCGACACAACATACCACAAAAACTACATAAAATACCGACACAACATACCACAAAAACTACACAAAATACCGACACAACATACAACAACAACCTACACAGAATACCGACACAACATACCACAACAAACTACACAAAATACCGACACAACATACCACAAAAACTACACAAAATACCGACACAACATACCACAAAAACTACATAAAATACCGACACAACATACAACAACAAACTACACAAAATACCGACACAACATACCACAAAAACTACATAAAATACCGACACAACATACCACAAAAACTACACAAAATACCGACACAACATACAACAACAAACTACACAGAATACCGACACAACATACCACAACAAACTACACAAAATACCGACACAACATACCACAAAAACTACATAAAATACCGACACAACATACCACAACAAACTACACAAAATACCGACACAACATACCACAAAAACTACACAAAATACCGACACAACATACAACAACAAACTACACGAAATACCGACACAACATACAACAACAAACTACACAGAATACCGAAACTACATACAACAACAAACTACACAAAATACCGACACAACATACAACAACAACCTACACAAAATACTGACACAACATACCACAAAAACTACACGAAATACCGACACAACATACCACAACAAACCACACAAAATACCGACAAAACATACAACAACAAACTACACAAAATACCGACACAACATACAACAACAAACTACACAGAATACCGACACAACATACAACAACAAACTACACAAAATACCGACACAACATACCACAACAAACCACACAAAATACCGACAAAACATACAGCAACAAACTACACAAAATACCGACACAACATACAACAACAAACTACACAGAATACCGACACAACATACAACAACAAAATACACAAAATACCGACACAACATACAACAACAACCTATACAAAATACCGACACAACATACCACAAAAACTACACAAAATGCCGACACAACATACAACAACAACCTACACAAAATACCGACACAACATACAACAACAAACTACACAAAATACCGACACAACATACCACAACAAACTACACAAAATACCGACACAACATACAACAACAACCTATACAAAATACGGACACAACATACCACAAAAAACTACACAGAATACCGACACAACATACCACAACAAACTACACAAAATACCGACACAACATACCACAAAAACTACACAAAATACCGACACAACATACCACAAAACTACATAAAATACCGACACAACATACCACAAAAACTACACAAAATACTGACACAACATACCACAAAAACTACATAAAATACCGACACAACATACCACAAAAACTACACAAAATACTGACACAACATACCACAAAAACTACATAAAATACCGACACAACATACCACAAAAACTACACAAAATACCGACACAACATACAACAACAACCTACACAGAATACCGACACAACATACCACAACAAACTACACAAAATACCGACACAACATACCACAAAAACTACACAAAATACCGACACAACATACCACAAAAACTACATAAAATACCGACACAACATACAACAACAAACTACACAAAATACCGACACAACATACCACAAAAACTACATAAAATACCGACACAACATACCACAAAAAACTACACAAAATACCGACACAACATACAACAACAAACTACACAGAATACCGACACAACATACCACAACAAACTACACAAAATACCGACACAACATACCACAAAAACTACACAAAATACCGACACAACATACCACAAAAACTACATAAAATACCGACACAACATACCACAACAAACTACACAAAATACCGACACAACATACCACAAAAACTACACAAAATACCGACACAACATACAACAACAAACTACACGAAATACCGACACAACATACAACAACAAACTACACAGAATACCGAAACTACATACAACAACAAACTACACAAAATACCGACACAACATACAACAACAACCTACACAAAATACTGACACAACATACCACAAAAATTACACGAAATACCGACACAACATACCACAACAAACCACACAAAATACCGACAAAACATACAACAACAAACTACACAAAATACCGACACAACATACAACAACAAACTACACAGAATACCGACACAACATACAACAACAAACTACACAAAATACCGACACAACATACCACAACAAACCACACAAAATACCGACAAAACATACAGCAACAAACTACACAAAATACCGACACAACATACAACAACAAACTACACAGAATACCGACACAACATACAACAACAAAATACACAAAATACCGACACAACATACAACAACAACCTATACAAAATACCGACACAACATACCACAAAAACTACACAAAATGCCGACACAACATACAACAACAACCTACACAAAATACCGACACAACATACAACAACAAACTACACAAAATACCGACACAACATACCACAACAAACTACACAAAATACCGACACAACATACAACAACAACCTATACAAAATACCGACACAACATACCACAAAAACTACATAAAATACCGACACAACATACAACAACAAACTACACAGAATACCGACACAACATACAACAACAAACTACACAAAATACCGACACGACATACAACAGCAACCTACAAAAAATACTGACACAACATACAACAAAAAACTGCACAAAATACTGATACAAAATACAACAAGAAATTACACAAAATACTGATACAACATACAACAACAAACTAACAAAATAACATGGTACATTTACATGACAAAATAAAAACAACATAAACACGAAAGCAATAACAGCAATAGCAACATCAACACGATAGTAGCAACAACGAAACCCCATAACAACAAAGCAGACAAGAAAGACATCACCATCAAATCCATTGATCGGTCACTGTTTACTTTTCATCAACACTATACATAACAATTCAAAACCACAAAACTACACACAACAATCTACAAACACAAAACTACACACAACAATCCACAAACACAAAACTACACACAACAATCCACAAATACAAAACTACACACAACAATCTACAAACACAAAACTACACACAACAATCTACAAACACAAAACTACACACAACAATCCACAAACACAAAACTACACACAACAATCCACAAACACAAAACTACACACAACAATTCAAAACCACAAAACTACACACAACAATCCACAAACACAAAACTACACACAACAATCCACAAACACAAAACTACACACAACAATCCACAAACACAAAACTACACACAACAATCCACAAACACAAAACTACACACAACAATCCACAAACACAAAACTACACACAACAATCCACAAACACAAAACTACACACAACAATCTACAAACACAAAACTACACAGAACAATCTACAAACACAAAACTACACACAACAATCTACAAACACAAAACTACACACAACAATCCACAAACAACAAAACTACACACAACAATCTACAAACACAAAACTACACACAACAATCCACAAACACAAAACTACACACAACAATCCACAAACAACAACACTACACACAACAATCCACAAACACAAAACTACACACAACAATCCACAAACACAAAACTACACACAACAATCCACAAACACAAAACTACACACAACAATCCACAAACACAAAACTACACACAACAATCCACAAACACAAAACTACACACAACAATCCACAAACACAAAACTACACACAACAATCCACAAACACAAAACTACACACAACAATCTACAAACACAAAACTACACACAACAATCCACAAACACAAAACTACACACAACAATCCACAAACACAAAACTTCACACAACAATCCACAAACACAAAACTACACACAACAATCCACAAACACAAAACTACACACAACAATCTACAAACACAAAACTACACACAACAATCCACAAACACAAAACTACACACAACAATCTACAAACACAAAAGTACACACAACAATCCACAAATACAAAACTACACACAACGATCTACAAACACAAAACTACACACAACAATCCACAAATACAAAACTATACACAACAATCCACAAACAACAACACTACACACAATAATCCACAAACAACAACACTACACACAACATTCCACAAACAACAACACTACACACAACAATCCACAAACACAAAACTACACACAACAATTCAAAACCACAAAACTACACACAACAATCCACAAACACAAAACTACACACAACAATCCACAAACACAAAACTACACACAACAATCCACAAACACAAAACTACACACAACAATCCACAAACACAAAACTACACACAACAATCCACAAACACAAAACTACACACAACAATCCACAAACACAAAACTACACACAACAATCTACAAACACAAAACTACACAGAACAATCTACAAACACAAAACTACACACAACAATCTACAAACACAAAACTACACACAACAATCCACAAACAACAAAACTACACACAACAATCTACAAACACAAAACTACACACAACAATCCACAAACACAAAACTACACACAACAATCCACAAACAACAACACTACACACAACAATCCACAAACACAAAACTACACACAACAATCCACAAACACAAAACTACACACAACAATCCACAAACACAAAACTACACACAACAATCCACAAACACAAAACTACACACAACAATCCACAAACACAAAACTACACACAACAATCCACAAACACAAAACTACACACAACAATCCACAAACACAAAACTACACACAACAATCTACAAACACAAAACTACACACAACAATCCACAAACACAAAACTACACACAACAATCCACAAACACAAAACTTCACACAACAATCCACAAACACAAAACTACACACAACAATCCACAAACACAAAACTACACACAACAATCTACAAACACAAAACTACACACAACAATCCACAAACACAAAACTACACACAACAATCTACAAACACAAAAGTACACACAACAATCCACAAATACAAAACTACACACAACGATCTACAAACACAAAACTACACACAACAATCCACAAATACAAAACTATACACAACAATCCACAAACAACAACACTACACACAATAATCCACAAACAACAACACTACACACAACATTCCACAAACAACAACACTACACACAACAATCCACAAACACAAAACTACATACAAGAATCCAAAACAGCATTATACACAGCAATCCAATGAAAATAACAAAAATATAGCATAACGAGAGCAAACAGAACTACAAAAAAACTACAGAACAGCAACAACAACAACAAACACAAGACACAAAACATCGACATTCATAACAACAATAACATATACTACAACAGAATAACAAAACCATTGACAAAAATAACAACATACCAGAATACATTTAACAAAATGTCGACATTTATAACAACAATAACAAATACCACAACAGAATAACAAAACCATCGACAAAAATAACAACATACCACAACAGAATGACAAAAATATAGACAACAATAATAACTTGCCACAACATTATAGCAAAAACAACCAAAACAATATAATTCGTATACAGGGCTGTTTATGAGTACCTTAAAAACGAACTAACGAGCGTGAAAAATAACAAATACACAACCCATTTAAACAACAGTAAAGTGGCAATTTACACGTTCTAACAATAGTCCGGGTGTTCCAAATCAATAGACAATCCCCAGACTAATAAATTATGTCATGAAATATAATGAAATTTGGCATATTCAGATACGCAACCGAGAATCCGGAGAAATCACTTTGATCTCTGAAAATTCAACCTGCCACTGCAAATGTTGAATTTGTTATCACAAGTGTTAGGGTGTACTTACTCCCTGACATCGGTGATCCTTATAATTACACAGGCCATCGCTGGCTAGTTATTAGCGATTTCAGTGTCTTCAATGATATACTTTTTGAGGGTCATGCACGGAGAAGACTAATTTTGATTATACCAATCCAAAATATTAGCTGAATGTTGATACAATTGTGTGTATCTATTGAGAATAGAAGTAAAAATTTCTTTTAAAGACACTTTCGATGATACCGACTTTGATTAAAATATTCTATATACAACCTATTATGAAAAGACTAAGGCAACGAACAGTGTCGTAATTCCTTTTGAAAATACAGATCCGAGAAATGGGAAAACCCGGACCTCTGGACATACCAGAGCTAGATCAGGTGCCGAGGGAGGGTAGACATAGCACGTCTACCAGTCACACCTGCCAAGTCATACGTAATCAGAATCAGTGTGCCTAGAACGCCCTAACAATTAGTATCAAACACATCAGATATTACTTGTCCTAATGAAAGGTTGTATTAGATCGTTATAACGACCATAGAATTGCGAAATGCTGACTTTAGACGAGACTGTAGAAACGCCTGTAACATCAACTCGTTTGATAGTAGCCTGCCACATTTAAAAACTGATCATAAGCAGCAAAAGATATTGCGTATCGAATCAGTTAAGAGATAAAAACACCATATGCAGGTGATATTTGAACATTGCTACATAGATAAGAAAAGATGACGATGGAGAAACTGAAGTCATCTCGTTTATCATAAAGTGGAGTTGGCAGTTTGCCGTCACTTATTGTCAATAAAATACCTAACTACTTAGCAGATGTGGAAGACTCTTTAGTGTATTTTATTTCAAGTTCGATGGGATATATCCAATCAATATATGAATGAAAATAAACATTGTTAATAGAAAAACATCGTCAATATATCTAATGTCGAACTGAAGGCCAAAGCAAGATATTTCTCCTATGTAAAAACTTTTGAATAAATTCTGCTTCATAAGAATATAAAAAAAACAGGTCACCTAAAGGAGCACAATTCGTGCCCATGGGAATTCCAGCAGGTTGTTGGAAGACCCGATCACCAAAGACTACGACAATTTTGTCAATGAAGAACTCTAGTATCTTTTCAATATCAACTTCAGAGCATTTGTGCGTGGAGTCAGAGTGGTGTTTAACAAAATAATTTGCATGACTGATCACTAGATAGGGATATTTCTTTTTACCACTTTTGATAAAGAAGTAACTGTCTATGATGTCAACAAACGTCTAGTCTTTAATTTATCATGAGGTATGGTCATGTCAAATGTTGTACAGTCATGCGTTTTAATGTTATTTGTTTGAGAAAAGTTTTGCGATTTCAAATTTACTAAAGGTTCTTTAAAAATTTTTATAATCCACAATCTGATTTACATCACTTCTAGCATATGTAGTGGCACAATACGTTTGATGTTTCTCCTTCTCAGCAGTTATTATTTTTGTAAGGAGCAAAGACGGGGCCTTGGTGGAACATGTACTGTATCCAGCAATTTATCTTTGTAAGGGTTTTTGTGGAGGTTATATAGTAGTACATATCGACTGACCATTAAGAATCATCTTCACTGAACATGGCTATGCCGATAAGAATATACAAATAAATTATACTAACATGATGTTTCAAGGATTTCAAAAGTATCGTTTCAAATCAAAATTTTGCAAATTCTGTGGTCGTTATTATGATCCTATTTACAAATACAACTTTTCATTAGGTCGAATGCTGTCTGACGTGTTTCATACGAAATGTTACGCCGTTTTTTACACACCGATTTCGGCTAGGTATTATTCCGGCTCTTGGTAGTTGTGACCGGTGAATGGGGGCACTTACCCCTACGCATCTGATTCCGCCTCTGGTGTGTCTAGGGACCGTGTTTGCCCTACTCTTAATTTTGTATTCTTTATGAGATTTATAAGATTGATCACTGTTATCTGTACGATTCATGAACATGAACGGGCAGTTCGAAGATACAAATTATGCTTACATGAAAAGTACAGACACAACAGTCATTGCATGAAACAAATTATATAAAGTATTCCTCATGTTACAGAGCTGTGTTACAAACACAGTGTTTACAGTGAACTTTCCTGATGACAGCAGATTGGGAGGGAAAGTTTCTGTTAAGTTCTCTATCAGCTTTCTACACTTTTTTCTGTTTTACAGTTACATCAAAAGAAAATGAATCAAAGGACAACAAAAGTGACGACGAATTTAAGATTGAGGAGAGGTTTCCCAGCCTTTTGGGGAAAATGAAGACTTCACATGTTTTGAATAAATCAGGCAGAGACAACAAAGCAATGGAGTTTCTGGATAGCACTTCTGATGTAGGTACGCCATGTAAAATAGATCACCCAGTTGTGAACGATAGATCCAAGGAAATGTCTGAGGACAGTCCAAGAGTTGATATGGATATTCTCAAAAACAAATCTCTCCAGGATACTTACTTCTCAAAATGTTTAACATCCATCAGCAATAAAGCTGTGAGTGCGCCATCACCAAACGGAACAATTTATCATCCATACGCGAGATACAGCACATCCTCACGTGGTCATGACATCACTCCTTACGTCATCCCAAGATTGTGCATGTTCCCAGAAAGATTATCTCCTTACGCACATTCCCTTCATTCCCTTGCGGAGTCCAGACTATCGCCCCTCAGTCGAAGTATCGAGCCGCGTTTGTTTAAGCACAATTCTCTGAATTTGAAGTAGTGTATATTACATACTTCATACTAATTTGTTTATGTGATGGAATATTGTCAAAAGTTGTCAAATAAACCTGTTCTGTGTCAAATAGAATTTGGACAATAAAATGGAAAATTACTACTAGTTTGTTTCTATCATCAGCATTATGTATAGGTCTAGGTACGTTCTAGAGAGATAAAAAAAAAACGAGGCATACTTGTACATTTATGACAATGAAAAAAAAAACATTATCAAAATACTTTATTGTAAATATCAAATCACATACATTCTAATGTTGCATATTCACATATATAGATAATTTTTAAACATATATGATAAAAACGTCAGCAATATATTTACTTCACACAAATCCAGGTGAATTATCAAGAGTTTCATATATTGTACATGGGATTAAGCAAAGCAGGACACAGTGTTGATCTGTATACATGTATAAGGGTTCTCTCTTTGAGATCAGTTTTCATACAATTTCAAGAATGAATATATATATATATATATATATATATATATATATATATATACTTTCTTAAAGCAAATACTGGACAAAAGATTGATTCGGAAAAACGTAATTCGTTATTATAACTAAAAATATATAATGGATAATGGCTGAAATATAGACAAATCGGCATTAAACCGCAAACAATCAGTACAACTTTGAAATGTACAAAATATACATACTATATAGAGTCCTCGTACTTCTGGAACCTCTGATGTTCTGCATTGCTACTGGTTAGGGTTAGTTATACATTGATTGAAACTAAGCGCAAGTTATACACTGTACGTGACACTGTACAAATTCATATCTTTGGGAGCTCCGTTTTTATGCTTATTCGTTGGTGAATCTTTAAGGACAATCAGTCGATTTTTTTTGTTTTGGAGGAATTCTTGAAAATCGAGTCATCACACAAAATTCAACAGAAATAATCGCATCTATTCAATACTATTATAGCATCAGTTTTCGTTACAGGGGAAATGATCCTGCACCTAATGAAGTCTAACTTAACCAAAGCGCTTTCGTGGAATGTCAGGATATGACGACTGCTCATGCGTTTTAAACCTTAACCTGTCGTACAAATGTTAATGTTACCAACAGTTAATGGAATTCTCTGTCAAGGTATATACCTGTAGGGTAGCAAAACTTAACCTTTTTTTCTCAACGTTTTAAATACTACAAAATCATATAGTTTAGTGAAAAACAATTCCCGTTCTTCGTTTGATGAGTTATGAACACACCACTGAGTTTAAATCTGAACTATGATAAAGAATAACAATATTTCAACAACGAAATCACGTTCCCACTAATATGGTTCTATGAAAATAAATTCCTCTACACCAGATAGAGTTTTCACTCACAGTCATGTATATAAACTCACATCATGAAAAGACATAAACTCACATCATGAAAAGACATAAACTCACATCATGAAGATATAAACTCACATCACGAAGACATAAACTCCAACATGAAAAGATGAATGTAATGAAAAATCTTTCCTGTATCTTTTACGCATTTCTCTTTCGAACGTCCCTATTGTTACAAGTTCATGTTTTACAATTTTCGCCCGATTTTGTTTAATATCGATATTCTTGGTAGAATGATATAACGTTTCCATTAGACAATGTCAGTCATACATAACATTCCTTTATACAACAGGGCTGAAATATGTGTACATTTTATCGAATATGTAGCAAATTTAGACACGTTTTACAGCAGGGAGAATCCTAGACCATCATTTCTCAAGTTTACGCGCGAGCGATTAGCAAAGCAACTGTCACTATCCATCTTTACGTCTTCAGATGACGCAGTCAAGGTAGGACCAGCATGGGGAAACCACGAAACGCTTATAGCATTGACCAAACGCGACAGGTGCTTGTTTTGACTATTTCAACTTCATGGTGTGAATGAAAGAATATTGAGAAGGTATACAGCCAGACAATCAAAGGGGAGAACCAGGGAAAAAAACAGAAGAAAACCAGACAAAAATGAGGGGGGGGGGGCAGAAAAAAACCCCAAGAAAAACCAGATAAAACCCAGGGAAAAGAACCAAGAAGAAAAACAGACAAAAATGGGGGGGGGGGGGCAGAAAAAAAAACCAAGAAAAACCATACGAAAACATGGAGAGAGCCAGACAAAAACCAGGGAAAAGAGCCAAGAAGAAAAACAGACAAAAACAAGGGGGAGAACCAGACAAAAACAAAGGAAGAGAATCAGACAAAACAAGGGGAGAACCAGATATAAAAGGGGGATAATCCAGATAAAAATGATGCAACTACACGTAAACAAGGGAGATAACCATAAATAAACAAGGGATACGTATTGCAAAGCAACCTGAAAATAATACACATAAAGAAATTATATGCAAATAAGAAAGCCAAATGATGACTCTCTCTCTCTCTCTCTCTCTCTCTCTCTCTCTCTCTCTCTCTCTCTCTGTTTCATTAGATTATACAATGTTCAGGTTATGTATGGTATATTGTTTGACATCAGAGTGCTAGCTGACCTATACATGTAATTGTATACCTTATCATTATGTTTATTTGTTGATTATTATCAGAATTCATCGTGGGGCCTCCGTGGCCAAGTGGTTAGAGCATCGGGCTCAAAATCACAAAGCCTCTCACCTCTGTCGGCGCGTGTTCGAATCTCGGCCGCGGCGTTATGTGAGCAAGTTTGCCAGTTTACTTGCGGAAGGTCGGTGGTCTCTCCTCCACCAACAAAAACTGGACGCCACCAGATAACTGAAAAATTGTTGAGTGTGGCGGAAAGCAATAATCAATCAATCAATCAATCAGAATTCATCGTGGTTCTTAAAGCTACATATGCCGTGTTAATTGGATCAAAGGGATAAAAAGCACAAGTTTATTAGCAAGATATAAAACCTATACATTCTATGCAAATTTAACTCGCTGGGATTAAAAAGTAACCAAGCTATTTCTATATATTTTCTGAGCCAGTAATGAACGCAGATGTCGATATCTTTGTGATCATGCAATACCGTAAATTGAATTTCGGCGGTAAACAATCACGTGGTTACGCAAACTCGTGGGCAGCCTGCAGACTAATATAGATAGAGAAATGATATAAGACAAAGATAAGACAGTGAAACGGGAAATTTCATGTTAACAAAATTATTCGACTACGTACCGTACACGAAATTCTCTTTTCCAGTAATATTTAGACTATTATTTTTCCCGCGAGCTTTGCGCACATCCACCATCAATGTTACTCCTTCATTTCTTGTTGAATAGATCAGAATTCCGCTTATATAGAAATCTAATTTGTCTAAAGTGTCAAATATAATTGCTTATATAGATATCTTATTTGTCTAAATTGTCAAATATAATTGCTTATATAGATATTTGGTATTTTTGGCTCTTTCAGCTCTTCCAAGTTTGTTCTTATTTCGGAATTCCAACATTTTTGACTTCAGCATCACTGAAGAAACATTATTTATCGAAATGCGCATCTGGTGCATTAAAATTGGTACCTTTTATGTTTTATATCTAATTTGTCTAAAATGTCAGATACACTTATTTTTCATAGTTTATGATATTAACAAGATTTTAGTCCGATTTACAACATTACCGTTTTATACCTTTACGTATGTACATAGATACATGTAAATGTCACAATTCTTCATTTCAGTGTACTTTATCACGTACGAAATTCTGATGTATTACTGATAAGACGTTCGATTGATCGATCAGTATGATTTGATCCACAATGATCGATTTTAATTGAGTTCACATATTCCGCTCCACTCTAGATATGTCTAGATAGCATTTAAATATTGTGTACAATTATCTAGATATGAGCAGATATCATTCTAGATATTGTCTGTCGTCACATCGGCCGCACTTCTTTGGATTACTTTGTTAATGAATGTTTTTATATAGACAGTCCTTGTAAAGTATTTCATCAAAGATGTTTTCTATGTATACAAAACTAAATTACCAATTAGATATATCATTGATAAGATAACAATATTTGTGTGGAGACAATAAACTCTATCAGAACTGGATCTGTTCGCACCTGTAAAGGATGATTCCATCGACATTATGTCCTTACACATTTCAAGATAAGCGCTGAATTGGTGGCTCATTCGCCAACGTGCGATAATGTACTCTCGAATTTCCCCTTGTAAACATGGATGCTTTGACATTTTATATACCGCATCGGCGCATGCTCTTGAACAAGATGTCTTATTCTTGCATTCTGATGTAATTTGCTTTGTGAGTTTTGCTGCTGCCGCGTCTTTTCCTTCTCTGAAATTCTTCCATGGACAATTGTCGTAAATGCCTAAAACCAAACAGGTAACATATTGGTACATCGGAATCAAATTAAGCTTTAGTCGAAACCAATCATACGTAGAAAGCATGAGGGGAAGTAGAAGTTAGCTAACTCCACTTTAAGAACGTTTAGCTAATCAAAAGTTCTAAGAAGGGAGTTTATCTATGAAAACTTATATGTAACAAGGAGAAAACTCCAATGTCCGAATTGCCTAGGATGTTTTGTCTAACGCTTAAAGCGTAGACTATTCATGTGATTACCTTGCAGACGAGGAAGGTAGCGCTTACAGAGAAGCACACTCTTAAATGATGTGCAAAATTGCGTGTAGGATTTCTGTTTCGGATAATACGTCAGAAAGCCGTAGCACATTTCGTCTGTTACACTGTTGCCAAAATAAGTAGTTCTGTTGATTCCAACACTGGAGTATATACAGCTGGTGCGGATCTCATCCCCGGGCCGAATTTCAACAGGTGGATCAAACCTTTAAAAATCCAATTTGCCATTTTGCATTATCAAAACATGGTAATTTTTCATTAAATGCGCTGATTTATAGCAAACAGACTTAAGTAGTACAATTTCTTTGACGTCATCTCTCAGTCGACAAAGATTAAATCAAGTTGCGATTACAAGGTGTCTTACATATTCTTCAAAGACCAATAATTGAAAGATAACGTTTTTCACAACCTGACACCTCGTATTCATTGAAAATTGTCAGACAACACTTACCTGTAGCACATTAGCGAGTTATAGTCCTATTTTTATCGTTTGTGAGTTCTTTAACTATAACCTACCTGTAAAACATTGGAGAGTTATAGTCATATTTCTGGTCGTTTGTGAGGTCCTTAACAAACTGTCCATTTCTGTAAACACTGATCCTCTGTTTTCTTCCTATTGAGATTGAAATAACATGAATGATACATGTGATGGTATTATTAGAAACCGTCAAACTGAGAAAACCATAGTCATTCTGCGTGTAATCGAGGCTGACATTGGTTAATAGTCATTCTGCGTGTAATCGAGGCTGACATTGGTTAATAGTCATTCTGCGTGTAATCGAGGCTGACATTGGTTAATAGTCATTCTGCGTGTAATCGAGGCTGACATTGGTTAATAGTCATTCTGCGTGTAATCGAGGCTGACATTGGTTAATAGTCATTCTGCGTGTAATCGAGGCTGACATTGGTTAATAGTCATTCTGCGTGTAATCGAGGCTGACATTGGTTAATAGTCATTCTGCGTGTAATCGAGGCTGACATTGGTTAATAGTCATTCTGCGTGTAATCGAGGCTGACATTGGTTTTAAAGGACCAGTGCTTTCCTATCTTAATTCATAAAATATTTATTTCATTACTCTGAATAAACGAATTAGGCCTTGACAGTAACGAAGAGAGTGGCCTTGCGTTTAATGAAGAGAGTGACCTTGCGTTTAATGAAGAGAGTGACCTTGCGTTTAATGAAGAGAGTGACCTTGTGTTTTATGGATACTGTAGATTCCCTCTATAGGAATTGGGTTAATTAATCCTAACCCAGTAAATATGCACATGGTTTGACATTAACGAATGTTTTATTTGTTTGGTTTGGTTTGTTTTTGGTTTTGTTTTTTTATTATTTTGTGGTTTGTTTGGGGTTTTTTTTGTTTGTTTTTTTTGTTTGGTTTTTTTGTTGTTGTTGTTGTTTTGTTTTGTTTTTTATTTTATTCTATCCCGGAAGATTAACAAAGACAAATGTCCGAGATTTGACGACTAAGGACTTCCAAGTTATGGAGCCAGATTCCTAATCACTGATTATCTTGTTTTAATGAGTCACTATAAACACTAGATCTTATTTACTGAATGATTCACTACGCTGATGACTTGAAAGTGGTTATATGAAAATAGCTAACAATTCTAAGTTTAGTTAATTGTATATTGATTGATTGTATATTGTTTTACGCACCGCTTGAGAATTTTTCACTCATATGGATATGTTACCATTGCCGGTGAAGGGCTGCAAAATTTAGGCCTATGCTCTTTGAGCAAGTAGGGGTCTTTATCGTGCCAAACCTGTGATACGGGGCCTCGGTTTTTGAGGTATCATCAGAAGGACCGCCTCTTTAGTCGCCTCTTACGACAAGCAAGGGACACTGAGGATTTATTCTAAAGCGGGTCTCCACGGTGTTTAGTTGCAGATATTCCATCAATAAAGAAAATATTTCGTATGCACATAAATGACACTGTAACGTACCTAACAAATGCATATGATTGACAGCCCTGGTGATGTAGATGGGTTTCTGAAACATGTTTTCTGTACAGAAGGAGGAGCATGATGAGTTGAAAACAGCACCGGGGGTGTTTGGTGGAATAGCCAAATACTGCTGACCTACAGCCATGATTACGGAGTCAAATTGTCTCTTCTTACTCGTGTAGAATATCTGTAAACCGGAAGCGTCCGTATAGCCCGCCGTCTTTCTTGGGTTATTCCAATGTACCTATATAACATGAGATGTGCACGGAAATAAGTTCCAACAAGATGTCTTCCACAGACAACAGTTGTTATACATTTAAAATGTCTGTGACCTGACAGGGGCCTCCGTGGCCGAGTGGTTAGAGCATCCGGCTCAAAATCACAAAGCCTCTCACCTCTGTCGGCGCGTGTTCGAATCTCGGCCCCGGCGTTATGTGAGCAAGTTTGCCAGTTTACTTGCGGAAGGTCGATGGTCTCTTCCCAGGTACATTGTATCTGGGTTCTCTCTTCCACCAACAAAAACTGGACGCCACCAGATAACTGAAAAATTGCTGAGTGTGGCGGAAAGCAATAAATAATCAATCAATCAATCAATCTGTGACCTGACAATAAGATACAGCTGTCATACAGACTGTTAGTTATACATAAATGATAGGTCCTTATCTCTAAAAATGTGTTCCAGTAAGTTTGCTATCATAGATAATCCACACCTTAGATTGTTGGAGTTTGCTGTCAGATAGAGTCTACATCTAATGATCAATGAATTTAAATGGCGTCTACACTTAATAATCAATGAGTTTACTGCCAAATGGCGTCTACAGCTAATGGTTAGTAAGTTTACTGTCCAATGGCATCTTCACCTAATGATCAATGAGTTAAATAGAGTCTACACCCAATGATCTGTGAGTTTACTGTCAAATGGCGTCTACAGCTAATGATCAGTGAGTTTACTGTCAAATGGAGTTTACACCTAATGATCAATGAGTTTACTGTGAAATGGAGTTACCCTTTTATAATGTTAATGTATCTTCAAATAAGGTCAGGTCATTTGACAGCATAAGACAAGATATCTATTACAATATATCTATTACAATATATATCTAACAGGTATCCTTTCATGCTATGCCGTCCTTTTCTCTTTTACTTCACATTAGTGAATTCAATTTGTTACAATCCATGATAAAAGAAAACTATTTTCAGTTCACTAAGATAAATGTGAAGATAAGGAACAGTGATCAATCTCATAACTCCTATAAGGGGCCTCCGTGGCCGAGTGGTTAGTGCATCGCACTCAAAATCACAAGACCTCTCATATTTAGCCGGCGCGGGTTCGATTCTCGCTCGCGCCGATAAATGTGAGAACGTTGCCAGTTTACTTTCGGAAGGTCGGTGGTCTCTTCCTGGGTACATAGTAACTGGGTTCTCTCCTCCACCTACAAAAACTGGACGCCAACAGATAACTGAAAAATCGTTGAGTGTGGAGGAAAACAACAATCAACCAATTCTCGGCCACGGAGGCACCTGCTCTTAAGAAGCTTTTGAGTATAAACAAAAGGTATGGCAAATAAACATACGACTTTACAGCATTAACGGAAATAGTACAATGAAACTCTTTCATGCATTGTTCTCCATATGATCTGAAGCCATAGGGCTCACGGCGATGTGACCGGTTGAAAGGAAATGCTTAATCCAGAGGTCTGTCTCTGCCCTACTTTAATTTTATATTCGTTATAGGAGTTATGAGATTGACCTCCAGCTCTCTAATTTGTATTCTATGGGATTTATAAGATTGATCACTGTTCTTCAGCTTCGCCATTTAATCACTGTTATTTTCATTTTTCATTTTTCATTCTTTGTAGGAGTTATGAGAATGGTCACTTTCGTTTTCTTCACCTTTTCATGAGATTGATCACTGTTTGTTATTTTCACTTTTTCATGAGTGAAAACTTAATGTGTTTATTTGATCTGCATTTCGTAGTGGAAGAGTTATCTTTCTTCACAGGCGATTTCTCGCAAAACAAGGAAAGTTCATAATAAATATGTCTACCTGTAGAGCGATGAATTTGTAGCCGTTGTTACCGACTCGGAACCCTTCGTTCTTGTATAAGCATTCCCCTCGTGATCCCATTGTCCATGTCAGCAGAATATCCTGGCACTGTCTGTCGGGGGTCATTCTACACTGATAAGGACCCTCCTTCATTTGGACTGAAATGCAAAATTATTTCATTGCTACTCATTTAACTTCCTAATAATAATAACCCCGATTAAATAAAGTTATGTGTTGTTTAACGTCCAAGAGAGAATATTTCAATCGTATTACGGGATGAGAAACATGTCTGACACAAATTCCTCTACAGAATAAGATATTTATTTTCTCGACTTTTCCTTTGTCTTACTATCATACAGTATCAATTGTATTCGCCAAGGTCATTTTATGTTGATCCTTTTCAAGACGTTTTCATTTTGCACTGTTGCATCAGTATCAAATTACGTATAACATTAAGCTTTATACTACGAGTAGCAACTTCACAAGAACTGGGATTACATCGAGGTACCGCCGCCTCAAACAATTTCAAATTACTGCCACTTCAAACAGGATTTAAGTATCATCATTATCGCTACCTAAATCACTATCTCAGTATCGCTACCTGAATCACTATCTCAGTATCGCTACCTAAATCACTATCTCAGTATCGTTACCTGAATCACTATCTCATTATCGCTACCTGAATCACTATCTCAGTATCGCTACCTGAATTACTATCTCAGTATCGCTACAAGAATCACAGAATACCATCACCTCGAACAATATCTCAATATCACTACCTACAAAAAAATTACCTATCACCACATCCAACAATATCTAAATACCACTACCTACAAAAATATCTACCTATTACCTCCTCCAATAATACCTAAATATCGCTATATGCAAATATCTCTACCCACCACCACCTCAACCAACATCCAAGTATCGCCACATCGAAGAATATCAGAGTACTTAGACGTAAACTTACCACCACTTCGTACAACAATAATGACAAGATTTGTTTCAATCTAATTAAATACCGCTAGCTCGCTCAGTCTGACAGACTAATTTAAGGAACCCCATCTCCCACAGTACAGTATTCAGTCCTAATAGTCAATATGTTTAAAACCAATCGTGTCGGAGTAGGAAGGTGTTATCTAAACCCAAAATGTCTGGGTTTTTTATTTAACTTATCTTTAATCAACTTACCACAGATAGAAATAACAATCAAATAGTTTTCCTATTTAAGGGAGCATGTACACCATTTAAGCTGAAAATTTCCAGATTTAGTTTTTCCCTTCTTGATATTTACAATACTTAACTCTGGTATTTCTAGTGGTGAGCAAAATTTTGAATGTCAGTTGTCGAGTTACATTAGAGATACAGAACTCATAATGCTTTGTTATGTAAATAAGGCTCATATTATGTTTTTGTTTACATAGGTTGAATATACTCGTGACATTTTATTTAAAACAGATTTTCATTCAATTTACAAGTTAATTCTGAACATAATAAAACACTACCTACTGTTTGTCAATTCTTATTTTGTTTTAAACATGCTATTTTCTATTAGGCAATCTATATGTGAACAAAAACATGCCACAAGACTTATTTACATAACAAAGAATTATGAATGTTGTATCTCACTTGTAACTCAGCAACTGACATTCAAATTTTTGCTAACCATTCCAAATGTATTAGTTAAGCACTGCACGTAAACATTAAAACAATTCTAAAGTGTTCACGCCCCTTTAGACACCATAGGAACTACAGTATATGTGGGACAAATTTATATTCTTAAAATATCAAGTACATTTTCTCCACATTTTCTACAAAGAGTTCATAATACGTTATCATTCCAATTTGCTATTGGTGCGTAAAATTGAAATTTTCAGAATGATCTCGTGAGTTCTGTTCATTATTCCTCAGAAATATTGTGTTATCAGTTTAATGTCATACGTATTGCAGATGCTACACAATACACATATTAGTCATTACGAATCTAAGATAAAATCACGTAATAAGAGCTGTGATTTATCATAAACTTTGGACTCGGAGTCTCTAGTATTCATTCCATTTCATTACAGTCTTATTGACGATTACTTACTAATTTCATTTTGTTTACGTGAGAGAAGAATAGACAGACGATTGGTGATGATGGCCTTTAAGATTTTTCTATCATCAGAAACTTTACTTAACTGTGGACTACTCTAGCTGTTAATATTTCCATTGTCAGATGTAATTTTCAATTCACTTGATTATAAATTATCTATGAAACAAAAATTTATTCATATCACTTTCTGTAAAACAAGATACACTACAATAGTATTCAATCTCGTTATTCCTATATAAAATGCAAATCAGAGAGATGGTCAAACACGGACCCATGGACATATATGTACCAGAGGTAGGATCAGGTGTCTAGGAGGAGTAAGCATTCCATGTCGATCGACCACACCCGCCGTGAGTCATATATCGTGATCACATAAATAGAATAATCCGCAGTCAGAATCAGTGTGCCAAGAACGGTCTCACAATTGGTATGAAACACGTCAGATGAAAAGACCAAGATAACTAACAGTATTCAATCTCGTAATTCCTATAGGAAATACAAATCAGAGAGATGGGCAAACACTGACCCTGGTCTTATCAGAGGACCCTGGTCTTATCAGAGGTGGGATCAGTTGTCTAGGAGGAGTAAGCATCCCCTGTTGACTAGTCACACCGCCGTGATCCCTATATTAGGATCAGGTAATCAGAGTAATCCGTAGTCAGAATCAATGTGCCAAGAACGGCCTAACAATTGGTATGAAACACATCAGAAAACATTTGGTTTAACGGTAAGTTGTACTGGCACACTAGATCGTTATAATAACCTTAAAATTTGAGAAATGCTGACCTTAGATGAGACTGCACAAACCCCTGAAACATCAAATTATTTCTCAGTAGCCTGTCTCGATTCAAAAACTGATTATATGCAAAGCAAGCTCTTGTGTACCGAATCCGTTGAGAGATATAAACACCATATGCAGGTGATAATGGAATATTGCTACATAGATAGGGGAAGTTGATAATGGAAAAATTGAAATCACCCGGTTTTTCATAAAGTTCAGTTGTTAGTTTGCCATCAGCATCAATTTTCGGTAAAATATCTAAGTACGAAGCAGATATGGAAGACTCTGTGGTGTCTTTTATTTCAAGTTCACTGGGATATATCGAATCGACATATGAATGAAAACGATCATTGTTAATAGACAAAACGTCACCGATATATCTATATATCGAAATCAAGGCCACAGCAAGAGATTTTTTTTCTTCTCATGTAGAAGCTTTTGAATGAATTTTGCTTCATAAGAATATAAAAACAAGTCAGCTAACAAATGAGCACAAATCGTGCCCATGGGAATTCCATCAGCCTGTTGGAAGACCTAATCACTAAAGAATACAAATATATTGTCAATGAGGAACTCTTTTTAATATCAACTCCAGAGTACTTGTGCGTGGAGTCTGAGTGGTGTTAAACAAAATAAGTTTTTGGATGACCGATCACTAGACATGAGTATGAATATTTAGTTTTACCATTTTTGTTCACAAAGCAACTGTCTAAAATGTCAAAAAGTCTAGCCTTTAATTTATCGCGAGGTATGGTCGTGTCAAGTGTTGTAAAATCATACGTTTTAATGTTGTGAATTCGAGAAAAGTTTTGTGATTTCTAATTCACTAAGAGTTCTTCAGAATCTTTAAGAATCCACATTTGATTTACATCACTTCCGGCATATGTAGTGGCACAGGACTGAATACAGCAACGTTTCCCCTTTTTGTTGTTGATTTGAAAGAAGTTTTGTGATTTCAAATTTACTAGATTTACTAAAAGTTCTTTAGTTATATATCTGAGTTAAATACCATTTCCGGAACATCCGAAGGCGACGATGTGATGGGTTACGTCATCATTGTCAATACGAGGCTTGCTTCCTATCACGTGAAAGTCTCCCTCTACTGGCCAGGGTAGTATTTGACACATCCACGTGCTGCTTGTGGTCGGTACGGTGGTTCGTTCTAACTTCAGATCCAGAGTTTTCACATCTGTGTCGGAGAGATAAGAATTAAAGACAAAAAAAAATTAAATAAAAACGCATCACCTGCCTCCGGGAGATAAGCTGGCAAGTTATCTAAACCTTATCACTTAATTACGCTTGCTATCGTCATAAGCATGTTTTATTTTCAGTGAAATTGCTACATTGATAAAACGGAATACTGGAAATAATCAAGAATTTGTTGGTAAACAGTGGACATCTGCTTTATACAGTAACATCGTTAACATCCATAGTGACATTAATTATATTAATAATATCATTAATAACATTCATAGTAACATTAATGATATCTATATTAACTTTAATAATATTTGTAGTAACCATAATATGTCTGTTTGTTTTTTATTTATTTATAGTCGCCTGAGCAATTTTTCAGCTATCCGGCGACTGTGTAACCATAATAATATCCATAGTAACATCAATATTATGCATAGCAACATCAATAATATCCGGAGCCAAGAAATAGCAAAAATATGGCAAACCAGACATACGGTCTTAATACTTCCCAAAGAATACCATACTGTACTGTTTCAGGGGCTTTTTAAGATCTATTTATTTAAGAACACTATATTCTGTTTTTGTACAAGAACGCTTGTTTTGTCGTTGATCATAATCTGGAACGTGCACATAATCTGGAACGTGCACATAATCTGGAACGTGCACATAATCTGGAACGTGCACATAATCTGGAACGTGCACATTATCTGGAACGTGCACATTAAGCAAAATTTGAGCACCAAATATCATCAACACCGGCATCAAAAATGGCTGGTTGTAAACGACTCTACATAAGCAGTACACATGCTATTTATTGACGTCTAGCAAGGTTAAAGTGTGATGGGCAGAAATAAATCCTTATACGCATTTATGTACAAGCAAAAACTTTCAATACCAAAAAACAAAAAACAAAAAGAACAAGAAGAATACAAAACTGAAAACCTACAGCTGCCTCAAAATGGTTTCGAGATTCGACATATCACTGTGAAATATTAAACAACTATGTTTATGAATGGAGTATTGAAATCACGAAATACTTTCTAAGCGTTGCAACTCTGCGATACTTGTAGATCTACAGAGGGGTATTGGCTGAGACGTTTTGACTAAAATAGTCATCTTTGCAATTTTAGTGCATCCCACATTTCTGAGATAAAAAAGGTACAAAATCGTGGGTCGCAACCACCATCCCATTTGCAAATTTTCAGGATCCACTCTGTGCTAACCCTAACCCTGATGAAAGGTACCTGGCTTTGAAAATTCTGGACAGAAGGAGCCTTCTTGGCGATTTTCTTCAGGGCAAGACAGCCAGGAGTTTTTCTTTCTGCAGTGTTCACTGTCTAGAGGTTCACAAATACCTGTAAATACACAAAGCCATACAAAAGTACATAGAACATTACATCAACCTTCACAGATACCTACAAGAAAACAACTTGACGCAAACGTTAAAGGTATCAGGCCACAGAAGATGGAAAGAAATCATTCTTTTATATCTAGATATAGATCGGACCACACTGCATTTTGTATATAATGAATCACTTCAGGTTGAAGAGTTAATTGTAAAGTCATACATTAATTAATCAAAATTGCTATAGTAAGCAACCTTCGTTAATAGAAAAAAATTTACGATGAAGGATAACGACTTTAAAAGGTATATACATATGTACTTGTACATTTATTTACAGTTTTCATTCAAAAGTAGTCTTGAACCCACGAAACACTGCACACCCTTTTCGTATTTTATATTAACGATATAAACTGAACCCGAAACAAACGCAGTACAAATTGACAACTATAACGTTTATTGCCTTTTTAAGTCAATTTTGAATACGCTTGATATATATCTAGAGATTATAAAGCTCAAACGCTGATATGAAAGGGATAGGGATACGATGTGACCTGCAAATTTTCAAATCTTATTTTCCCATTTTTAATGTCTACAATACTTAACCAAGAAATTTTTAATGGTCAATCAAGGTTTGAATGTCAATTGTCAAATTGTAATTGAGAAACAACACTCACAATTCAAGGCTCGTGTTGAATAGATAATATCGTGTTAAAAGAAAATAAGATGTGATAAGGACTAGAAACTGTTTAATTATGTTCAAAATTAACTTGTAAATTGGGGGGGGGGATATTTAAACGAAACTTTTACTAGCATATTTAACCTTATTTAACAAACACATGACACGAGCCTTGTTTACATAAGGATCAGGGTTAGAATAGGTCCTCAGTACCCTTGTCATAAAAGGCGACTAAATGGGACTGTTCTTCGGATGAGACCGATAAAATCGAGACCCCATGTCACAACAGATGTGGCACTATAAATATCTCTCCTACTCAAAGACCGTAAGAGCCGAACATAGTCCTCAGTTTTACAGTCCGTCAACGGCAATAGTGACGCCTCCATGTGAGTGAAATATTCTTGAGCGGAACGTTAAACAATATACAATCAATCAATCATAAAAAAAGAAGTGTGAGCTTTGTTTCTCTCTTGTAACTCGACAATCATATACTCATCCTTTATGTGGTGTTTAATTATATACTCATTATCAATGTGATGTTTAATTATTTACCCATCATTGTTGTAGTGTTTAATTATACATCCATCGATGATGTAGTGTTTCATTATACATCCATCATTGATGTAGTGTTTATTATATATCCATTACTGATGATAGTGGTGTGTATTCAATTTGAGAGTCCTTTCCCATAGAATTATATTAGAGAAGGCGCCAAGAGTTTTACGAATTCGTACCCAACCCTTTTGTTTTAACACCCAGACAATAAGATGTGTTCAGATCAAATATTAGCCCAACATCATCATAAAATCTGATGAAGCTATGTAGAAACCAGTACATAATACTTGGTCTATTTTATTGTATAGAAACCAGTACATAATACTTGGTCTATTTCACTGTCTAGAAACCAGTGTATAACACTTGGTCTATTTTACTGTGTAGAAACCAGTGTATAACACTTGGTCTATTTTACTGTGTAGAACCAGTGTATAACACTTGGTCTATTTTACTGTGTAGAACCAGTGTATAACACTTGGTCTATTTTACTGTGTAGAAACCAGTGTATAACACTTGGTCTATTTTACTGTGTAGAACCAGTGTATAACACTTGGTCTATTTTACTGTGTAGAACCAGTGTATAACACTTGGTCTATTTTACTGTGTAGAACCAGTGTATAACACTTGGTCTATTTTACCAGTGTATAACACTTGGTCTATTTTACTGTGTAGAACCAGTGTATAACACTTGGTTTATTTTACTGTGTAGAAACCAGTGTATAACACTTGGTCTATTTTACTGTGTAGAACCAGTGTTTTACACTTGGTCTATTTTACTGTGTAGAACCAGTGTATAACACTTGGTCTATTTTACTGTGTAGAACCAGTGTATAACACTTGGTCTATTTTACCAGTGTATAACACTTGGTCTATTTTACTGTGTAGAACCAGTGTATAACACTTGGTCTATTTTACTGTGTAGAATCAGTAAATACAATAACAGTGGACCTACTTTACTCTGAATGTCACACATTCTAGTGCATGTGATGCGTTTAAGGATTGGTTGATTGATTAATTATTTATTGCTTTCCGTCACACTCAACAATTTTTCAGTTATCTGGTGGCGTCCAGTTTTTGTTCGTGGCGGAGAGAACCCAGATACAATGTACCTGGGAAGAGACCACCGACCTTCCGCAAGTAAACTGGCAAACTTGCTCACATAACGGCGCGGCCGAGATTCGAACACCCGCCGACAGAGGTGAGAGGCTTTGTGATTTTGAGCCCGATGCTCTAACCACTCGGCCACGGAGGAAGTTTGAAAATCATAATATTGCTCCTCAGTCCTGGACATGACATTTTATTTCATCATCAGGCAAAAACAATTCATCTCTTTCAAAGTTCCGGAACTCTGGAAAATTTCACCATGACTCCAAAGGAAAAAATATGAGCACTTTTTAGATCAAGATATACAATGTTGATTCATAGCTAGATTGCTTCAGATTATCAGTTATTGTATAAAGGTAAAGAAAAATTTCAATCAGTTTAGACATTTCTGGTTATCAATGAAGCATGACCTTAACAAATCTTGGTTTATAAACTGGAACAAAGGAACAAATTATCTGCAAGATTTCCAGGAGAACAGAATACTAAGAAGTTTCCAATCGACATTCAAATAAAGTAGCGACTGAACCAGTGTGACAGGCGTTTTATAAATTTGAACTCTCTCATGACGCCTTCAAGGAAAGGAGACGTTTGATATATACTAAAATTTGTTAAACAAGAAAGTTACTGGATTACAAAAGTGTTTATTTGAATTGATACACAACTTTCAGGGAAATTATCTCTAAAGGTTCAAAAGCTTACGAAGCTCAACCACTGAAGCCAACAAACAAGAAATGACCCATCGCATTGATTCCAGTGACCTAGAATTGACAACCCACACGCAGGTCGGTGATAACCTTGAGAGAGATTATAGTACATCTTCACTTCATTTGTTAACCTGACAAAATTTTCAGACTAGCGGTGACAGCTGAAGCTGTGACCGACAGATAAGGATGACCTTCACAAGTCAGTTTCGCTTTTAATTTTTAAAAGAATCTGATATTTTTTATCCAAAATTTAGTATATCTGATTTTGAAGAAAAATTCTAATCTGTAAATTATCGACGTAATTCTTACTTTTCCTTTCCGTAACATCATCCTGAAGATGTCGTTATCAGTGGCGAGACGTCTAGTCGCATAAACTTTATCTCATCAGGAATCACGCAAATGTAGATGATTTTTATCTTTTCTAAATAAACTTTCATTTAATATGATCTAACTTGGGATTTTATAGCGTAAGCAGGGAATGAAGTACATGTATAGATTTACAACCTTTTTGATGATGAATAATTGCAAAATTTGCAAATGAAATGAAGCACAAGCTGTAGTTTCCTATATTTTTTCTTGTTATTCTGTACGAATTACAAAATTCTAAAACGCATTCTGGAAACTCGTTATAATAAATTCAATTCGTTTTTAAATACAGCATCGTAATTCAAATCCTCCTAATTCAGTAATAACACTTATAATACAGTAAATAATACGCTTCAAGTTCATTTTTTTCATTTAAAAATGTCTTCTGGTGTCAGTCCGTCCTCATTGTCTAAAGTGAGATTGTGATGTCAGACTGTTGTCATTGTTTAACATGATAAATTGTGATGTCAGACTGTCATCATTGTTTAACATGATGAATTGTGATGTCAGACTGTTGTCGTTGTTTAACATGATGAATTGTGATGTCAGACTGTCGTCATTGTTTAACATGATGAATTGTGATGTCAGACTGTTGCCGTTGTTTAACATGATGAATTGTGATGTCAGACTGTTGTCGTTGTTTAACATGATGAATTGTGATGTCAGACTGTCGTCATTGTTTAACATGATGAATTGTGATGTCAGAATGTTGCCGTTGTTTAACATGATAAATTGTAATGTCAGACTGTAGACATTGTCCAACTTGAGATTGTGATTCCAGAGTGTCGTCATTGTCAAACAAAATTGTTGATTGACTGTCTGTTTTTTACGTTCCGTCTTGAAATTTTCACTCATATTGATACGTCACCAGTCGTAGGTGAAGTACCATAAATTTAGACCTACGTTTAGTGTTCAGGTCCGTAGTAGTGAGGGTTCTTTAACGTGCCAACGCCTGTCGCGACCAAGAACCTCCGTCATAAGTTTATATCCGAAAGACCTTGATTCTCACTTCTAAATGCCGAGAGCTTGGTGAAAGAGCAGTCACTAATATATATTTACGTCTTACATGATGAATCGTGATGTCAATTTGTCGTCATTGTACAACATACTAATGAAAAGCGATGTCATTCTGTCAGCATTGTATTGCAAAATATCTACATATTGATGATAGTAAATTACGAAATATTTATATGTCGAACTGTTTTGTCTATGATCACCTTTTGAAGCTCCGATGTGTTAATTTACCAATATACACTTTTTAAATTACATGAAAATGATTGACATCAGTGGGGGAGGGGAGGGGGATTATGGAAATTGTCACGTGTATTTCAATTTCTGTTATGTGCGTTTGATACATTGATTATTTCACTAAAATCCGGAATGCTACTGATGTGGAGTTTGAACATAGTAGCCATTTTTGTTATATATTTAAATTAAATAAATTAAATTAAAATAAATTAAAAACTAGTCTTTTGACATCATAGACATTTGGTTCGTCAACAAAAATTGTAAAAGGAAATATCCATATCTAGTGATCGGTCATCCCAAAAATTATTTTGTTAAACACCACTCAGACTCCACGAACATGTACTCTGAAGTTGATATTAAAAAGGTGCTAGAGTTCCTCATTGACAATATTTTCGTACTCTTCGGTAATCAGGTCTGTTGGAATTCCCATGGGCACAATTTGTGCTCATTTGTTAGCTGACCTGTTTTTATATTCTTATGAAGCAGAATTCATTCAAAAGCTTCTACATGAGACGAAAATTCTCTTGCTGTGGCCTTCAATTCGAAATTTAGATATATCGACGATGTTTTGTCTATTAATAATGATCATTTTCATTCATATATCGATTCTCAATGAACTTGAAATAAAAGACAACACAGGGTATTCCACATCTGCTTCGTACTTAGATATTTCACCGAAAATTGAACTTTTACAGAAAAATTTGATCCTTTACAAGATAATCTATTCATATACACAGAATGATATGTATTTTTACCTGTTTACGTATATTTAACTTTTAAGTCCGTCGGATGGGACGTTAAAGCGTGCGCCGTGTCAAGGATTTCAACCCCTTTGGCACGTAAAAGATCGTTTTCTTGATTTTCGAAAAAGCGTAGGCTCACTGGGGGCCGTCAGGGGAACTTCAGCTTTCATAACCAACCATATTACAGTTTAATCGCCGTAAAATGGCTGAAATATTGCCAACACGGCGTAAAACTCGAATTAATCAATCAATCAATCAATTAGTTCAGAGACTAAGAAAATTTCTATTAGTGTAGAGACTACGAATATTTCAATTAGTTCAGAGACTAAGAATATTTCTATTAGCTTACGGACTAACAATATTTCTACTTCTTAGAGGCAAGCCGCCCGCGTGGCGCAGTGGTTAGAGCGTCGGGCTCAAAGATCTGATGATCCTTGAGTCGGGGGTTCGAATCCCACTGTGGGACGTGGGTGCCGGTCTTTCGGATGAGACCGTATAAACCGAGGTCCCGTGTCGCAGTAGGTGTGGCACGATAAAGATCCCCCCTGCTCAAAGGCCCTGAGTGCCGAGCATAGGCCTAAATTTGCAGCCCTGTCACCGGTAATGGTGACAGCCGCCGGATAGCTGAAAAATTGCTCAGGCGGCTATAAACAAACAAACAAACAAAAAATCTTAGAGGCAACGAATATTTCTTAACTCAGATACTAAGAATTCTTCTTTTAGCTCACATACAAAGATGATTTTTATTATCTCACATACCAAGAAAATTTCTATTAGCTGATAGACTAAGAATATTTCTGTTAGCTTATAGATTACCTAAGATAAGATTTCTAATGGTACAACCTTAGAAAGAAAGACAATGAGAACAGCGAAGAAACGTTTTAGTAAATGACGACAGTGTCAGGAAAATAGCAACGGGGGGGGGGGGGGGGGGGGGGGGGGCGAGAAAAAAACCGAATTGGTTTCTTGTGAAATGACTGACAGCGAATCTTGTTGTATAATACACGTATCACACAGCACCTAACATCACAAAATGCAGCTGTGTCTGATTTTTATTTGCGTGAATTAGATTCCATATGGTAAACAAATCCACATTCAGGTCGTCATTCCGGATGAATTCACACCATTAAAGATATTTTACACAGAGAAATGCGTCCATACTACATCATGAGTAAATTTACCCAAATCATCAGAGAAAGTATTGGACATAGCATTTACCAATTAATTGATACAGTTTTCTTTTCAAAAAACAATGACATTGTTTATTGTGTTCCTCAAAACAAAATAATAAATCCAGAGTGGACTAACAAATGTACCAAATGATTAACATTAAATCTAGTTGTAAATTTAAAACAAACCATATTTGCCTCACTTCAAACGATAATCAACACCTAGAGTCCGTAAATTTCTGTCTGTTTATCTCAGAGCCCTTGAATTTCTGTATGTTCATCTCAGAGCCCTAAAAGTTTTGTCTGCCCATCTCAGGCCCCTTAAATGTCTGTCTGTTTATCTCAGAGCCCTTAAATGTTTGTCTGTTCATCTCAGAGCCCTGAAATGTATGTATGTTCATCTCAGAGCCCTTAACTTTCTGTACGTTTCTCTAAGAGCCCTTAATTTTCTGTACGTTTCTCTAAGAGCCCTAAAATTTCTGTTTCTCTAAGAGCCCTTCAAGAGCTATGTACGTTTGTTAACATAACTAGGTCTTGTAAAATACTGTATACCCATAATGATGATAATCCCAAGTATTCATATATGCAAATATATCGGCGGATCTAGGTCTCATATGGTGGTGTGTACTATTCAAACCTATCCAGAATCCGGAAAATTAGCGATTTTCTTCACTTTGTCCATCTTTCAGGAGAAAATTCGACATGCATGGGCCACAAAAAGCAATAAATCAGAAATAATTTATCTTTAAAATAACTGGTTGATGCATGTTTCGTTCTGGCCCTTGGTTTTCGACAATTTCATTTTTTTTTTTTTAAGTCTAATTATTAATCGTCTGCTTTTGACGTTTCGTCGTTTGCGAACAGATCGCGATGTCGTATGATAACGAGATGTACGGTGATATAAAAAAAATTAATTACAACTTTATACACTCCATGATTATTTTAGCAACCAAAAGATATAATACATTCATTGATAAGTACATTTTGAAAGATATAAGTTTATCGAATTATTGATATGCAGGTGGCGACCGGGCCGAATCAAATGTGGTAGGCCTATGATGCACAGCTTCACACCAAATTAATGTCTTATAAAATTTAGAACCATAAATATGTAAAACTGAAGTGTGCTTGTTGCTGATAAAACCATAAATATGCGATAATAATTGCAATAGTAAGGTTATATAGCTTAATCCGGCATTAGTATATGCATCATCTAAAATTAGTATTGAAAATTGTTTACATAAATAACGTACAGTGCACGTATATTATCCAATTATCATCCAATTCAAACAGCCATACAGCATCGTTTTTCAAAGAGGGGGAGGGTATATAGATAATAATTTTGAAGCCAAGTCATTGATCATACTTCCAGTATTGTTTGTAAAATGTGCTTATATCAAATATCTTTTAACGACCATGAAGTTCATGTAGTGCATTTTTACCTTCAAATGAGAACCAATATTAATTACTTTACTGTCTCTCAACCAGTTCGTCCTACAAACACTACGTTACTGTCTCAGACTGTCGACTATGACCTCTGTACTTGCATGTATGTCATTCATTGCGGCATTGATATGGAATTCTTATTATAAAGATGATCATAATCATCCTTTACTGACAAGCAAAAGAAACGCAACCCAAATTGATTTTGTTGTTAGTCATATTCCCAAGCGATTCACGCTTGACCGAACCACGTGTTTTCGTGTATTCATGTCCCAATAAGTACGTGCACGGATACACACGACAAAATTTCATGCGTCTCAAGCCCGTTTGCTATCCTTCGGATATCTGATAGACATAGTCTCATAATGAAATTCATTTCTGATAAAAAAGGTGAATATAACAATTAGTGATCAGTCTCATAACTCCAGTAAGAAATACAAGGTAGAGAGTTGGACAAACCCGTGGACATACCAGAGTTAGGATCAGGTGTCTAGGACGAGTAAACATCTCCCGTCGAACGGTCACACTCGCCGTAAACCCTGTATTTGATCAAGTAAACGGAGTATTCCGTAGTCAAATTCAGAGTGCCAAGAAAGGTCTATCAATTGGTACGAAGCACGTCAGACAGCATTTGACCCATGACAGGTTGTATTGGCAAACTAGATCGTTATAATGACCATAGAATTTGCGAAATGCTGACTTTAAACGAGACTGTTGAAACTCCCATAACATAAACTTGTCTGTTAGTAGCCTGTCTTGATTTCAAAATTGATCATATGCAGAAAAAGCTCTTGCTTATCAAATCAGCTGAGAGATAAAAACACCATATACAGGTGATGATGGAATATTGTAACATAAATATGGGATGTTAACAATGGAGAAGCTGAAATCATCCAGTTTGTCATAAAGTTGAGTTGCTAGCTTGCCGTTAATATCTATGTTCAATAAAATATCTAATTACGAAACATATGTGGACGACTCTGTGGTGTCTTTTATTTCGAGTTCAATGAGATATATCGAATCGACATATGAATGAAAATGATTATTGTTAATAAATAGATAAAAAGTCATCAATATATGCAGCTACTGTTGGCTGGAGACACCTAAAATGTTGTAGCATCTGTAGGACACGCAAGAAAGACGCATTCCAACGCGCTCAAATCTACCAGAGACTCTACCGTTTAGTGTTAGGCGTTCTATGTGACAGAGCATCCATATGACACAAATAAACTTTGTAAGTAACTCTACGTGTCACTGAGTTCGAATACCAACGAATGTTAATGGGGGCATATTCTATATAGCTATATACCCTAACCCTAACCCTAATGGGGGCATATTCTATATAGTTATATACTCTAACCCTAACGGGGACATATTCTATATAGCTATATACCCTAACCCTAACCCTAACGGGGACATATTCTATATAGCTATATACCCTAACCCTAACGGGGACATATTCTATATAGCTATATACCCTAACCCTAACCCTAACGGGGACATATTCTATATAGCTATATACCCTAACCCTAACGGGGACATATTCTATATAGCTATATACCCTAACCCTAACGGGGACATATTCTATATAGCTATATACCCTAACCCTAACGGGGACATATTCTATATAGCTATATACTCTAACCCTAACCCTAACGGAGACATATTCTATATAGTTATATACCCTAACCCTAACCCTAACGGGGACATATTCTATATAGCTATATACCCTAACCCTAACCCTAACGGGGACATATTCTATATAGTTATATACCCTAACCCTAACCCTAACGGGGACATATTCTACATAGCTAAATACTCTAACCCTAACCCTAACGGGGACAAATTCTATATAGCTATATACCCTAACCCTAACGGGGACATATTCTACATAGCTAAATACTCTAACCCTAACCCTAACGGGGACATATTCTATATAGTTATATACCCTAACCCTAACCCTAACGGGGACATATTCTACATAGCTATATACCCTAACCCTAACCCTAACCGGGACATATTCTACATAGCTATATACTCTAACCCTAACCCTAACGGAGACATATTCTATATAGCTATATACCCTAACACTAACGGGGACAAATTCTATATAGCTATATACTCTAACCCTAACCCTAACGGAGACATATTCTACATAGCTATATACCCTAACCCTAACGGGGACAAATTCTATATAGCTATATACCCTAACACTAACCCTAACGGGGACATATTCTACATAGCTAAATACTCTAATCCTAACCCTAACGGAGACATATTCTACATAGCTAAATAGCCTAATCCTAACCCTAACGGGGACATATTCTTTATCGATGTAGGAAATTGTAGTGTCACCTCTTCAGTCTCAATATTTTTAAGCGTTAATGTTACCTAACTCTAAATTCACTTTGTTTATCCAATATAATAGCTCGTTTGCATGCCTGTCATAATCAGCATAATTAACCTCATACTATCATTGTTTGAATGCCTACCACAACACAAAGTATAACTCTTTCCTATATTCATGTGATCTATGATCAATATATAGGACTCAAGCAATCACCTTTTTCATTCAAAACATCTTCACCTTTTTCTTTCAACATATATTCACCTTTTCCATTCATATTTTGTAACTGAACTTGATTGTTTATAAAGTTATATAGGTTATTATGTCAAATTGCCAAGTCACTGTTTTAACCCAGTAACGCAATTAGCATTCTGAGTATTGCATAAGTAATACATGTCGCTTAGCGGCGCCCCATTAATTTAGAGATATAATTCAAGAGAATGTCCATCTAGTATTGTTTGACCTTGAACTGTGACCTAAAATATTGGTACAAAGTCACCATGATTAGCAGTATCAAATTGCCTTGATGTTTTGTGCTAATACAATTGACACATGACATTTTTGTCAGGGATGAAATTGTCATACTCAGAATTCTATATTTTTTAAATTCAATTCATAAACATGTAGCATATATCCTTTAAGTTAATATTACAGCAACTTTGGGTTTGATAACTATAATTATAAATATAACGAAGAAAATTCGGAATTCCGAAATCGTGCGACGAATCGTTTGGCAAGTTTCGATGCTGTTCAAAAATTATGAAATCTGGGTCACCGTTTCTTGCAAAACTATATGGAGCAAATAATCGTGTACAATCAACATAGAACAACACTCCGATATAACGTTCATATCTGAACTTTTATTACTTATAAAGGACCCTGTTCGTAATACTTACAATCAAATATTTGGATTTGTTCACCGACTACAGAAATAATACTCGCGTCATTAATTAACAGATTTAATATATATTTTCATTGACATGTTCCTTTTCCGATTAATGAGCTTGAAATGTTGAATTAATGGAGTGATTATTTACACAATTAGCGAATGAAATTCGTTGACTGCCTCAATTCAGATCTCCTTCTTTTTCAGCCTTTCCATAAGAACACGATCCCGATCCCGATGAATATAAACGCGTAACACTATATAGCTAATTTCTTTCACACCTGTCCATCAGACGTTACAATATTCGACCTTGACCTGTAGTTTGCCAATTCTGAAACTCTACAGCAAGTTTCAAATGAATTCTTGCATGCATAACGGGAAAAGTCTGAAAGATAAAAGGGGCACACTAAGAGACAGAGGGACAAATGGACAAAGGACAGGCGGAGAAGAAATCTACAGTACACATCAGTTTTACAAACCGTTAGGGGACTAACAGATTTATTTATTACAGACAAAACATTTATTTATTGTTTCACAATTATTGTCATTCCCAAGAGAAAATGATTTAGCAATAATATCAGAATACTTGTTTTAATTGAAGATTAACTCACACGTAATATATAAACATATATTAACAGTGCTGACTGGAAGATTACTCTGCATTACCAAGATATGGCACTAAAAATTCTTCATTTGATTTCCCGTGGTGGTTGTTTTATATTGGCACATCAGATATATGTATTCATAAACCACCGATAAAATGAACATAAATACATGCATTTATATCAGAAAGTATTAAAACTTCAAAACATCATTGAAATTTTCTGCTTTCCTAACATGTTACAAAAAAGATAAATAATGAAAAACTTTGACATGTACCACGCGTTTTCGTTAAATCTGCCAAAGCTTGACAATCTCCTCACTTCGTGCATACCAAGAATATTGGCATGCAGCGATTCATGAAATTCGCCGATGATGGGTGCAGTTTGCTATCATCCATGAATGAAAATCTTGACACATCTGGTTTGTCCATCAACAAAAATATCTCTGTCGAGTTTCACTGACGCAGTTAACATTTAAAACCCAGCATATCTTAGGAGGATTTCAAATGCATCCATTGAGCTGAGAACGCAGCATAAATTTTTGAGAACCAATTGCATCATCATGGTAAAATCTATCACGATGAGAAACGATCCTAGGTTTAGTGGCAGTAAATTCTCCCGGGTTTTTGATACAGTAGTAAATTCTCCCGAGTTTTTGATACAGTAGTAAATTCTCCCGGCGTTTATAATACAGTAAATTCTCCCGGGTTTATGATACAGTAAATTCTCCCGGGTTTATGATACGGTAAATTCTCCCGGGTTTTTGATACAGTAGTAAATTCTCCCGGCGTTTATGATACTTTAAATTCTCCCGGGTTTTTGATACAGTAATAAATTCTCCCGGCGTTTATGATACATCACACATTTTTTATTTTTAAGGGTTATGGTTATTTTTACTTTTATATACTGGGTATAACGATTTATAGATTTAGATCCTGGGTATATAGATTTATAGATTTAGATCCTGGGTAAATAGATTTATAGATTTGGATCCTGGGTATATAGATTTATAGATTTGGATCCTGGGTATATAGATTTATAGATTTAGATCCTGGGTATAGATTTATATATTTAAATCCTGGGTAAATAGATTTATAGATTTAGATCCTGGGTAAATAGATTTATAGATTTAGATCCAGGGTATATAGATTTATAGATTTAGATCCTGGGTATATAGATTTATAGATTTGGATCCTGGGTATATAGATTTATAGATATCGATCCTGGGTATATAGACTTATAGATTTGGATCCTGGGTATAGATTTATATATTTAAATCCTGGGTAAATAGATTTATAGATTTAGATCCTGGGTAAATAGATTTATAGATTTAGATCCAGGGTATATAGATTTATAGATTTAGATCCTGGGTATATAGATTTATAAATTTGGATACTGGGTATATAGATTTGTAGATTTGGATCCTGGGTATATAGATTTATAGATATCGATCCTGGGTATATAGACTTATAGATTTGGATCCTGGGTATATAGATTTATAGATATAGATCCTGGGTATATAGATTTATAGATTTAGATCCTGGGTATATAGATTTATAGATATAGATCCTGGGCATATAGATTTATAGATTTGGATCCTGGGTATATAGATTTATAGATATCGATCCTGGGTATATAGACTTATAGATTTGGATCCTGGGCATATAGATTTATAGATAAAGATCCTGGGTATATAGATTTATAGATTTCGATCCTGGGTATATAGATTTATAGATTTGGATCCTGGGTTTATAGATTTATAGATATAGATCCTGAGTATATAGATTTACAGATTTAGATCCTGGGTATATAGACTTATAGATTTAGATCCTGGGTATATAGATTTATAGATTTAGATCCAGGGTATATAGATTTATAGATTTAGATCCTGGGTAAATAGATTTATAGATTTAGATCCAGGGTATATAGATTTATAGATATAGATCCTGGATATGTAGATTTATAGATATAGATCCTGGGTATATAGATTTATAGATGTAGATCCTGGGTATATAGATTTATAGATTTAGATCCTGGGAATATAGAATTATAGATTTAGATCCTGGGTATAGATTTATAGATTTAGATTCTGGGTATATAGTTTCATTTCTGTTTCTAAATTGAGTCGCCATTGTGTATTGTCTGATACATTTTACTTTATTTTTAGAATTTTGAAATTCACAAACTCAATGTCACAACATGTTTAGTTAGGTGAGTTTAGTTTTCTTTAATTTCCACACAGTCAACTCTATACAACACAATACTAAACTCGGGTGTGTTTTTCTTACAGAAATTCATTCTGTGTAATAAATGATATTTTATTATGAACAGTTCGTAAATGGGAATTCATTATGAACAGTATGTAAATGAGAATTTATTATGAATAGTACGTAAATGGGAATTTATTATGAACAGTACGTAAATGGGAATTTATTACGTGCAGTAACTGATTTTCTATAGCACTTCATTTTATCATACGCTCACTCTTTTATCCAGTGGATTTCACCCAATGTATTTTCGTTATTATGCTATGTATTATAAGTAATACGTAGTATATAGTAATTCATTATAATTTATTCATTGTAATCAGGAGTTCATAGTGAGCCGTATCTCAGTCTTTTTTCTGACTTTTGTTTTTGTTCTCTTTTTTATTGTTTGATTTTTAATTTTTATTCGGATATGACCTTAAAAACGGAGGTCCCGTGTCACGGTAGGCGTTGGCACGTTAAAGAACCCTCACTGCTACGGCCCTGAGCGCTAAGCATAGGTCTAAATTTGTGGTACTTCACCTACAGCTGGTGACGTCTCAATATGAGTGAAAAATTCTCGACGGGACGTAAAACAAACAAATAAACAAATAAATAGTTTTTATTCCGTTATATATATATATATATATATATATATATATATATATATATATATTGGTAATGGATTTTTTTCGCTTTGTATATGGGTTTTTTGGGGGTTTTGTGTAATTTTTTACTTGCTTTTTTTTTTTTCTTTTTTTTTTTGGAATGTTATGTAAAACATGATCAGGAGACAGGTTATACAGACTAGGGTTAGATTAAATTATAATTACAGTTGTAATTTTTACTTGTTTGTTTTTTGGGGTTGTTGGGGGTTTTTTTTGGGGGGGGGTTTGTTTGGTTTTTTTTTTGGTTTTTTTTGGTGTTTTTTTTTCAGTCCGTTTGTTTGTGTATTGTAATAGTTTTTGTTAAATCTTGTTGTTGTAATTTTGTTGTTGTTGTTGTTGTTGTGTTTTTTGGAATGGAATGTAATACAACATTCATAAACATTAATCATAAACTATAACTTATTAGAAAAGAAGAGACAATCAGTATTTCACTATAACCATGTTCATTATAACCGTTCGTTATGATTGTGTTTGTTATAACCGTATTAGTAATAATCATGTTCTATTGAAACATATCGCATCGCGCTCAAAATCACTATGCCTCTCACCTCTGGTCGGCGCGGGTTTGATTCTCGTTCGCGCTGATATATGTGAGAAAGGTTGCCAGTTTACTTTCGGAAGGTCGGTGGTCTCTCCCCAGGTACATTGTATCTGGGTTCTCTTTTCTACCACAAAAAATGGACGCCACCATATAACTGAAAAATTGTTGAGTGTAATTGTAATTCAATAGATTTATATATCGCTCTATTGACCATCGTCTTCTAAAACGCTTTACAGATAATATAATAAAATATATCTGAGTGTGGCGAAACACAACAACAACTGAATAATATCTAATTTTCTTACCTGGATGAGTGATGTTCTGTGTTCGACTAGGTTTTTGACCTTTGACCCATTCACAGTCAGGATCACCTAGTTCCGCTCCGTTTGTAACACCATCTCCATCAGAATCTGAGTCGCACACAATACCGGCCCAGGTCTGAAATATACATAGTTTGATTGTTAATCTGAGTCACACACAATCTTGTACAAAGTAAAAATATACATTGTTTGTTTGTTAATCTGAGTCACACACAATCTTGTACAAAGTAAAAATATACATTGTTTGTTTATTAATCTGAGTCACACACAATACCGGCCCAGGTCTGCAGTATACATTGTTTGTTAGGCAGAGTCGCACATAATCTTGCCCCAGGTATGCAATATGCGTTGTTTGTTAGTCTGAGTCACACATAATCTTGACCCAGGTCTGCAGTATACATTGTTACCATAATTATTCTGTAAAATAACGCACACTTATACCACGCATCATTAGCTGCAGATTGTTACCGTGATTCTCCGTAGTCAACATCCCATATTATGCAGCAATATTCCATTATCATCTACCTAGTGAGCCGTATTCAAAATCAGTGTGTCACGAACGACCTAACAAATAGTATGAAACACCTCAGACAGCATTTGACCCAATGACTGGTTGTACTGGCAAACTAGATCGTTATAACGACCCATAGAATTTTGCGACATGCTGAATTTAGACGAGATTGTAGAAACCCATATACTATCAACTTCTTTGTCAGTAGCCTGTCTCGATTTATAAACTGAACATATGCAGAACAAGCTCGAATCAGTTGGGAGATATAAACTCCGTATGCAGGTGAAGTATCGTTTTCTTTCACTGTCAGTCCCTTTCATAAACCTTAGACGAGCTCTCTTTTGATCTATGTACCATTTTTGCACTATCCGTCCCTATTATAAAAGTTAGACTTGAATCAAAATTGAACACATCTAGATCTAACTGTTACGGGCCATAGGTAACTTATACAACAGAGCACATTATTCAGCACTTCGGACCAGTTTCTGTTAATTACAGTAGAAGCGCCGTATAAAAATCCCTGGTAGTCGCTGTATAATGAGCTTACTAGCTATGTTAAGGATGGACTTCTCACATATTCATTAGATGCACTGAAATTATATATTTAACATCCAAAATGTGTAGACCAACACACAAGAAACGGTCCGCCATTCTTGTTTTTGTGCCAAGGTTAGTTCAAGGGCACAGCGTTTTCGTGCTCGACGACCTTGAGATTTTTTAAGAGCCGACATTGGTTCAATTATCTACTAGCTGTGTTTTACATAATTTGACCTAATTTTGCAGCAAAACCACTCTACATGTATATGTACACAAAATTTCTCTCTTTAGAATTTTGCACGTTAGTCCTTATTTGTCCCACATTTTACGTCTAGTGATTACAAAATGACAACTTTATCATGCAATAGCTCTGATGGAGTACAGCAATTAATGACATGAAAACTCAAAAAGGGTATATCATTAAAGAAAACGAAATGCAGGGCATCTACAATGGCCTCAAGATGGATATCAAGTTTACAATGTTATAATTATTACAGGCTGTGCAAGAGCGCGATCTGTTCTGATACGGGTTTTCAAAAGGTACATGCGTTTCTGCGGGATTAACGTTTAATGTATTTTTCATGATTTTCGCCAAAATTAATGTAATATAACTACGTAATCGGGGATTAATTATTAATATTAATGTTTGAGATTTATAATCTCTAGATATAATTCAATAGTATTTAAATTTAACTTTATAATGCAAAAAGCATTGTTGCCAATTCGTACTGCGTTTGTATCGGGTTCAATTTATTTCATTAACGGGTGTTCAGTGTTTTGTGGATTCAAGACTATTTTTGCGGATTTACACAACTAGCAATATATTCAAGTGGTCTTTAGATGATAATAGAAGTTAATTCCTGACAAGTGCATGAAAACTCGTTTTAAAGTCGTTATCCTTCTCCATAAAGGTGTCTGTTCTAACGAATTGTGTTTACTTCCCTAACCTTTGACATTAACATATCATTTGTTTACTTCCCTAACCTTTGACATTAACATGTTCATTGTGGTTACTTCCCTAACCTTTGACATTAACATATCATTTTGTTTACTTCCCTAACCTTTCAAATTAACACTTTATTGTGTTTACTTCCCTAACCTTTGACATTAACATGTCATTGTGTTTATTTCCCTAACCTTTGACATTAACATGTCATTTTGTTTACTTCCCTAACATGTCATTGTGTTTACTTCCCTAACCTTTGACATTAACATGTCATTGTGTTTACTTCCCTAACCTTTGACATTAACATGTCATTGTGTTTATTTCCCTAACCTTTGACATTAACATGTCATTGTGTTTACTTCCCTAACCTTTGACATTAACATGTCATTTTGTTTACTTCCCTAACCTTTGACATTAACATGTCATTTTGTTTACTTCCCTAACATGTCATTGTGTTTACTTCCCTAACCTTTGACATTAACATGTCATTGTGTTTACTTCCCTAACCTTTGACATTAACATGTCATTGTGTTTATTTCCCTAACCTTTGACATTAACATGTCATTGTGTTTACTTCCCTAACCTTTGACATTAACATGTCATTTTGTTTACTTCCCTAACCTTTGACATTAACATGTCATTTTGTTTACTTCCCTAACATGTCATTGTGTTTACTTCCCTAACCTTTGACATTAACATGTCATTGTGTTTACTTCCCTAACCTTTGACATTAACGTGCCATTTTGTTTACTTCCCTAACCTTTGACATTAACACATCATTTTGTCATTTTGTTTTAGTGGACACAAAATTTGTTTTGTAATTAAGGGACTTTTACTATACAGATTAATCCGCCAGAACTCAATTCATAACCATACAATCTTCCCAGAGCCATCAGAACTCAAAGTTTGACTTTGTTTGTAACAGCTAAGCCTAAGAACTTGATACCTTGTCAGAATAGACAGTATTACATCGGTACTGACTACAGCAAATCAATGGCAGATCTACCTATTCATTCACAATTACCAAGACGAGACAAAGATGCTATTTTCAAAAACTTTTTGGGAGCTGAGTCCTGATCGAAAGCAGCTATTATCATTTATAAAAAGAAAGAAAGAAAGAAATTAAAAACTCCAGCTTTGAAACACTTGACAATTTGATATATATGACATTGTGTATTACAGATACAGTTTGACTATCGATGACGTTTGACCTTGGATCTTGCAGTTTTCCTCCTGTTAAAGTTTAAATGACTTCACATGATCATCAAACTTCTTACTGGTATAAAAACACATGCACGAGGGCTGATTGGCATGTTTTGAGCCTCATATATAAGTGTTTGAATTGTGGCAGACATGTTGTGAGCGTCATGTGTAAGTGTTTGAATTGTGGCAGACATGTTGTGAGCGTCATGTGTAAGTGTTTGAATTGTGGTAGACATGTTGTGAGCGTCATGTGTAAGTGTTTGAATTGTGGCAGACATGTTGTGAGTGTCATGTGTAAGTGTTTGAATTGTGGCAGACATGTTCTGAGCCTCACGTGTAAGTGTTTGAATTGTGGCAGACATGTTGTGCGCGTCATGTGTAAGTGTTTGAATTGTGGCAGACATGTTGTGAGCGTCATGTGTAAGTGTTTGAATTGTGGCAGACATGTTCTGAGCCTCACGTGTACCTGTTTGAATTGTGGTGGACGTGTTTTGAGCCTCATGTGTAAGTGTTTGAATTGTGGCAGACATGTTGTGCGCGTCATGTGTAAGTGTTTGAATTGTGGCAGACACGTTGAGCGCGTCATGTGTAAGTGTTTGAATTGTGGCAGACATGTTGTGAGCTTCATGTGTAAGTGTTTGAATTGTGGCAGACATGTTGTGAGCGTCACGTGTAAAGTGATTGAATTGTGGCAGACATGTTGTGAGTGTCATGTGTAAAGTGTTTGAATTGTGGCAGACATGTTGTGAGCGTCATGTGTAAGTGTTTGAATTGTGCCAGACATGTTGTGAGCGTCATGTGTAAGTGTTTGAATTGTGGCAGACATGTTGTGAGCCTCATGTGTACCTGTTTGAATTGTGGTGGACGTGTTTTGAGCCTCATGTGTAAGTGTTTGAATTGTGGCAGGCATGTTGTGAGCGTCATGTGTAAAGTGAATGAATTGTGGCAGACATGTTGTGAGCCTCATATCTAAGTGTTTGAATTGTGGCAGACATGTTGTGAGCGTCACGTGTAAGTGTTTGAATTGTGGCAGACATGTTGTGAGCCTCACGTGTAAGTGTTTGAATTGTGGCAGGCATGTTGTGAGTGTCACGTGTAAAGTGATTGAATTGTGGCAGACATGTTGTGAGCGTCACGTGTAAAGTGATTGAATTGTGGCAGACATGTTGTGCGCGTCATGTGTAAGTGTTTGAATTGTGGCGGACATGTTGTGAGCGTCATGTGTAAGTGTTTGAATTGTGACAAACATGTTGTGAGCCTCACGTGTAAGTGTTTGAATTGTGGCAGACATGTTGTGAGCCTCATGTGTAACTGTTTGAATTTTGTTGGACATATTACATTATTTTTCAACATAATCACCTTCCGTATCTATACACTTTTGCTAGCGATTTTGAGGGCCTCATTGCCACTTTTAAAGAAGTCCTTTTTTTGACCGTTCAGAAAGTCCTCCACTGCATGCATGACGTCATAACCTGTCTGAAAGTGGATACTTGAAATGGCCATTTTCAGTTTTGGAAATAGATGAAAGTCTGATGGAGCGCGATCAGGTGAATAAGACGGATACTCTATCAATTTAAAGCGATAATCGTTAATGGCAGCCATGGCAATGACAGACTTGTGTACAGGGACATTGTCCTGGTGGAACAACACACCTTTACTGAGTTTTCCGTGGCGTTTGAGTTTAATATTTTACCGTATCTGTATCAGAAGTGATATATAGTATGTTCCAGTGATTGTTTGTTCCTTTTGGAGATAATCTAACATCAGAATACCATCAGTATCCCAGGAAACCCAGGTCATATATATTTCTGTAACTCGTCTGTCAGTCATAACAATATCATAGATTTTGTTGACCATTTCTGGGGTTCCAACAGCCAGGCCTCCCAGGACCGGGGTCAACCTCAAGGCGCTGTCTGCCGCGTTTAAATTCCGCCATCCACCTTTTTACTGTAGCATGTAAACGGGAATATTTCCCTAGTGTTGCTACCATATCAGTATGGATATCCTTAGGTGTTAAACCTTTCTTATGCAAAAATTGCATCACTACTCCTCTACCGATTTTGCCCCTTTTGCAAAGTAATTTGCCTTGTTTACTTTAGAGTGCTACCTCGTCGATACAAACTGACAAAATGACACCAGTCTTCGGGTACACGCCCTTAAATAGTCATGGAATAGTAGGGATAAAATGGGCATCGATGCTAACCTCCTTCAAGACAAGGCTCACAACATATCAATTACGTATGTGCTAATTTCCAACTATCAGATTTCTTTCTCATGAGAACTAAATAAAATCAAATGCAATCACTCCACAGGTTTGTGCGGCAAATTGTTAGTATTATCATCCCGAATGTACACATGACCCTGCACCAGAGATCAACTGTTCGGTATCAGCAGTATCTACATGACCCAGGACTACGGTTTACATAAACCCGCACTTCAGGCACTCGAGATAATCTGAAGTCCTGTCACAGATCAGGCGTACGCTAGATTCTGCCATCAGAAACCCTAACCCTAACCCAAACATTGCTGTTACACGGAAGTCAGATTCCAAAAGTAAACTCACAATTTGTATTAAACAACACACTGAAAAATCGTGCAAAACATTTGATTTTGGTTTTGATTGGATATAGTATGCTTAATTCAGGCACACCGCCGCATTATTTTTTTTATCAGGATAGGCGTGGCATGTTAAGACCCCACCCCTACAACCACAGAGAGAGAGAATGTGTTAGAGAGAGAGAAAGAGGGAGAGTTGTCTTTGTGTAGGCAGATTCACCTATAGCTGGTCTCTTCTTAATACTGGGGAAATGTATTCACGCAGTGTAGCAACAAGTAAATAAGATACCCTTTTCTTTATACACAGTAGAATCCGAATAAGATTAAAAGACCCCAAAAAAATGTTGTAAATGGAAACAAATATGCTTATTAACGGTTTGATAATGGAATTAGATTCGATTTTTTATTGAATATGATTATTACACGTTAAGAATAAATTTCATTTTTGTAAATTAGTAAGCATCGTTATCCCATCACGAAAAAAATGCCGGTGTGAAGCGATGCAGTTCATATTCTATGTGTTTTACAAAAGTGAATTTTATTTGATATATTTACATCATGATTCCATCTCTGGTGAAATTTACAGTCGTAAGTTATTGAGATCCACACGCGTACTATTGTTCACAATGTTGCGCATGAGTGAGAGGGAGATATATATATTTCCTAATCATAACTACTTCTACATTTTCTAATTTCAACATCCAGTCTTTTAGTGAATTACGTTACAAAGCTACAACTGTGCTATTCCATAAAACAAACAACAACCAGCCTTCAGTGAATTCCAAATTGTTAGTTGTTACTTTCTCCTCAGTACTAACCGTAATCCTCACCTAATATAAATCTTAACTCGCATCCTTAAATCATAAAACTAAAATTACCCATCAGTCTGCATGATAAACTGGTCTGTTAATATTCCAGACAGGTGAGGATAAACTGCTCAGTTAATACTCCAGACAGGTGATGATAAACTGCTCAGTTAATATTCCAGACAGGTGAGGATAAACTGGTCAGTTTACACTTCAGACAGGTGAGGATAAACTGCTAAGTTAATATTCCAGACAGGTGATGATAAACTGGTCAGTTTACACTTCAGACAGGTGATGATAAACTGGTCAGTTTACACTTCAGACAGGTGAGGATAAATTGCTAAGTTAATATTCCAGACAGGTGAGGATAAACTGGTCAGTTTACACTTTAGACAGGTGAGAGGGTAACACAGTCGGTACTGTTTTAATGGTTTTAGCATTTAGAATCTAACAGCAAACTGTGATAATAGATAACAGCCTCGTTATCGAGATATCTGATAAGCTGTGATTAGTGAACAACAGCCTGGTTATCCAGACAACAGCCTGGTTATCCAGATAACAGCCTGGTTATCCAGACAACAGCCTGGTTATCCAGATAGCAGCCTGGTTATCCAGATAACAGCCTGGTTATCCAGACAACAGCCTGGTTATCCAGATAACAGCCTGGCTATCCAGATAGCAGCCTGGTTATCCAGATAGCAGCCTGGTTATCCAGATAGCAGCCTGGTTATCCAGATAGCAGCCTGGTTATCCAGATAACAGCCTGGTTATCTAGACAACAGCCTGGTTATCCAGATAACAGCCTGGTTATCCAGATAACAGCCTGGTTATCCAGATAGCAGCCTGGTTATCCAGATAGCAGCCTGGTTATCCAGATAACAGCCTGGTTATCCAGACAACAGCCTGGTTATCCAGATAGCAGCCTGGTTATCCAGATAGCAGCCTGGTTATCCAGACAACAGCCTGGTTATCTAGACAAGGACCAGGGGACTGTAGCTCACTTCAGGATTGAGCAAGTCCTGAAGGATAAGTTGGGCAAGTGGGCTGATCATAGTGACTCTGACATTTGGTAATAATGGCTGAATACCACTTCACACAGCCGTAAGAATGAGCTTGAAAGCCCATCTGGTTGGGGCCCTGGGGTGATGCTGGTAATCCAGACCAAGCGTTGTGACAAAAGAACCAAGTCATAAGGACACTTAAAAAATACAACCAAGTCATAGGGACAGTGAAAAGACGAAAAGTGTCTAAAATAAAATCAAGTCATAGGGCCACTGAAAAGATGAAAAGTGTCTAAAATAGAACCAAGTCACAGAGACACTGAAAAGACGAAAAGTGTCTAAAATAGAATCAAGTCATAGGGACAGTGAAAAGACGAAAAGTGTCTAAAATAGAATCAAGTCATAGGGACAGTGATAAGACGAAAAGTGTCTAAAATAGAACCAAGTCACAGAGACACTGAAAAGACGAAAAGTGTCTAAAATAGAATCAAGTCATAGGGACAGTGAAAAGACGAAAAGTGTCTAAAATAGAATCAATTCATAGGGACAGTGAAAAGACGAAAATAAAATCGAGTCATTTTTAAAAGACAAAAAGTGTCTAATATAGATCCAAGTCAAAGGAACACCAAAAGACTTAATTGTAGGAATTGTAGGGAAATAACTGTAGGGATAGTAGAGAACTGATTGTAGAAATTGTAGAGAATTGATTGTAGGGATTGTCGAAATTTGATTGTAGGGGTTGTAGGGCATTGATTGTAGGAATTGTTGAGAATTAATTGTCGGGATTTTAGGGAATTGATTGTAGGAATTGTAGGGAATTGATTGTAGGGATTGTAGGGAATTGATTGTAGGAATTGTAGGAATTGATTATAGGGATTGTTGGGAATTGATTGTATGGATTGTAGGGAATTGATTGTAGGGATTGTTGAGAGTTGACTCTAGAAATTTTAGAGAATCGATTGTAGGGATTGTAAGGAATTGATTGTAGGAATTGTAGGGAATTAATTTTAGGGATTATAAGAAATTGATTGTAAGGATTTTAGGGAATTGATTGTAGGGATTGTAGGGCATTGTTTGTAGAGAATTGTAGAGAATTGATTGCTTGGATTGTAGGGAATTGATTGTAGGGAATTAACTGAAGAAATTGCAGAGAATTGATTGTAGGGATTGTAGGGAATTGATTACAGGATTTTCAGGAAATTGATTCTAGGGATTGTAGAAAGATGATCATAGGGATTATAGGGAATTGATTGTAGGAATTGTAGGGAATTGATTCTAGGAATTGTGGAGAATTGATTATAGGGATTGTTGAGAATTGACTGTAGAAATTGTAGAGAATTAATTGTAGGAATTATAGGGAATTGTTTGTAGGAATTGTAGAGAATTGATTGTAGGGATTTTAGGGAATTGATTGTAGGGATTGTTGAGAATTGACTGTAAAAATTGTAGAGAATTGATTGTAGGGATTGTAAGGAATTGGTTGTAGGAATTGTAGGGAATTGATTGTAGGAATTGTAGGGAATTGATTGTAGGGATTTTAGGGAATTGATTGTAGGGATTGTAGGGAATTGATTATAGGAGTTTCAAGAAATTGATTCTAGGGATTGTAAAAAGTTGATTGTAGGGAATTGATTGTAGGAATTGTAGGGAATTGACTGTAGGAATCGTAGGGAATTGAATGTAGGGATTGTAGAGAATTGATTATTGAATTTGTACGGAATTAATTGTAGTGAAATAATTGTGGGGATAGTAGGGATTTGATTGTAGGAATTTCAGGGAATTGATTGAAGGTATTGAAGGGAATTGATTGTAGGGATTGTAGGAAATTGATTGTAGGGATTGTAGGGAATTGATTGTAGGAATTGTTGAGAATTGATTGTAGGGATTGTAGGGAATTGATTGTAGGGATTCTAGGGAATTGATTGTATGGATTGTGGGAATTTGATTGTAGGGGTTGTAGGGAATTGATTGTAGGAATTGTTGAGAATTAATTGTCGGGATTTTAGGGAATTGATTGTAGGGATTGTAGGGAATTGATTGTAGGAATTGTTGAGAATTGATTTTAGGATTGATTAATTGATTATTTATTGTTTTCCGCCACACTCAACAATTTTTCAGTTATCTGGTGGCGTCCACTTTTATAGGTGGAGGAGAGAACCCAGATACCCGGGTAGAGACCACTGACCTTCCGAAAGTAAACTGACAAACTCTCCTAGGTATGTTGGCGCGAGCGGGAATCGAACCCGCGCTAACTAGAGGTGAGAGGCCTTGTGATTTTGAGCGCAATGCTCTAACCACTCGGCCACGGAGGCCCCTATTCATTAAAGGGACTGTAGGGATTGTAGAGAATTGATTGTTGAAATTGTACGGAATTAATTGTAGTAAAATAATTGTGGAGATAGTAGGGAATTGATTGTAGGGATTGTAGGGAATTGATTATGGGGATTGTAAGAAATTGATTGTATGGATTGTAGGGAATTGATTGTAGGGATTGTAGGGAATTGATTGTAGGAATTGTAGGTATTGATTATAGGGATTGTTGGGAATTGATTGTATGGATTGTAAGAAATTGATTGTAGGGATTGTTGGAAATTGATTGTAGGGATTATTGGGAATTGATTGTAGGGATTGCTGGGAATTGATTGTAGGGATTGCTGGGAATTGATTGTAGGGATTGCTGGGAATTGATTGTAGGGATTATTGGGAATTGATTGTAGGGATTATTGGGAATTGATTGTAGGGATTGTTGTGTATAATGACCCCCAATATCAAGGTTATGACCGCCCTAACCCTGACCCTGAACATCCGTGAATCAAAAGACCCCACTGGAAATGCTTTTTCGAGCTTTCATGGGCTATCACTGGTATGTACGTATTTTTGTATGTATATATCTATATACCGAATAGACATTTCTTTATTTGTAATTTTGTCTTGATTCGTTTTGTTATCATAGAAAATATATCAAATTATAGGCCAGTCATCACAAATATATACATTATGTACTTGTGGCAGTTTGCATGGTAGACGACATTTTACTAGAAGTTTAACTCGAAAGTGTCTTGTGTTTTGGATGAATCCAGTAACGTGACCTCTCACCTGTACTCACGTGACAGATTCCCGAAGGGTGAGTCATCAGACCGAGATAGTTGTGCATTTTTCTTTTTTCTTTCATTATTCTATTTGTTTTAATTTTTATCGGGTGCCATATGTGTAGCGGGCGGATAATTACGGGGGACGATGGTTTGTTATTTGTCACCTGATATACCTGTGTTTGTAAGTAATATGATATATAATATACAACGTCCATAGGTGTAGCAGGATACTGTCAGATCAGTGGCCAGACAAGGTGGTTCTAAGGTCAATTAGTACATTCAAAGGCTGATCAGTATATAGTTCTTCTTATAAAGATAGAGAAAGAAAGACATCCTAGTCATTGTATAGCTAACTCAATACTTCCATTATCTGAAGTATACGCTTCAGTGTTACCATAGTAATAAATGTCTACGGGAGGAAGCGGACGGGTTATTACGAGATCCAGTGTTTTCTAGGTGTGACTGAAATCGTAAAGAATCAATTCTCAACTATTCTATGTGCACCTATACTTCCCGGCATCTCGGTTCGTAAATGTAGTCACGCTTTTCTTCTTTGTGGAATTCTAGAGGACGCCCGGGGAGAAAATGATAATACTGCAGTGTTATTGAGAAAATTCCCAGTGTACGAGTCATCACGTGGCTCTTTTTATAGGTGTTACTACATACACTAGAAACATGTAAACGGGACCTTAATATAAAACACATCTATTTTAGCAAGCACATAGTGGCCAATTTCTTTCTTTATTACGTAATTATTTTATCTGGATTTGCTATCTCGTACCTTCTCTGTCTTAACTGTATCCATCCTCCTTAAACTTTATCTTACCTTAATAACTTTTCATTTTTCTTTTAAACTTCGCGATGATGTCGTTCACTTCTTTTGCATTTATCATATCTATTTATCAATTCATATAATGTTTAGCACCTCGGAGCTATTTTAATAGCTAGCCAGCGAGACATACGGACGGACGGATAGATAGATACAATGCATTTCTCCTAAAATAAATGAATAAATAAATAAATAAACATTTTAAATGGTACAGACATCAGCTCAGTACACATGGAATTAGTACACCTCTCGAGAACTTGGAAAATAAAAAACTTTGAGCTTAATTTTCATTTACCATCAAAGTACCCCGACCGGAACAATTATTTTCAGCATTTTACTTACAATTATTTCCAGCATTTGACTTACATATTCATCATGTTCATAGAACACAGAAAGGTGCTGCTCACACCAAAATCCCCGGCCATGGTGACCAATTCTATAAACATACAGTATTAGGAAGCGTCAAATACGCCCACTAAATGTGCAGTATCAGAAAAGGTCAGATGGAATACGCCCACTAAATTCGTGGAAAGTTTCTACTAATGAACAAATATTAAGATCCTCAGGTCGTCAAACGGTCATTTTGAACAGATGTTTTCTTTATGATTGCGTCATAAACAATCATGACAGAGACTATGCGTCATCGTAATTCGCTCTTGTGGATAAAATACAACAAAGAAATGAGAAAAATGATAAATATTGTAAATATCGCATGGATCAGTTGAAGGGAGGGGGAGAGGGGGGGGGGGGGGTGAGAGCAAAAGAGCTCCGCTCGATATTTGGTAAAAAATACTTAATTTTAATTATTTGTCTGGTTGGACTCCTCTTAAAATATGAAAGAACAATCGAGTTCTCCAATCATGATCATTGTCTTGTTTTCTGTTCTCAGTCTTTTTAAAACAAAAATGCATGACTGATCAAAACATAATCCAAGTGGAGCCCCTACTTCAGTAACGACCGACAAATAATTAATGCATGAAAAACTCATTACCCTTCCGTTGCTTGCAAACATTATGCCGAACGGGTTCCTTGGACCTCCGCCCCCAGGCTTTACATGGCCAACACCTGACCATATTTTATCTTTATTACATGGATCCGGAACTCTGTTTCCATTTGGAATCTCTGATGCGAAATCTGGGTAACCGTTCACACCGAGCAACAGCAGGCCTGACGTCACAAGGAGAGGTAGAGAGGTTCTGTCAAAATATTAGCACCGATCAACTTCATAAACATGTTTAAAAAATAGATATTATGTCACTATAGAACAATATTTAACAGTTAATATTACCTAGTGTAAAAATATCAATCACGCAGGAAGTCACGTGAGGTCTAATGTATTATTACTCTTTAATAAGAAATTCGAACTTTAGATGAAATCATAATGTCTAACGAATAAAATTGAACGTCGAAATTTCTAACATTCGATGTTTCTATTCATTTAAACTTTGTCATTTCTCGAATGAAATGATAAATCACAAATAAGCTAACATTTAAATGAAAAGGGAGAGAGAGAGAGAGAGAGAGAGAGAGAGAGAGAGAGAGAGAGAGAGAGAGAGAGAGAGAGAGAGAGAGAGAGAGAGAGAGAGAGACTGTTTACTCAAAATAGGAACTGGAATCCTTATAAAAGTTTAACAAATAAACCATGTAGAAATACCAGAACATATATTTATTGAATGAAGAGATGATATTTCTATAGAAAATTACGCGTTGGGAGCGGTTGGCATCTCCTAGATTACTTCCGCATTCCATGAACCATAAAAACAATAGAGGAGATGTGTGACGTCAGAGCTCTGGGTAGCAGATCGGACGTCGTCCTGTGTGGCCATTTGCAACATAATGCATTATCCAAAACAAAAAATTTCGAAAAGAATTCTTTTCAAGCTAATCTAATGGCTAGTTTATTTCTTTGCCTTATTTTCTCATTGCTTAAAGTTAATGCTACATGATGAAAACAATAACATGTTTACATTGATTTAAGTAAATGAGTAAATAAATGAATAATATAAAAATAAAATTAGTGATTTTCTCACTCACATATCAATTACGCCGTACCAAGTGTCATCGTCAAAGCCGTTAAATTCTTTATTATGTTAACGGAAACTGAGCGTGAATGAACCACTTTAGCTGTGCTTAGCCTGACTCCGCCACTAACCCAGAACGGACCACCAGCAATAACGACCAGTTAATGAACATCTAGTTATGACACGTTATATACTGAGTGCCGTCAGGTAGAGATAGATAATGCAAGTACATAAAATTTAAAGTCATTGTGTGTTACTATCAGCCATTAACAATTCTACCGCGCGATTCAAATTACATCACTTCAAATTCTTGCGAACTTTGAAGACCCCAGTTCAGTTTTATTGCGTGGATAATACACGTGTTGCATTTAATAGATGCCGTGGTGGAATTTTTATCTTAATGCTGATTTCTCTCTCTCTCTCTCTCTCTCTCTCTCTCTCTCTCTCTCTCTCTCTCTCTCTCTCTCTCATCAGTAGTAATAGTAGTAGTAGTAGTAAAAGTAGTACTAGTAGTAGTAATATTAGTAGTAATATTAGTAGAAGTAGTAGTTGTTGTTGTTGAAACAAATGTTCAGACTTTGTCTGTTGTATAACTCCTATAATATGTACCGATCCTGACGCATAGCTTAGAAAAGGTTGAGCGCAACGATATGCTGCGAAACTTAAAAAAAATATGATATTAAACAGAGACTTCCGACATGTCTAATTTCATATCTAAAACAATTGATTGTATTGTACCCCGTCCCGATAGGACACACACTGCGGACGTTGTACTCACTCCAGGCGCTCCCCATGGCGTCTGTTAACTTACAAACTCCATAGAACAGATAAGATCAACTATTGAATCCTCTGTATATCTTATCGCTTTATGATGACTAAAACTAAAAGTAAGAGAATTGGAATCTGTACAAAATAATGAAAGTATTACATTATTTGGGGAAGGTAAAACGTCTCCCTAATAAGATGACAGGTAGAACAACACATCCGCCGTTCCCATGTTCAAACATTCTAACCACAAATTAATATGAAATTGAAATGACTACTTCAAACTTTGGTTTTAATTTGTAGAAATATAATTACCGTGGGAAGAGAAAATCATAACATTCAAGCAAAATCTCTCTCTCTCTCTCTCTCTCTCTCTCTCTCTCTCTCTCTCTCTCTCTCTCTCTCTCCAGAAAGACCTTGAAAATAAGTTGAACATGAAAATGACAGGTGTTAAAAATCCGACATGTGTTGGCTTGGAAATATATTTTTTTCTGACATTTTTAATCGTCTCATTTAACATCGTTACGTAACACTGGGATGCATTCAGAGAATTTGCTCTCAGAGTTATCAATGTTCGACTCTCTGAGAACGCACCATCACCACAGATTTTTTTTTTTTTTTTTTTTTTTTTTTTTTTGCATAAACCATTTTACAGGAGATTGTTAGAATTGTCAGATTTATTTCGCAACGGATTATTTATCCGTTCTTAAAAATTAACTCATCGCCTTGCCCTTAAACTAAAAAATGTGTAGATAGTTCTTAAGATTTTAAGGTTTACACATTCATAGAGAAGTGCAGATGTTCTGTTACGTCCCCGGCTACTTAGTACGTATATAAATTGTACACTACTTAGTACGTATATAAATTGTACACTACTGAAAATGTCGGAGGATAACTGAAAAGCAGTCATGGACCTTTAAATCAACATTCAATTGTTATTTAAGTTGTAGATTTTGCTATTAATTCAAGAATCTTGTACAGTATATTGTTTATATATACAAGATGGTAAAAGGCACCATGGTTATAAATTCAATAATACCTGATTAGAAATTCGTTTGTCATTATCACCTACTTAATTGGTCATTCAAGATGATACTGGGTCCCACTGCAATAACATTGATATTGCATTATACTTAATAAGCCAATATTGTGTATCATATCAAAATTTCAATACTGCCTCCTTAATTAGAATTTCAATACTGCCTCCTTCATTAGAATTTCAATACTGTCTCCTTAATTAGAATTTCAATACTGCCTCCTTAATTAGAATTTCAATACTGCCTCCTTAATTAGAATTTCAATACTGCCTCCTTAATTAGAATTTCAATACTGTCTCCTTAATTAGAATTTCAATACTGCCTCCTTAATTAGAATTTCAATACTGCCTCCTTAATTAGAATTTCAATACTGCCTCCTTAATTAGAATTTCAATACTGCCTCCTTAATTAGAATTTCAATACTGCCTCCTTAATTAGAATTTCAATACTGCCTCCTTCATTAGAATTTCGGTAGCTTATAGTTGATCAGTGATACATTGACATTGTTACACTTAACGATAAAGTCATGTAATCTTGAATAAAAGTTTGCATTTATTTAACAATTGTTTTTTTTTTTCTTTTGGCATAAACAAAAAATCCTTACCTAAATATTTTCATTCTCGTCGCTTGTTCAATGTTTATCCTTCACTGATATCTGCATTAATTCCTCATTCGAGGGGACGAGGAGTATTACAGGAGCTTCCCCGCATTCATTGAGTGTCGATGATTAAATTTCCCATCATACTGCTGGGCAACTTAACTAGAACTTTCACAATTCCGGAGGTGCACGCGCCGCGAGGAATGTGCGTAGTTTGAAATGATTGTTAGAGAACTACTTACTTATGTAATGATTGCAAGGAGACAACTCACTTATGCAATAATTGTTGGAGGACTACGGACTTGTGTAATGATTGTTAGAGGACTACAGACTTATGTAATGATTGTTAGAGGACTGCAGACTTATGTAATGATTGTTAGAGGACTACAGACTTGTGTAATGATTGTTAGAGGACTACAGACTTATGTAATGATTGTTAGAGGACTACAGACTTGTGTAATGATTGTTAGAGGACTACAGACTTGTGTAATGATTGTTAGAGGACTACAGACTTGTGTAATGATTGTTAGAGGACCACAGACTTATGTAATGATTGTTAGAGGACTACAGACTTGTGTAATGATTGTTAGAGGACTACAGACTTGTGTAATGATTGTTAGAGGACTACAGACTTGTGTAATGATTGTTAGAGGACCACAGACTTAGGTAATGATTGTTAGAGGACAACAGACTTATGCAATAATTGTTAGAGGACTACAGACTTATGTAATGATTGTTAGAGGACTACAGACTTATGCAATAATTGTTAGAGGACTACAGACTTGTGTAATGATTGTTAGAGGACTACAGACTTGTGTAATGATTGTTAGAGGACCACAGACTTATGCAATAATTGTTAGAGGACTACAGACTTGTGTAATGATTGTTAGAGGACTACTGAAGTCACTAGAATTTATATTTTGTGATAACTATGAAGCTAAAGGAATATGTATTCTAGCTATCTCATTAAAAAGTGTCATGATTCTTTTCTCACAATTAAAAGGACAGTCTATAAGAAAATGTATTTCATCTTCTCAAACGTTCTAATATTTGATCTTTTTCACATGCATTCTATGTTTTCCATTTGTGTTGTATAATTTTTCATTTTTATTGCATATTTTTCATTTGTATTGTACACTTTTTCATTTGTACGGGGGACACTTTTAAGTTCGTAGAGTAGGGCGGTCTTTTTAAAACCGCTTTATATATCTACGACCTTCGAAATATGCCTCGACTGCCTCAACACACATTGTACACCGATCTACCCATGTCCGGAACGCCATACGGAACTCCTCATTAGGTATATTTTGCAGACACTGGTAGACCGCACTGCCAAAACGACAACGGGATTCAAAACGGTGTCCTGCCAGCATTTCCTTTAAACTTGGGAACAACCAAAAGTCACAGGGGGACAGGTCAGGGCTGTATGGGGGATGATCCAAGACATCAAGCCCAGATTCTTTCAGATATTCCTGTACCGTAGCGGATTTATGGGCCGATGTGTTATCATGGAGTAATTTGATGCCGCGGACACCGGTGCGCTTTCTGTGTTTCTGATATAAATCAACAAGTTGAGTAAGAATACTTTCTCTGTAAAACTTTCCAGTGACAGAACTACCTTTTGGGACTGGAATATTTGAAGGACTGGATCTTTCGAATCAAAGAATATCGCATACAACATGCGATTTGATGTTTTGCAACAGCGCAATGACAGGTCTGTCGCCCTCAGATGAAACCCAAACCTTATTTTTAGCCTTAGAATCGGGTTGAAAATGATAGATCCAGGTTTCATCACCTGTAACTATCTCTTCCAAACGACGTGGGTCACATTTATCATATTTTTTTATAACTTGCGATGCAAATTTACCCGACTATGTTTCTGCTCGTCAGTGAGCAAATGGGACACCCAACGCGCGCAGATCTTACGAAGCCCAAGTCGTTTACGTAAGATCTTCAAAACACTTGACGAATGAAAGTCATTTAATTCTTCTATCTCTTGCACGGTATAACATGCGTCTTCTTCAATTAACGTTTTCACAGTAGCAACGTTCTTTACCGTCAAAATGGAAACCGGCCTACCCACTCGAGGGTCATTTTCATTCATTATTTCATTATTTATTGCTTTCCGCCACACTCAACAATTTTTCAGTTATCTGGTGGCGTCCAGTTTTTGTTGGTGGAGGAGAGAACCCAGATACAATGTACCTGGGAAGAGACCACCGACCTTCCGCAAGTAAACTGGCAAACTTGCTCACATAACGCCGTGGCCGAGATTCGAACACGCGCCGACAGAGGTGAGAGGCTTTGTGATTTTGAGCCCGATGCTCTAATCACTCGGCCACGGAGGCCCCTAGGGTCATTTTCAATTGACTCCCGGCCATCATTAAAACGACGTACCCACTTGCAAACTGTAGCTTATTTTAAAGCACCATTCCCATAAACCTTTTGCAAATCAGCATGAATTTCCGTTGACGGAAACCCGAGGTGTGCTCGAATCTTACAATATACCCTCTATTCAGAGATTTTTCCATCCATATTGAACGCTATATTTTACTATAGTGTATAAAACCAAGTGTTGAAAATACCCAGCGCAGCGCGTACGTGGACCTCGTGCGCCGCATACCGTGATACCGTTCGAGAGAGGAATGATTACGCAAGTTCTGTGTAAAAAATCGTGCAACTTCATAATCGCGTTAAAAAGTTATAGGCTTACTCTACGAACTTAAAAAGTGTCCCTCATATTGTATGAAAAGGCCAAGATAACTAACAGTATCCAATCTCGTAATTCCTATAGAAAATACAAATCAGAGAGATGGGCAAACATGGACCCCCTGGTCATACCAGAGGAGGGATCAGGTGCCTAGGAGGAGTAAGCATCCCCTGTCGACCAGTCACACCCGCTGAATTTTTATTTGTATTGTAAAATTTTTCATCCATAAAATTTTCATTTGTTTTGTATAATTTTGCATTTGTATTGTATAATTTTTCATTTGTGTTGCATAATTTTTCATTTGTATTGTATAATTTTTCATTTGTATTGTATAAATTTTCATTTGTATTTGTAAATTTTTCATTTGTACTGGTCTTTTATTGAAGTTATTACCCATTATTTGTTTACATAAAGAATGATTTCGTGCATGTCACTTTGCAAATTAAAATAAAGAATTCTAAAAAGCTGTATTTCGAGGTATCTAAGAGAACCTCTTTAAGTATTTTTTATGCGTTAACAATGGATATATATATATATATATAATGGATATGTGTGTGTGTATCTGTGTGTGTGTATGTGTGTATCTGTGTTTTGTATCTGTGTATGTGTGTATGTGTGTGTGTGTGACTGTGTGTGTATCTGTGTGTGTATGTGTGTATCTGTGTTTTGTATCTTTGTGTGTGTGTGTGTGTCTGTGTATCTGTGTGTGTATATGTATGTGTGTATCTGTGTGTGTATCTGTGTCTGTGTGTGTGTGTGTGTGTATCTGTGTGTGTATGTGTGTGTGTATCTGTGTGCGTGTGTGTGGGTATGTGTGTGCATATCTGTGTGTGTGTGTGTGCGCGCGTGTGTGTGTGTGTGTGTGTGTGTGATATCTACAATCATCCGACAAGGATTTTCCCTGAGGGCAGTCCCTCCCTTGTTGGACCATCTCATGTCTTTACTGATTTTCGTTGAAGTACATTATACCACATTAAGAAATGAAGACCGCAAACAGTGAACAGTCCTATAAATACACCATAAAGAGGGCAGGGTAAACACGGACCTTTGGAAACAACAGGTGTCCAGGGGTGAACATGGAATCATTAAAACTACAATCTAATGTCTTCACGGACGTCCGTGCTGAATCTATTGCAGGTGCTGCATTCTTTAGACCCTGGTGTCGATAACGGTAGACCATCGGATCAGTATTGTTATATCGTTAGCCACCCGTATACACCTGATAGGGAAGTGGTTTTAAATTAAAATTTCTGTCCATTGTTTTCACAAACATCCGCGCTGAATCCTTACCTATCACGTTCATTCTGGTGTTTTGACTGCAATATATGACATATCCCGAAAGCTGTATTTTTCCAATCTTCTAGATAATGTTCCGCAGTCCCAAAAGCAGCTTATGACAGGTAAACGTAGTATGTAATGGACCAGCAATTGGTATGAAATATGTCACACAGAATTTGATCCAATGACAGGTTGTAATGGCCAACTAGATCGTTATAACGACCATAGTCTTTGCGAAAGGCTGACTTTGAACGAGACTGTTGGATTTTTATTTGCATATTAATTCTTAGTTGATGATCACCAAAATAGAACCTTCCATTCAAACTAGTCAACATAAGACCCTTCCCTACCAAAAGTGGAACTTCAACCAAACGTTGAGCCCCCCACCCCTTCCCACCAAAACTAGATGTTCCCACCAAACCCCGACACATTACCCCCTTCCCTCTGAAAAAAAATCTAGACTATCATGACCTAACCATTAAAACCAGATCTTCTCACTAAAGACATGAATTATTGTGAAATACTTCGGAAGAAAATAAAAAGTAATAAATCAAGACTGTTGAAATAACAAAGCGGTCCTTTTAGGGACCCCCTCCCCGTCTCTAAACAGGACCCATAACACGATAGACAGTTAGTTTACTGATTGGACTGTGTTGAAATAATAAAGCAGCCCTTTTTAGGACCCCCTTCCCATCCATAAACAGGACCTATAACACGATACAGTTAGTTTTCTGATTGTACTATGCATGCGCGTGACCTCTAAACTCTCCGTCTTTCGGGTTAGACATATGATTGATTGATTGGGGTTTTACGCCGAGTTGCTAATATTTCAACCATTTTACGGCGGTGTTGGACATATGAGCTATACTTCTTAACACATACGGGTACTGACCTACAACCGTATCTAGGAGAGACAGTTATCTGTAGATTTGTTAGCAATAATGGAATATTTGAGGGTTAGGGTTTGGATTAACCCTTACCCTGCCAAACTTACACGTGTATAGAAAACATTTGATTTAGGACAATGACAGTAAATAACAGAGCACGGAATCAAACTGTAATCAGAACTGACAGTGACAGTAAATAACAGAGCACGGGATCAAACTGAAATCACAACTAAACGTGGCAGTAAATAACAGAGCACGGAATCAAACTGAAATCAGAACTAAACGTGGCAGGAAATAACAGAGCACGGAATGAAACTGTAATCAGAACTGACAATGACAGTAAATAACAGCACGGAATCAAACTGAAATCAGAATTGACAGTGACAGGAAATAACAGAGCACGGAATCAAACTGAAATCAGAACTAAACGTGGCAGGAAATAACAGAGCACGGAATCAAACTGTAATCAGAACTGACAATGACAGTAAATAACAGCACGGAATCAAACTGAAATCAGAATTGACAGTGACAGGAAATAACAGAGCACGGAATCAAACTGAAATCAGAACTAAACGTGGCAGGAAATAACAGAGCACGGAATCAAACTGTAATCAGAACTGACAATGACAGTAAATAACAGAGCACGGAATCAAACTGTAATCAGAATTGACAATGACAGTAAATAACAGAGCACGGAATCAAACTGAAATCAGAACTAAACGTGGCAGGAAATAACAGAGCACGGAATCAAACTGTAATCAGAACTGACAGTGACAGTAAATAACAGAGCACGGAATCAAACTGAAATCAGAACTAAACGTGGCAGGAAATAACAGAGCACGGAATCAAACTGTAATCAGAAGTGACAGTAAATAACAAACCACGAAATCAAACTGAAATCAGAATTGACAATGACAGTAAATAACAGAGCACGGAATCAAACTGAAATCAGAACTGACAGTGACAGTAAATAACAGGGCACGGGATAAAATTGAAATCAGAACTAAACGTGACAGTAAATAACAGAGCACGGAATCAAACTGTAATCAGAACTAAACGTGACAGTAAATAACAGAGCACGGAATCAAACTGAAATCAGAACTGACAGTGACAGTAAATAACAGGGCACGGGATAAAATTGAAATCAGAACTAAACGTGACAGTAAATAACAGAGCACGGAATCAAACTGTAATCAGAACTAAACGTGGCAGGAAATAACAGAGCACGGAATGAAACTGAAATCAGAACTGACAATGACAGTAAATAACAGAGTACGGAATCAAACTGTAATCAGAACTGACAGTGACAGTAAATAACAGAGCACGGGATCAAACTGAAATCAGAACTAAACGTGGCAGGAAATAACAGAGCACGGAATCAAACTGTAATCAGAACTGACAATGACAGTAAATAACAGAGCACGGAATCAAACTGAAATCATAACTAAACGTGGCAGGAAATAACAGAGCACGGAATCAAACTGTAATCAGAAGTGACAGTAAATAACAAACCACGAAATCAAACTGAAATCAGAATTGACAATGACAGTAAATAACAGAGCACGGAATCAAACTGAAATCAGAACTGACAGTGACATTAAATAACAGGGCACGGGATAAAATTGAAATCAGAACTAAACGTGACAGTAAATAACAGAGCATGGAATCAAACTGTAATCAGAACTGACAGTGACAGTAAATAACAGAGCACGGAATCAAACTGTAATCAGAACTGACAATAACAGTAAATAACAGCACGGAATCAAACTGAAATCACAACTAAACGTGACAGTAAATAACAGAGCACGGAATCAAACTGAAATCAGAATTGACAATGACAGTAAATAACAGAGCACGGAATCAAACTGTAATCAGAATTGACAGTGACAGTAAATAACAGAGCACGGAATCAAACTGAAATCAGAATTAACAGTGACAGTAAATAACAGTACGAAATCAAACTGTAATCAGAACTGACAGTGACAGTAAATAACAGAGCACGGAATCAAACTTAAATCAAAATCAAAAGTGAAAGTACGAACTGTTACACATACTGTGTGAATACAGTATAGTTATCCCTAAATTATCTATCAATTTACAGATATCTATAATGACATGTTATGTCATGGCGGTGATTTTTTTTTTTGGCTTCGTTGAAGTTATGAAATAGAATATACTAACGACAATTATGCGAAAGAATTTTAGTTCTTAGTTAATGAAAGATAGATAACTCTACATTTTAGTTCAATTGCATCTACTTTTTTCCCGTCAAGAACATAAAATGTTAGAAGAAGCCTTTTTTTTCAAATCAAATATTCAAATAAGAAAATGTTGTGATAAATCAAAGAATCGTATGTTTTTAGCAATTTCCTAACAAATTGAATACATGTATCATGTGCTAAATAGAGAGATTCATATATATACTGACGCAACACACGTTTTTTTAATCTATTCATTGAAAACATTACATATAAAACTTTTATTGCAAAATTTACCCACCATAAATCGTATTGATTTTTTAAACCCATCTTTCGATTTACATGTGTTCATTGTTTGAGTAGCATCGCACGAAAGTTTCAGGGCTTTTTTCAAACACGTGGAGAGGTAATAGAATAGTTTTTTCGCGATAAAACAACCTTGTTCGTGAAAGCATAGACACCACCATCAGAAAAATTTGAAAACCAAGACTATGTCGCTCTTAAGCAATGAAATGCGCAATCAGGCACTTGCTATGCTGCAAGCAGGCGTTAATCAGTGTGAGGTTGGTAGGCATTTTAATGTCCATCCTTGTACAGTTGGCCGGTTGTTGTCAGACAGGATCCCTAAATGATCGGCCAAAACCTGGTCAACCGTTTGTGACAACACCACGGCAACAAGCGTTCATATGGCAACGTCATCTGCGCAATAGGTTTACGGCCGCTGCAACCACGGCGAGAGAAATCATTAGACGTCATGGAAAGAATATTCATCCTAGAACCGTTTCCAGAAATTTGAAGCGGCATGGGATCCGCTGCAGAAGACCTTGGAAGGGGCTACAGCTTAAACTGCATCACCGACGGTACAGACTGCAATGGGCAAAGCAGCATCTGACTCAACGTCAAAATTGGTCACATGTCATGTTCTCAGATGAGTCCAGATTTAACGTCAGCAACGCAGACGCAGAGTTTACCGTCGATTATATAAACGTTTTGCAGACAATTGTGTCCTCGAGCGCGACAGGTTTGGGGGAGGTGGGAGCGTTAGGTGCGATTAACCACAATTTTCGGTCACAACTGGTCGTTTTAAATGGAACCCTCACTGCTAGGAGGTATGTGGACGAAATTCCGCAGCCTGTTTTAGCACCATTAATGCAGCAGCATATGCATGGAAGTGGGTTAATTTTCCAAAAGGACAATGCGAGTGCACATAGGGCAAAATTGACACAATTTTTTTTCAAACGAAACGCCATTGACGTCCTTGATTGGCCCGCTATATTCCCAGACTTGAATCCAATCGAGCATTTGTGAGACGAGCTGGGGAGACGTGTGCGCAGCCGCCAGCCTCAGTCTCAAAATCCGCAAGAATTAGGGAGAGCCTTGTTGGAGGAATGGCAGAATATTCCTCAGAGGACCATCTGAAATGTTTGTCAATCAATGTCACATCGCCTTTGCGCCGTCATCACTGCTAATGGAGGTCATACCCGGTACTTATGAACAAAACCACATTTTTGACGCACCCATCATTGACATTCATTTCAACTGTAGCCTCTTTGTCAATAAAATGATGTTCAAAATCAAAGAATAGTATTCAGTTAAAATTGTTTGTAACATACCACTATGAATTTGTTTATTAGATATATGAACAAATCTATAATATGTAAAATCATCAAGTGTTGCGTTTTTAAAGTCCGTCAGTATAAATCAATACAGAATAGACCCCCAAAATGGCACACCTATCTAACTTGTACTGTTATGAATATCTATCTAACGCGGTAGCTCAGTGGTTAGAACGTTCGCTTCATAACCGGGAGGTCGTGAGTTCGAGCTCCGCTCATGCCATAGCCGCGTCAAATCTAAGACGTAAAATGGAAGTGATTGCTTTTTCGCCCAATGCTCGGCATTTAGAAGTGAGAATCACTTAGGTGGAGAAAGAACTTTTTGACTGGCACAGAGTCCGTCAAGATCCAACAAAATCTGGCCGACCTGTGTCTGAAACAGGCCAGGCAAATGTCTCAAAAGTCAGGGAAATAATTGAAAGTGATGGCTGGTACACGATACGTGATATTGCCAAACATATTGGCATATCGCTATCACAGGTGCATTTCATTTTGAAGCGTATTTTGAAAGTACGAAAGATTTCTGCCAGATGGATACCGCATATATTGACAGATGACCAAAAACGGGTAGGAGTACAAACCGCTAAGCATTGGCGCAAAATGATTCCCAAATTCAATCAAAGACAATTTGCAAACATTGTTACTGGTGGCTTCACTATTTCGAACCAGTAAGAAAAATTGGAAACAGAATATGGCTAACTAAACACGGTAGAAGGCCAGTAGTTGACAAAAGAACCATAAGCACAAAGAAGGTTCGTTATTGCATATTCTCCTCATGTGATGGTAGAGCCGTATAAATTCTGGTGCTGAAGAGCAAAAAGTGTTACAGGTCGGTATTATCGAGATGTAATACTAAAAACGCTCAAGAAATGTTACAATAAACGACGCCTTGTGTCAGGATTTAGGCATGTTCGTCTAATTCATGACATTGCTCCATCACATACATCTGAGCTTGTGAAGCAATTTTTGTCGTCGGAGAAGGTTACCGTCTTGCCACACCCACCATACTTTCCAGATCTAGCCCCATACGACATTTTCCTTTTTCCAAAACTTAAAACCGGTCACGGTAACTCAGTGGTTAGAGTGTTCGCTTCGTAACCGGGAGGTCGTGAGTTCGAGCCCCGCTCGTGCCATGGCCGCGTCAAACCTAAGACGAAAAATAGGTAGTGATTGCTCCTTCGCCAAACGCTCGGCATTTAAAAGTGAGAATCATGGGTCTTTCGGATATGACCTTAAAAACGGAGGTCCCGTGTCACGGTAGGCGTTGGCATGTTAAAGAACCCTCACTGCTACGGCCCTGAGCGCTAAGCATAGGTCTAAATTTGTGGTACTTCACCTACAGCTGGTGACGTCTCAATATGAGTAAAAAAATCTCGACGGGACGTAAAACAAACAAACAATCCAAAACTTAAAAAGTTCGTATCTGGTCGTCGTTACAAGTCCCGACAAGCCCGTGGCTCAGCCATTAGTCAGTGCCTCAGACATCTATTTAAATCAGTGCACCGTGACGCATTTCAGAAATGGATTCAGAAATTGAAATTATGTATTTCAATGTGGGAAGACATTGTAAAGGGCGTGCCCCAGGGGTCCATACTTGACCCTCTTTTTTCAATGTTTTTATATATGACATTTTCTATTTTATCAAAAAATCTCTTTTATACAATTATGCAGACGACAATACTTTGACTTACCAGCACGATGACTGTGATATTTTGAAATCAGTATTAGAGGAAGAAAGTCAAGTTTTAATTACCTGGTTCTCTGAGAATTGTATGAAAGTCAATACAGATAAATTTCAGGCAATTTGTTTAGGTAGTAAAGCACACTCCAGAATTCAGTCTTTCACCATATGTGATACGGAAATCAAATGTGAAAGTAACGTCAATCTTTTAGGTGTAAATATTGATTTTTTGCTAAAATTTGATGACCATGTTAGTGAAATATGTAAAAAAAAAAAAAAAAAAAAAAAAAAAAAGCTTCAAGACAACTTGCAGCATTGAAAAGAATTGGCAGATTTTTAACAAAACAAGGCAGACTTATCATTTATAAATCTTTTATTTTGTCAAATTTTAATTACTGTCATTTGGCATTTTTGCAGTATAAGAAGTACCAAAAAAAAAAAAAATGGAAAGAATACAAGAACGAGCTCTTCGTTTTGTTCAGATGATTTCGACTCCTCATTGGAAAATCTATTGAAAAATACAAACTCCACGCTAGTACATGTAAATAGACTTAAATTAATTGCCAAGGAAGCGTATAAAATTTTACACAACCAACCACCTTCTTATTTGCGAGATCTGGTAAACTTTAAACAACAAACTTATAATTCCAGGAGAGAAACGCAAGCTTCTCTACCAAGAGCAAATACCACCAGGTATGGCCTAAAATCTCCGTGTTACGAGGCACCCCGGATCTGGAACAGCCTGTCAAATGAAATCAGAAAAGCAGATAACTACAAACTCTTTGTCAGGCTGCTCCAGACCTGGGACGATTCTCTCTGCAATTGTCCAATTTGTAACTAATAAATCCCTTTTCTCCTTTCTTTTTGTTTTAGTCCTCTCCTGTTTTTGTGGGCTTTTTTTTATTTTTATTATTATTTTTTTAATTTATGTATTTATTTTTTTGTGTTTATAGACAGTGCTTTAGTTTTTTTTTTAGTTTGGATTATCTTAATCTATGATTTCAGTTTTTTTATTTCATGCATGTTGCGTCTTTTGTTTTGTGTTTCCTTGTTTTCACTTGTTTCAAATATCATTTCTTTTATACCATGTACTGTTATATTTACAATAGTTTGTCGAAATACAAGCTCTTCATAGCTTATGTTTGTATTTGAAAATATTCGACTCAAAATAAAGATTCTATATCTATATCTAAACCGCGGAGAATACTTTGAAGGGGTGTAATGCTTTTGAGGTATCTTATTACATATCGAACAACCCTCGTACATGTGACGTCAGACTGTATGTATTCAATATTAGTATTGCATATAACATTAGTGTAATTATAGGATTTTGCTATTATTGCGCAATTCAAAATATTCATGTAAAAATTCCCATAACTTTCTAGCATGATCTACATTCACAGGATTGCGTAGTACTTTACAATGGTTTTCCTTTGATATGACACCAACAGAATTGTAGATGTTCAAAGGGTAATATTTCTTTCTTATATCTTTATACATGAAGCAGTCATATAAAAAATGCAACTCATCTTTAACAGTAGTTTAACAAAACTTTTGGAATGCATGGTTTTGAATATCTACCAGTTTTAATGCTAACGGGTGGGCAGATATTCTTAGCTTTGTTAATTTAGAGGGTACTACTTTCACAATTGGAAATTTGAAATAATCTTGTAATTCATAGTTTTTCCTAATTTTACTGTAAAGTAATAATTGACATAAACATTGAACTCTGGATCTCACCCCTTAGCAATTTAAATGTTACATATATTCGTTTGTCATTTTAAATTCTCTTATAAAAGAGTGTTTTTAATTAGTAGCCAAGCTATAAAACCCAGGCAGACGATCAAAAAGTACAAAATACATATAACTTTATCCTCTGTTCCACCCTCTCTCCCTTTGCCCCTTCGAAAATTTCTAGATCCTCGCCTCCCCACCCCCCTCTCTCTGTATTCAATATAACCCCAACCCTACCCATATGGGTACAGTATATGACCTTAATCATACCCATACAAATAAGGCTGTTATACAATGCAACTTGATATGAATTTTTACGTTTTGTGATCCAATTCATAATGAATATGACTTTTAAGATCAGAAGAGTCAGTTATCTCCTAACCATTTAATTGTTGAACTTTCACATTTTTACAATTTTTTAAATAGGAAATTGACAGAAACACTAAAACGGATGCGGCAGTCACGGATTTGACGCCATGTTAAATATGACTATCGGGGGCCTAGAAATACCCATTGCTTGCACCGGAAGTGTACAAGAGCAATCTCTCGCGACCGACTTCGTCTTTGGAAAATCCCTAATCAGGCTAACGAGTCTTACAAAGAAATAGTGGAAGAAAGAAGTTTGTGTTTTATATAGTGTGATATACTAGTTAATTCGGATTATTTATCTTCAGGTAGGGACTGAACACATCTATAAGCTGTACTCCGCTCTGAGTCCATTCTGAAATCCCCCATGTTCCTTTGTTTATTCTAGGTTTTAAATTACATAACCGTTAACGGATGCAGAACTCTGTGTAAAAAAATTTGGGATACTTGATCAAAAAACTTCTTAAATTCCAAGAATTTTTTTCTATTATGAGTTTAAATGGTGTTCAATGTATTTTAGTCAATATGAAAATTTGGACTGCGTTTAAATCACTCCTGCATATATTGGGATTTAATAAACTTAGATAATATCTCATGACTTTCCATATTTAACGTATACAGTAATCATAAGTCCATTCTTTCAATGAGAAGCTGACTTCTCACGAAGATCACAATTTCGAAGTTAAGGGATGATATTTGTAGAGAGACTCACAGGTCAACGCTCACAGCTGTCATGAATGTCATGTCATGTGACTTTATGTAATGCATATCTTAAGTAAAAAGTGTCCGAGAAAACTCTGTGCCAGTTTATAGCTTGGCAGAGTTTACTTTTCAGGACATTATAAAATAAAACAATGTATAAAGTATGAGAATACTGCAAATTTTAGTGAAGACACCAGAATGAGACCTCCTTGACTGATGGTTTAAATGGAGTTTTCATCAGAGTCCTGTTTAGTGGAAGATAACACACAGCAGACAACAGACATTGATGTGATGACTGAGAAAGTTAGTCAGAAAACTTCCTTGATGGACCAACTATTGTCAGACGATGAGGAGGAAGATGATGTTGAAGATGAAAATGATTATGATGATGATGATGATGGAGAAGAGGACAATGAAGGAGAAGATGAGGATGATGACAGTGATGATGAAGGTGAGTATTATGGAGTGTAATTAAGGACTGTAGTTGTCTTGTTGACTCATGTCACAGGCTTGCCAGAAATTAATGTAAAATTGTCATGTGTAGATATACATATTCAAGGCGTCAAGCTTGCTCAAGAGCCTTCTAGCAATCATACAGGATTTTGCCGCTACACCGCCTTTCAGCCAATCTCAATGGGCAAAATCAAAATACTGCATATGGGTTTTGAGCATTTCTTAAGATTCAAGACTTTGAAACATGGATTTTAATTGATATTTGAAAGGCAGAGTAACATTTCCATTGTTGTCGGTGTTTGTTATTATATCATTGTCCATTAGTTAAATAATGATTGTTTGGAAAGAGAAATTCATTATTCACAGATGGATTTACTACAAAACAGATTTTTCCCACGAAATTTGTGCCGCATGATATCATTAAATACTTACAAAATAACCTGCTCAAATTTGATTTTCATTTATATCTAGAGTCTCATAATTCATCAAGAATCCTTATTTCAGATCAGCAGAAATGGATAAATACTATTTTGGTGAAATTTCACAATGTCACGGTTCAGTTGCTTATTCCAAAAACACAAAGACTATTTCCGGTTTTGTTTTCAGTATTAGGAGCCTAGAAATTCATGATATTAAAGAGAAATAATGTTAATTGAATTGGAAAAGATGTAAAGGTTTATTGTAAATTTTGGAAAAAATTTATAGAAACTGTTTCGTCCCTGCCAAAGGTATTCATGAGGTGGCTAAATGACTACCACTACAGTTTTTGGGGGGTTTGTTTTTTGTTGTTGTTTTTTAATCTTTTTTCTTTTGTTTTTAATTTTGTTTTTCTTTTTTTTTGTTTTTCTTTGGAATTTTAAAATACAACATTATATACAAGTGCAAGGTAAATGCAACGGTCCATCACAACATAGTTCACAGCTAGGGGGGAAAAGTTATGATCACCAATCAATTTCTTCTTTGCCCCTCAAATAATGGTAACAAAATACTAACTTACAGGCTTTCTGCAAGCCCAGTCTATTATGAAGCTTGCTTTGAATCAATCCAAAATTGGAGAAAACTCTTTCAATGGGGACTGAGTTTGATGGCATCTTCAGTATTTTCTTGGCCAGTTTACACAAGTCTGGATTGATGGTACAGGATCTGTTCACACTTGACCACCATACTGTTGGGCTAGTTTTTGTTATCACTGTGTCATGTAGAAGTGCCTTTGGGAATGGAGGAGAATTAGATGTGAAGTCTGGTAACATCTCTGGATTGGTACTCAGAAGTAAGTCCTGTGCACTTGTTGGATGGTCAGGTTGTAGTTTTTTCCCTCTGTACTTTGGATGAAGCGAGTTGGACAGATAGTGGACTGGAGTCATTGCCTGGTTAAATCTGGTGAGCACTTTGTCGTTGTATTGCTGGAGATCTGGATGTTGTAGTAGATCTAACCACACTTCACAGGCATCAGCAATAGTTGATGAGTCAGACTGTAATTTGTTGAGGGTTTTGGAAATGGGCTCAAGGTGTTTCTGTAGATTCTTCACTTCATTATACAAGCCAACATTATGAATTAGGTTGCGAATTCTTGCATCGATGAGGTCTTCATTTTTGGCAATGATCATTAACATGAATGGCCTGTTTCTGCAGTATGTCTCAATACAGGTGAGCTGGCTATTCCATCTTGTCTATGCTGGTAACTGTGGCTTGACTGACTCGGGAATCTCAGACAGAAGGGCACCTGGTACATGATGATTTCTGAAGTACTTATTGATTTCTACTACTTGGTTGATGCCCTGTGATGGAGTTATGTCGTGTCCATGGAGATTCAACCAGTGGGCAGAGCAGCCATAGACTGTTAGGTCAGGGTCCGACTCCTTTAAGTTCTGCTTCATGGCAACCATCTTCTCATTGTCAGTTACAACACCAGTAACTGTACATTGGTACTGCTCTGAAGCTTCTTTGATGGCATCCTGGGCTACAGAGGTGCAGAAGGCAGCTGTCTTTTTGTTGGTCCCAGCATCTATAGCAGACATGAAGTAAGCTTTATTTTCACACTGTATAGACTTGAAGCAATTGCCGGTGTGTTGTGGATATCACTCCAGCCATCTTGAATTAGTACAGTTTCTTTGCCTTTTAACTCAGACTTGACCTTGTCTGTAATTTTGTCATACACCTGGTCTAAGAGATGCCCTCCTATATCTTGCGGTTGGGTGGTTGATAGCCTGGTCGTAACATCTGTATTGTTTCTTTCCAAACAGGGTGATCAGCAATGTTGAATGGTAGGTTGCAGGCATAAAACAGTTTGGTCAGCTGCCCATCTAACTGTCTGGTCATGGTGTTATCCGTGGAAATGCTGTAATAGTTAATGCTAGGTTGATATAGCCTTGGTCACTTTGCTGCTGCCTCAATGGGGTTTTCTTCAGGCTCAGGGGCTGGTTCTGTTGTATGTTGACTGCAGGCAGACTTGGGTTGGGTTTCTTGTATCATCTCAGGTCTCTTCTCAGTGGGTTTGGTTGGTAGGCCTGGGCATTTCTCTCTATGATTATGTAGTATCACCTTAGCACTGACAACAGCACTGCAGTCTTTACATTTTGCTGTAGTCTTGTTGCTGTCCTCAAAAATATCATAACAGTTCCAAATGGGATCTCTAGGCTTCATGATTGCATGTGTCTCTCAAGTCAAGAAGTAAAAGTGAGAGGGAAATTGTGGCATATTTCTTAACACAGGTTGTGTTGAAGCCATAGAGAGCATAATTTGGGTAGTGATTTCTATTTTTGTTCAAATTTCTTGGTCAGTCAAGAACTACCTATTGTTTCATGTCTTCATCTTAGTATTGTTATAGAAACATTTTGAGGGGGTGGATTGGTGATGTTTTCACAACAATAACATGCACAAGGATCATCCTTGGTCCCAGACTGGTCAGAGTACCCTAATTAACACCTGTTCTCTCTTCCTGTGTTAGGTAAATCTGCTTTTTACATTGTAGTACACATTGTTTATTTAGAGCACCTGTATATCTGAGACAGTTTCAGCAAAAGAAATGTATTAAACCTTTGAAGTATGATTGATTATAATGAAATGTATTAGTCAAGAAGTAATTAAAAGACTTATTTCATATTTATTGTTAAAATAAATGTATAAACATAGGAAAAAAGTCATTCTAAATCTCAATTGACCAGTATTGACCACTTGGGGAGTATTGACTGGGACGGTTAAAACCGCCCCCTGTTTTAACTGCCCAACCCTGTTCAGTAATCCTGATCCCAATTTTCTATTAAACAAAACGAAAGTAGCATGTGCATCACGAAGAAAATAACAGGTTGTTTAATGAAGAAACCCGTTAGTAGCATTCGTTGGGAATTAAATCTTGTTCAGAATTCTTATAACCTTTCTACATATTACGTTGAACTTTTGAATTGTTAGGAATTATTGAAAACAGAGAGTTAATACTGTATAATTGTTACATCATTCATGAACAGAAGATGTAACTTTTATGAACAAGTAGTCTCACACTTTTCAGCATTTCTGCAATTTGTAGTTATTCATTATAGCCTTTGTAAGATAATTAGACTTGAGGGGATACTACATAGCAAGAGGGGGGTATGTACTTGTTAGGATAAGCAACTTCAGCCCAAGATCTCCTCTGTTTTTATTTTCATGTAAATAAACACATTTTGCTGACATTTTACAAATGCTTTATGTATGTACCTAAAACTGAAGAAATGCCTCCTGTGGCACTCAAACATTTTTTCTCCTACTTTCTCTAACTTCACTGCCTCTGAATTTCTTTAGAACCCTGATGAATATGATATTGTGCTTGATGCCTTTGTGGCCCTTCAGGCCTTTGATTTAGATAGATTACATATATAATATTAAATGTTTATCTAACAAGCTGAAATGACATTTTTTTTCACAAAGGTGTACAATATTTTTAAGGCATTGAGCTTGCTCGAGTGCCTTCTAGCGATCATGCAAAATTTTGTTGCTACACTACATTTCCCATCTCAATGGGTGAAATCCAATAGTGCCTATTGGTATTTAATGTTTCTTACAATTCAAGACTTTGAAACATTGAATTTAACTGATATTTGAAAGGCACAATACCATTTCCGTTGTTGATGTCATTGTTTAATATTGTATCTTTGTTCAATAGTTAAATAAGGATTGTTTGGCAAGAAAAGTTCATTATTCGCGGATGGATTTACTACGAAACAGATTTTCTCACAAAATTTGTGTCGCACGATATCATTAAGTACTTACAAAATAACCTGCTCAAATTTGGATTTCATTTATATCTATAGTCTCGTTTTTGTTTGTTTGTTTGTTTATAGCCGCCTGATCAATTTTTCAGCTATCCGGTGGCTGTCACCATTACCGGTGACAAGGCTGCAAATTTAGGCCTATGCTCGGCACTCAGGGCCTTTGAGCAGGGAGGGATCTTTATCGTGCCACACCTACTGCGACACAGGACCTCGGTTTATACGGTCTCATCCGAAAGACCGGCACCCACGTCCCACAGTGGGATTCGAACCCCCGACTCAAGGATCATCAGATCTTTGAGCCCAACACTCTAACCACTGCGCCACGCGGGCAGCTATAGTCTCGTAGTTTCACCAAGAATCAGTAGAAACTGATAAATAATAGACTGGATTGCGCATTGTCACAGTTTGGTTCCTATTCCAAAACAGAAAGGTTATTTCCGTTTTTATTTTTTTTGTTGAAATCTTAATTCCAATTCTCAATTAAGCAAAAAGAAAGTAGCATGTGCATCGCGATGAAAATAACAGGTTATTTTGCAAAGAAACCCAGGCTAGGTAGCATTCATTGGGAATTGAATTTATTGAGAACCTTATAATGTATATGATATTGTACTCAACGCCTTTGTGGCCCTTCAGGCCTTCAATTTTTATTAAATCTTCCGTGATTTGATATTTCGTGAATGCGAGTCTGGTTTTAACAGATGTGACAGACCTATTCCCAATTGAAAAGTAACTGCTTTTTTTTTTTTTTTTTTCCCCCTAAATAGTAACTTAAGGATGGTATCTTAGTTAAGATTTAAAAAAAAAAGTCAGATACTACAGTGTTTGTCAAGGTTCATTGGACATTATTTAATTAAACTTGGAATATTAATTTGGATGAAATGTCTGGAAACACTTTCAGTAAACTAGAAAACAGTTATAATTATTGCCATTGTTTTCTTTAGACAAGACTGGTTGTGGTAGCTCAGTGGTTAGAGCGTTCCGTTTGTAATCGGGAGGTCGTGAGTTCGAGCCCCGCTTGTGCCATGGCCACGTCAAACCTAAGACACAAAAATAGGTAGTGATTGCTCCTTCACCAAACGCTCGGCTTTTAGAAGGGTCTTTCGGATATGACCTTAAAAACGGAGGTCCCATGTCATGGTAGGCGTTGGCACGTTAAAGAACCCTCACTGCTACGGCTCTGAGCACTAAGCATAGGTCTAAATTTGTGGTACTTCACCTACAGCTGGTGACGTCTCAATATGAGTGAAAAATTCTTGACTGGACGTAAAACAAACAAACAATCAATCTTTGAACAAGTAAATTTATATTCAGTCAAGTATACATTCCACTTCAACAAGCCCGATTGCTTTAAAAAGATTTTTGTGAAGAGTGCATATTTTACATTTAAAAGAAAAGAAAGAAAAATGTCTCCTTCCTGCATCAAATGTTGGAAAAATTGGCCTGAGAACAAGATCATGAATTTTTCATGGCCTAAAAAATAATGACCCCCCCCCCCCCCCCCCCCCCCCCAGCCAAGAATGTTAAAATTTTTGAAAGCAATGAAATGGAAAGTATTATATGATTATATTTAGCGTTTATCATGTTTATTACTTGGAAATTGTCGTTCAACTGATGCATAATATGAATTTTCATATTTTTGGTCAAATATTGTGAAATTTCTAATTTGACGGGCCTAATTTGGGACCCATTCCCAAATTACTGTGAAAATGAATCAGGGTCCTCACTCCCCTTTAAGTTAGATTGAATATAATGGACCCATTCCCAATGTCAAAAAGTCACCCATTTCTAAGGTAGACAAATAGATTTTTGGAATACTTGCCCAAGGACATGTAGAAATGCCAAATTCACTTGCTCTACCACAAAATTCACTGCCCCACCTTAGAGTAACACATATATAAAACTATTTGTAATTGTTTATCTTGTATTTCATTCATTCATATCTATTTTTTCTTTTTGCTTATAGTAAACCATGTTTCATCCTATGATTTGAGATAATCCTGGATTCTCTTTAGTTTGTCCTATATTTCGGGTGCTTTGTACCTATAGAAAGCTACATGATCATCTATAGAAAGCTACATGATCATCTATAGGAAGCTACATGATCATCTATAGAAAGCTACATGATCATCTATAGGAAGCTACATGATCATCTATAGAAAGCTACATGATCATCTATAGGAAGCTACATGATCATCTATAGAAAGTTACATGATCATCTATAGAAAGCTACATGATCATCTATAGGAAGCTACATGATCATCTATAGAAAGCTACATGATCATCTATAGAAAGCTACATGATCATCTATAGGAAGCTACATGATCATCTATAGGAAGCTACATGGTCATCTATAGAAAGCTACATGATCATCTATAGAAAGCTACATGATCATCTATAGAAAGCTACATGATCATCTATAGGAAGCTACATGATCATCTATAGAAAGCTACATGATCATCTATAGGAAGCTACATGATCATCTATAGAAAGCTACATGATTATCTATAGAAAGCTACATGATCATCTATAGGAAGCTACATGATCATCTATAGAAAGCTACATGATCATTGTTATTGTTACACTAGGGTCCTTTCTTTTCCCGCTAAATGCCACAAACTAGTCCATGTTTCAATTCATCAGTGCATTGCACATTTGCCTTGACATTGCATCTAAGTAGATTTGGCACTTAGCAATCAATACTAACTTCACTGTACATTGAAGCATTTTAATGATCCATATCTTTTCTCACTGGAGGGAAGTAAGTATTTTTATTAAATCACCAGATGAATGTTGACATACTTTCAGTTCATCCATAATCAACACTGTCAATGCATTTACATTTAAAATTATTATCTTATATTTTTATGAGTCCCCTGCTGGCTTTGCTTAAGGAAACTATTAATTTACTCTCAGTCTGTCCACCCATCTGTCTCTGTCATTCCGAATCAGTTTTCCAGACTTTTTTCCATATTGGATGAAGATATTCAGCTGGATATTTAAATTTATGACTTTGTCTTAAATAGTTACTGATCAAGTTTGAGTTTTGTTATGCTTGACCTACTTTTGACTGAATTATTTCCATGGATGAATGCATGTGGTTTTGCGGACTTTTCTCTGCATTGGTTGAAGATATTCAACTAAAATTTTATATATATGACTTTGTCTTAGATAGTTACAGATCAAGTTTAAGATTCGTTATTCTTGTTTTACTTCAAAATTCACTTGCCAATGGACAAGTTCATCTTGTAATTTGACCTGTCTGACTCTGAAATATGTTAGCCCTGCTCATTGGGCAGTCCAATTTGTCTACCGTGCATTTTGCCAAAATCACTTGTAAATTAAAATTATGTTGTATAATGTAAACAGGTAAACTGACAGGAGGAAAATCGATGAATGGAATCAAGAATTGAATCGTTATAAATAAAAGTGGTTGTTTTATTTATTCTTATTTTTTAAACTTATTTAGATGGAAAAGACAGTAAACTCAAATCTCCCAATTTATCAAAAAAAAAATAAATATTTTCCCCAATTAAAAGAGACCCGGTCCTTATACCAAAAAGTGCTGTTTCTTGTTTTCCACCACACTCAACAATTTTTCAGTTATCTGGTGACATCCAGTTTTTTATTGGTAGAGGAGAGAACCCAGATACAATGTGCCTGGGAAGAGACCACCGACCTTCCGACAGTAAACTGGCAAACTTTCTCATATATATCAGCGCAAGCAAGAATTGAACCCATGCCGACTAGAGGTGAGAGGCCTCGTGATTTTAAGTGCGATGCTCTAACCACTTAGCCACGGAGGCCCCCTCACAGTGAAATAAGAATGATTATGGTTTTATGCACTTAGGCACTACTATCAGTGCAGTATTGCATATGTTAAATTTCTATTTATAGCAAAATCAAGATACTTCAGAATATTTGTTAATTATGTATTAATTTACCTGTAAATTCCTGTTCTTGTGTAGATGAGGAAACTCCTAGCAGTGAACAAAGTGATGATGATGAAGATGAAGAAATGGATGAAGAAACAGAAAACAGAGGCAAGTCTGACTGCCCTTTAACACATGCCAAACATCATTTAAAAAAACTTGTAAATTACAGAAACAAAAGTAAGATTAAACCATGTACGTTCATTTAAGCTCAGTAATTATGGGACTGTAAACAAGTTTTATGTCAATTTTGAAGATGGGACGATGATACCGATACACTGATTTATATAAATATTTCTCATTAAGATATGCTTTATCAGGTTTATAATACAGGCATTATAATAATGGTACAAAACAACATACAAATGACCTGTCAACAATTTAGAATTAAGACGGTGAACAGGAATTTTTTTAGGCTCTTTTGGCTCTACACCAATGCTGAAAAGCTGGTGTTTTCCCCAAAATGACATCTAAAACTTCTCAAAGGATGATTTAAAAAGGATTGGAAATTAAATGTTTTTGTTTGATTTTCATTAAAAACTCATCACTTGGGATGCATGAGGTATTTACAAATATATGTGTTTATAGCTTTATTGTTTTTACTTAGCTCTAGATCAGTTTTTAAATCTGTCAGTGTGACAAAAATGTTGGGTAACTATAATATATTATAAATATATTAAAGTCAGAGAATAGTAGTAACAAAAGTTTCAAAAATAAAGATATAAAATCTTTTAGTGAGAGATGGAAAATCAACAAAAAAATAGAAGCGAGATTCAACACTGTCATGACACCAACAGTGATAAAAGTCTGGGTTAGTGTTAACACTCATGACACCAACAGTGGTAAAAGTCTGGGTTAGGGTTAACACTCATGACACCAACAGTGGTAAAAGTCTGGGTTAGTGTTAACACTGTCATGACACCAACAGTGGTAAAAGTCTGGGTTAGTGTTAACACTCATGACACCAACAGTGGTAAAAGTCTGGGTTAGTGTTAACACTCATGACACCAACAGTGGTAAAAGTCTGGGTTAGGGTTAACACTCATGACACCAACAGTGGTAAAAGTCTGGGTTAGGGTTAACACTGTCATGACACCAACAGTGGTATAAGTCTGGGTTAGTGTTAACACTCATGACACCAACAGTGGTAAAAGTCTGGGTTAGTGTTAACACTCATGACACCAACAGTGGTAAAAGTCTGGGTTAGTGTTAACACTCATGACACCAACAGTGGTAAAAGTCTGGGTTAGGGTTAACACTGTCATGACACCAACAGTGGTAAAAGTCTGGGTTAGGGTTAACACTGTCATGACACCAACAGTGGTAAAAGTCTGGGTTAGTGTTAACACTCATGACACCAACAGTGGTAAAAGTCTGGGTTAGTGTTAACACTCATGACACCAACAGTGGTAAAAGTCTGGGTTAGTGTTAACACTCATGACACCAACAGTGGTAAAAGTCTGGGTTAGTGTTAACACTCATGACACCAACAGTGGTAAAAGTCTGGGTTAGGGTTAACACTCATGACACCAACAGTGGTAAAAGTCTGGGTTAGTGTTAACACTCATGACACCAACAGTGGTAAAAGTCTGGGTTAGGGTTAACACTCATGACACCAACAGTGGTAAAAGTCTGGGTTAGGGTTAACACTGTCATGACACCAACAGTGGTAAAAGTCTGGGTTAGGGTTAACACTGTCATGACACCAACAGTGGTAAAAGTCTGGTTTAGGGTTAACACTCATGACACCAACAGTGGTAAAAGTCCTTTAATGGAAACAAATTCCAAGGGTTTTACTTTGATTTCAGAGAGTAATAAAGAAAATAAAAGTATTCAAAATGTTGATGATTTAAATTCTGATGATTCAGTCTCCGCTTGCACTGGAGACCGATGACTTTCAAGTTTCATTATGCTTCACATATTTTTAACTGAATTATGCCCCTTGATGAATTGCAAGGATCAGTTTTCTGATTTTTTTTCTGCATTGGATAAAGATACTCAATTGAAATTGTATATATGGCTTTGTCTTGGATAGTTACAGATCAAGTTAGAGTTTCATTATGCTTGACCTACTTTTGTTTGAATTATCCTTCCAGTAGGGGACTTTGTATTGCCTGCAATATACTCAGAATGCTTGTCCCATGCAATTGGCCCAGACCTTTGAAATGAAAGTAAATAAATACATTAAATAGGTAGATGAGAGAGAGAACAACACCCAATACCTATCGGCATGATCAGTGTCAGATCCACAGCATGGACTCAAGGTCAAACCCAAAAATTGTACAAAGAACTGGAATGACCAGCGACATGAACGATTAGTGGTTAAATTTCTGGACCAACCTGTCCATTCCTTAGTACAAATTAATAGGTCAACATAAGTGATAAGATATAATACATATCTTTTTGGTGTTTAATTGTGAGGTAGACAGTCAGAAATTTACATATATTTTTGGTGTTTAATTGTGAAGTAGACAGTCAGAGATTTACATATCTTTTTGGTGTTTAATTGTGAGGTAGACAGTCAGAGATTTACATATCTTTTTGGTGTTTAATTGTGAAGTAGACAGTCAGAGATTTGCATATATTTTTGGTGTTTAATTGTGAGGTAGACAGTCAGAAATTTATTCACAGTTTATGTTTTCCTTTCACAGATTCATATTCTACAATGAAGACCAATGAAGAAAGTATTGAAGAAACCAAGGTAAAAATTCCAGAAGTATCAAAGGTCAAGGTCACAGAAGAACCAGCACAGGCAGATGATGAAAACTCAAACAATGTGACAGCCCAACCGACAGCAACCAAAAAACGCAAACGAAAACGAGCCACAGGAGAAAAGGGCAAAAGGAAAAAATCTAAGAAAAGCAAATCCTCTTCACTCAGACGAAACATCAGGTGTGTGTCAGATATCAATCAGAAATCATCACTGGTAATCAGTACTGTTGATGTGTGTGTGTTGGATATCAATTAAAAATTTTAAAATTATCACTGATTATCAATACATGAGATGTCTGTTGGATATCAATCAGAAATCATCACTGGTAATCAGTACTTTTGATGTGTGTGTGTCGGATATCAATTAAAAATTTAAAAATTATCACTGGTAATCAGTACATCAGATGTCTGTCGGATATGAATCAGAAATCATTACTGGTAATCAGTACATCGGATGTCTGTCGGATATCAATCAGAAATTATCACTGGTAATCAGTACATCGGATGTCTGTCGGATATCAATCAGAAATCATTACTGGTAATCACAACATCGGGTGTGTATCATTAATTAATCAGACATAGTTTTATTGTTATGGCTTCAGGGACATTCTGAAGGAGAATGACCTTGACAAACAGACACTTGATGCTCAGCAAGAGGAAGCAGAACGTCGACGAAGAATTCTAGAGGTCCAGAAAGCTTTGGAGGAGCAACGAAAGAAAGAAAAGGAGGAAAATGACTCACAGCTCAAGTCTCTGTTACAGAGTATGTATAGCATAAAGCTGAAGTCAGTACTGAAATATTTCATGTTGGTGCTAATATGTTCATAAACATGCTAACAGCTTGTATTTCTGTAACAAAGTGTGGCTTAAGTATGTCAACTCAAATGTCTGTCGAGGGGTGATACGATATACCATGGTATCGGTTCTCTGGTCTAAAATGCCAGGTTCTGTTATGGTACAAAATGTGTTATTTTCAGTTTGATACAGGTTATATTTTTTTGTGAGTAGAGCTCAAAATTTTCCTTTACTGATCGAGATTAAAACATCCAAAATGGTGGATTCCAAAGGTGGTAATAAGCACATTAAGAACAACGTCATTAACATTTTACTGGGAGCTACATGTAACATCAATGTAATGTTGTCATTTCCTGGTACATGTTCATCTGTGATGATCAGGCAGATCGCAGTATTAATCTAATCTAGTCAGACTGTTTTTCTATTGCTTTCTTGTCATTAAAGGCTCATTTTTTAAAAAAAGGTATACTTTATTTAACATGATTGTATTGTATTGAAAATAACTGTATTCTAGTGACATCACATCACAAGATAGGCATATCGTTTCATCCCTATGTCTGTCGCAAAGTGTGGATAAGTCGAATATCTGTCACAAAGTGTGGAAAAAGTAACTCATAACTCAAATGCAAAGTGAGCATGAAATGACTCGCAACTCAACTTTTTGTCACAAGTAAGGATGGAATTCATTACATGAGTCTTGGTTGCGAAAAACAAGTCACAACTTAAGTCCTGGTTACAATTAAGCTTGAAATAACCCACAACTCAAGTCCTGATTACAAATGATTATAAAATAACATACGACTCTCGTCATCATTACAGAGTAAGTACTGTAAAGGGGGAAAATAACTCATGGTGAAAATATTTGCTATATTCGCAGTCTGATACAACAGTCGTCAACCTGTCAAATTACCAACTCAACCAAACAGAACTAGCATCTTTTTTATCTTGACGGGCAGCAGTGAAGATTTACATGCCTTAATGACCCGTCTGAATAATTGCTCAATCAAATACACCTATGAATTTCAAAACAATTTTTCAATTACTGGAGACACATCTCAAGAATTCATAACCTGATTGATACCATATTTGCAGCATCTGCCATAATCATACTCTCGGAAAAATGATACTGAACATCACTTCACAATGATTCACACACAGAGACGGAATTTAATGAATCCTTTATATGCACAACTTACAACCCTAGAGAAATTGCTAAAAAAACTGAAAGAATGGAATCCTCTGTGTCAAAAACACTTTACGTCACAATGCAATACAAAATCTATTATGTCACATTCACACACAGCACAGTGCCAAAATGCAGATTAAGATGTCACATATTACCGATGTACCGTGTAATTCCAGCAAAGAAACTGTAAAGATACGAACCCAGGAAAACTGAATCAGCAGAAACTATTTGCATTGATGAACTTCCTGAAGAACATCAACACAGAACTGGGTCTATTTACGGCATTTGTGGACTATTAAATCAATTATAATATTCCTCTGTACATTTTATCAAGAAGACAATTTTCTACAACCTGATATAACTGTATGCAATGTCAAATGCCGCCATTAACTTTCTACAGCAACGCTCCGCAATCTGTTGATAAACATGGTAACACTAGCCACATTTTTTACTTCAAGAACAAATTTTCTGTCATAAACTTGTTCTGATGATGACCATCTATGTTCTGACGATGATCGTCTAAGGTTGAAACCGGTCAACCAAATAAAGTCACATAGCATTCACACAAGTCTTGGTGATCTGTTTTTTATTTCTAAGTTTCTCAATTATTTTTTGATTGCAGTGTATTTTTTTTTTTTCTACATATATAGATCAGTAAGGCTTTACCTGTATTGATCTTTTAATCACTCCAATCATAAAAGTTTGAGCGAACTGTCAGTGCTTAATCAATCAAAACAAAAGCAGCCTCTTTGTTAATTCAAACATATGCAACAGGCTCCTTGTTAATTCACATGTATGTAACAGGCTCCTTGTTAATTCACACATGTGTAACAGGCTCCTTGTTAACTCACGTGTGTAACAGACTCCTTGTTAATTCACATGTGTGTGACAGGCTCCTTGTTAATTCACACACATGTAACAGGCACCTTAGTAATTCACGTGTATGTAACAGGCTCCTTGTTAACTCATGTGTGTAACAGACTCCTTGTTAATTCACACGTGTGTGACAGGCTCCTTGTTAATTCACACACATGTAACAGGCTCCTTGTTAACTCACGTGTGTAACAGGCTCCTTAGTAATTCACATGTATGTAACAGGCTCCTTAGTAATTCACACGTGTGTGACAGGCTCCTTAGTAATTCACACGTGTGTAACGGGCTCCCTGCATACCATTTCTTCAATGATTAAATATCTGATAAGGTGTTAATATGATTGTATAACACATGCTTTCATTTTGTTTGGTTTTTTTTAATTTCTGTATCATTTCTAACTTTACATTGACAAAACAAAAAATATGTTCCTCATTATGATTGACAGGAACGTGATGAACTAGTACACTAAACTGACACTGATGAGAGACTGGATTAATGCCACTTTTTGTTGTTCGGGGGGGGGGGGGGATTGGAGTTGTCTCTCTTTAATACAACACAATGTGTCGAAATAAAAAACAATACAGGGGGAAGGGGGTTGTGATTTTGTAGTGATTCAGATCCACAAATTCATGAACCTGCAAATGTATCTAAATAAGAAAAAAAATGAAATTTTCAACCCATGAAATTAATCCCCTATACAATATAACATAATGTGAGTATGGAATGTCTTAAACACTATCTGACTACGGATTGCTTTATTTACCTGATCAGAATGTAGGGCTCACAGTGGGTGTGACCATTCAACAGGGGATGCTTACTCCTCCTAGGCACCTGGTCCCACCTCTGGTATGACCAGGGGTCCATATTTGCCCATCTCTCTGATTTGTATTTTCTATAGGAATTACGAGATTGAATATTGTTAGTTATCTTGTCCTTTTCTTTTTATAAATGCAATGTATTCTTAAACACTATTGCAAATACAATGTACTAATTATGAATTGAAGTATTGTGCAAGTCAGGCCCAGGCTAGAGAAAATATTGTATGTGATCTACAGGTGACTTATTTGTATTCAAGTAATTAATCAGACTTGGATTATAATCTCCTGTTATAGCATGTGTCACTAAAAGTTTGTTATTATGCCCAAGTATACTATTGACAGGGTAGACAAATAAATTTTTGAAGTATTAGTAGAAATGCCAAATTCACTTGCCCCACCATAAAATATACTTGCCTCACCACAAAATTTACTTGCCCCACCACAAAATTTACTTGCCCCACCACAAAATTTACTTGCCCCACCACAAAATTTACTTGCCCCACCACAAAATTTACTTGCCCCACCTTAAATTAAGAAATACATAAATAGAACTATTGGAAATTGTTTATCTTGTCGTATTAGTTCAATTCTATTTCTGTTTGCTCATCGTAACAAAGCATTGACAAAATTTCTCACCACAATTTGAGATATCCTTGGATTCTCTTCTTTTGTTGTACTTTACAAGCTTTGTAGATTCAGACATGTGATAGTTGTTAATGCTATATTCTGAGTCTTTTTTATATACTCTCGCTAAATGTCACAAACTTGTCCATGTTTCAGTTCATTAACGGCATTGTGCGTTCACCTTGATGTTGCGTCTAAGTAGATTCCACACTTTGCAATCAATTTTAACTTCTCTGTACACATAAACGTTTTAATGACCGTGTCATTTCTCACCAGAGGGATATATGTCTTTCTTTTATGTCACCGAAAAAATGCTGACATACTTTCGGTTTATTGGCAATCAACGTTATCAAGTCATAAACATATGATATTAATATCATATTTTTTTATTTTACTTTAAAAATTCACTTGCCCACAGACAGGTTCTTCTCGTAATTTTACCTGCCCGACAATAAAATATGGATGTCCCAGGCGTTGGGCAGTGCTATTTGTCTACCCCAGATTGAATGAGTGATGAGAGGATTTTGTTTAATATCAAGAGATTTGGTGTAAATTATCAAGACAGCAGACAATGTTTTTTTTTACATGTTTGTATGGTTTTTGTAGTGGATGATGAAGACAAGAACAGTGATGTTATATATTTAGACAGCAGTGATGAAGGGCGATCAAGAAGGAAATCCAAAGGTAACTGTTGCATTATTTTGTTTAAAATATCAAGTTACACTGGTATGAGACAAATTATCTAGAGATAAATGTGCCAGTGTTAGATGATTTATAGAGATTATCGTGCCAGTGTTAGATGATTTATAGAGATTATCGTGCCAGTGTTAGATGATTTATAGAGATTATCGTGCCAGTGTTAGATGATTTATAGAGATTATTGTGCCAGTGTTAGATGATTTATAGAGATTATCGTGCCAGTGTTAGATGATTTATAGAGATTATCGTGCCAGTGTTAGATGATTTATAGAGATTATTGTGCCAGTGTTAGATGATTTATAGAGATTATCTTGCCAGTGTTAGATGATTTATAGAGATTATTGTGAAAATGTTAGATGATTTGCAGATATTATTGTAAAAATGTTAGATGATTTGTAGAGATTATTGTGAAAATGTTAGATGATTTGTAGAGATTATCATGCCAGTGTTAGATGATTTATAGAGATTATTGTGCCAGTGTTAGATGATTTATAGAGATTATCGTGCCAGTGTTAGATGACTTATAGAGATTATCGTGCCAGTGTTAGATGATTTATAGAGATTATTGTGCCAGTGTTAGATGATTTATAGAGATTATTGTGCCAGTGTTAGATGATTTATAGAGATTATTGTTTCAGTGTTAGGTGAATAAATTTGTGGGCCTCTGTTACAGATAGCGATGTGATTGAACTGAGCAGCGATGAAGATGATATACTCCTCACTAAAGATGAGGACAGTGACATTGACCCAGAGGACCCAAACAATGCTGGTAACCACATTAATGACACCCTCAATGTTCATGATGACTTTGGGAGGGTGCTGGTCAACATCGGTCACCCATCAGATGAACCCGATATCTTCCTGGCTCCTCAGATTGCCAAATATATTAAAAAACACCAGGTAAATCAAAACACCAGGTAAATAAAAAACACCAGGTAAAAAAATAAACCACTAGGAAAGTCAGAAACGTCAGGTAAAAAAATAAACCACTAGGAAAGTCAAAACCACCAGGTAAAAAAATAAACCACTAGGAAAGTCAAAACCACCAGGTAAAAAAATAAACCACTAGGAAAGTCAAAACCACCAGGTAAAAAAATAAACCACTAGGAAAGTCAAAACCACCAGATAAAAAAATAAACCACTAGGAAAGTCAAAACCACCAGGTAAAAAAATAAACCACTAGGAAAGTCAAAACCACCAGGTAAAAAAATAAACCACTAGGAAAGTCAAAACCACCAGGTAAAAAAATAAACCACTAGGAAAGTCAGAAACGTCAGGTAAGTCAAAACGCAGGAAATGGAGAAGGAGAATTGATGATATCATTTTCAGAGTTTTGTAGGTGATGCATTGTCTACCCTGATCATGGTTTTGGCTTCATGCCAAGTACTGTCAACTGCATATTGCATCATTGATATATATATAAAATTGAAACTCTATAGGTCATGGTGGTAAAGGAAGAAAAATGTGGTTTGATTTTCAGTCAGTATGTTAATTTTTCATTTAATATGTTTTACAATGATTTTAGAGTAACATCTCTCTATGATTTTACTCTAAGTTTATTTTTTAAGTTCTGTGAACATAACAGCATTTAATAATTTTCTGTCTTTGGTGTAGATTGGTGGAGTCCGGTTCCTTTACGACAATCTCATTGAGTCATTGAGTCGGTATAGAAACAGCCCAGGCTTTGGTTGTATTCTAGCCCACAGCATGGGCCTGGGCAAAACAATCCAGATGATTTCATTTGTTGATGTGTTCCTGAGGTGTGCCAAGGCTCGGACAGTCCTCCTGATTGTTCCAATCAACACCTTACAGAACTGGATGGCAGAATTCAACATGTGGTGTCCCACCAAAGAAATGGTTGGGGACCTGGGAACTGACCATGTGATACCACGTCCATTTAATGTGTATCTTCTCAATGATAACTACAAGTCAACAGGTGCCAGGGCAAAGGTCATCGGTAGGTCAAAAGTTGACATGTGCGCAATGTAAACCATTATTTAGATAGTAAAGTACAAATTATAATTTAACAATCTACACCACTGTATCTCACACACCTAGGTTTCTCTAATTTAAAGATTATCTTGGTCATTTTTCTTTACCAGCAGAATGGTACGGTAAAGGTGGGGTTCTGTTGATTTAATGATTTGTGTGGGTTTTTTTTTGGTTTTTGGTTTTTTTTTTTTACAGCGGAGTGGTACAGTAAAGGTGGAGTTCTGTTGATTTAATGATTTGTGTGGTTTTTTTTTTGGTTTTTTTACAGCGGAGTGGTACAGTAAAGGTGGGGTTCTGTTGATGGGCTATGAGATGTACAGATTGCTATCCAGTCGCAAAGGTCACATGGCAGACATGAAAGTCAAAAAACAGAAAAGGTTTTCAGCATCACCAGTTGTAATTGATGTGGATGAAGAAGATAAAAACAAGGAACTCTTAGTGGGTAAGTCACCGATATTAAGCGGAGGATCTCTTTGGTAAGTCACCATTCACACCATATTAAGGGGAGGATCTCTTTGGTAAGTCACCATTCACAATATTAAGTGGAGGATCTCTTCGGTAAGTCACCATTCACAATGTATTATAAGGACTGATTCAAGATTTTCCTCAAATTTTGTTTTTCACTTTTAATGATCAAAATCTACTGTTTAATGTGTTTAAAAGGTTTCACATTAAAATTAAAATCATACGCTATGACAGAAGTTCATAGTAGAGAATTTATTATTTGTATGGAAGCAAAAACTGAGTATGTTAGGGTTAGGGTTAGTATGTTATAGTTTGGGTTAGGGTTAGGGTTAGTATGTTATAGTTAGGGTTAGGGTTAGTATGTTATAGTTAGGGTTAGGGTTAGTATGTTATAGTTAGGGCTAGGGTTAGGGTTAGTATGTTATAGTTAGGGTTAGGGTTAGTATGTTATAGTTTACAAAGTTTAGAAATATTGGGTTATTGATCTAAGTTTATTTATGTATATCACATAAGTATGTATAAGTTAACTTTGTGTCTATGCAAAATTAGGATGCTTTAAATTACAAAATTAACATTTCACTGGTTTGTTTATAAACATAAAAAGACTCGGTCTTTGTTTACATAACACAGAATTAAAGCTAAACTATTGGTCTTATCCTTCTGTTAAGAAAGTCCAAATTTTGTTTGTCAACTCTAAATGAGTTATATTTTCATTGTTTAACATCAAAAATGAAAAATATTTTTCTCAAAAATCTTGAACCGGTCCCTTTGAGATGAGAACCTCATAATGGGTAAGTCACCATTCACAGTGTATTAAGACAAGAACTTCTTAGTAAGTAAGTCAACCATGACAAAACTAAGAACAAGGACGTCTTAGGTAAGTTAACCATGACAACATGATAAAAACATGGACTTCTGCCACAGGGTCATGTGCCACAAAGAAATCTGTGGAATGTAAATTTCTTTTGAATTACAAAATCCATGTGTTTTTGGTGGGAAAGAGAAAAACTGGTAGAAAAGGCAACCAGTTTGATCATTATCTCCTATAGGTTTGATCATTGTCTCCTATAAGTTTAATCATTGTCTCCTATAAGTTTCATCATAGTCTCCTATAGGTTTGACCTTTGTCTCCAATAGATTAGTTTCATTCAACCAGATGCTTGACTGTCTCCATAAATCTCCAGTGAGCATAGAGTCTGGTACTGCTAAGGAAAGCTAATGAAATTTTGGTTTGATTTTAATGGTGACTTCACGTAATAATGTTGCTTCAATGCATAACTGATGATACAGGCTGCATGTGTAGCATAATCAGTGATATCGATATTTTTAAAACTTTGATTATTACATAATTTTACACCATGCATGATCTGTCAAAGTCATCTAAGATATATCATTTTGGTACGTATACATTACTTTAATCAGTTTCAAAATAAAAGACTATTTTCCTTTCTCTATTACGATGGTTTTTAAACACTCTAATTGTAAATCCTTTAGGCTAAATGGCATATTCAATCTATTACAAATTTCTTTGTTAGTGTTTTCAACTGTCATTTTGGGATGTTGTGAATCAGCCAATCAAATAAATACAAGAATTTTGGTAAGCCTCGTTCTGACGTCATGTATCTTTACCAGACTCTCTGCTAGTCGGAGATTACAGAGAGCCGAGCATCTGGTTGAACGAGACTACCTATAGGGTTACTAAAATACAGAGATGTTCATGATTTTAAACAGAAAATAACCTGATAGAGTTTATTTTCATTCTTTTTGTATTTGTAGGTGTACATGAAGCTTTGATCAACCCTGGGCCTGACCTAATTGTGTGTGATGAAGGTCATCGTATCAAAAACAGTCAAACTGGAATCTCTCAGTCTCTAAAAAACATTAAAACGAGGTCAGTCAACCATCATCTCTCAAAAACATAAAGATCAGTTAAGTAACATCTCTAGATCGTCTCAAAACAGTCCATTATAACTTGCTCAAAAACATGAAAACCATCCAATGAAATCAACCAATAGCTCAAAGTCAGGGGAACTTAAAGGAGTGACATGTAGTTTGAGGGGAAGTTCCACTTGTTTGTTACTTTTAAAAAAGTGTCTGTTTTTCATTGGTGGCCGATTTTGTGAGAATTTTTTATGTAAGGAAATGTTAATATTTTCACTGGGATTTTAAAAATCAGCTGATGATTAGGAAGAACCAGTTTTCAAAGGGGCTGGTTTGGAGAAGTTTTACCACATAGGATTTACATTAGGTAGTCTAAGTTTATATTATACTGTAAATAGGATTTTCATTGGATAGTGTAGGATTATATTATACTGTATTTATGATTTTCATTGGGTAGTGTAGCGTATATAGGATTTTCATTGGGTAATGAAGGGTATATAGGATTTTCATTGGGTAGTATAGGGTATGTAGGATTTTCATTGGATAGTGTAGGGTATGTAGGATTTTCATTGGGTAGTGTAGGGTATATATGATTTTCATTGGGTAGTGTAGAGTATATAGGATTTTCATTGGGTAGTGTAGGGTATATAGGATTTTCATTGGATAGTGTGGGGTATGTAGGATTTTCATTGGGTAGTGTAGAGTATATAGGATTTTCATTGGGTAGTGTGGCATATATAGGATTTTCATTGGGTAGTGTAGGGTATATAGGATTTTCATTGGGTAGTGTAGGGTATATATGATTTTCATTGGGTAGTGTAGGGTATATAGGAATTGCATTGGGTAGTGTAGGGTATATTGAATTTCATTGGGTAGTGTAGGGTATATAGGATTTTCATTGGGTAGTGTAGGGTATACAGGATTTTCATTGGGTAGTGTAGAGTATATAGGATTTTCATTGGGTAGTGTAGGGTATATAGGATTTTCATTGGGTAGTGTAGGGTATACAGGATTTTCATTGGATAGTGTAGGATTATATTATATAGTTTAGTTTTTTTTATTATCTCCTCACAATTCATTATGCACTTGGTAACAGGACCATTCACATGTGAATGTAGTGTAAGCTTATCTAATATGTAGGTTTTTTTATTGGATATAGTCTAGGTTTATGTTATTTAAGACATTATATAGGATTTTTGGGGGTTTTGGGGTACTTTTATATAGGATTTTGGGGGGGGGGGGGGTTTGGGTACTTTCATATAGGATTTTTTGGGTTTTTTTGGGGTACTTTTATATAGGATTTTTTGGGGGTTTTGGGGTACTTTCATATAGGATTTTTGGGGGTTGGGGGTTGGGTACTTTCATATAGGATTTTTATGAAGGCGTCAAGCTTGCTCGAGGGCCTTCTAGCGATCATGCACGATTTGCTGTCACACCACCATTCAGCCAATCTTAGTGGGCGAAATCTAAATGGTGCCTATTAGTTTTAAACTTTTATTTACGATTCAAGACTTTGAAACATTGAATTTAATTGAAGCACAATACTATTTCCGTTGTTGATGTCGTTGTTTGTTATGGTATCTTCCAATAGTCAAATAACAATTGTTTGGTAAGAGAAGTTCATTATTTATTGATGGATTTACTACAAAATAGATTTTCCCGCAAAATTTTGCCATATGGTGTCATATAATAACCTGCTCAAATTCGGTTTTCATTTATATCTATAGTCTCGAGTTTGTAGTTTCAACAAGAATCCTTAGTTTGGACCAGGAGAAAGAGATAAATAATAAAGGGATGAAATTGCGCAATGTCATGGTTCAGATGCTATTCCAAAAACACAAAGACTATTTTCGGTTTTGTTTATCAGTAATCCTGACCAGATTTTCTATTAAGCAAAATGAAAGAAGCATTTGCATTGCAAAGAAAATAACAGGTTATTATGTGGAGAAACGCAGGCTAGGTAGAATTCACTGGGAATTGAATCTTGTTCAGATTTCCAATAACCTTTCTACATATTACATTGAATTTTTGAATTGTTAGACATTGTTGAAAACAAGAGAGTTAATACCGTATAATTGTTACATCGTACATAAACAAGATATAACTTCTATAAACAAATAGTCTTACTCTGAAGCAGTGATACTCTTTTCAGCATTTTTTTTATTGCAATTTGAAGTTATTGATTAAAACCTTTTTAAAGTAACTAGTTCTGAGGGGATACTATCTAGCAAGAGGAGGGTATGAACTTGTTAGGATAAGCAACTTGATAAGGAAATTCCTCTTGCAGCGCTCAAATATTTCTTCTCCTACTTTGTTTCATTTCATCTGCTACCCTCTAAATTTATTGAGAACCTTGCAGAAGGGGGGGGGGGACTCTGGGAGGTCTAGACCCCCCCTCCCCCCCTTATGGAATTTCCAACTGAAAGAAAATATAGTCATCTTTCACTTAAGCATCACATCTAATATTGCTTCGTCAACTCTCTCTCGATTGGCTTTATTTGCTCACTGGGGAGAATTTTAAACTTCAAGGTCATAATATGATATCAAGATTCAATTTGTTAAATTGGTAGGAATAATTTTGGACTGCCCACCCACACTGAAAAAAGCTGGATACACTCCTGCTGATGTGTATGTTACTGTACTCGACACCTTTGTGGTCCTTCAGGCCTTTGATTTTTGGGTATAGTATATAGGATTTAGTATAGGGTATAGTCAAGGTTAATATTGTATAGGATTTTTTGGGGTGTAGTATACTTTTATATAGGATTTTTATGCATATAGTCTAGGTTTATATCATATAGGATTTTTTATTGGTATAGTGTAGGTTTATATCATATAGGGTTTTTTATTGGGTATAGTCAAGCTTTATATTATATAGGATTTTTTATTGGTATAGTGTAGGTTTATATTATATAGGATTTTTTATTGGGTATAGTCAAGCTTTATATTATATAGGATTTTTTATTGGGTAAAGTCAAGCTTTATATTATATAGGATTTTTTATTGGTATAGTGTAGGTTTATATTATATAGGATTTTTTATTGGGTAAAGTCAAGCTTTATATTATATAGGATTTTTTGGGGGGTGTAGTGTAGATTTATATTATATAGGATTTTATATAGGAATATTTATTGGGTGTGGTGTAGGTTTATATTATATAGGAATATTTATTGGGTGTAGTGTAGGTTTATATTATATAGGAATATTTATTGGGTGTGGTGTAGGTTTATATTATATAGGAATATTTATTGGGTATAGTGTAGGTTTATATTATATAGGAATATTTATTGGGTATAGTGTAGGTTTATATTATATAGGAATATTTATTGGGTGTGGTGTAGGTTTATATTATATAGGAATATTTATTGGGTGTGGTGTAGGTTTATATTATATAGGAATATTTATTGGGTGTGGTGTAGGTTTATATTATATAGGAATATTTATTGGGTGTGGTGTAGGTTTATATTATATAGGAATATTTATTGGGTGTGGTGTAGGTTTGTATCAAGGGTTTTATTATGCCATCTATGTGTAGGATTTTTATTAAATGTCTTTGGTTACATTATGCTGTAATTAGAGATTTATTGAGTGGTCTGTGGTGACATGCTGTAGTAAGAGATTTATTGGGTGGTCTGTGGTGACATCTGGCTGTAATTAGAGATTTTTATTTTTAGGTGCCATGTGGTGTTAACTAGGATTACACTATGCTATATTTAGAGATTTCTATTTTTAGACGCCGTGTGGTGTTAACTGGATATCCACTACAGAACAACCTGATGGAATATTGGTGTATGGTGGACTTTGTTCGGCCGAATTATCTCGGCACAAAGACGGAATTTAGCAATATGTTTGAGCGTCCAATATCGAACGGTCAGTGTCAGGACAGCACTCCAGCTGATGTTAAATTGATGAGATACCGGGCTCATGTACTTCACAGCTTACTAGAGGGATTTGTGCAAAGGTCTGTAGTTTACTCAGCAAGATATCACTTGACCATTCACGATTTGTTCCTAAAATGCCCAGGACATATAGTGGTGTCCTTTTCTGTCAGTTTTATTTTTTTCCTCCATCATTCCTCGACAATTCAAGTGGTAGTTTTGTGGACTTTTTATGCTATGTTTGCATGTATTAATCTTAATTTCTGATATGAATTCAAATACTGATAAAACTCCAATTGACCTATATTTTCATTGAAGTTATCCCCCTTGGATTTTGAAAAATTTCATGAAGTTAGTTATTTTTATGAAGACTTTTGCATCTATTGAGCTGATTTTTTGGTGTGAAGTCATATATGGAAAAGCTTAGATTTTTTTCTCCAATTAACAATTTGACCAACATTGAAAAGCATATTTATGCCCCTTGGACTTTAAAAACAGTCTTCGCAAACACTCACTAACCTAATGCCCAAGGCTAGTTAAAATTGGTATGGGCTAGTTAAAATTGTCTCAAAGGTAGCCCAATGGACTAGTGAAAAAAATTACCTAACATCAAGATGTACAATATATCTACATGTTCTCTAACAAACCCTACCTAACAAAGAGATGTACATTGTACCTACATGTTCTCTAACCTACCTAACAAAGAGATGTACATTGTACCTACATGTTCTCTAACCTACCTAACAAAGAGATGTACATTGTACCTACATGTTCTCGAACCTACCTAACAAAGAGATGTACATTGTATCTACATGTTCTCGAACCTACCTAACAAAGAGATGTACATTGTATCTACATGTTCTCGAACCTACCTAACAAAGAGATGTACATTGTACCTACATGTTCTCTAACCTACCTAACAAAGAGATGTACATTGTATCTACATGTTCTCGAACCTACCTAACAAAGAGATGTACATTGTATCTACATGTTCTCGAACCTACCTAACAAAGAGATGTACATTGTATCTACATGTTGTCTAACCTACCTAACAAAGAGATGTACATTGTATCTACATGTTGTCTAACCTACCTAACAAAGAGATGTACATTGTATCTACATGTTGTCTAACCTACCTAACAAAGAGATGTACATTGTATCTACATGTTGTCTAACCTACCTAACATCAAGATGTACAATATATCTATTTGTTTCTTAACCTATCTCTATCTTATGTTAAGAAGTACTATCTGCTACTGAACACTTCTGATTATTTAAAATTCCTGAACATGAAAGTGGTCTACAGCTTTTGTTTTGTTTTACAAGATACATGATGTTTTTCAGGCATTTGTTTGTATTGTTTTTCAGATGTTTGTTTTATTTTATGAGGTACATGATGTTGAGGTGTTTGTTTTATTTTATGAGGTACATGATGATGTTGAGGTGTTTGTTTTATTTTATGAGGTATATGATGTTGAGGTGTTCATTTTGTTTTATGAGGTACATGATGTTTTTCAGGCGTGGCCACACTGTGTTACGGGAAGCCTTACCACCGAAGCAAGAATTCATTTTCTTGGTACGCATGTCCCACATCCAGCGAACACTTTACAGAGAGTTCATGAACTCACTTCAAGTGCAGAACCTTGGGTCATGGGCGAGCACAAACCCACTCAAGGCCTTTGCTGTCTGTTGTAAGGTAAGTTCTTAAAACCCATTCAAAGCCTTCACTGTCTGTTGAAAATTAAGTTCTCAAAACCCATTCAAGGCCTTCACTGTCTGTTGTAGGTTTTCATAACCTTCTCAAGGCCTTTGCTGTGTGTGTAAATACAAGTATATTGTAGTTATGATTGATTGATTATTTGTTTTATGACCTGTCAAGAATTTTTCACTCATATTGAGCTGTCACCAGTTGAAGGTGAAGTACCACAAATTTAGAGATATGCTTAGTGCACAAGGCTGTAGCATTGAGGGTTCTTTAACATGCCAATGCCTACTGCAACAGGGGACCTACATTTATAAGGTCATATCCAAAAGACCCGTGATTCTCACTTCTAAATGCTGAGAATTGGTGAAGGAGCAATCACTACCTATGTTTACGTCTTAGGTTTGACACGAGCATGGCACGAGCAGGGCTTGAACTCATGACCTCCCAAACACGAATGCTTCAATCACTGAGTTACCATGATCGGTTTGTAGTTATGATGTGTCATAATGCACATTTATTATTTAGTTGAAGCAATAGAAAAGTATATACTGGGTACATTGAAAACTGTTGTAAAATTCTTGATCATGTCCATTGTTGTGCGTTAATAATTAAACATATTGATAACTACCATTTCAATTCTTTTCAAATTTGGTTTGAAGAATTTTGGGGACAAAGGGAGCATACATTTAAATTTCAGGACTCTTGCACCCCTGGGGCCTTAGGAGCAGGCAAAAACTGCCAAAAAATTGGCAATGAGCAGTTTTCAAAATCTTCTCTACAATCGCACATGTGGAAGAAAAACTAAATGCATAATGATATAGAGAAGGCCTCTATAGTCCAGGCAATTTATGGTTTGACCCAGGACAAATTGCAAATGTTTTTAAATATGCTTTTTTCTTTTCTAAATGTTGTTCAAATAAACATATTAAAAATATAGAAAAAAATTAGTGGAACACTACTAAATTACATTTTGGAGGTATCTTTTATGGCGAAATGGTGAGAACCACATTTATCCCGAGTAGGTACATCAAATATTTTTGTATATTAGGTACTTATATTGTCACTACAATACTTTCAAGCACTCATGGTAGTGGATTTTAACAATAAAAACTACTAGTTGAAAACATTTTTCTCAAGTATGCTGAATCAGCAGGTTTGGTAGATACCTAACCGGAGGTTTATGTTGCGATTGATTGATAGAGCCCTGTTCGTGCCGGCCGCGTCAAACCTAAGACGTTTAAAATAGGTAGTGATTGCTCCTCCGCCAAGAGCACGGCATTCTGAAGTGAGAATCATGGGTTTTTCGGATATGACCTTAAAACTGGAGGTCCTGTGTCACAGTAGGTGTGGCATGTAAAAGAACCCTCACTGCTAAAAGTCATACTTTGTACGAAATGAATTGATACGAACTACCTAACAATCTAAGAGTTATCACCATTTATTCACCAATCTTTTAATATCTAGAGAGTTATCACCATTTATTCACCAATCTTTTAATATCTAGACCCGGGTATTTAGATTAGACTGATCATTTACACCGTCCTTAGTGTCTTTTATAGATATAACTCTTTGTCTTGATGAAAGCCATACTAATAATCTGGTAGATTCAATGGCAAATCTATTACGTCATGCTTAGATTTTCTGGGCACCTATTGATGTTTTATTTTTTTTTCTTTTAAAATTGCTGAGTGCGCACAATGAACTAGTGTATATTCTGTGAAAAGCCACTTTCTGATGGTCAGGCAACAGTAACCTTGACTGCCAAAGGTTGCAATGGAATTGAGACAGCCAATGAAGAACGTGGTGGTAACATCCATGTTTTTCCCAGCCACGTTGTACATGTAAACTGTAGACTGGAGTATGTCAACCCTAATGCCATAAAGGAAGCACTCTGTTGGTCCTTCTGAGACAGAATCACCCCAATGTTCCCTTCGATCATCTGAAACAGCCTTTAATTACAAAGACAACTGTCTTTTCTGTGGTTGCCTAGACATTTATGAGGACTGAAAAGTTGAGTATATGTTAATTCCAGTGAGAACTCTTGGTTTCCAGGAAAAAATTCTGAAGGCCTGTGGTGAATTCAGTGGCAATTGGGTTGAGCGAGTCAGAGCACGTGTACTCTATGTGAAGGACCTTCCTGCAGCAGATGCTGTTTATCACAAGATCTGCAACATCAACTTCAGGACTGGCAAGAACATACCACAGATTATGCTTGCCCAAAGTCACACAGCACCAAAATGTAAGTGATTGAGTGGCAGGCCAAAGGATTTGGTTAGAGAAGAGGCATTCCAGAGAGTAGCAGACTATCTGGAGGAGAATGGCGATGAGCAGATAACAGTTACTGACCTTATAGGGGAAATGGTAGAATACACTCAAGACGAGTCTATTGATCCATACAGTTTCAAACATGAAAAGTGAATTGAAGAAACACTTTGGAGAGCGCATTGTCATTTTAGAGTTGAATGGAAAGCCAAATGTGGTCACCTTCCGTACTACTGTAGCCAGAATTGTTCAGGACTTCCACTGTCCACAACAAAAGAGTACCTTGAATGAAACAGACCAAATCATTGAAACAACTGCCGAACTTATAAAGAATGACATCAAGGATGTTAAAATATCCAAAGACACCTACCCAGCTTATGACAGTATGTCATCCTCTGATAGAGTGCTAGAGTTTCTGCCAGGATTGCTGTTGAAGTTTCTCCGGGTGCTCTTTCCAGGAAAGGATGTTGCTGTAAAACTTGCTTCTATAGGCCAGGCAATCATGCAAGCAACACGTCCAAGAGTGCTTGAGACCCCTCTTCAAATTGGGTTGGGTGTCCAATTGCACCACCATTTCCAGTCCAAGTTCCTGATAGAATCTCTCCATGAACATGGGTTTTGTTGTTCATATTCAGAGGTTAAAAAGTTTGAAAGGAGTGCTGCAGTAATTCATGGTACAGAAATACCTAACTTTACTTCAGATAACTTTCAGCAATATGCTGCAGATAATGTGAATCACAATGTGCGAAGCATTGACGGCAAGGATACCTTTCATGGTATGGGGATCATAGCAGCTATTACACCTGCAACAAATGTGACCCGACCTATCATCAGAAGAGCAGATGTGACTTCACAAGAAATTACCTATGTGGGGCGCATAAATATACACTGATTCACACCAGGGAACGATAGTCTGTATTGTAAATGCTATCAGCCACTCCAGTCGCCATGTGTAAAGGAACCATACACAGAATTTGATCTACTGTGGAAAGTTTCACTGTTGCTCAAGGTGTCCCGACCACTCTGGTTTGGATTCATGCAGATGGTCCATAAAGGTGTCAACCCAGGGAAAGCATCAGTGATGTTCTTACCCATGATAGACCTGGATCCAAATGACATGATATGCATGTATTCAACACTCAAATTTGTTTCAAACCATGCAGCCAAGTACAACTGCATTGTAGTTGTAACTTTTGACCAGCCTCTTTGGTGGAAGGCAACCTTAATTTTAGACAGTGCACTTGCAGACAGTGAACTTCACTCTGTGATTGTGTGCCTGGGAGGATTCCATACCCAAATGAGTTTTTTGGGGGGTCCATTGGTCACTTAATGGGAGGCTCTGGGCTACAGGAGCTTCTTGGAGTAGTCTATGCTGACAATACTTTAGGGCATATGCTTTCTAGCAAAGCAGCATCTCGAGCTTGTGAGAGGACATCTCCTCACAGATTCAGCACTTAACACTATGTTGACTGCAAAAGCACTTGGCATTGATGTTCCACAAGCAGACCCAGAACAAGGCATTCTACAGCAATACTCAGAGGAAGATGAGTTTCATGATATACCAGCAGACAGTGGTCATCTGACAGAAGAGAGCTCCCTCATGGCTGGAGAAGTAGACAATCTGCAGGGGCTAGCCAATCTCATAGAAAAACTCTTAGCTGGATAGGTCTCAGATATTGATGCTCAAAGCATTGACACACTGACAGAAATTGGTATATGGAAATGGTTGACATACTTCATCGATTTCTAAAGGCTGAGCAAATGGGAGATTGGGCTCTCCATCTACATAGTTTGCATGATATGCTTCCTTATTTTGCAGCCTCTGGACATACCTTGTACCTGAAGAGAGTCCACATTTACTTGCAGAAGATGTCTAAACTGCAAGAACAAATTCCAGAAGTGTACAAACACTTCAGTAAGGGATTGCATGTAGTTCGACGGTCAGACAGACCCTGGGCAGGGTTGTCAACAGATCTTGTCATTGAACAGTGTCTGATGCGCAGTGTCAAAACAACTGGAGGCTTGAAATGTGGGTGTGGCTTGACAGAGACCCAGCATCTTGTGTGGGCTCTGTCCACACCAGCATGCGCTGAGATTAACAGTGCTATGCAGGAATTGACAGGGGTCACATACACTACAGTCCCTGAAACGTTCTACTTTCCCATTTTTCCGTTCGTTCAGGGTTCGTTCACCGTTCGTTTAGCGTTCGTTCACCGTTTTCCATTCACAAAGCGTTCTCTGTTTTCCATTTACCGTTTTCCGTTTATCGTTCACCGTTTTCCGTTCACCGTTTTCCGTTCTCCGTTTATCATTCACCGTTCTTTGTTTTCCGTTCGTATTTCCTCATTTTCTTTCGAAACGTCAATGAGAAAGGACACGCATTATTGTGAGATATGAAGCGAAAAGGTGGCAGAAAACTGTCCTATCATATCAGGAATTTAATTCTGAAATACAAACGTTTATCATTTTCAAAGAAACATGGGATATATTTTGATATTGGTACACGTGATCAATTTATTTACTTAGCAAGTAAAGATGTATCGTCACATGATTTATTAAAGGTTATGTACAACAAGGAGTACAGTAGTAAAGCATGCGTTATTTGTAAATTTTGATTAAAATGAGAACGGCTTTATTTTTTTTATTTTACCTGTGTGTCGTTATTCATGTTTTCTTTCTTTCTTTTTCTTTCTTTTCTTTCTTTTCTTAATTTAATAGAAAAAAAAGTATGAAGACGCACTACTCCTGAAAATCGAATGTCTTCAATGTCTTGCAAGTATTAGCTAGCAAAAACCAAAACACACACACACAAACACACACACACACACACACACACACACACACACACACATGAAATATTTGAAACTATTTGTATTTTTGGGAGAAATTACGAGTGGAACTTTTACAAAATTAATAATGTGTTTATATATATGTATCACTATGTTAAGTTTGTAATTACATTATATTTTCTACATTTTAATACTTTATATCTATACATGTATCGTCTGTGTTGTTTAATGCCTCTATCTTGACACCTTTCGGTGGCTTTTGTTAATTACAGGTATCTCCGTTTATCGTTCACCGTTCTGCGTTTATCGTTCATCGTTTTCCGTTTATTGTTCACCGTTTTCCGTTCTCCGTTTATTGTTCACCGGTTTTCATTCTCCGTTCACTTTCCGTTTAGCATTCGTTTAGCGTTTGTTCACCGTTCAAGTGGGAAAGTAGAACGTTTCAGGGACTGTACAAGTGAACAGCACAAAGAGGCCACTTCAGCACAACTAACAAGGGATACCAGTGACACCCAACAACTACTGCAATACTTGTCACAAAGAAATCCCTTTAGCATAGATCTTTCTTTAAGGAACATTGCAATGGGAGTTACAACACATGCAAATATAAATGCACATAATGCCAAAACAGTAGGCGACAAGATTCTGGTCTCAATGGAAGGACAGAAGGTCACATACTACACCTTCAAAAGAAGTCTTCAGGCAGTAACAATGGATGCTAAGGCATCTGTCAAGATCAGAGATGAGGAGGTACATGTAGATCCTCAGTTGCTCTTTCAGCGCCTTGTTACCACTGGTGTGAGATGTAATGATCTATCTGAAGTGTTCATGTATGAACTCTGTACATATCCACCAGCACTCTTTGACTCCAAATCTGTCATGAGACCAGCAAATAAAGCTACTCTGGCAAATGCTTTGTGGTCCCCACAGCTGGAAAGTGCTGTTGGTCCATAAGATCAGGTCCAGTTTGTCCTTGATGGTGGAGCACTGCTACATCGTATCCCATAGTCCATAGGGGTGACTTGGGATGAATTTTATTCACTGTACATGCAGTATGTTGTAAGCAGATATGGAAAGTGTGTCGTAGTGTTTGATGGATATAGCAATGCTCCAAGCACAAAAGACTGCACACATCTCAGACGAAGTGGTGGTGGTGCAGGGATTGCAGTGCACTTCACTAGTGACATGACTCTCAAGATGAAAAAAGATGAGTTCCTTTGCAACAAGGAGAACAAGCAACGGTTCATTCACTTGCTTACAGGCAAACTGGAACAAAGTGCGTGTGAGGTGCATCAGGCACGTGGAGATGCAGATGTCCTCATTGTCAAGACAGCTGTTGCTTCTGCAGATACACAGGAAACAGTTTTGATTGGAGATGATACTGACCTCCTTGTGTTGCTTTGTTTTCATGCCAAATATACACAGTACAATATCTTTTTCAGACCTGAGCCAAGGAAACACTCCCAAAGACCATCAAAATGCTGGAACATAAAGCAACCCGCGCACAGCTTGGTGATATTGTCTGTAACAATATTCTTTTCATCCATGCTATCCTGGGGTGTGCACTACTTTAAGGGTTTTTGACATCGGTAAATCAGTCGCATTGACCAAGATCAGAAAGGAGTTGGCTTTTCTTGAATAAGGACACCTCATCGAAAGAGGAAGGAAGTAATCAAGGCAGGAGAGCAGGCTCTTGTATGGCTGTACAATGGCCAGGTTGGAGAGGATGTTAACAAGCTGAGGCTGCACAGATTCTATGACAAGACAATGTGAAGCACAGCAACTGTTCAGTCACATACACTTCCATCAACAGCCAGTGCAACAAAATACCATAGCCTTCGTGTTTACCACCAAAGTCAGACATGGAAGGATGAAAGGCCTGATATAATAGCTGAGCAGTGGGGCTGGAAAATCAGCCATGGCAAAATGATGCCCATCTTGACAGACCTTCCCCCAGCATCTCAAGCTCTGCTTGAGTTCATCAGATGCAAGTGCAAATCAGGGTGCCATACAATGTGCTGCATCTGTCACAAGAATGGAATGGACTGTTCAATGGCTTGTACTGAGTGCAGAGGGGTATGTTCTAACACACCTATGTTGGCAACAGGGTCAGACTCTTATGATGATCCTGTGACAGAATAAACTGATTACGTGCCAGCTACACTTGTCTTACAGATCAACCAAAAATATTGGTGGCCACTAAACATTTGAGTGAACGTGAATATCCAAGTGAGCTTTCAAATATGATTTTTATGCTTTTTTGACTTATTTTTGACCTAAAAACTTGTCATAACTTTTAATTGATATCAATGTAAACTGGACTTCTAGAAGTTTAAAATGAGGGTCATTTGCCTTTATATGTTACACAGATCACAAGATATGCTTTCCCTTTATTGCTGTAGTGATTGTAAACTTCACAGTTTCCATTATTGACACGGTTGTACTTAGCTGCAAATTTGGACCTCTTCCACTAAATATATTTATCTATATTTTTAGAATGTCATTGCCACATATTTTAGGAACAAAATAAAACAGAAATGAAAACATTTGCAATTTGTCCTACCTTCGGCCAATTTTGACCCTAGAATTCCTGGACTACTACCAGAATTGTAAATTTCATGATCCCTGAGGAGAGGATCTGACTCCAGGGCAGGACTTGGTGTATTGTATTCATGTGCCAAACATTTAAAAAGCATCTTCTTTAATGCTATTGATACTAAATTGAAACTAACTGGATAAATAGAATGAGCAGGTAGCCCTTTACCCTAATTGTAAATTTGATGATCCCAGAGGTAGGGGTTTTGATATCAAGCCAAAATAATCAATGATTTAATGTGTTAACAGTTGAACATATCTAACTTCTGATATTACCATTCCAATTCTCTTTAAATTTAGTATTAAGTATCTTTATGACAAGGGGGACATATTATAGATTCAAGTTTTCTTGCACCCCTAGGACCTTAGGGGCAGGGCAAAAACTGTCAAAAAATTGAGTGACGTACTAATTTTCAAAGATCTTCTTTACTACTACAGATCTTTAAGAAAAACTAAATTCATATTGATGTAGAGCAGGAAGGCCTCTACAAAAACTCTAGATTTCATTATCCCCAGGGTAGAGGTTCAGACTCCAGGACAGAGCCCAACTTGGTATTTTGTATTTGTATTCATTATCACCTGGACATCTTGATATACTGATATTTTGATATGGAATCACTAAGTCAATTTGTAAATATATTTAGATATGGAATCATCCAGACATCTTATACAACTTAATCCAGAAGAAGAACAGCATCAATGATGTGGATGACCTTGACATTGAAACAGAAAGTGGTGCAGGGGCTAAGAAGAAGAAATGTGTGAAGAAGAAGCCTCCCAAGAGTCCCCAGCCTGTAGACCAGTACTATCCACCATACGAACGGGGGCAGGAAATCAGCTACGACTGGGTAATGTTACTTCCTGTGTTCCAAGAAAGACCCTTCCTCAGGACAAATGACTAATAAAAATACCAATGAATAAGTAATTTTACATCAACATATAACATGCAATTTGCAATGTAAATATGTTTGTAGATTTAATGTTGTTTAGTGCTAGTTTAGATGGAGTGTATTACGGTACAGCGATATCTGTCCATCCATGCTTCTGTCCATCCCTCTGTTTGGGGTTTTATGTGTCTATTTTCCTTTCTCTGTCACACATTGAGCTGAAACTCGCTATGTAGCTTCTTTACGAGTCACTCTAGATCATGTTGAAAGTTTGATTCATTTTGACTTCTCTTGCCAGAGTTTTGCCCCTTTTTTTAAATTAATGCTAAATGGAGGGAACATAATTTGTCCTGTAAAATCCTCCCACAGTTTTCAAGTAAGAACCTTCATATTTTAATGAATGTTTGTATGGGCATTGAAGATGTTCATGTGCCAAGAATTTTAATTTTCTTTAGTTTTTGAGAAAATTACACTATGTTGAACTTGGTCAGTTTTCAGGGAATACTACATACAGAGCACATGATTTGTCTATCAAACTCCCACACAGTGAGAACTTTCTTATTTCACAGAGTATTTGTGTGGGTATTGAAGGTGTGCATGTGGCAAGGATTTTGATTCTCTGCAATTTTTGAGAAAAATATAGGTTGAACTCAGTTTTAAGGAAATATTACATAGGTAGTACATGCTATGTCTGTTTCTCCTCCCACATGAGTGAGAACCTTCTTATTTTACAGAGTATGGGAAAGTGTGCATGTGACAAGGATATTGATTTCTTTCAATTTTTGAGAAAATTGCAAGTTGTTGAACATAGTCCATTTTGAGGAAATATATTAGATAAAGGACATTGTTTGTCCATTTAATCCTCTCACACTTTTAAAACTAAAGCCATTGAAAATGACTTGATGATATGCATGGTGCAAGGGTTTTGATTTTTCTATAATTTTTAATTTTCTTTAATGTTTAAAATATTAACAGGTTGTTGAACTTGGTCAAATAGGAAATATTTTGCACACAGAACTCTTGGTTTGTCTATCTATCTTCTGTCAGAGTTTCTAAGCTAAGACCTTTTATTCGTATGATGCAAAGAAATTTTGTCACCGTCTGAAGCTTTTTTCAGGTGTATTATGTACCATTTTCAGTACTCGTTTAATAATTTTGTGTTATATATATATATATATATATATATATATATATATATATATAATACAAGGTATTATTTTATCTCGGAATAATTATATGTTTCGGAATTTAACTAATTGATGTGTATAAACGTAAAAGGCATCCGTAGATCGTAGAAAACTGTTTTCATGTTGAGAAATGCAGAAACCCCCTTTCTAAACAATGAAGAAATAAACAATTATTTATTTCTTTTCTTTTTTTCAATTAGTTAAATTCCGAAACATATAATTATTCCGAGATAAAATAATACCTTGTTATATATCTATATATATATATATATTATATATATATATATATATATATATATATTCAGCCATCTTATGTAAAACTTTCCATTTGTCCAGGAGAAGGGCCAGGATATCCCGAAAATTTGACAGCTCATGCTGTTGATCATTTTTGAGCTTTGTAAGATAGTATAATTGATATGTATATATATATATATATATATATATATATGATTGTAACAATCAATTTCATTGGTTCATTTGACTATCAACATTCTTTATAGTTGCCGTTAAGTCCCACTATATGACGTCCTGGGAATGACATCACAATACGTTTTGCTGTTCTGTTTCGATATTGTTACTAAGACAATATTTTTCCACATCTTAAAAGATTCATATTTCCTTTAAATTCGCATGACCTATTTCAGTTGGTCTGCATCCTTCATATTATGTATTAACAATTGAATATTTTTAACTTTTTCTTTATAACTTCTGTTCCAATTCAGTACTGACTGAGGATGAAACACTGGGTCACATAAACACTGTCAGTGCTGACTGAGGATGAAACACTGGGTCACATAAACACTGTCAGTACTGACTGAGAATGAAATACTGGGTCACATAAACACTGTCAGTACTGACTGAGGATGAAACACTGGGTCACATAAACACTGTCAGTACTGACTGAGGATGAAACACTGGGTCACATAAACACTGTCAGTACTGACTGAAGATCAAACACTGGGTCACATAAACACTGTCAGTACTGACTGAGGATGAAACACTGGGTCACATAAACACTGTCAGTCCTGACTGAGGATGAAAGGCTGGGTCACATAGACACTGTCAGTACTGACTGAAGATCAAACACTGGGTCACATAAACACTGTCAGTGCTGACTGAGGATGAAACACTGGGTCACATAAACACTGTCAGTACTGACTGAGGATGAAACACTGGGTCACATAAACACTGTCAGTACTGACTGAGGATGAAACACTGGGTCACATAAACACTGTCAGTACTGACTGAGGATGAAACACTGGGTCACATAAACACTGTCAGTACTGACTGAGGATGAAACACTGGGTCACTTAAACACTGTCAGTACTGACTGAAGATCAAACACTGGGTCACATAAACACTGTCAGTACTGACTGAAGATCAAACACTGGGTCACATAAACACTGTCAGTAGTGACTGAGGATGAAACACTGGGTCACATAAACACTGTCAGTGCTGACTGAGGATGAAACACTGGGTCACATAAACACTGTCAGTCCTGACTAAGGATCAAACACTGGGTCACATAAACACTGTCAGTAGTGACTGAGGATGAAAGGCTGGGTCACATAAACACTGTCAGTGCTGACTGAGGATGAAACACTGGGTCACATAGACACTGTCAGTACTGACTGAAGATCAAACACTGGGTCACATAAACACTGTCAGTGCTGACTGAGGATGAAACACTGGGTCACATAAACACTGTCAGTACTGACTGAGAATGAAATACTGGGTCACATAAACACTGTCAGTACTGACTGAGGATGAAACACTGGGTCACTTAAACACTGTCAGTACTGACTGAAGATCAAACACTGGGTCACATAAACACTGTCAGTACTGACTGAAGATCAAACACTGGGTCACATAAACACTGTCAGTACTGACTGAAGATCAAACACTGGGTCACATAAACACTGTCAGTAGTGACTGAGGATGAAACACTGGGTCACATAAACACTGTCAGTGCTGACTGAGGATGAAACACTGGGTCACATAAACACTGTCAGTCCTGACTAAGGATCAAACACTGGGTCACATAAACACTGTCAGTAGTGACTGAGGATGAAAGGCTGGGTCACATAAACACTGTCAGTGCTGACTGAGGATGAAACACTGGGTCACATAAACACTGTCAGTACTGACTAAGGATCAAACACTGGGTCACATGGTGAGGGTGCTAACCACACCCATATGTTCTTTGCTGAAATTTTTGTAAATAAATCTTTGTGCCTTTTTATAGGTCAGTGACTTATTGAAAGACTACCACAGCGGGCTCCTGGAATCTGGAGGGAAATTGGTCATTTTGTTTAAAATCATAGAGGAATCGCTGGCCATCAGGGACAAAATCCTGGTCTTCAGGTCAGTATTAACTGAAACTCGAAAACTGACACCTACATTAGCTCTGTATAGGTTAGTACTGGTCATTACTTTTTGACTGGTTCACTCATGATCTCTGTTTAGGTCAGTACTAGTCAATATATTTTTACTGATTTACACATTAGCTCTGTACTAGACAGTACTGATAATTTGATTTTATTCTCATTCCTGTGTAATCTCTTTTGGATGGTACAGATAGTTTGTTGTAAGCTGGGTCACATGTCATCTGGCTGTTCTGATTGTTTTAGACTGGTTCACATGTCATCAGGCTGTTCTGATTGTCTGTACCACTGCACTGGGTCACATGTCATCTGGCTGTTCTGATTGTTTTAGACTGGTTCACATGTCATCAGGCTGTTCTGATTGTCTGTACCACTGCACTGGGTCACATGTCATCTGGCTGTTCTGATTGTTTTAGACTGGTTCACATGTCATCAGGCTGTTCTGATTGTCTGTACCACTGCACTGGGTCACATGTCATCTGGCTGTTCTGATTGTTTTAGACTGGTTCACATGTCATCAGGCTGTTCTGATTGTCTGTACCACTGCACTGGGTCACATGTCATCTGGCTGTTCTGATTGTTTTAGACTGGTTCACATGTCATCAGGCTGTTCTGATTGTCTGTACCACTGCACTGGTTCACATGTCATCAGGCTGTTCTGATTGTCTGTACCACTGCACTGGTTCACATGTCGCCTGGCTGTTCTGATTGTTTTAGACTGGTTAACATGTCGCCTGGCTGTTCTGATTGTCTGTACTACTGCACTGGGTCTGTATTTTACTTTGTTTTTCATTCATTTCAGTCAGAGTTTGTTCACTCTGGATCTTTTAGAGGAATTCCTATCCAGACGAAGAGTCCCTCTGCCAGAGGTGGATGAGAACTGGTGCAAAAATCAGAGCTACTTCCGTAAGTTTTCTATGGTTTCTTTGTAACCCAATTCTTTAAAAATGTTAACCTCCAGTCTGTGAAAAGAAACTTTCACAGGGTCCAGATAATAAGGTCGACACTGATACTATAGACTACAGTGAATCTCGACACTGATACTGTAGACTACAGTGAATCTCGACACTGATACTGTAGACTACAGTGAATCTCGACACTGATACTGTAGACTACAGTGAATCTCGACACTGATACTGTAGACTACAGTGAATCTCGACACTGATACTGTAGACTACAGTGAATCTCGACACTGATACTGTAGACTACAGTGAATCTCGACACTGATACTGTAGACTACAGTGAATCTCGACACTGATACTGTAGACTACAGTGAATCTCGACACTGATACTGTAGACTACAGTGAATCTCGGTATGATGTATGTATATGCACTGGAACTGTTTAAGCTCTTGTTATCTCAGGTACTTCATGAACAGAGCGTTTTTTCACTGTATAAGGTAAATTTTAAAAGTTTGCTATTAAAAGACACTATTTTCATCCATATGTTCCATTGGTGACACCTCCATAATTAAAATATTTTTCACCTTCCATATCATTATAGGTTTGGATGGGAGTACCTCAGCCCAGGAAAGAGAGAAATTGATCAATCAGTTTAATGCTCCGGATAACAAGAAATCATGGCTGTTTCTTCTATCAACCAGGTAATCCCCAATCAGTGTATACCAGGTAACCCCCAATCAGTGTATACCTGGTAATCCCCAATCAGTGTATACCAGGTAATCCCCAATCAGTGTATACCTGGTAATCCCCAATCAGTGTATACCAGGTAATCCCCAATCAGTGTATACCAGGTAATCCCCAATCAGTGTATACCAGGTAATCCCCAATCAGTGTATACCAGGTAATCCCCAATCAGTGTATACCAGGTAATCCCCAATCAGTGTATACCAGGTAATCCCCAATCAGTGTATACCAGGTAATCCCCAATCAGTGTATACCAGGTAATCCCCAATCAGTGTATACCAGGTAATCCCCAATCAGTGTATACCAGGTAATCCCCAATCAGTGTATACCAGGTAATCCCCAATCAGTGTATACCAGGTAACCCCCAATCAGTGTATACCAGGTAATCCCCAATCAGTGTATACCAGGTAATCCCCAATCAGTGTATATCTGGTAATCCTCAATCAGTGTATACCAGATAATCCCCAATCAGTGTATACCTGGTAATCCCCAATCAGTGTATACCAGGTAATCCCCAATCAGTGTATACCAGGTAATCCCCAATCAGTGTATACCAGGTAATCCCCAATCAGTGTATACCTGGTAACCCCCAATCAGTGTATACCAGGTAATCCCCAATCAGTGTATACCAGATAATCCCCAATCAGTGTATACCTGGTAATCCCCAATCAGTGTATGCCTGGTAATCCCCAGTCAGTTGTATACTAGGTATAAAAATACTTGTTTATTAATGTCCAAAATTTCACTAGATAGCCAGCAGGACTACAATGAGAACTAGCTGTGTGCTAGTTTGTGTCATTCTGGGTAAATAAAGGATATTGTTGTTATTATTATTATTATTAGAATCAAACCTTTGTACATGCTGTAATGGAGTATTTTAGGTACATATATGAAACTCTGAGAATTTATTGATATTTTGAAGTTATGTTGATTTCATTCACTGACAATTTTCTCCAACAGAAATAAGATTCTGATTGGTATATCAGATTTTCTCTGTTTTACACTGAAATAAAACACCAAAGTATATCACTATGCTTCATACTTTTAAAAGTCCTTTTATATAACAGGGAAGTTAATAAATTATTTTATTCAATGAGATTACTTCTAGAATTGTTTGTCAACAATAGTTTCAAAGAAAATGATAGACATCATTGTAAATGGTAATAAACTGAAGTGTTTTCGAATTGAGATGTTTTAATAATTATTTCTTAAGGACTCTAGCAGCATGTTGTAAACTGAAATGGTTTCACGATGAGATGTTGTAATAATTATTTCTGTAGGACTCTAGCAGCACATGTGATAAACGTTGGGTGTTTTACCATTGATATGTCAGTTAGGTCAATATTTAAACCTTTTGGTAGTGTTATACTTTTTATGGAGCCACCGTGGCCGAATGTTAGAGCATAACATTCAAAATCACAAGGCCTATCACCTCTAGTCGACGGGGATTCAATTCTCACTCATGCCAATATGTGAGAAAGTTTTCCAGTTTACTTTCGGAAGGTTGGTGGTCTCTTCTCGGGTACTTTGTATCTGGGTTCTCCCACTAATAAAAACTGGACACCACCAGATAACTGAAAAATTGTTGAGTGTGGCGGAAAACAATGAACAATCAATCAATACTTTTTATGTCTCTATAATCGGAGATTGAGGGGCATATAGTTTTTGGTCTATCTGTTTGTCTGCAAAAGTCTTAACATCAGCATTAACTTTTAAATAGCTGGCAGTAGGGTTTTTAAATTTCACTTATTTGGCCTTGTGACCTTTCTTTTGGCTCCTTTTTACCTTGTGACATTTACCTTGACATTTGACCTTCTGAAAAACTGTACCCCGTGAGGATCCGGGTTGTTAGAATAGATCCACAGCACCCCTAGCTTGTCATAAGAGGTGAATAAATGGGGCGGTCCTTCGGATGAGACCGAAAAACTGAGGCCCGTGTCGCAGCAGGTGTGGCACATTAAAGATCCCTCCCTGCTTAAAGGCCATAAGCGCTGAGCATAGGCCTATATTTTGCAGCCCATTACCGGCAATGTTGACATCTCCATATGAGTGAAAAATTCTTGAGCGGGATGTAAAACAATACTTAATCAATCAACCAATCTGAAAAACCAATTGTCAATTTTTATAGCCAAGTTTATGTTTTTTTACCTTTTGACTTTTGTTTTAGAGTTTAGCCATACAGGAGAACCATAGCTTCATAAACACATCTTATTCATTTTCTACTAAGGCACATTAGTTATCTATTTATACCAATCTAGTGATGACATCATACTGACGCACAAATTTGTCACCTTGTAGATGCAAAATATTCTCATATATACACCCAAAATAGTTTTAAAAAGTTAAGCAGCATTGTTCGCTAAGTCTTCACCTTTTCATCACACACAATGAATATTTATCACATCACATACAATCCATATTAATTACATCACATACAATGCATATTTATTACATCACACACAATGAATATTTATCACATCATACACAATGAATATTTATTACATCACACACAATGAATATTTATCACATCACATACAATCCATATTAATTACATCACATACAATGCATATTTATTACATCACACACAATGAATATTTATCACATCATACACAATGCATGTTTATCACATCACACACCATGCATATTTATCACATCATACACAATGCATATTTATCACATCACACACAATGCATATTTATCACATCATACACAGTGATTATTTATCACATCATACACAGTGAATATTTATCACATCATAGATATATCGACAATGTTTTATCTTTTAATAACGATCATTTTCATTCATATGTGGATTCAATATATCCCAGTGATCTTGAAATAAAAGTACACCACAGAGTCTTCCACTTCTGCTTCGTACTTAGATATTTGATTGAAAATTAATGCTGGCAGAAGACTAACAACTCAACTTCATGACAAACAGGATGATTTCAATTTCTCAATCATCAACTTCTCTTATCAATGTCACAACAATCCATTATCACCTGCATATGGTGTTTATATCTCTCAACTGATTCGATATGCAAGAGCTTGTTCTCCATATGATCAGTTTTTAAATTGAGGCAGGCTACTGACAAAGAGGTTGATGTACAGGGATTTGTACAGGTTCGTCTACAAACCAGCATTTCGCAAATTTTTTGGTCATTATAACGATTTAGTTTGTCATTACAACTTTCCATTAGGTCAAATCCTGTCTGATGTGTTTCATACCAATTGTTAGGCCGTTTTTGGCACACTGATTCTGACTGCAGATTATTCTGTTTACCTGATCAAGATCTAGGGCTCACGGCAGGTGTGACCAATCAACAAGGGATGATTACTCCTCCTAGGCACCCTGATCCTACCTCTGATATGTCCAGGTGTTCATGTTTGCCCTTCTCTTTGATTAGTATTTTCTAAAGGAGTTTTGAGATTGAACACTGTTCATTGTCTTAACCTTTTCATCATACATAATGCATACTGATCACATACACAATGCATATTTACCACATTATACACAATGCATATATATCACGTCATACACAATGTAATATTTATCATATTATACACATATGTAATATTTATCGTATCATACAAAATGTAATAATTAATATTTATCATGTCGTGATGCACATTGCATTATTTCCTAGAACACTATCATCAGGTTTAAGCACCTTGTAGCACCTGTTCTTTAATATAACTTTGAAATCTAAATATCACATTTTTACTATTAGATTCTGTTCTTTTTATTAAAGTGAGACTTTGATCAAAAGTTATCTCATCTAAATTTTATGGCCCAGGAGCCAGGCCTGGATTTCTCAAAAGAGTAAAAACTTGAGTCGAAACTTGGACTTAAGTCTGAGATTTTATTCAAATTTTGGCTGCTCAAAGTAAAAGAAAACTCAAACTTAAGTTGGATTTTTTTTTCAGAAACCCAAGTCAGGGCTGAAATTTTAGATAAGATTTTCAAACATGGCCCTAAGGTCTAAAGAATGAGGTTAAGTAGCATACATGTGGTATGTACAGCCCATACAAAAAATTCCCATTGTTCAACCCTAACCCTAACCCAACCCAACCCTAACCCTAACCCTCTTCATGCTGTCACACCTGTACACCTAAATTCATGATAAGTAAAACCTCTCACTGTTAAATAAGCTCTATTTGTTTATGGCTTCTTAGTCTCCAATAAATTCATGATAAGTAAAACCTCTCACTGTTAAATAAGCTCTATTTGTTTATTGCTTCTTAGTCTCCAATAAATTCATGATAAGTAAAACCTCTCACTGTTAAATAAGCTCTATTTGTTTATGGCTTCTTAGTCTCCAATACTTTGAATTCTGGTGATTCACTCCAAGGTTAGGGTTTACTCCAATTACAGTCCACTGCTTGTATTGTATAAAACATGTTAATTACAGTCCACTGTTTGGATTGTATAAAACATGTTAATTACAGCCCACTGTTTGTATTGTATAACTCGTTAATTACAGTCCACTGTTTGGATTGTATAAAACATGTTAATTACAGTCCACTGTTTGGATTGTATAAAACATGTTAATTACAGCCCACTGTTTGGATTTTATAACTTGTTAATTACAGTCCACTGCTTGTATTGTATAAAACATGTCAATTACAGTCCACTGTTTGGATTGTATAAAACATGTTAATTACAGTCCACTGTTTGGATTGTATAACATGTTAATTACAGTCCACTGTTTGGATTGTATAAAACATGTTAATTACAGTCCACTGTTTGGATTGTATAACATGTTAATTACAGTCCACTGTTTGGATTTTATAACTTGTTAATTACAGTCCACTGTTTGGATTGTATAAAACATGTCAATTACAGTCCACTGTTTGGATTGTATAAAACATGTTAATTACAGTCCACTGTTTGGATTGTATAACATGTTAATTACAGTCCACTGTTTGGATTGTATAAAACATGTTAATTACAGTCCACTGTTTGGATTTTATAACTTGTTAATTACAGTCCACTGTTTGGATTGTATAACTTGTTAATTACAGTCCACTGCTTGCATTGTATAACTTGTCAATTACAGTCCACTGTTTGGATTGTATAAAACATGTTAATTACAGTCCACTGTTTGGATTGTATAACATGTTAATTACAGTCCACTGTTTGGATTTTATAACTTGTTAATTACAGTCCACTGTTTGGATTGTATAAAACATGTTAATTACAGTCCACTGTTTGGATTGTATAACATGTTAATTACAGTCCACTGTTTGGATTTTATAACTTGTTAATTACAGTCCACTGTTTGGATTGTATAACATGTCAATTTCAGTCCACTGTTTGGATTGTATAACTTGTCAATTACAGTCCACTGTTTGCATTGTAGAACTTGTTAATTACAGTCCACTGTTTGCATTGTATAACTTGTCAATTACAGTCCACTGTTTGGATTTTATAACTTATCAATTACAGTCCACTGTTTGGATTGTATAACATGTTAATTTAACTTAATTACAGTCCACTGTTTGGATTGCGTAACTTGTCAATTACAGTCCACTGTTTGGATTGTATAACTTGTTAATTACAGTCCACTGTTTGCATTGTATAACTTGTTAATTACAGTCCACTGTTTGGATTGTATAACATGTTAATTTAACTTAATTACAGTCCACTGTTTGCATTGTGTAACTTGTCAATTACAGTCCACTGTTTGGATTGTATAACTTGTTAATTACAGTCCACTGTTTGCATTGTATAACTTGTTAATTACAGTCCACTGTTTGGATTGTATAACAAGTTAATTACAGTCCATTGTTTGGATTGTTTTACATGTCAGTTTCTTTCTGCTGGACTTCTGATATACTTGGCAGATCAATACAGACAAAAGTGCTTTGCACTGTGGTCAGAAATAAGTCAAACAGGTGTTTTGTTTAAGAAGAAACCAAGCCAAACTGATATCTTTTGAATTGATTTCATTTCAAATGAATTAAAGGTAAACAAACTAATAGCAGTCTTTTACTCATTTTAGACATTTTGTTACTGTAGGCTGTATTATTGACATCGTAATTATGAGGATAAATGGGCCAATTTCCAAGAAAACATCATTTCTAATTTTGAAAAAAGTTTCAAAATCATATTTTTTAAATGTTATGTTGGAAAAATTGATGAAAAATCTATGATCACTTTAATTGTAAGTTGATTGTGTCACCAAATGTGATCACCCGAATTTTCTCTATAAATCTTTACTATTCATAAATGCAGTGAATATGACAAGAAAATCAGAAATGATGGAATATTTATAGGTCTTAATAAAAATCATATGAAATCAATGAAAATATTTCTCAGCGTTACACTTTTATAGGTGTATAAAACTATTTTATGATTGATTCTTTTCAGATTTTATTACTACATTTTGAAAAACTTGTGCACAGATTTCTCACTTAAAATCACACTTTTTTAAAGGCATTCTACAGATTTGTGGTTGAAAAATTATCACATGTCTGAAGTAGAGTTCAGTATGATCCAAATAAATACTGTGAGTATATGATATATTTACAGAGCAGGGTCATTGGGGGTCAACCTTATAGGAGCCAATCGAGTTGTAGTTTTAGATGCCTCATGGAACCCATGTCACGACTGTCAAGCCATTTGTAGGGTTTTCCGGTTTGGACAAATCAAACCAAGTTATGTGTATCGACTGGTAACCGATAACAGCATGGAGAAAAAGATTTACGATCGACAAGTCTCCAAACAGGGAATGTCTAGTAAGTGTCCATAACAGAGAATGTCCAGAATGTGTGTATTGTCCAGTATGTCTGTAATGTCCAGTAAGTGTGTAATGTCCAGTATGTGTGTATTGTCCAGTATGTGTGTAATGTCCAGTAAGTGTGTAATGTCCAGTACGTGTGTAATGTCCAGTATGTGTGTAATGTCCAGTATGTCTGTAATGTCCAGTATGTGTGTATTGTCCAGTATGTGTGTAATGTCCAGTATGTGTGTATTGTCCAGTATGTGTGTAATGTCCAGTAAGTGTGTAATGTCCAGTAAGTGTGTAATGTCCAGTATGTGTGTATTGTCCAGTATGTGTGTAATGTCCAGTATGTGTGTATTGTCCAGTATGTGTGTAATGTCCAGTAAGTGTGTAATGTCCAGTAAGTGTGTAATGTCCAATATGTGTGTAATGTCCAGTATGTGTGTATTGTCCAGTATGTGTGTAATGTCCAGTATGTGTGTATTGTCCAGTATGTGTGTAATGTGTGTAATGTCCAGTAAGTGTGTAATGTCCAGTATGTGTGTAATGTCCAGTATGTCTGTAATGTCCAGTAAGTGTGTAATGTCCAGTAAGTGTGTAATGTCCAGTATGTGTGTAATGTCCAGTATGTGTGTAATGTCCAGTAAGTGTGTAATGTCCAGTAAATGTGTATTGTCCAGTATGTGTGTATTGTCCAGTATGTGTGTATTGTCCAGTATGTGTGGAATGTCCAGTATGTGTGTAATGTCCAGTAAGTGTGTATTGTCCAGTATGTGTGTAATGTCCAGTATGTGTGTATTGTCCAGTATGTGTGTAATGTGTGTAATGTCCAGTAAGTGTGTAATGTCCAGTATGTGTGTAATGTCCAGTAAGTGTGTAATGTCCAGTAAGTGTGTAATGTCCAGTATGTGTGTATTGTCCAGTATGTGTGTAATGTGTGTAATGTCCAGTATGTGTGTATTGTCCAGTATGTGTGTAATGTCCAGTAAGTGTGTAATGTCCAGTAAGTGTGTAATGTCCAATATGTGTGTAATGTCCAGTATGTGTGTATTGTCCAGTATGTGTGTAATGTCCAGTATGTGTGTATTGTCCAGTATGTGTGTAATGTGTGTAATGTCCAGTAAGTGTGTAATGTCCAGTATGTGTGTAATGTCCAGTATGTCTGTAATGTCCAGTAAGTGTGTAATGTCCAGTAAGTGTGTAATGTCCAGTATGTGTGTAATGTCCAGTATGTGTGTAATGTCCAGTAAGTGTGTAATGTCCAGTAAATGTGTATTGTCCAGTATGTGTGTAATGTCCAGTAAGTGTGTATTGTCCAGTATGTGTGTATTGTCCAGTATGTGTGGAATGTCCAGTATGTGTGTAATGTCCAGTAAGTGTGTATTGTCCAGTATGTGTGGAATGTCCAGTATGTGTGTTTTTTAGATCGGGTGAAGATGATTTGAAATGTGTAACATTTTTTAGATCGGGTAATTAATGATTTGAAATGTATAACATTATTTAAATAGGGTGATTAATGATTTGAAATGTGTAACATTTTTTAGATCAGGTGATTGATGATTTGAAATGTGTAACATTTTTTAGATCGGGTGATTAATGATTTGAAATGTATAACATTTTTTAGATCGGGTGATTGATGAAATGCAGATCCAGAACCATCTCACTAAGAGACAAGTGGATAACCTGCTTCACTTTGAGGTCAGTGGTAGGAAGGGCGGTAATTTAGAATGTTACATGTCACTATATACAAAGGGAAAGTTAGTTGCCATACTCATACTGTTTTAGAAATGATATCTGTGTGAACACAATTATTTTTGATTAAGTATTTTGGATTAAATCATCCCAGTTTGGTTAGAAGATAATCATTTAAATAGGTTTGAATATGGAATTAAATTCATGGCTTCACTATTCTGGTGCAAATCCTTGCCACTTGCACTTTGTTATTGAAGACAGAAAAATGGGGGCGGGGACTTAACTAGGTTTTCATAACATACCAGGATTATTTTTCAATACTCAAGAGCTTATTTTACCTGCAGAGGAATTCTACAATTTTAGGCCAACTGAGTTTACTATAATTGCAATTGTTCAGTGTCCATCGTCATCCATCGTGCGTTGTCCATCGTGCGTTGTCCATCGTCGTCCATTGTGCGTTGTCCATCATCCTTGTGCTTTGTCCTAACAATTTAAAATTTCTAACTTCTTGGTAACTACCATCCTAATTCTTTTCAAATTTGGAATGAAGCATCTTAGGGACAAGGCAGACATAAATTGTGAATTTCAGGACTTCGCGAAAACTGCCAAATATTGACCAATTTTATAAAAAAAAAAAAAAAATCTTCTCTACAACCACACGTTTAAAAAAAAAAAGGGAAAAAAAGTTTTGTAGAGCAGGAAGGCCTCTACCAAAATTATAAATTTCATGATCCCCGGGGTAGAGGTTCTGACCCCAGGACACAAATAGTGCCAAATCCAACTGCACATGTCGGGTCAACTTCTTGAAGCGTATTAAATATTTCAGTCACTTTCTTTCTTTGCCTACTCTCTATCTTGGTATACGCTTAAATTTCTTCTCACGTCAGTGAGAACACATTGTCCACCATTACGTTGTTTAGATGATGTCATCAAAAATTACATAACGTCACGATTTTAATTAACACGTGTGCTTACACGTAAAGATTAAATTAATTTACGTGCCAAGTTTTATGGCTTTTTGTTTTTTCAATCAAAAGATACAAACTTACTCTCATTCATTTCCAGATGAGATGACCCTCGTACATATATATATATATATATATATATATATATATATATATATATGAATGAGTAAAACTAAATGCATGATTATAATGTCCATGAAGCTTTCTATCTAAATTGTGAAATGTGTGGCTCATGGGTCAGGGGGTTCAGGTCCTGGTGCAGGGCCAATATGGCTGCATAATGAAAATGTAAAAAAAATAATTAGGGAATGTTAAAATGATTTATATGTTTCAAATTTCCATTTTTCTTTCTTGTGTAATTGAATAGGAATTGTAATATGTATTTTGAAAGATCATAAACATGTGCATAGATTTTATTTTTAATAAGAACACTTCACTTTTCCAATAATGCATTAGATTGAATAATAATAAGGGTCAGTATTTGACAGAGTTTTTTTATTTATGTATGACAACTCCAATTTAACTGTTTTAAAGTTTTAGAATAAATAACAATTGGAAAAATATCTCCGAGGTTAGGGTTAACCCTAACCCAAACCCTAACTCTAACCCAAAAGAATTGTTAATTCATTGCAAACTAACTCTAAGCTGCACCTAACATTTGGTTAATTTTTTTGTAGGACAGGGAACCAGATTACATTAACTTCAGTCAGGAGGATTACGATGACCCAATTATGAACGAGATCCTTCGCACTGACGGACATTGGCTGACCGCGGTAAGATTCAAAATACTTATATACGGTAAACACGTTTATAACGAAGTGCTAGGTTCCAACATTTTCAGTTTGTTATAAACATAATTTGTGGTATCAGATGATATCATGTTATGTTTTTCACCTACAGGGAATTTGCTGTATATGTGAATAAGTGTGTTCACTGTAACCATGTGAGTGAACTCATGTGAATGTACTCAAGTGAATGTACTCATGTGAATGTACTAAGTTTGAATTGGTAAAGTGATTAGTAACTGTGCTGTTGTATTAATAATCTGACATTATTTGGTTGTAGAAACCTTTTGAACATGAGTCCCTGTTGATTGATAAGAAAGAACTCAGGTTGACAAAGAAAGAAAAACGTTTGGCACAGCAGAGTTATGTGATGGAAAAACGTCTCAACGTCTCATACTCTCGACCATCTTATGCTGCCTTCTACCCCAAGGAGGGGCCAGCACGACAAATCAAGATTGTGTCACCTCCATCACAGCCCGTCTGGTATGTCTCATCTACACAACTAATTTGTTGTAAAAATCATCTACACAACTAATCTATTGTAAAAATCATCTACACAACTAATCTATTGTAAAAATCATCTACACAACTAATCTATTGTAAAAATCATCTACACAACTAATCTATTGTAAAAATCATCTAGACAACTAATTGGTTACATAATAGGTTAATATTAGTCACTTATTTACACCATGCAACATTGACTCCCAAGTAGAATCTTGTTAGATACATAATTTCTACTCAGTACTATAAATATTGATAGATGCATGTTGTCTTCATTTGCAAATGATGCTTTAGATCATGTACTGTCTCAGTGTAGATGATGTACTGTCTCAGTGTAGATGATGTACTGTCTCAGTGTAGATGATGTACTGTCTCAGTGTAGATGATGTACTGTCTCAGTGTAGATCATGTACTATCTCAGTATAGATGGAGTATTGTTGTAATTAGGGTTAGGGTTGATCAGTGTGGTTATTATTAGGATTAGGGTTGATTAGTGTGGTTGTTATTAGGGTTAGGGTTGATTAGTGTTGTTATTAGGGTTAAGGTTGATTAGTGTGGTTGTTATTAGGGTTAGGGTTGATTAGTGTGGTTATTATTAGGGTTAGGGTTGATTAGTGTGGTTATTATTAGGGTTCGGGTTGATGTAATTGTTATTAGGGTTGATGTGGTTGTTATTAGGGTTAGGGTTGATTAGTGTGGTTATTATTAGGATTAAGGTTGATTAGTGTGGTTATTATTAGGGTTAGGGTTGATTAGTGTGGTTATTATTAGGGTTAGGGTTGATTAGTGTGGTTATTATTAGGATTAGGGTTGATTAGTGTGGTTATTATTAGGGTTAGGGTTGATTAGTGTGGTTATTATTAAGGTTAGGGTTGATTAGTGTGGTTATTATTAGGGTTAGGGTTGATTAGTGTGGTTATTATTAGGATTAAGGTTGATTAGTGTGGTTATTATTAGGGTTAGGGTTGATTAGTGTGGTTATTGTTAGGGTTGATTAGTGTGGTTGTTATTAGGATTAGGGTTGATTAGTGTTGTTGTTATTAGGGTTAGGGTTGATTAGTGTGGTTATTATTAGGGTTAGGGTTGATTAGTGTGGTTATTATTAGGGTTAGGGTTGATTAGTGTGGTTATTATTAGGGTTAGGGTTGATTAGTGTGGTTATTATTAGATTTAGGGTTGATTAGTGTGGTTATTATTAGGGTTAGGGTTGATTAGTGTGGTTATTATTAGGGTTCGGGTTGATTAGTGTGGTTATTATTAGGGTTAGGGTTGATTAGTGTGGTTATTATTAGATTTAGGGTTGATTAGTGTTGTTGTTATTAGGGTTAGGGTTGATTAGTGTATTTATTATTAGGGTTAGGGTTGATTAGTGTGGTTATTTTTAGGGTTAGGATTGATTAGTGTGGTTGTTATTAGGATTAGAGTTGATTAGTGTTGTTATTAGGGTTAAGGTTGATTAGTGTGGTTGTTATTAGGGTTAGGGTTGATTAGTGTGGTTGTTATTAGGGTTAGGGTTGATTAGTGTGGTTATTATTAGGGTTAGGGTTGATTAGTGTGGTTGTTATTAGGGTTAGGGTTGATTAGTGTGGTTATTATTAGGGTTAGGGTTGATTAGTGTGGTTATTAGGATTAGGGTTGACTTTAGTTGTGAAATTCTGGCACTCCTTTTACCTCCTGGAACAATGATAAATTTGTAGCATGAATAGAGTTGACTTGATCGATAATGTTTCAGGCCGTCCACCACTTACACGTCCAGGCCAGTGGCCAGTGTCAAACCAATGGTAACCACTCCAGTTCCCATGCAACCAAAAGGAGTCGGTAGGGGAGACAATCGAAATCTGCCAATCATGAGCAAAAAGCCTGGGGTGTCAGTTCACAAAGTCCTCACTACAACAGGTAAGTGTTTCACAAAGTCCTCACTACAACAGGTAGGGGTTTGACAGTACAAGGTAACACTATGACAGGTAGGGGTTTGACAGGTAACACCACAGCAGGTAGGGGTTTGACAGTCCAAGGTACTACTGTACTACTATAAATCACATTTGTGAGAAAATTATTTGCGCATAATTTTGTGTGACTAGCCTTTCATGAAATTTTAGTTCTTGCAAATAATCTTATATATAGAAGACTTCAGCAAAAAATTATGATTTCAAAAGTTTTGTCTCATGAATAAATTCATTATTGTATCCAAGTAAAAATAAAGTCTTGTGAATAAATTCCTCTTTGAGTCCAAACAAAAATAAGGCCTTGTGATGTAGAAGCTGAGGCAGTAACAGATATCTTGTGATCCGTTGCAGAATGATTTGTGACTTTACACAATATTACAGATATCATGTGACTTTACACTATTTACAGATATCATGTGATTTTACACTATTTGTAGATATCATGTGACTTTACACTATTTACAGATATCTTGTGACTTTACATTATTGTTACAGATATCATGTTACCAGGGACTGCCACCAGCACACAGTCCACAGCGGGGACCAGTACTAACAGAATTCCCGCTGGGCAGCAAATCTTCATCATCAAGACTCCAAAGGGAGTCTACATCCGAACAAACTCGGGCAAGATATTTGCTGTACGGGCCAAATTTCCATTGTCAGGGACAACAACTGCTGCTGCCACAACAGTTTCATCTCCTGCTGTTACCACAGTGACCAGTACATCCTCATCCTCGGGTAAATCTTCAAACTTCAATTTTTCAGTGGATCTGATCATCAAATGTTTTATTGTACATTCTTTTTGTAACTATCATGGTTCATATGAGGTAGTTTTGTAACCTTTAACCAATAGAAAACTCTTATTTAATGATACCTAGATACATAATGAATAGAAAACTCCTACATAATGATATCTGTGTAAGTTGTGACGTTGGTGGCCTAGTGGTTAGGCAGTTGGACTCTCGACTGAAAGATTGTGGGTTCGAGTCCTGGCCGCGGCATGGCTGACATTATGTCCTTGGGAAAGGCACTTTACACAAATTTCCTTACTCCACCCAAGTGTAAAAGGGGTACCTGGCCATAGACAGTGAAAGATACTGTTAGAATGTTAGTGCTCTAGCGCCTTAACGGCAGCTTGCACTGAGAAAGCTCTGGAATTGAATAAAGTCTGCTGGGGTAATAATGTATTGTGAAGCGCTTTGAGCAGCATATGCTGGAAAAAGCGCTATATAAAAACCAATCATTATTATTATTATTATCATAATCATTACTAATAGAAAAATCTAATTCAATGATATTTAGGTTTATAACTAATAGAAAATGCTTATTTAATGATATCTGTGAAGATAACCAATAGAAAACTCTTATTTAATGATGTCTATGAGTTTTTCCCATTGCAGTTCTCCTTGTGACTGATTGCGACCCTAACCCTAACCCATATCAGTCTAAGGATCACATGGAAAAAACAAATGAAAAGGCCCACAGGGGTTTTAAATCTTATGTATAAAATAAAAGCTGAAACTGGTTTCAGATTTCATTGAACATTTTAAAGGCCATCTATATTAATTGTTCATACAGGAATGAACAAAACAACAAATGAATATTTAAAATAAAATCACCTACCCCACACCTTTTCCCAATGACACAATTTATCCTCTTTTGAAGAACTCCACCAACAAACAAACCGTTTGCTGATGGAGGTTTTTGACAGCGAGCACAACAAATCTTGTATGACATCATTATTAAGACATGTTGTCTGTGTCAAATAACAGATAAGATGATACGTGGTCTTGAGCTATACATTGAATAGAAACCTGTTTCATTTGAGTGAATCTATTGTTAGATTTCTCATTTCATTTATTGATTATGTTTTTGTATATATCTGTAATTTGATAATGGGGAAAAAAGTTTTACTAAGTACAATAATTATTGTTAATAAAATGAATAATAGTAAATAAATAAAAAGAAAAAAAAAACACACAAAAAGGTCCTACATCGGTGAAAACACTTCCAAGCTACCTATTGCACCACAGAAGACATAACATTTTTGACGTTAAATTTGGGGCATGTTACAACAATTATTTTTGGGGACTCAGGTTTTTGGGTTTTTTTTTGACATTTTTACCCTCATGGCAGTGGTGCCTATAAAAATTTCAATGCAATTCACAACAAATCTGAAAATGTTTAATTTGTCCATGGGCACAACTGCCATCATGTTCATTGAAGGGAAAGTACTGTCAAAATTGACCACAAAAATGTGAAAACAGTGTTATTTGTCAAATAGATGATCTAATTAAAAAAATCTATAACTGTTGTCAGTGAAATTCAGAAACTTTATGATTTGGAGATATTTGAGTGCATATAGACAAAAAGGTGACCTCAAATTGGGAACTTTTTTTGCCAGAATTCTGAATCGTGTTGTGGATCGATTCCTCAAACAAATCCATATCATTCTTTGGCAAATTTAGTATCTGTGCCCCCCAGGGTTAGGTTTAGTACCTGTCCTCCCTCACACAGTTTAATAAGACTTTGTGCGTCTTTTTTCTTGTTAGAATAATTAATTTCTTTTGACTTTAGAATTTTTATTAGTGTTGTGGTTTGCAGTTAATTATGATTTGAATTCGATGCCACATTACATATGTAATGGATGTTTACGTTGTCCCGGTAGCACAACTTTACTTGTCTTTCATTTGTTCCACTTGCAGAAGTAATGCATTCATAAAGCATCTTTTTTATCACCATTGATACCAAATGGAAACTAAATGAATATTTAGAATGAGCAGGTAGCCCTTTACCTAATTTTGTAAATTTCATGATCCCAGGGGTAGGGGGTTTTGGTATTAGGGTGGTAAAAAACTGCCAAAAATTGACCAAGTTTTTAAAAATTTTCTCTACAACTACATTTCTCTAAGTCAAAATGATGTAAAGCAGGAAGACCAGGTCTTTCAAAATTGTAAATTTAATGATCTCCAGGGTAATTCTTCTTACTCCAGGGTGGGGCCAAACTTAGTATATATATAATGTATACGTGTAGAACAATTAAATAATATCTTTTTTAAGACTGTTGATACAAAATTGAAACTAAATAGATATTTAGAAGGGGTACATAGTCCTTTGCTAAAGGAACACTTCTATGTAAATATATCGTTGACCTATAGAGCTTGTATTGGTTTCAGTTTTTACAAAAAGCTTATTGATTTCTGTTCCGGTCAATGACTTTAGGCCACATGCGTGTAGATATTTGTTTCTCATGCATCGCATTAGTTCTAGTCAATACACTAACTTGTAGAGAAAGAAGAAACCATTTCACAGTCGTTATCTGAGGAGCATGAATTGTGGACACATTTTTAGTTCCTTATCTTGAAATTTCATTTCGTATTTCTCAGTTTACTTTTAACAATGCAATGACGTCATATCCGTTTACTTACAATGACGTCATATCTGTTTACTTACGGCTCATTTCTTTGGAAATAATATTTTAGAAAGTCATTGGTGTATGAAAATGAAGTCAAGAAATTAACTGTCATTACTGAACTGTAACTATACAGCTTAAACACTGCATCAGTACACCTTGCAGTAATACGTAAACCCTGATGTCTGTACGTGCTGAATGTGGAATAATACATAAACCCTGATGTCTGTATGTTCTGAATGTGGAATAATACGTAAACCCTGATGTCTGTATGTGCTGAATGTGGAAAAATATGTAAACCCTGATGTCTGTACGTGCTGAATGTGGAATAATACGTAAACCCTGATGTCTGTATGTTCTGAATATGGAATAGTACGTAAACCCTGATGTCTGTACGTGCTGAATGTGGAATAATACGTAAACCCTGATGTCTGTATGTGTTGAATGTGGAATAATACGTAAACCCTGATGTCTGTATGTGTTGAATGTGGAATAATATGTAAACCCTGATGTCTGTACGTGCTGAATGTGGAATAATACGTAAACCCTGATGTCTGTACGTGCTGAATGTGGAATAATACATAAACCCTGATGTCTGTACGTGCTGAATGTGGAATAATACGTAAACCCTGATGTCTGCACATGCTGAATGTGGAATAATATGTAAACCCTGATGTCTGTACGTGCTGAATGTGGAATAATACGTAAACCCTGATGTCTGTACGTGCTGAATGTGGAATAATACGTAAACCCTGATGTCTGTATGTTCTGAATGTGGAATAATACGTAAACCCTGATGTCTGTACGTGCTGAATGTGGAATAATATGTAAACCCTGATGTCTGTACTTGCTGAATGTGGAATAGTACGTAAACCCTGATGTCTGTACGTGCTGAATGTGGAATAATATGTAAACCCTGATGTCTGTAAGTGCTGAATGTGGAATAGTACGTAAACCCTGATGTCTGCACATGCTGAATGTGGAATAATACGTAAACCCTGATGTCTGTACGTGCTGAATGTGGAATAATACGTAAACCCTGATGTCTGCACATGCTGAATGTGGAATAGTACATAAACCCTGATGTCTGTACGTGTTGAATGTGGAATAATATGTAAACCCTGATGTCTGTACGTGCTGAATGTGGAATAGTACGTAAACCCTGATGTCTGTACGTGCTGAATGTGGAATAATATGTAATCCCTGATGTCTGTACGTGCTGAATGTGGAATAGTACGTAAACCCTGATGTCTGTACGTGTTGAATGTGGAATAATATGTAAACCCTGATGTCTGTAAGTGCTGAATGTGGAATAGTACGTAAACCCTGATGTCTGCACATGCTGAATGTGGAATAATACGTAAACCCTGATGTCTGCACATGCTGAATGTGGAATAGTACATAAACCCTGATGTCTGTACGTGTTGAATGTGGAATAATATGTAAACCTTGATGTCTGTACGTGCTGAATGTGGAATAGTACGTAAACCCTGATGTCTGTATGTGCTGAATGTGGAATAATATGTAAACCCCGATGTCTGTACGTGCTGAATGTGGAATAATACATAAACCATGTGATTCTTTGTGACATGCACATTGCCTTAGTTTTTCCAACAGAAATAACAGCAAGAGTGATGCTTGCAGAGGTAGATGAATATTTGCAAGAGGTTTTATTATTTTCATCAACTGTGTATTCATCCGACCTCCCCTCAATATTTACAGATACATCTTTTGTATGAGGGGCCTAAAATCTTAACTGACCTGACCCCACTCTTTTCTAATCTGTAAACCTTCCTCCTGCATTTTTGGCATAAAATGAGGGGCCTAAAATCTTAACTGACCTGACCCCACTCTTTTCTAATCTGTAAACCTTCCTCCTGCATTTTTGGCATAAAATATCGACATTGCACACATTTGTCCCGAGGAATGGACTGCATCTACTCTACAGTATCTCTCCCACAACAGTACTATTTCCCAGTGATGTTCTTGAAAGGCAAACGCAGCAAGTTTTGCTCAGCATGATTTTTTTTTTTTTTTCATGACACTTGTATTGAGTAACACAGAGTGCTTACTCTGAGGTATAGTTCCGGTTGATTGCTTTAAGTTACAAGAATTTATGATTCGCATTCTCATAAATGTCTTTTATATCAAGAACAAACATGCATTTAAGGAAGAAAATTGAAGTAAAACACACAAGCCTGTATACAAAAAAAGTCAAATGGTGTTTATACAGGCAAAACTTTTAAAACAGTAAACATGTGTTAACAGGTGGATTCGAACCAGGGCACTAAAATTGTTGATTGTGAGTGTCTGTGGTCTAACTATCTGAGATATACTAACTATGAATATAAACGGCATAATATGAACCACAGTGATAGAAATAGGTTTTCGTATTTTTTGTAAGGTTTTTTGTAAATTTCTACCCCAGGGCAGGGAAAATGCTGTTTTAGCTAACTTTGAAGGTTAATTTAAAAATTGCTAATACAAAATTTTAGGTTCAAAATGCAAATCTGAAAGAATTAGAAATATATACGGTAAAATATAACAGGAATATTGATTTTCAAAAGTGAATTTTTTTGGTAAACCTTCTCTCCTATCGGTCAATTCTTTTGATATTCCAAATACATCCTTTGTAAATTTTATGATCCAAGGGGGTAAGAATTTGTTTCCAGGGTGGAGCCAATATTATTATAGTAATTATTGTCTTTATCATTGGAATACTTCTTTAAGTGTTTGTTTTCAGTGGGGATTTGGGTTAGAATAGGTCCTCAGTACCCCTTGTTTGTCGTAAGAGTCAACTAAACAGAGCAGTCCTTTGGATAAGACCACAAAAACCGAGACCGCATGTCACAGCAGGTGTGGCATAATAAAGTCCCTCCCTATTGGAAGGCCCTGAGTGCCGAGCATAGGTCTAAATTTTGCAGCCCTTCACCAACAGTGGTGATGTCTTCATATGAGTGAAAGATTCTCGAGAGGGACGTTAAACAATATACAGTCAATCGGTCTGTTATTATCCTTTTTTTATGGGGCACATCCCTGATACTCTACAGTAAACATGTGCTGATGAAGAAAAGCACATGGTGTAAGAGGAAACAGTTTATTGGTTTTCTACTCTGATTAGTATTGCTTCAACCAATGAGAATCAGTGTATCAGAATACAAAGGAATTAAAAACGAAAGCACAAAAAATAGTAAGTCGTTCTCCATTCACTTCTCGAGAAGAAAAGCAAGTTATAACTTCCAGTTGATAATGAATGTGCATTTCAGTGCATGGAATAGGTAATCTAATGCGCCAGTTTTTATCTGAATGGGACTATGGTGCAGGGCAAAGTCTACAAAATGACTGTATCAATGTTAAATCAAGTGTCTATTCCACATCTAACTTTGTAATGTGTTTGTTGCTATGCTAACTCTACAATGTGTGTGTTGCTGTGCTAGCTCTGTGATATGTATGTTGCTATGTGAACTGCTATATGTGTTGCTATGCTACATGTAACTCTACAATCAATGCTAACTCGACAGGGTTGTTGTTATGCTTACAGTATGATTTACTTTTCGCCATGCAATTTCTGTGATTTGCTTGTATCTCTGTGATACAAACTTTATGATATGTTTGTTGCTTAGCTAACTCGAGGATGTATCTATTTCAGTTTTGACAACAGCTGACTTACTGGCCTCATCTGAAGAATTACCCGACTCCCAGGGCGAGTCTCGGACCAATCCATCTTCATCAAGAGACTCGGATACTACAGATCTCCTGGCCTCGCTGTATTCCTCCCCGTCCCAGGACAAACCCATCTCCCGCACTGACTCGAGTGCCTCACTCGCCTCACAGTTCAGCCGGTCTGATCTGCTGGGAGAAGTAAACAGATACATGTCAAATCACTCAGAGGTTGACACTGGTCTGCCAACAGACAGACACACAGATAATGTGAACAAAGACAAGTCGGAGGCTGTGGACGGACAGTCAGGGTTGACCGGTGACAATGAGGAGTGGCACTTTCCGAAAATTGCACCAAATGTAATATCTCAAATGGGTAGTAATTCTAGTATTTCATCTCAACATGGGGGGATTTCTAACATGTCTTCAAAACTGGGGAGTAATTCTGGAATGTCATCTCAGATGGGGGGTAGCTCTGCTTTGCCTCAGTACCCCCTGCCACCAATGGGGGGAGGAATGGGGCCATCTCATGTGCCATACTTATTCCAAAATCAGCTGATGTATCCACAAGGTGGAGGGTATCCCCCAATATCTGGGATGAACCCCATGCCTTACTCTAGTCCCATCACCAGTCAGCAGGAAGTGGCATCTTCAACAACGCCCACCTCCATGTCCCAAACTAATGCTAACATGCCCATGTCCTCTATGCCAGGAATACCCTCTATGCCCCCTATGATGGGGTTCCCTTTTGCCCCTTACCCTTTCCCGATGCCTCAGCCATATCTGATGCCTGGAATGGACCCCTCCTATATGTCCAGTCTACCAATGCCTGGACACCAGCAATACAACATGCATCACAACATGCATCCAGGTGTGCACATGGCAGGATCTGGGTCAGTGATGTCCCCCGAGTACTCCAGTTCTAAGGATTACCATGGGAGCATAAGTCAGAATACAGTCGAGGGTCAGTTGAGTCAAAATCTTGAATTGAGACATCAAGACAACGCCGGTATGTGATTATTGTCAGTACGAAGGAATTTCTGTATTTCATCTGAAGTCTGCAGGATTTCATGTACATTCACACCCCACACTGAATTCTGGGAAGTAATCTCTGCAGTGTGCTGTATGAGGTTGTTGTCCAGTAAATGAAAACATTGTTTTCATTGGTTCAAGTCTTGTAATAATGGTCAGTGTTACCATGGACATAAAAACAGTTACTTTCCCTTGAGACTGAAAATGCAATATACAAGAGTGATCTTGGTAAATTAAATAAGAGTGATCTTGATAAATTAAATCGGATGTGCTTAAATGTCGTGATGCATGCCTTTAGTATTAAGACATATCCCTCTTTAATCTCATTTTGATCTTCATCTGACGGTTTAAATACACTGGTAGCTAGGCTTTATGTTTAGACATTTTTTACACATGAAGCTACAAGATCCTATCTGTAGAAAGATTTCCTCATCTTTGTATATACAGTTTGTATGATACATATTCTACACCATCATTGATTGATCTGTATTTCTTAGTATTTATAAAATGTATCATTTTTCTCATCAGATAAGGTAAGAAATGTGCACCAGTTGGGCCTTAGAACAAGCAGAAATTTTATATAAAAAGCTTTTTTTGTATGAATAATTGTTTGACACAGGTAACATGTATTATTGTTAATGTGGAGAACTCGTGAATGATTTTTACCAAATTTTGAGTCATTGGAACAGTTGTAGTTAAATTTGTTTTGATTAATATGTCCCTTCATGTCATTGTATCATAATTTTTATTTTATTCATTAAAGCATTTAATGTTGGTATTTTTGTTGTATTTGATCCTATTGATACAATCCTCCTAAACATAAAAGGGGCCTCCGTGGCAGATTGGTTAGAGCATCGGGCTCAAAATCACAAAGCCTCTCACCTCTGTCGGCGCGTGTTCGAATCTCGGCCGCGGCGTTATGTGAGCAAGTTTGCCAGTTTACTTGCGGAAGGTCGGTGGTCTCTTCTCAGGTACATTGTATCTGGGTTCTCTCCTCCACCAACAAAAACTGGACGCCACCAGATAACTGAAAAATTGTTAAATGTGGCGGAAAGCAATCAATAATCAATCAATCAATCCTAAATATAAAAGATAATGGAAGATTTTCTAGTGTACACCTTCAATGTTGATAAATGGAAGTTGTTAAAGGCAGTTTAAAAAACTTCAGTGACATCGTCCATCGTTATTTGGTGTTATGTATTTTGACTGTTCGATCAATATCAGTCAGATGTTTGAAATATCCAACTGTTAACCATGTTAAAAAAAATCTTTTACAAATTACAACGGCTGAACGAAAAGGCCAAGGCGACTTAGGTGAGCAATGTGACCCATGGATCTCTTGTTTTTGGTTTGTTTGTTTTTCTTATGTAAGGGTCCAAGCTGGAGGATTTTCACTGAGGGGACCAACCTATTCTTGTGGCCTACACCTTGAATTACATCAAGATAGTCACAAATATAAATATTTGCCAAACTTTTGGAATCCTGATTTCCACCTCTGAATTTCACCAACACACAGTTTAATAATGTATGCATCAATATCAATCAAAATTATAATCAATTCACATACTGCAGTACATGTCCTCGTGAGAAAAGAAGACCATGGTTAGCATTGCTCAACTGAACAGTTGCATTTTACAGATGTAAAACTTGCCCATCCCTTACGAACAGTGGAGGGGTCGGAAATGACCCACTAACGTAGTGGAGGGGTCAGACAACACCCCTATGTAGTGGTCAGACAACACCCCTAATGTAGTGGAGGGGTCAGACAACACCCCTAATGTCGTGAAGAGGTCAGACAACACCCCTAATGTAGTGGAGGGGTCAGACAACACCCCCAATGTTGTGGGGGGTCACACAAGACCCTAATGTAGTGGAGGGGTCAGACAAGACCCCAATGTAGTGGAGAGGTCAGACAGCACCCCCAATGTAGTGGAGAGGTCAGACAACACCCCTAATGTAGTGGAGAGATCAGACATAACACCTAATGTAGTGGGGGGGCCAGCCCAGACCCCTAATGTAGTGGAGAGGTCAGACAACATCCCTAATGTAGCGAAGGGGTCAGACAAACCCCTAATGTAGTGGAGGGGCCAGACAAACCCTTAATGTAGTGGAGAGGTTAGACAAGACCCGTAATGTAGTGGAGGGGTCAGACATAACACCTAATGTAGTGGAGAGGTCAGACAACGCCCCTAATGTAGTGGAGGGGCCAGAAAACACCCCCAATGTAGAGATGTCAGACAACACCCCCAATGTAGTGGAGAGGTCAGGCAACACCCCTAATGTAGTGGAGGGGTCAGACAACACCCCCAATGTAGTGGAGGGGTCAGACAACACCCCTAATGTAGTGGAGAGGTTAGATAGCACCCCCAATGTAGTGGAGAGGTCAGACAACACCCCCAATGTAGTGGAGGTCAGACAACACCCCCAATGTAGTGGAGAGGTCAGACAAGACCCGTAATGTAGTGAAAGGGTCAGACATGACACCTAATGTAGTGGAGGGGCCAGCCCAGACCCCTAATGTAGTGGAGGGGTCAGACATGACCCTAATATAGTGGAGGGGCCAGACAAGACCCTTATGTAGTGGAGAGGTCAGACAACATCCCTAATGTAGTGGAGGGGTCAGAAAACACCCCCAATGTAGTGGAGGGGTCAGACAATACCCCTACTGTAGTGGAGGGGTCAGACAACACCCCCAATGTAGTGGAGGGGTCAGACAATACCCCTAATGTAGTGGAGGGGTCAGACAACACCCCCAATGTAGTGGAGAGGTCAGACAAGACCCGTAATGTAGTGAAGGGGTCAGACATGACACCTAATGTAGTGGAGGGGCCAGCCCAGACCCCTAATGTAGTGGAGGGGTCAGACTACACCCCTAATGTAGTGGAGGGGTCAGACAACACACCCAATGTAGTGGAGGGGTCAAACAACACCCCTAATGTAGTGGAAGGGTCAGACAAACCCCTAATGTAGTGGAGGGGCCAGTCCAGACCCCTAATGTAGTGGAGAGGTCAGACAACATTCCTAATGTAGTGAAGGGGTCAGACAACACCCCCAATGTAGTGGAGGGATCAGACAAACCGCCAATGTAGTGGAGAGGTCAGACAACATCCCTAATGTAGTGGCGGGGTCAGACAAACCCCTAATGTAGTGGGGGGTCACACAAGACCGTAATGTAGTGAAGAGGTCAGACAAACCCCTTATGTAGTGGGGGAGGGTCACACAAGACCCTAATATAGTGGAGAGGTCAGTCAACACCCCCAATGTAGTGGAGGGGTCAGACAACACCCCCAATGTAGTGGAGGGGTTAGACAATACCCCTAATGTAGTGGAGGGGTCAGACAAACCCTAATGTAGTGGGGGTCAAACTACACCCCTAATGTAGTGGAGGGGTCACACAAGACCCTAATGTAGTGGAGAGGTCAGACAACACACCCAATGTAGTGAAGGGGTCAGACAACACCCCTAATGTAGTGGAGGGGTCAGACAAACCCCTAATATAGTGGAGGGGCCAGACAACACCTCTAATGTAGTGGAGGGGTCAGACAACACCCCCAATGTAGTGGAGAGGCCAGCCCAGACCCCTTATGTAGTGGAGGGGCCAGATTCTGAACTGGCAGTATGGAGTGACAACGGATGAACAAGTGGGATTTCCAATAGGCCACTAGCTATTGAAAAACGTTGACTGAAAGCACCTTTTATTATCAAATTTATTAATAGACAGTAGATAACATACAGCGTAAAATAAGTCTATCAGTGTCATTCATATAAAACATTCAAAAGTCGCAAGAGAGAATCCAGTCATATCGATAGGAATTATGGGAAAATACAAATGATGATTTAGAGAAGAGAGTACTGCTGAAATTTTTAACTTCCCCTAACGCTGACCTTGTTCAACAGAGAACAAAATCTCCATTTCTATCAAAAATCTCCCCTCAGCCGAGTTTACAAGATAAGAAAGTTTTAAATACAAAGATCTACTCCGACAAATACTGACAATTTTATGTAGCTGTGTACCGATTTATGCCCAGTTATACAGAACTCACTATTATCATACAATTTAACATACAAATTATGACATTACAGATTATTGTTTGGATTCAAGACTAAAAATATGACGTATAGCGTGAAGAAAATGAAGGCAGATCAAGAAGTATGGATCACTAAAAACCACCACAGATATAATCTACCGACCGGTTACAACCAGCCATAGCCAGTCATCACCAAAACAGATTATATAATCTACCGACCGGTTACGACCAGCCATAGCCAGTCATCACCAAAACAGATTATATAATCTACCGACCGGTTACGACCAGCCATAGCCTGTCATCACCAAAACAGATTATATAATCTACCGACCGGTTACGACCAGCCACAGCCAGTCATCACCAAAACAGATTATATAATCTACGAACTGGTTACGACCAGCCATAGCCAGTCATCACCAAAAATTGTCCATTTGGGAAGATCAACCCAAAAAAACATCAGGAGTACTGCAACAGCAATGCATGTCCCCTCCCAGCACACCTTATGCATTTAAGGGATGTCATTATATGCAGATTTTATTAAAATCATAAATTCCTTTTTTGTACATAGCTGTGATGAATCTTATGGACTTGATTACATATTCTATGCCTTAAATCATATAGAAATTAAACAGTACAAAATTCAAACAATTAGACCGAGTACAAGCATTCAGTTAACCTTCAGACTAAGTCTTACTAGAATAATTCAACTGCAATGAAAGTGAAACTTAATGTGTATTTACTTGCTCAAATAACCACATAAAAAAGATTCTTAAGTCATTAAAAAGAAGTCTAGAAAACTATATTCAGCCAAAAGTCTTACAAATCTAGTAAAAAGTCCTCACCTGAGACTAAACTTAAATTTAATCTGAAAACAGAGAATTAAATCACATATCAATTTTTACCTTTCTTAAACAAAAGGGAAAAATCTTACATCTCGTAAAATTCATCCAACTGTGACAATCTCTAAACAACACAGGTTGTAATTTAGAACCACATACCAGATTTCAGCTTCCTATATTAAAATCCTGCTGAAAAAGAAGGGGAAACTAAATTCATCTGTGCATGAGTCTAAGTATGACTGTCTACTGGTCTGTGTGATTACCCACACATTCACAGGAAATCTGACTACAGAAATCTATAAAGGTTTTGGTGATGACTGTAAAGACACTCTGAACATGTAGAAGGTCTGCCTGAATTTAGAACAACTTTAATACAACACGAAACCTTGCAAAAGCTAGCACAAAGAAAACCCCAGCCTCCTGGACACTAGATCTCCAGTCATGTTGTATGGTTTATACATGTATATACATCAATTATAAATATATATCAGTCCCCCTTAAGCCAAATGATGAACAGTCAATGGAGTTACGTCCCTTAGATCTGTGGAGAATTCTATTTTCCAACATTTGACTATGGTCACTAGAGATGATCACATGACTACGGTCACTATGGAAATGTCACATTTATGGGGGTGGATCCATTAGTTTTGCTCTGCCTCTGTTCACCTCTTCAAAATCTTTCCAGTTTCTACAAAACAAAGACATCTATCATAAGACGATTAAACATCATGAATGATATAATTAGCTTCGTATATTACATGTATCAGCAGGGTTTTGTCATGCTGTTTGGATCGTGAAAATATATCATATCACAAAAAACAAAACAAACCAATAAACCGCAGTTTCTCATTCCAGGCATTTTCATTTTAAAACAGGCATTTGTGGATGATTGTGATATAATGACACCCCAAGGACATCTACTCCTAACCCTACACGCTGAATAGAACACACTGTACCACACCTTATACATCAGAAACACTAAAATGGAACTACTTCATTCTCTACTTCTAGAATAATGCATCTCTGAATCAGGGAAAGTCTTCAAGGAAAGGTAACCTCAAGTAAATCTAACTCGTGCAAAACCATTTCAATAATGTAAGTACTAGAAGCTCGTCAAGGGAAGGAAAATGCCAGGGAAAAATCCTCATGGAAAGAAACACACACAAGTACTCCAGGGAATATACACACCAGGGAACTCTCAGGAATAGACACACTGGGCAACTCTCAGGAACAGACACACTGGGTAACTCTAAGGAACAGACACAATGTTAATGATGTCACTAAATGAAGTTTTTCAATATGTATGTAGTATACTGCAACGTTAAGAAAGAAATTTGTTATAAAAATATAAGTACCATCCAAATGAAAGAACAAGCATTCTGAATGTACAGGTAATACAAAGTCCCCTACCGGTAGGATAATTCAGTCAAATGTAGGTCAAACATAATGAAATTCAAACTCGATCTGTAACTATCCAAGGCAAAGCCACATAACAAATTTCAATAGGATATCTTCATCTAATATGGAGAAAAGTCCAGAAAACTGATTATTGTAATTCATCGTGGAGTATAATAACAGTCAAAAGTTGGTCAAGTGTAACGAAACTCAAACTTGATCTGTTACTACCCAAGACAGGGTTAGGGTTACCCCTAACCCAAAATAAAGTCATGCATTAAATTTCAGTTGAATCTCTTTATCCAATGTGGAGAAAAGTCAAGAAAACTGATTTAGAATGACAGACAGACAGATGGACAGACAGACTGACAGACAGATGGACAGACCAAGGACAAACTAATAGTCCCCTTCAGCAAAGCCAGTAGGTGACTAACAAGCGATAAATTCAAAGTTATGAAAATCAAACTCATTCGAATGTTTATCATCCGGGCCAAATTCTACGGTAGAACATTAACTACGATTGACGAGAGGGTGTGCTGAGTACAACTAGCCTTAAAAGTAACAGGATAAAACATATTAGACAAAATTCTGCATCAGAAACGGAAGGAAGACTTTAACAATATTAAATGAAACATGTTCTACCTTGATAATAACTGTTGTTAATATTTATGATATCGTAACTGTTGTTAATATTTATATGATATTGTACTGTTGTTAATATCTATATGATATCGTAACTGTTGTTAATATTTATGATATCGTAACTGTTGTTAATATTTATGATATTGTAACTGTTGTTAATATTTATGATATCGTAACTGTTGTTAATATTTATATGATATCGGTAACTGTTGTTAATATTTATATGATATTGTAACTGTTAATATTTATATGATATCGTAACTGTTGTTAATATTTATGATATCGTAACTGTTGTTAATATTTATATGATATTGTAAATGTTAATATTTATATGATATCGTAACTGTTGTTAATATTTATATGATATTGTAACTGTTAATATTTATATGATATCGTAACTGTTGTTAATATTTATGATATCGTAACTTGTTAATATTTATATGATATTGTAAATGTTAATATTTATATGATATCGTAACTGTTGTTAATATTTATATGATATTGTAACTGTTAATATTTATATGATATCGTAACTGTTGTTAATATTTATATGATATTGTAACTGTTGTTAATATTTATGATATCGTAACTGTTGTTAATATTTATATGATATCGGTAACTGTTGTTAATATTTATATGATATCGGTAAAGTATTACATGCTATATACAGGCATCCCCATCATATACCTGTTAAGTAGATTTCATCCTGTTTCCATTATTTATAATGAAGTTATCATTTCAAAATCATCAAATCAGAGTTACACACACGTGCAGGCACATATCTGTTTACAGCGAATGACCACAACATCGAGAAAAGAATAATGAGATATCACACCTGTACAACATAAATATCAAATAATGAAAGAGTTCTTCAAAGAACTGCACCTTCAACAAATGAATGCTAGCACATGGATGTGCATATTTGCAGTGTTTGGTAGACTCACTCGTGGATAATTCTATTGTCTGTCTATGTGGTACACTCAATCGTGGATAATTCTATTGTCTGTCTATGTGGTACACTCACTCGTGGATAATTCTATTGTCTGTCTATGTGGTACACTCACTCGTGGATAATTCTATTGTCTGTCTACGTGGTACACTCGTGGATAATTCTATTGTCTGTCTATGTGGTACACTCACTCGTGGATAATTCTATTGTCTGTCTACGTGGTACACTCACTCGTGGATAATTCTATTGTCTGTCTATGTGGTACACTCACTCGTGGATAATTCTATTGTCTGTCTATGTGGTACACTCACTCGTGGATAATTCTATTGTCTGTCTATGTGGTACACTCACTCGTGGATAATTCTATTGTCTGTCTATGTGGTACACTCACTCGTGGATAATTCTATTGTCTGTCTATGTGGTACACTCACTCGTGGATCATTCTATTGTCTGTCTATGTGGTACACTCGTGGATAATTCTATTGTCTGTCTATGTGGTACACTCACTCGTGGATAATTCTATTGTCTGTCTATGTGGTACACTCAATCGTGGATAATTCTATTGTCTGTCTATGTGGTACACTCACTCGTGGATAATTCTATTGTCTGTCTATGTGGTACACTCACTTGTGGATAATTCTATTGTCTGTCTATGTGGTACACTCACTCGTGGATAATTCTATTGTCTGTCTATGTGGTACACTCACTCGTGGATAATTCTATTGTCTGTCTACGTGGTACACTCACTCGTGGATAATTCTATTGTCTGTCTACGTGGTACACTCACTCGTGGATAATTCTATTGTCTGTCTACGTGGTACACTCACTCGTGGATAATTCTATTGTCTGTCTATGTGGTACACTCACTCGTGGATAATTCTATTGTCTGTCTATGTGGTACACTCACTCGTGGATAATTCTATTGTCTGTCTATGTGGTGATTATTATCCCATTTCCTCTATTCATAACAGTCTTAATATATACCTACGGTATACATCGCAAATGATTTCATTGAAAAACAAGAAAGTTAGACTAATTCTAAAGTCTATGTACAAAAAATCCAATACACATGAATCATAACACCATTCAGACAAAACCATATTCTTGTTGCACATGTACAAATATACTATCATCCAAAAAAGGTTTCATCTGAATCCCTTGCATAGTTTCGGAGAACACTCCCAAAGAAAAAAGAGTCAGAAAAAAAAAAAAAGAAACCAAGTAAAATCCACAGGTTCATGATGTTCCCAAACTTTAACCCTAACATTTACATTTAACAGAATGCACTTTGAGGAGTAGGTCATAAATCGCAGTAGAAACACTAATGAACACTCTGGTCATCAAAAACATAAACAATCAAGTCAACAGCCCCCATTAACATAACACTGAACCTCCTGTACACAGCAAAGTAATTCTGGTAACCCCCCCCCCCTTTAACAGGTCTGTCACAAGGAATACACAGGTGAAATATGAAAGCCCTATCAATAGCCATTCAAAAGTTATGGCCAAGGTTAAAGTTTATCAAAAGAAGGTCAAACTCAAGGTCATGAGGTAAAAGAATTTATTACCCAAAGAAAGGTCTTCGCCAAAAGAAATATATTCTTGTGAAATATAAAAGCCCTGTTACCATCCATTCAAATGTTATGGGCAAAGTTAATGTTTCTACAGGCAAACAGACTAAAAGACAGACAGAGGGACAAACCAAATATTATAGGCCCCCACCCCCCATCTCTGATTACTGGGCAAAAAAATAAAGGACACTTCAAGGGAGAGAAAAAATAAAATGTCAAACTGGTCCATTGTGTGTAGTGGTAATTAAGTAAAACAATAAAACATCAAGACTACAATAGAGCTGAAACAACAGGCCCCCTTCACAATGCGTGTTGCGGTATTTATGCCATGATTCAATACTTCCAATACATTTTACAGAACAAACTAATAATAACTTGAAGAAAAACTTAATTACAGAGATTCACAGTCACAATTTTTAAAGCAAAATGTTTCCAAACTGCTGAACGGCTAACGGTGCCTGTTGGCTCTGTAGTTTAACCCGATTAAGTTCATCGTTATTGTCTCACACTCACGGCTAACGGTGCCTGTTGGCTCTGTAGTTTAACCCGATTAAGTTCATCGTTATTGTCTCACACTCACGGCTAACGATGCCTGTTGGCTCTGTAGTTTAACCCGATTAAGTTCATCGTTATTGTCTCACAGTCACGGCTAACGGTGCCTGTTGGCTCTGTAGTTTAACCCGATTAAGTTCATCGTTATTGTCTCACACTCACGGCTAACGGTGCCTGTTGGCTCTGTAGTTTAACCTGATTAAGTTCATCGTTATTGTCTCACACTCACGGCTAACGGTGCCTGTTGGCTCTGTAGTTTAACCCGATTAAGTTCATCGTTATTGTCTCACACTCACGGCTAACAACTGCCTGTTGGCTCTGTAGTTTAACCTGATTAAGTTCATCGTTATTGTCTCACACTCACGGCTAACGGTGCCTGTTGGCTCTGTAGTTTAACCTGATTAAGTTCATCGTTATTGTCTCACACTCACGGCTAACGGTGCCTGTTGGCTCTGTAGTTTAACCCGATTAAGTTCATCGTTATTGTCTCACACTCACGGCTAACGATGCCTGTTGGCTCTGTAGTTTAACCTGATTAAGTTCATCGTTATTGTCTCACACTCACGGCTAACGATGCCTGTTGGCTCTGTAGTTTAACCTGATTAAGTTCATCGTTATTGTCTCACACTCACGGCTAACGGTGCCTGTTGGCTCTGTAGTTTAACCCGATTAAGTTCATCGTTATTGTCTCACAGTCACGGCTAACAACTGCCTGACTGTTATCGCACGCAATGTGGTCCCTTGTGCATTTAAAATTACACTGTAATAAGTACAAGTCAAGCCTGATTGGGGAAGGAGGGGAGAAATTGTCCAAAATTCTTGATGAGCAAAACAACCCCCTAAAAATGTTTGTTTACCTGATCATCTTATTGCAAATCACCTGTGAATTAGAACGCTTTGTCCAATACAGTACTGTGTTAAGTTACAACACCTTTGAATGAAACAATTGAACAATTTGAATAAAGAGTTTTCATTGGCCGGTTTCAACCCGCCCACTTTCTTGCTTCTCACTTTTGAGACAGATACATTAGAAACATCGGAATATTAGGAAGGTTTTGCCAAAGTTAGCTGTCAAGAATAACACTACATAGAAATATTTAATGCCGCATGCTGTTGATAACCGAGGATACTTGGGCTGTTCATGAAAAACATGTGAATTGTGTTTCCTTAAAAAAAAAAAGTATATGTCGTGTGTTGCGTTGTTTCTTCATTGTCAGCATGTTAAATTCAGAATGAATTGTTTTCAATCAGCTACCAATCTCTAAGATCCACTAATGCCGCAAAATGGTCAGGTTACATTGTAGCAACACTGGAGGCACATACAAGTATAAGTTTTATAGACTCATGTTTGTGTCATCAACGATTGTCAATGAAGGCTGTTGATTTATTTATTATTTTTTTGAAATGGTATGAATTTGGTGTATTATAAGTATGCCTAGATACCTACTGTCTGATTTACAGGTGTCATAGTAAAATGTTTAATCATCCCTCGTACAAAAATATCTCTGCATGCTGTTTTATTAATGCTTAATAGGTCAATACATCCTGTGTTTACTACACAAAACAATGGCGGATGTCCGATATATTTGTCCAAAGTTCGTGGTGGTGGGCGGAGCTTACTTTCTGGCACATTTCATTGGTCAAAATACAAGATCACGAACTTCTGTGGACCGATGTATTGCATGTATCAAATACTCAACTACTACCGTAAAAGGAAATTTGAGACCAATAAGAGTTTCTGTCACATTTCGCAATTGCAAACAGACTCAAATGTATCGTCACACAACACATTACTCTATCAGCCAAAATGTTCTAATTCAAGGGTGAATTGTGGTAAATCCTAATTCCTGGGCTGGGGCAATGGCATTTCAATTTATAACTACCTTAATTATTAAAGAAAGACTAAGGAAGGGGGAGAGTTGTCACATAAAATACAGTTTGATGTCACATGTACATTACATATATTTTACGTATATGAACTGTTAGTATTTAGTTTATTATCATTATATATCTCATAACGTGTAACATGATTGTATGCCAATGTGTTTGGTGAATCAATAAAATAATTGAAATGAAAAAAAGTGGATGGAGGGGGTTGGGGTCTCCTCCACTGATTCTATGTCTGCTGATGACCCCCCACCCCCCCCCCCCCCCCCCAATTCCCTTCTTCTATCACGTTTTTTTTTTTTTTTTTTAATACCTTTAAATTTTATTATTATTTTGAAATTCTGACTGAAAATTTACAGCTTTGCGCCTCTGTTGTTAACAGCACTTTCTTGGAGACAATGGACCCACAGGAGAATATCCATATCCCCTGCCTCTTTGAAATAAGTAAGTCCACATCTTTATCATGATGGTCAAACGAGAAACTGTCCGGTATCAGTTGTAAACCGCTCATCGTTGTATTATCACTCAACATTTGTTGACGGAGGTTGGAGTCACATGCAACTCCTTGCTATGATTGGGCGGGGTGTGATTCTGTTCCAAATTACTAAAACATATCATAGCAACAGTAATAGAACTCTGCAGAGAAGTTTTCACTTGTTGAAAAAAAATCAAAGTAGAAGGAGAAAACTGGAAACAAAGAGAAATTGTTTTTTATTTATTGAATAAACTGGTCAACAAATATTGAGCCCATGAATCAAAGTGATTATGACAGGGAGTTTGCATGACTTCTGATTTAAACTTGATCGCAAACACAGCTTAGGAACTCTAAGAAACTTATCTTCATGTCATAACCCTAACCATGCACTTTGTGTATCTGTATAGAAATCTGATATATCTGTTTATCTGTACAATACACACTCAGTCTAATCTGTTTACCTGTATAGATATATAGTCTATCTAATATGTTTACCTGTATAAATATACAGTCAATTTACTACCAGCCTACCTGTACAGACACACTGTTGAACTTGTTAATTCATTATCTTATTTCCATGCCAATCTGACTCCTATCTAATCTGATACAAGACTGACTTTCAGAGCATGTTGGAGGAAAAATGTTTCACTGCATGCATACAATATATATACCAGCCTAAACACACACACACACACACATATATATATATATATACACCAATCAGTCAGGGGCACAACTCATAATAGTTCTGGAAAAATATAACATAAAACTGTTATTTTAGTGTCTTGTCAATGGCCGCTGTAAGGTTGACTTTAAACACGATTTATTCATATTCTGTGCTGTTTTTTTTTTTTTTTTAGCAAAGGCCTCTGGTATTACCTTAAGTTTCATAACTTTTGTAAAGATGGAGTCTAGTGTTTGTGGAAAAACAGAATTTTTGACTATTTAAAACATAAAAATCAGTGAAATATATCCCTCATAGGCCCACTTTTAATTGTAAATTAACCATGATTGCAGAATTTTCACATGAATTCAGGTACCAGTGAAGTTAAGAGAAAAGTAACTAAAATCCATTATGCTTAAAAACCCAAAACAAAACAAAAAAACCAAAACAAAACAAAAAAAAAAACAAAATCAGCCTAGTCCCATTTCCATACACATTTTTTAAGCTTTATTTTACACAACAAATTAAAATTTGGACTTAATTTTGCAATTTTTAGCCATATTAATTGATTTTACTGATCACTCATTGAAACTTCCAAGGAAAGACAACTCTTGCAAGCACAATTTGTAACTGATTTTAGTTATACATGTATTTTTTCTAACTCAAGTCAGTTACATCTCTGACTGTATATGCCAGCCTAAATGACAAATGACATGCTGACAGACAAAAATAGAAATGGGTGAGGTGGAGTGTCAATGACAGAAACATTGATCAGCAAAGGGGCACTGGTCCCTCTTGTTGAGGTGAAGTATATAAATAACAATTTCTATGCTACGTACACTGTACAATCCACTGACATAGAATCAGGATTCAATAAATGCCACGGAGGGTAACAAAAAAGCAAGACACAGAGAGTAGATAATGTGACAAGCCTGTATTATAGTAAACTAATAAATATGTACACAGCCCCCCCCCCCCCCCCCCAACACACCCACTATTTAACAAACACTATAATACATTCAAAACTCACTGCACACATAAAGGGGAATAACTCTTATGTATGACCATAACTATTGACATGATGATGGAAATGAGGCTTGTCTTTTTTTGTTGAAATTGAAAGCTGGTACATTATATAATGCTTTGTAAGGTAATGAGGAGTATCATAGCCAAGCCTACAGATGCTGAAACATAACAGTACTACAGGCACATATCACACTACAGTCAAGCAGGGATCAGTGACAACAGCCAATCCATTAGATACTGAAATGTCCAATCACAGCAGAGACTGGCACCAGCCTATATAAAGAGACAGAGACCCACAAACATTATCATAAGCTAGAAAGCATGCCTCAGATTCCTTTGGAACACCTTGAACCTCAAGTTAAGCCCCAAGGTGTTCCACTTGCCTCACCCAGCCTACAGCAGCCTACAGGACCACACAGGACTTTTTGCTTCCTGATCCTGGTGTTTTTCCGGGTGCTGGGGTGCGTTTATTTATTAATCTAACCAAGCCACAAAAAACCTGCAACACAGAGATGTGGTATCAAATCAAGATATAAATTAATCTGTAGTCAGGTGACCTATGTATGGGAGACCCAGTCTGTGCTCAAAAACATTTTCCCAACATCCAAGATTTAAAGAAATCTAAATCTGCTTCATTCATCACACAAGTCCTTGAAAAAAAAAAGTTAACAGATCACTGAACTGCCTTAGGCCGTATTTTACTGTTGACAGATAGAAAAATTCAAACTTCAGCTTTTGGATTGTTTCTAGTGAATTTCCTGGATTCTGGAAAAAACTTTTCTGCACAGTCAAGAGATGGAGTAGATACGCTCCCATAGCAGAACACCTGACCACAAAGTTGTCACACTTACAACAGTTTTGTGTGGACTACAGTAAGGTACACCGAGACCTTGACTTGGTATTTTTGGGCCGTCGTTCCGGGTTCTTTTTGTTTATTAATCGAACTAAGTCACAGAATATCTGAAAGAGAAGTCAAGGTTAGGACATCAAGTTACCATGGCTAATAAACACTAACATACACGACTTGATCATGTCGAATCCCTGTCAACGACGTCATTACTGATTCATCACAATTCTCTGTAATGTATATCTACCATACATTGTACGTGACTTTATCATGTCGAATCCCTGTCAACGACGTCATTACTGATTCATCACAATTCTCTGTAATGTATATCTACCATACATTGTATGTGACTTTATCATGTCGAATCCCTGTCAACGACGTCATTACTGATTCATCACAATTCTCTGTAATGTATATCTACCATACATTGTACGTGACTTTATCATGTCGAATCCCTGTCAACGACGTCATTACTGATTCATCACAATTCTCTGTAATGTATATCTACCATACATTGTACGTGACTTTATCATGTCGAATCCCTGTCAACGACGTCATTACTGATTCATCACAATTCTCTGTAATGTATATCTACCATACATTGTACGTGACTTTATCATGTCGAATCCCTGTCCTCGTGCCATGGCCGCGTCAAACCTAAGACGTGAAAATAGGTAGTGACTGCTCCTTCGCCAAATGTTCAGCATTTAGAAATGAGAATCACGGGTCTTTCGGATATAACCTTTAAAAAAATGGAGGTCCCATGTCACGGTTGGCGTTGGCACATTAAAGAACCCTCACTGCTACAGCCTTGAGCGCTAAGCATAGGTCTAAATTTGTGGTACTTCACCTACAGCTGGTGACGTCTCAATATGAGTGAAAAATTCTCGACGGTACGTAAAACAAACAAAACTCAGCAAAATAAAGAATTTGCTACCGGCTGTTTTACCTCATTCACATTCACTTTCTTTTTCGCAGACGTCTCCATGAATTCACAGTTGAAATGTCTGGCTAGTCCCATGCCTTGATCCTTCCCTACAACCCGCTCATCCTCTAAGTCACATTTATTTCCTACCAGAATCATGGGTACCTGTCAACATACAAAAACAATTACATTTATTTCTAACAGAAAATATAGAAACAAGAGGCCCATGGGCCACATCTCTAACCTCAGTCACCTTAGACACTATTTTAAGATTTTTCCTATATATTTGCAGGTAAAAGTTTGAATCCCTATTGTTGTCCCATCCAAGGACCATGATTTTAACAAACTTGAATCTGCACTATGTCAGGAACCTTCAATGCAATTGCAATTTTCTGGCTCAACTTGAGAAGAAGATATTTAAATAACCCTACTCTATTTTTGCATTTTTGTGATTATCTCCCCTTTGCAAGGGGAAAGGCCCTTCACTTGAACAAATGTGAATCCCTTTGATCCACAGATGATTTGTACCATGTTTGACTGAAATTGGCCTATTGGTTCTGGAGAAGATTTTTTCCCATATTTTCATATGTAAATATTGGATCCCCTATTTTGGCCCCATCCTACCCATGGGGAGCCATGATTTCAGCAAACTTGAACCTTCACTATGTTGCGAAGCTGCCATATATATTTGCACTTTTCTGGTCCAGGGTTTTTGAAAAGATTTTTAAATGATCCCACATTATTTTTGCATTTTTGTGATTATCTCCTCTTTGAAGGTAGTATGGTCCTTTATTTGAACAATCTTAAATTCCCTTTACTCATGGATTATTTGCACCTAGCTGCTTTTAATTCTGGTGGAGATTTTTAAAATTTGTATTTTTGCTTATTCACCATTATACTTTTATGGAGAAGGGTGTTGCCCTTCATTTGAATGAACTTGAATTCCATTAATGAAAGGATGATTTGTGCCAAGTTTGGTTGAAATTGGCCCAGTGGTTCTCGAGAAGAAGTTGAAAATGTGAAAAGTTTACAGACAGACGGACAGAGGGTGATCAAAAAAGCTCACTTGAGCTTTCAGCTCAGGTATGCTAAAAATCTCTCCATCAGAATGCATGTCTGTCAAGGTACGAGTCAGGAATGGTGTGAGCAGCTGTTTTACAAGAACACTAGTCCATGTATGGTAGGCTACTGTACACTGGTACTGATGGATGTATGAATGGAATTGATGCTTTTGTTTTACACAGATATATGAAAGGTTCAATGTGTCTTTGAGGTTCATTGGGGGGATTTTTTAAGTACGATAAACAACTCCATGGTGTTAAATAGTTTTTCTCCAAACTATTCAACACCATCTTGTTATATACCTTTATGCAGTGATATCATGCTTCACTCGCTCTCTTATTCTAATGTCTATCATTTGACAGTGTAACTTAATTACGACTGAAATTTAGCCAGACCACAATATCATTTGAACAATTATACTTTGTTGAAATGTGAACTAACCCCAAGTAATATCTTGTGTGTGGCAAGGAGATGGGGATGTTTTATATTCGAAAGTTTAATTTACATGTAATAACTGCTTTAAAAAATCCACTGCACGATACAATATCTTCATACATTACAAATTCCTACACTGTGAGCAATATTTGATATTCATAAGTAATTGAAATGTATTTATTTAAATTGACATTGTACAAAATAAATAAATACACAAAAAAAGCGGCTTTTCTTTAACTTTACAATTTGTAAATGGTTCAAATTTTCTATGTATTCCATATATAAAATAATCAAAACTGGCATATAACCCATTTAAGAAATTTCCAATATCTACCTGTATAACTATCAGCACATGGTAATGTGTACACAAGAAACAATGAGGACAGTGTAGAGTTGCGCCCACGCGAGTTTTGGGAGAAGCAACACTCTTGCACCTTTTTAAAACTTAAATCTTTTGAATGAACTCTCTATTTCTCTACTAGACTTAATTACAAATTATCGTTTAACTGTTCATGAAATTCAAATCATGGGCTTTCAGATACTGCCTGCTTTCCAGAGTTCTTAGAATGGAGTTGTGATAAATTTTCACTCCCTCTGGTCAGACAAGTACCTCTTCTTGTACCTAGTAATTCCCATCTTTTTGTTCTTCATCAAACATATTGTTTGTCCTCAATTTCTAAAAATAGCTTCTAAGACAAAACAAATGAAGCTTATGGAAGTATCATACTCTTTCATTTGATCTGAGTTACTATCCTGACAGTTACTGAAGTTTACACAATAAATGATTTTTATGATAAAACGGATCTCACTAAGGCTAAGTATTGTGTGGAAAAATTTTTATACGATACATATTGCAATAAACTGTATTATCAGAGCTTGCAACCTCTGTTCCACAAATATTAGACTGGTTTTTTCAAGCTAATTTTTGAATACTGAGACCACAGTACCGTCACCATCAGTTTATGTTTGTTGGTATTTAGTCATGAAGCAAATGACATTTAGATAGTTTATTTGTTTATTTTTAATTTATTTGTTAACTCGTTCATGAAATCTTGATGTCAGATACGTTAATAACAACTCTTTATATATCAAACAATACAGAGCTTGCTGTATTGATTCGCTCAAATATATCAATATATATATCAATATTCGATGTATTGATCCAGCCCTAGATCTCATGCAAAACACAATAGAGCTGACCCTAACCCTAACCCACAATAGAGCTGATAAATGTAAAACATGATAGAGAACAGAAAACCCTGATCAACACAACATGATAGGATACACGCACAATATAATACATGCACAATGGAATACAATAGAAATGTCAATAATACTGCGATTTCTTGATGTAATGCTTACCATCTTAAACATTTTAATGACCTGATTTTAAACTACAATGTACATTTCTCTACAGATGCACAATTGACAAAGTTTGTTGATTCTTGGACACATTCTACATGAGCCCAGAATAGTGTTATGCCAAATATGGCCATATAATCTTAATTATAGGTCACAGTGACCTTGCTAGCTAGTGTGATACATCTTCTATCAAAGATGCATTGACTGATCAAATCTGATGATTCTAGACCAAATCATTGTCAAGTTATGAGTCAGACTGGATTTTGCCATATCAACTTTATCAAAGGTCAATGTAACAACTTTTAGAGAGTGACCAATCTCTACCAAAGGTGCATCAGATTCTTGATAATTCTAGGTCTAATAGTATTCAAGAGCCAGAAATGAAGCAGGACAAACAGATACGATCACCATATCATATGTCCTGTCTTAGACATAAAAACTCTCTTGGAATTTGGATTATTTGTTACAATAATTACATAAGTCCTGGATTCTTACATCATCTGTGTCCTTGACACGTAATATCTGTTCTCGTAAATCCTGAAGGTCGTTAAATGTGGACTGTGCTGTGATGGAATAAACAAGTAGAAATCCTTGGCCATTCTTCATGTATAAGTCTCTCATTGCTGTAAATTGTTCCTGTAAGATAAGTCAGTATTACTGACAGTGATAACATGACATCTTTTGTTTATTTCAGTTTGAGGTTCCGTACATTTTTCTAAGGTTTAATTTTGTTCATTATCAATTAAATGCTACTACAATCAACAAACTTCTCCTGGGTTAGGCAACCCTAACCCTGTTTGGCTTGAAATGTGTATATCTATTTCACAGTTTAATACAAACATAGAAGGGAATAAGTGAGGATAAAAATGTTTTCTGAGTTTATTTTTGCGAGGAAGTCTTTTGGTTTAAACAATTAAAAAAAAATTCCCAATAGTGCAATGTTCATGTTTTCTTTTTTAAAACAAAAATCACAAGAATAATATGAGGGATGTTCGATATGTAATGTGAATTGTACCACAGCACAATAACGCTTTGCACGATTTCATGGATGATACTCTTGAATAGCTCTATTCAATACCTTTCCAACGGTATAAACACGAGCCTTCAGCTCCGCATAGTTTTAAACTTATAGTCATTTCAATAGAACCAGTCATTGACCACTCTTGTAAAAATGGTTGGGAAACGGGTTGAGAGTATTGAAGAAATTAGAGCTCATATAAAAGTTTGCACAAAATTCGGTCATTTGGTAATGCAGATTTTCACTGAATTGGGGGAAGTTTATGGGTCTGATAAGGTATCTGATGAGACAGTTCATAGGTGGAGTAAGAAATTTCTGACTGGCACAGAGTCTGTCAAAGGTGCAGCAGAATCTGGCCGACCTGTGACTTTAACAGGCAAGACAAATGTCTCAAAAGTCTGGGAAATAATTGAAAGTAATGGCAGGTACACCATATGTGATGTTGGCAAAGCTATTGGCATATTGCTATCAAGAGTGCATTTCATTGTGAAGCATATTTTGAAAGTACGAAAGATTTCTGACAGATGGATAACGCATATATTGACAGATGACCAAAAACTGGTACGAGTACAAACCGCTTAAGCAATTGCTCAATAAGTTTCTCAAATTCAATCAAAGACAGTTTACAAACATTGTTACTGGTGATGAAACATGGGTTCACTATTTTGAAGCAGTAAAAAAAATTGGAAACAAAATATGGCTAACTAAACACAGTAGAAGGCCTGTTGTTGCCAAAAGAACCATAAGCACAAAGAAGGTTCTTTATTGCATATTCATCTTATGTGATGATATAGCTGTACAAATTCTGGTGCCCAAGGGCAAAAGTGTTATAGGTCGATATTACCAAGATGTTATACTAAACAAGCTCAAGAAATATTATCATAAGCGATGCCCTGTGTCAGGATTTAGGCATGTTCGTCTAATTCATGACAATACTCCATCATGTACATCTGAGCTTGTGAAGCAATTTTTGAAGTTTGAGAAGGTTACTGTCTTGCCACACCTACCAATCTAGTCCCATGCAACTTTTTCCTTTTTCCAAAACTTAAAAAGTTTTTATCTGGTCATCATTACAAGTCCCGACAAGCCCTTGGCTCAGCCATCAGTCAGTGCCTCAGATGTCTATCTAAATCAGTGTACCGTGACACATTTCAGAAATGGATTCAGAGATTGAAATTATGTATTTTAATCCATGGAGAATACTTTGAAGGGATGTAATGTTCATTTCACTATTTGATCCGAGCGCTTTTGAGATATTGTACAATACACATTACACATGAACAACAATTGTACAAGTATCTTACACATTGCATTTCAATAATTGAATCATGTATAGTGACCACTATCTATGTATCGTCTATTGCAAACAGATCATATCAATGCATCATGAAAATTGATTGATTATATATTTTTTATCATCCTGATCGAGAATTTTTCACTCATATGGAGACATCACCATTGCCGGTAAAGGTCTGCAAAATTTTGGCCTATGCTCAGCGCTCAGGGCCTTTGAGCAGGGAGGGATCTTTAATGTGCCACACCTTCTGTGAAATGGGACCTCGGTTTTTGTGGTCTGATCCGAAGGACTGCCCCGTTTAGTCACCTCTTGCGACAAGCAAGGGTTACTGAGGATCTATTCTAACCCGGATCCCCACAGGATTGTATCATTGATGTGATGTCTTTATGATACATTGACGTGATCTCTTCATGTATCATGCAGACATCACCATCAATGTATCATGTATCTGGTGATAATCAACATGATTAAGTAGCACATCCCACATTCCATGTGGACTTAACTAACTAGCATCTCCCACATTCCACGTAGAGTTAATTAACTAACATCTCTCAGATTCTACATAAACTTAACTAATTAGCATCATTCAGATTCCATATAGACTTAACTAACTAGCATCTCTCAGATTTCATGTGTAGTGAATTAACTAGCATCTCCAAGATTTCATGTGGAGTTAAATAACCAGCATCTCCCAGATTTCACATGGAGTTAGTTAACTAACATAGCATGTGTCAGATTTCACATGGAGTTAATTAACCAGCATCTCCTAGTCTCACAATGACATGGATTGTCCTTACTTACCGTCCCAGCAGTGTCCAGAATTTCTAGCATACATTGCTGTCCGTCGACCTCCACTTGCTAAAACAGCAAATCATCAGGTTAAAAACATCAACACTTAAAAAAAAACTGTCCAGTTAAAAAAAAAACATCAAAATATTGTCAAAAAACATATCAACAAGATCAACATTTCAAACAATAAATTTTGCTGCTAAAATTAATTACTACCTGCTTGATACATGTAGTATTGAATTGTGTTGACATGTTTGGTCAGCTGGTCCTAAACAAATCCAGCGATCCAAGATCTACGTGTGTATCATCCAGTTTATCTTATCATAAGATCACAATAATCATTTCAAATGTCAGGAAGAGATTTCAACTTAATCCTGTAACTACTGAATTTCAGTACAAATCTGAAGATCTAACCCTGTGTTAGAATGCTAGATATCATAGAGACTCAAGGTAAAATCAGAAAAGTACTGCTTTATAATAATTATATAACCAATGCAAACTACATGTGTATACATCACAAACTTCTATCATTGTTTTTCCTTTCTGAGTATAAACTGTCTTTGTGGACAAGAGATCTTGTGTCCACTTTAAAACTTTCTTGGATAAATTAATATTTACTCACTTTCCTAAGTATAAAGTTGAAAACTTAATTATGTTAAATTTCTAACAAGTGATTCTTTTCAAGGAATATCACTGCATTACATTCTAAAGTCAGCATAATAGGTATAATAGATAACTCATTCATAAAATACCTGTACACTGGCTATTTATATACATTGCCAAACTCCACACTCTATTAATGGAAACGAACTATCCCTCCCAATACGTGCAGCTACTTAATGTTGAATGGTATTTATAATAAATTTACCATTATGGGTTACACAATCTCAAATCCCAGTTGGGTTGCACTTTTTGATATACTTACTTTTCTGTAGCTGTCTTCAATAGTTGGGTCATATTTTTCCACAAATATATTCTGTACAAACTGCACAGTCTGAAACAGGAACATAATTCACACTGTATAAACGGTACAGTCTGATATAAAAACATAACACACCAAATATAAATGGCACAGTCTGATATAAAAACATAACACACCAAATATAAATGGCACAGTCTGATATAAAAACATAACACACCAAATATAAATGGCACAGTCTGATATAAAAACATAACACACCAAATATAAATGGCACAGTCTGATATAAAAACATAACACACCAAATATAAATGGCACAGTCTGATATAAAAACATAACACACCAAATATAAATGGCACAGTCTGATATAGTAGTGTTGTACTGATCATCAGAAAACATCGATTGTCTACCAAAAAAAAGCTACCACTTTTAATGGTCAATTTTTTCCCCCCATAATCGATCATCGGATGCATATACACTTTTTAAAGAATGCATTGTGGTATTAGCCCATGTCCACTTCTACAAAGCACAAAGATTGCAACATGAACTCCAAAACATACATAAGTTAAGATTTATTTAATATAAAACACAAAAAAATTCACTAGAATTGGATACCCACTTCTGCCCCTGCCAGGGGTTGAACTCACAACCTGCAGAACAAAATCTCTGAAAACCCTTTGACTAGTTTGCTAGACCATTTAGACAAGCCATTATAACTTGCTTTTGATGATGATGGAATTCTTGCCATGTTGTCATTCAATACATGGTCACTGAGAATGCATAATTGCTGTAAATCTAGAAGAATGCTGCATTTGAAATATTTTATATAAAGCACAAATATTGCTATGAACTTTTGAACAAATATATCTTTACAAATAATTATATATTTGTGTGTAAATATGTAAATCACGTAAATGAAAAAAAAATACCATGAAATAATTTGCAATATTATGCTTTTTAAGATAGAAATGTTTTCTGATTATAATTGGTAAAATCGCATCAGAAGCAGCAACCGATTCCAACCGATGATCGATTGTGAAAATTAACTGATGTCCCATCACTATGATGTAGGAACATAAAATACTTATTATAAATTGTACAATCTGAAATAGTCACATAAAACACTACATATACATTGTACAGTCTGAAATTGGAAAATACAACACGAAATATAAACTGCAGTCTGATATAGGAACATAATTCAGGGTTTGACCTATGGCATGTTTAAACAACCAAGTCTACTAAATGATAGGTCCGGTCAGGTAAAATTAAATAAGCAAAACATTATTTGAAGGCATAAAATATTTCATTCTGAACCAAACAAATAATTGTAAAATACAAAAAATCTTAACAACACTTTTTAGTTATAATAGATAAGTTACAGTTGGAAGTGATGTTTGGCGACATCTACTCCTAACACACTGTTAAATGTGAATGAGTGTAAAGTTTTATTTTAGATAAAAAGATATAAACTGAGTTCATTTTGATTTAAAAGCAGCTTATTTGAATTAAATGTGAGAAAGACTTTCTCAAATTACTTCGTAATCAGCCACTTTTCTGTGTTGACATATGTGCAGAAATTTTTCTATTCAAATATGACTTCTTGACATCACAAAAAGATGTCCCAAAGAAGAAAAAAAAAGATTGATTAACAATTGTATGTTTATTTTATGTCCTGTGGAGAATTTTTCACTCATATTTTTCATTTACCTCTATTTTCTGCACTACTTGGATGTTATTGCTTATCAATAGGATCCATCATTACTTTGTTCTTAAAAAGAAGATTTAAAAAAAAAAATTCTGACATATTCCCATGTTAAAGTATGATTGCCCATTGTGACCCTACTTACCCCTGGGGATTATGATTTGAATTGCTTGAATCTGCAGGGAGTTATCATGTAAATTTAAACTTTTCTGGCCCAGTGGTTCTTGAGAAGATTTTTAAATGACCCCAACTACTTTTGCCTTTTCTTGATTATCTCCCCTTACCCAAGGATGATTTACTCCAAGTTTGGGGCTAGAAATAGATATTTTCATTCCCTGGTCACTTGGGCTATCAACTTAAATTTTTGCTAGTCAATAGACAACTTTTACTGATCCTTTGGACCAGTAAATGCGAACACAACGAGCCCAAATTCCATATTCAATAATATTCTTATCCATGTTTTTCTCTTAAACATAGAAAATATTCAGCAACATCTTCACCTTTTTTGCCAATAGTGAAAGTGCACTGTTACTTGATTAGAACAACTTCACACGTTAGAGAACTCGTTCTAAGAAATTTGCAGCTGAAAATGTGCATTTTTAGACATACTAACTCGGAACTCCTCGTGCAGTTCTGTGTAGAGTAGAGGAATCACCAGAGGATTGCCGAATGCATACTCCACTTTAGACAACTCATTCTTAGAAACATTCGTGAATTTATCTACATTGTGTTGTGACTTATTTCATGTTACAACTGAACAAAAGTGAATGAAGAAATTATTTTGCATGCAACAAAAACCTGGAAACACATGTACCTAATCTATATTAGGCCAATCATAGAGGAATTTGATAAGTTTTTAAATTATATAGCCCCAAGGGCACCTGCTGTTTAAAGCACAAGCCCAAATCCAAAATTTACTGGCAACAGATTACTATTATTATTTCAAGCCCTGCAAATCTGTTTGAAATTGGCCCAGTGGTTTTGTAGAAGATCAAAGGAAAATGTGTAATTAGTTAACAACAGTGATAAGAGACACTGGACAGGTTAGCTAAGAAGGGGCAATATTGACCCTTAATACAGTAACAGTTAGTGTTGATGCCTAGAGTTCATCATCAGTCCTCAAGATCGTGCAGAGTTATAGCTGCATAACCAATTTACAATCCAAAATCAAGGAACACCAAAGACGGCACTTTTACCTGTACTTATATTTACTTAAAATTTGATACAATACTTAGTTTTACAGGTACTTATCTTATATTCTGATAGGATACTTTTCAGTTTTACATATTTGTTCATTTATTAACTTGTACTTCTACATTATACTTCAGATGCACTTTTATTAACTTGTACTTCTACATTATACTTACAAGGGCACTTTTACCTACACCACCACTGCCTAGTACAACTAGCTTGTACTCCCTCATCTTCAGCTGGGACCTGGAAAGAGATAAAAAAAATAAATTAAAATACCTTACACTGGAACTTCACATATACAGTCAACTAAAAATATACTTATGGAAATATATAGCGTACAATCCTTATTTTCATACTTCGCCAATGATTGCTCTAAAGTCAACTTTAAACACGATATATGCATATTGTGAGCTGTTTTTTGCAAAGGCCTCTGGTATTCCCATGTTTCAATTTACTGAAGTTTCATTACATCTGTAAAGACCGGTCATGGTAGCTCAGTGGTTAGAGCGTTCGCTTCGTAACCGGGAGGTTGTGAGTTTGAGCCCCGCTCGTGCCATGGCCACATCAAACCTAAGATGAAAAATAGGTTGTGATTGCTCCTTCGCCAAACGCTCAGCATTTGGAATTGAGAATCATGGGTCTTTCAGATATGACATTAGAAACGGAGGCCCCGTGTCGCGGCAGGCGTTGGGACGTTAAAGAACCCTCACTGCTACGGCCCTGTGCGCTAAGAATACGTCTAAATTTGTGGTACTTCACCTACAGCTGGTGACGTCTCAATATGAGTGAAAAATTCTCAATGGGACATAAAACAAACAAATATCTGCAAAGATGAGGGTCTAGTGTTGATGGAAAGATAGAACTTATGATTGATTGATTGTATATTGTTTAACATCCCTCTCGAGAATCTTTCACTCATATGCAGATATCACCATTGCCAGCAAAGGCCTGCAAAATTTAGGCCTATGCTCTGTGCTTATGGCCTTTAAATAGGGAGAGAACTTTAATGTACCACCCCTGCTGCGACACTGGACCTTAGTTTTTGCGGTCTCATCCAAAGGATTGCCCCATTTAGTCTCCTCTTGTGGTAAGCATGGGGTACTGAGGATCTATTGTAACCCAGATCCCTAAAGAACTAGAATTTTTGACTTTTTAGATGCAAAATCAGTGAAATACATCTGATTAAAATCAAATCCTAAAATTTGCTCATGTAGATCACAACAACTGACATAACTCCATAGAAGGTCACATCAATATGACTTTTCACTTGGAATATTCATGACAACTATCAGCCAATCAGATTGCACCATACACACAATGATGGCTATTTAGCTGGTTCCCCGCAATTCATAAACAAATTGTAGCAACCTCTCTCCCACAAACTTTATTCTACACTATAAAACTGTATGAAATTTTAAAATTTCGCAATAATGCCTATTCTATACCAACAACAAAACAAATGTCAAAGCAAACAATCACAGCCATTTTCCTTGACCTGTAAACACCAGTGGTTTCAAAGGTGATGTGCTGATTGGCTACGATAAAGGCTATGTTGATGTGACCCTTTGTGGGATTATGGCAGATCCTTGTGTAGTGATCTACTTGAGTGGATCTTAAGATCTTATTTCAATCACACTGACTGAAATATGTTCCTTAGTGGCCCAATTTTAATTAACCTTGCTTGCAGAATTTTCATGTAGGATGTTACAATTTTTGTGAATTCAGGGACCTTACAGAATAAATTGTAAAAATTTCATAATTGTGCATTGATTCGGATATTTTGTGCATGAGGTTTCAAAGTAGTAAAGTTAAGAGAAAAGTAACTAAAATCTGTTATCTTTGAAAAAAAAAAAATATATAAAATGTCACATTCATTTACAACTTAAGTCTTAATTAAATTTACAATAACCTTCTATGAATTATGTTGAAATTTTGCATTGTTTGATTATTATTGAAACCAGAGTTACTACAGGACTCGACATTACACTTGTCCAGTACCAGTGGAAGAAAAATTCAGGTGAATATTACTGGGCACGTCTAATCAGACGAGTGCTTTTTTATGCAAAGAAGTCTCCAAATTATAAAAAGAATGATTGGTGAAAAGTTTATCAGTGGTTCAAAGTCAAAAGCAATGCATGAAAAATGAACTTTGCTCCTGGTATCAGTTGTTATGTAAAGTAATTGAGTCACACTCAGTCGGGATCGGTGTTCACTTGTGTACTACTTTCATCTTTGTAAAGAGACATGGATCTTACGGACTTTGGATTCTCTAGATCCTGTGACAGCGATTGAACGTTTGATGTTGACAACTTAAGTGTGAACATTTATGTTCAGCTGTTTTCTCTATCATTGATTCAAGACAGGAAGTCTAGATAAAATTTTGTTTTATGTGTTTAGTTGTTTTTATCAATTGAATAAGATTAAAAATCAGTCCAACAAGTACAAAATGGATGATAATTTAAGTAATACAGTTTTCAAGCTGACAATATCAGATCTTCTTTGAAAATTTTTTTGGACAAGTTGCGTTGAAGTTCCGACAACTAAATATCTGCATCCCTTGTCCGACAAGTAGGAAAAAAAATTAATGTGAGCCCAGTAGTACTAAAATGGTTACATCATATATCAACAGAAGTGAACCAATGGTTATATATGACATTTAAAAACTAGTAGTCTCACTCTGAAATAGTGATATTATTCTTTTCAGCATTTTTCATCTGCATTTTGAAAATAGTGATTATAACCTTTATACAGTAGTTAGACTTGAGGAGATATTTAGCAAGGGGAGGGTATGAACTTATTACAATATGCAATTTCTTCCCAGACTCTGCTCTTTTATTTCTTTTCATGTAAATTCACACAATTTGCTGGAATTTTGAAAATGATTTTAGAATAAAAGTACGAAATACGTAATCATTTAAATCAAGTTAGCTCAGTGTTTGAATGAAATGCCCACTATGAAAATTGTTTAGATGACTATGACATTTTAGAAAGATGGCTGGCAGATTTCGAAAGGAAAATAATAATTTGATTCAGAGTAAATCTTTGTTGGACTTTTAAGAGGTGATGGAGGTAATGACAAAAGCACAGAAAAACTTGTTTTGTCGATCACTGATGATCTGATCACAAGGGTGGCTGATTCGAGAAAAAAAAAAATTTTAAAAAAATGGGGCAGAAAGTGTCACGGAAAAAACGAAAAATAGGTGGAGGAAAAACTACTCTTGGTTAGAAATAAAAGGTGAGGGAAGTCGAAGAGTTCTTCTTTGTAGAATTTGCAAACAATTTGGCAGATTAAGGTTTGTCTAATTTTCAAAGAAATCCGATTGAAAGACACAATACTTGTCAAGCTCATGTCAATGCCGAAAAAGCAACTTTGACTCGCTTCTCAAGCAAGGAAAAGTTAGACGAAGAGCCAAATTTAGATAGTGATGCAAGTAAATCTCTTGCCATTAGCGATAGTGATGAAAAACTTTTCTGAACAATTTTTATGTAGCCCAGGAAGAGCTCCCTAATGACAAAGTAAATAGTTTGATTGAGCTACAAAACTTGAATGGGGCCCATATCAAACACAAAAATTTAAGATGGGATACAATTACAGAAATTCAAAGCTGTATTACTACAGTTTTTCAAAGGGAAATTATTAATGACATTTTACTGTCCCCCTTCTATGGTATTATGGTTGATGAAAGTACAGATTTAACTGTCCAAAAACACCTATCACTTTGCATTCGATATGTCAGAGATAGAGAAGTTGTAACAAAATTTTCAGTCAATGTTTCCATTAAAGATGGAAAAGTACATACTATTGTTCAAAGAGTTGTTGAATGTCTTAAGGAGTTTGGCTTGGAACTAATAAACTTAGTTTCTCTAGCAACAGATGGAACATCAGCTATGATGGGTAAAAAAAAAACAGGAGTTGATGTTCAAATAAAATAAAAATTTTCTCCATTTGTTGTACAGACACACTGTATTGCACATTGTCTGAACCTTGCTTTTGTTAATGGCAATGAAAAAGGAGCTAATCCTTGATAAATTGAGAGAGAAATTTAATTCGTTGTATCTCTACATGCATGGCTCAAGTAACCACACAACAAAACTGGCAAAAATACAGAAACTCTTAAGAGAGCCTGAACTTACAATTAAAGAACCTCATGAGATCAAATGACTTGGTTTGCAGAATGCTGTTGAAGCTGTGTTTGAATCATATAATTCAGTGCTGGCTCCCCATCCACGCTGGCAGCAGAGAACCAGTCACAAGCTGTGTTTGAATCATATAATTCAGTGCTGGTTCCCCATCCACGCTGGCAGCAGAGAACCAGTCACAAGAAACACTAGTTTTTCATTTCTAACAATTTAAGTTGCAAAGTAATGACAAATAGTCTTGTTTGTTTAGTTCTTATAGAATTTATTCAACATTGTATAATAAATACATGCCCTTTTCTGGGGAATTCTTGGTGGTTCTTTTTAATATGAACTCTTCATTGTCACTGGGGTATTGAAAGGTATCATTGAGGTATTGCATTTTAACATATCAGACACTTGCTGACATCATGTCTTATATTTAATAAGTAAATTGTGTATTAGTACCAATTTAATTAGCAAAACAGCAAAGCTGATTAGTGAATCTATTAAACACTCTTGACTTTTTCTGAAAAGCAAAATACTCCTTGAATTGAAAATCAGGGGGTAAATACTCTTTGTGGTAAAATTTTACCTGGAGCTCTGAATAAGTATATATGTCAAAAGATAGAAAGTGTGCAATTTCGGATTTAAAAACAAGATTTTCAAATGTTTGTTTCAGTAAATATGAACAAATGCCCGTGACGGATTTGAACTCGATATCTGTGTTTCACCAGCCCAAAACTTTAACCACTGAGCTATGAAGATATACAAGTAAATTGATCGTTACAAACAACTTCACAAAACATTTAAATCACCATATTGTGATGTTGTGCCATAAAGAGTGTAAGCCTTAGTTAAGTGAGCTACCTTACGCACCTAAAAACAAGGAAATACCTCCTGCAGACTTCTAACCTACAATTTTTTTTTTCAGCGGAGCAAGCAGCTTGCACCTTTAGGATAAAATATTGCTCCTCCTACTTTTTTCTAAATTTGTGGAGAATCCTGCAGGCCTCCAATCAAATATAGTAGACTTACTGGGAATTCAATCACCGAGAAAGCTGATACGTACTTATTCACCTCATTAAAAATCAGCCTATTTCTGGAGAAATGATGAAGTATCAACACTCAAATTTTGTTAGCTTCCCAGTTTTTGAATCACTTATAAAAATCAACTTCAGTCCTGGACAACGCCTAAAAATGGATAAAATTAATACAACTGTGAGTTTTACTCACAAACAGCTGAGAAATTAATGTACGACAAAACCCCGCCCAATGTGCAAGACGGGGTAAATGAAAAATGAATGTATCACAAAACCCCGCCCACCGTGTAAAACAAAGTAACCAAGAAATAGAACAACTACAAATGAGGTCATAGTCAGAATTTATATTCATTCCATGATTATTTTAATATCACATTCTCCATTCAAGCTTACAAAACAAACATTAAATGCCCTATTAAACACAGCCAAAAGATCCAGAACAGAAACATAATAGTTACCATGTTGATCTCATACAGGCTGTTCTGGAAAAATTGTTATTAGCAAACATAACACACTGTATGACTAGAAAAAAATTTACCATCCCCCGATCATAATATAATTCATGCTACTTGATTACATCAGCGGTAAATGGATATCACAAGACTAAACCGTTTAGTACTTATCATCTAACATCAAACTAGAATGTGACAGGAACATACCTATTAGTATCCATGAAGTCGAGATTCAGAAGAAAATATATAAATTTATGAACTGAAACAGTGAATTCAATCTAGCATCTAGTGACCTAAAACATTCCTAGGAAATTACTCATCGTTTTTAAAACACTCGACTAGATTCCAGACTTACGATTTATAAAGCCAACAGGATGGGGATGTTACAATAGTCAGACTCGGAGGCGGAAGCGAGTTAAAATGGACGATCAGTTCCGCTTCACCGAGTCAATTAATGTCTTCACTCTCAAGCTGACAAAAGTTTATATTGAATGAAGAATAAATCTGTACGAAGAGACATGTTATCAATTCCCAAATAAACAAAAATGACAGATGACCGGCCTAATATTTTACGGATTTGATTATTCAAGTAAGCGAGACGCACCCCAATACTGCCAACTTGCAACCTACATTTCGCCTGTTATTCTGTTCTGTCTAAAACTTCCTCAGTTGTAAAGAAACATTAATAGACAGAGCTAAAAATAAAAATTTCATTAAATATGCATCGCTGTAGACAGTTACTTACCCTGTGTAATATGAATAATTGTTTATTTCAGTGACGTCAATTTATAAATGTCGCCCCGTTTCTAAATTTGGAATTACACAGTCCCATAATGCAGTTCGGTAAAACTAAACGAAGAAACAAAATCCGTCAACCACAAAATCCTCGGTTTCTCTCCGAGTATTATTTATTCCTTTTTTTATAAATAGTAAAATTGTAAGAGATAAAGTATAGTTTAGAAAGAAATAATTGAACATTTTTCCTTTTACTACATTTAAGAACAGGGAAAAATGAAACATTCATTTTAAGAAATTTAAACACACGGACTCAACATTTAGTTTTACAACGCATGCGTACAATGCCTTTCCGCCTTCCACCTTTCTTTGTCTTGTCTGTCTTTCTGCCTTCGAACAATTTTCCTACGTACACACACACACAAACACATAAAGCGATACACCTTGATCTTATTTGATCGACCACAGGTCGAGATGATGAGAAAGTGTGGAGTGAGACATTTGTGATAAATCCACACCAAAAGATGGAATGATGACCTGAACGGATATCAGAGGCTCCCCAAGGGATGTCATATTGTGACCCCCGGGTGCAGCCTTGGTGACAATCTCGTGCCCTCTGAACCATCTAAGTACTTTGATAAGCACCAAGAATATCAATAAAGTGATATTGGGAGAAAGCATTGTTTGTGTTTAGGTGTACATCGACAATGCCTAAAGGAAAACATGGGCACATTGATCAACAGCAATGTAACTCGGAACCTCGTGAAGTACATTGTTTTTAAAAGAGTTACCCCTGGACTGCATGCTGCTGTCACATATTGATGCAGTTATTGTAGAGGCCTGTGCTGTTGTTTCATATTGATGTAGTTATTGTAGAGGTTTGTGCTGTTGTTACATATTGCTGTGGTTATTGTAGAGGTTTGTGCTGTTGTTACATATTGATGTAGTTACTGTAGAGGTTTGTGCTGTTGTTACATATTGTTGTAGTTATTGTAGAGGTTTGTGCTGTTGTGTCATATTGATGTAGTTATTGTAGAGGTTTGTGCTGTTGTTACATATTGCTGTGGTTATTGTAGAGGTTTCTGCTGTTGTTACATATTGATGTAGTTACTGTAGAGGTTTGTGCTGTTGTTTCATATTGATGTAGTTATTGTAGAGGTTTGTGCTGTTGTTACATATTGCTGTGGTTATTGTAGAGGTTTGTGCTGTTGTTTCATATTGATGTAGTTATTGTAGAGGTTTGTGCTTTTGTTACATATTGCTGTGGTTATTGTAGAGGTTTGTGCTTTTGTTACATATTGCTGTGGTTATTGTAGAGGTTTGTGCTGTTGTTACATATTGCTGTGGTTATTGTAGAGGTTTGTGCTGTTGTGTCGTATTGATGTAGTTACTGTAGAGGTTTGTGCTTTTGTTACATATTGCTGTGGTTATTGTAGAGGTTTGTGCTGTTGTTACATATTGCTGTGGTTATTGTAGAGGTTTGTGCTGTTGTGTCGTATTGATGTAGTTATTGTAGAGGCCTGTGCTGTTGTTACATAGTGATGTGGTTATTATAGAGGTTTGTGCTGTTGTTTCATATTGATGTAGTTATTGTAGAGAATCATATTGTTGTTATATATTACTGTAGTTGTACTTTTTTGTGCTGTTGTTACATATTTCGGTGGTTATTATAAAGACTTGTTTTTATCGTTTAATTTAAAGCTCTTATTATATATTCATGTGGTGATTGTAAAGACTCGTACTGTTGTTAGCTCACCTGAGCAGAAGCTTTTCTGATCTTGTCAGTCGGCATCGTTGTTATATACTTTTCACATTTTCATCTCAGAACTACTTGGCCAGTTTCAACCAAACTTGGCACAATTGGCCTTGGGTGAAAGGGATTCAAGTTTGTTCAAATGAAGGGCAGTGTCATTCTTCAATGGAAGATGGCGAGATATTGAAATTCACTGACAAAAAATCTTCAGAACCAGCAGACCACTTTCAATTAAACTTGATACAAATCATCGTAGGGTGAAGGGGATTCAAGTTTGTTCAAATCAAAGCTCGTGTCTCCTATAAGGGGGGGGGGGGGGGGGGGGGGGAGGGGTAATGGAGAAAATACACTGGGGCCGTCTAAAAGTCTCGAGAACCACTGGGTCAGAAAAGTTCAAATTTACATGGAATCTTCATTACATTGTGTAGATTAAAGTTTGTTAACATTATGGCCCGCAGGGTAGGATGGGGCCACAAAGGGAATCAAGTTTCATATGCGAATATATGGAAGTGGGGATCCGGGTTGTTATTTAATCAATCAATGGAAAAAAAATCTTCTTAAAACGACGTGGCCAGAAAAGAACTGCAAAGTATAGAGTTGTTTCGCCACTACCCTCTAGTAAATATTTATAACTGGTTATTTTTAAATGATTTTATAAGTTGCTAATTACTTCGGTACTAGCTTGATAATACGGATACGGATTTTTTGTTTGTTTTTTTTTTGTTTGTTTTTTGGGGGTTTTGTTTTTTTTTTTGGATTGATTGATTGATTTGGTTCTTTCAGCTCTTCCAAGTTTATCTTATTTCGGATTTCCAACATTTTTGACTAGAGCATCACTGAAGAGACATTATTTGTCGAAATGAGTATCTGGTGCATCAAAATTGGAACCTTTATGCTTTATATCAATACAGATTAATATATGAGTTGCGGTAGCTCAGTGGTTAGAGCGTTCGCGTCGTAACCGGGAGGTCGTGAGTTCGAGCCCCGCTCGTGCCGGTGTAACGACGAAAAATGACCCCCGTAGAATAATGACCGGGGGTCATTTTTCTACGTAGAAATTTTACCCCCTGGTCAATATTCTACATAGAGAAATGACCCCTTTTTTCGTAGAAAATATGGCTTTGGGGTCATTTTTTTCCGTGTGGATTGTAGAAAAATGACCCCGTAGAATAATGACCCTATGTCATTTTTTGATGCAAAAGGCTGGTTTTGGTAAGAATATTCTTGTCGGAAAATAAATAGGGGTAAAACCACGCAGTCTTCTGATATGAAGTGTTTATTTCATGCGTTCTACCCACTATACCTAAAATCAATAAAACAAGATGATTTATCCCAATTAAAGGAAAGCGAATAACAGTTCCATGACTATAGAGCAAGAATACCACGTTCTTAGATTTGTTTTATCAAATTTAATGTATAAAATATATTTCCATACTTGTTCTTATTTTTAAAAAATCAAGATCATCCATAAAAAAAATGTTCAGTTTCAATAATTGTTATCCTCTTTGATTTTACTTTGGGTAAATTATGTGCAAAATATCCCCAAAAAAGTCTCATTTTTTTTCTTCACAAATTACAAGAAAAGTTTATGTTTCTGAACCACCAAATTTGCATGAAAAACGGGCAATTGTTGAAAAAAATTATATCTCATAAATATCTTCAACATCAGGGGCACAAACTGTGATTAACTTTTCTGAGTATAGTATTTTATTAGAGTAAATTTTCTTTTAGATGACCCCCATCCTCTGTTAATACACGTTCTCTTTTTATTGCTTCAAGGTTGATCACTAGGAAGTTCCAGTATTTGGACAGATAATGATTTTTTGTCTTTTTTTTCCCCTGAGATCCCTCTTTTTTTATACCTGATTATGTCTTTTGTCGTTTGCTAGTATCACCAAAGCACAAACAATTGAGACATTTTATATCAAAAGATTTGATGCATATAAAAGAAGTATTTCATATTCAAAACAAAATTACAGAAGTCTATACACAGTTATATTGCCTTTTTCCTTTTTATTTATATATAATATTTTTTACCAATAGAAAAACCGAATGTCTGCAGCATAAAAAATCTTCCCAGTCTAATATACATAATTTTTCCCCCGAGTATGATTAGCAATATTACAACATTTGATGTTGGGTATGCACAAATATAAAACATTACTTGTTTTTGAATAACTAATTCAATCGGATGAAACATTTCCTTGGGGGGGGGGGGGGGGGGGGGGGGGGACAAGGGATACCTAATGCATGTACATAAAATTATTATTGCTAATCCGAGATTTCTTATATCAATGTAAATGTTGGGGCTCAGACTAAAGCAATTAAACTTCATATTTTCAATTCACAAATTCTAGCGTTTTATTTATTTTGGCTATTTTTGATCGTTTACCAGCTGCCTTTGTTAGTGATTGTGACAACACAGTCTGATTTCAAAACTTTGTTCCCATGGGAAAAAATATTATAGGCTTAAAACATCAATCACTTTGTTTAGGATAAAATGATGCCATCAAATAGGCGGGGTTCTTTGAAGTTTCAAAAACAACAATTCTGTTCGTCATTTTGCGGTTCTTTGAAGTTTCAAAGGCAACAATTCCGTTCGTCATTTTGCATCACACCATGGACTCGAAAGAATATACGGAAATATCGCTACAGCAGAACACCTTACATCTACATCAAAAACTTCGTGCCAAAGAAATACCACCAGTATATTTCAAAAAGAATGCTTGAAGCTGCACTGGTAAACAATGAAACCGACTCCAATATTGTCAGAGAATTAGAAAGACCAGAAGACGTATACGTATTGATGTTCAAAGATTTTCCCCATCAAGTAAAAGGTTTAGAAAAATTAAGCGAGGAAATAGATCCAAATGTGTTCAATTTATTGTGTGAATGGGAGGATTTGGAAGACAAGTTTGTTGCAAAAAAATCGAAATATGATACCCCTTAGTAAACGTTGAAAATACATTAAAGTTAGTGGCAAGTTTCTGTGCTCTTTTTATAGTTGTAGTTGTAATAAATAAATATATATCAATTTGGAATTCTTTAATGTACTTTAGTTGCTTTGAAATGAAATCAAAGAATTGTGATCTCCGCTTCCGGTGTTAGTGGATGGGAGACCATTATTTATGGCATGTTGTGTCAAATATAAACACCCTATCATATAATTATGTCATTCAAAAGTAATTTCCAGCGATTTATTGGCAGATTAGGTCAAACATGAAGGTCAAGGGGTAAAAAACCATAGCATGCTCGAGAACGTCTTGTTTCAGGAATGCAAATACGAAACCCCTATCTTTTCCCAATCTAGAAATATACAGAAATATACCATTTTTGAAAAGTAGGTCAACCTTCAAGGTCTAGGTCACAGGGTCAGAAAACGTAGTTTTAGAAAGGATTATACATATATAAAATGATAGCCATATCTCTTTCTTTTTTAAAAATCATAGTATATTTGGTAAGATCTTGTAGCAGGTAATATACATGTGAAATACGAAAGCCCTATCTCATTCAAAGGTTACGACAAAGGTTAAAGTTTTTGTGACAAATTTAAACAGACAGACTTGCAGACGAATGAGATTAAATGCCCCCTTGTCCCATTGAGGACACCAATGCCAGGCTCGTTCATGGGATAGATTGGGGGGGGGGGGGGGCTTATCAGGGGAAAATGACAGCTAAACAAATTTATTAGCTCGCACCTCCTCCTTCCCAACCCCGTACACATTGAAAGTCATGTGTAGATAAATATAGAAGTAACATTTTTCTACATTGGTGAATCTCAGCCAATCACAAAGAAATAGGAATTATTAAATCATATTTTATGGGGCCCATATAAGAAGTGGTGTTACATTTGCTTCCACGACATTTAAGGATATTTAAAAAAAAAAAAAAAAAAAGCAGGAGACAGTTATCTTCACCGACCCTATCCAACCCTGGGATGAACGAATATTGAGTATTACATCTCATTTCATAAGATATTATTGTATAATATAGTGAAAAAGTAGGGGGTCATATTTCTATGGAGGTCATTTTTCAACGTGTGTGGTGTCGTAGAATAAACGGTCTGGAAGGGTTTTCAACAGTCGAAAAATGATCCTACTTGCCGTAGAATAATGACCGGGGGGTCATTTTTCTACGTAGAAATTTGACCCCCCGGTCATTATTCTACGGGGGTCACTTTTCGTCGTTACACCGGCAAATGGCCGCGTCAAACCTAAGACGAAAAATAGGTAGTGATTGCTCCTTCGCCAAACGCTCGGCATTTAGACGTGAGAATCACGGGTCTTTCAAATATGACCTTAAAAAACGGAGGTCCCGTGCCACGGTAGGCGTTGGCACGTTAAAGAACCCTCACTGCTAAGGCCCTGAGCGCTAAGCATGGGTCTAAATTTGTGATACTTCACCTACAGCTGGTGACGTCTCAATATGTGTGTGGGGTGGGGTTGGGGTAATGTTTACCGACCACAACAATGGCAATTGACGTTAAACAATGAAAAAATAAGGTTAATCATTTTAGGTCACCTGATGAGAGGACTGTAGATTGTGAAATTTATTACGTAACCACAGGAGCCTCAGGTGCAGGGCCAAATATACTAAAAAAAAAATATCTTTTTCTAAATTTTCTCCTCTACTCCCACACGTGGGAGAAAAACTAAATGCATGATTATGAAGTCCTCTATCAAATTTGTGAAATTCATGTCCCCTGCATCAGGAGTTCAGGCCCTAAGGTGGTTCCATATAGTGAAAATTCATTAAATCATAGAAAGAAAATCTGTACTTCCATATATATTTGAGAAAAATTAAACGCACGATAGTGATGTCCATTAACCTTTCAACCTCAATTGTGTGCTCTTGGGCAGGAGTTCACCCGGCTCCAGGGTGGGGCCGATATGGCCATATAGTGAAGATATATTAAATCTCGGAAGACGTCTCAATATGAGTGAAAAATTCTCGACAGGACGTAAAACAAACAAACAGAAAAAGGGGCCGAGTGGTTTGAGCATCACGCTCAAAATCATAAAGCCTCTTGCCTCTAGTCAACGATTCTCGCTCGCGTTGATATATGTATGAAAATTTGCCAATTTACTCTCGGAAGGTCGTTGGTGGCTTCCCGGGTACATTGTATCTGGGTTCTTTCCTCCACCAATAGCCTCGTGGGGATCCGGGTTGTTAGAATAAATCCTCACCACCCGTATTTTGTCGTAAGAGGCGACTAAATGGGGCGGTCCATCGGATGAGACCGCAAAAACCGAGACCCCATGTCACAGCAGGTGTGGCACGTTAAAGATCCCTCGCTGTTGCAATATGATCTGATCTCTTTATTGCTTAAGACATACGTCTTATCACATTTTTAAAATTACATATATACATATAAATGGCATTGTATGGAAGTGTAACATACATAACATACATATAATATACAGGAGTATTTCTATGGAGAATAACTTTTAAACAAGAAGGTTTTCTCGCACCTTAAGTGCAAGATGTAAATATTTCCCTAAATTACAAAGTTCATGTACATTATGGATACTTAATAACTGTATAAATTTAAAAACACAAGGTTTTTGCCAATAGTACTTTTTGATATATCTATGACGAAGTTCCTTATAATGGGGACAAATTAATACAAAATGGTATTCATCCTCTAAGTCATTTTTACAGAATTTACATACTCTATTTTCCCTTGGTATATTATTATGGCGGCCTGTTTCAATTTCAAGATTGTGAGAAGATAGTCTTATTCTACTAATATGCCTTTTGTACGCACTAGGTATAGGTTTACAAAGATAATACTGTAAAGAAAAGTGATCAATAACATGTTTGTAAATAATACACTTTGGAGAACAATAAATTTGTCAAATTAAACTTTGAACAAATATATCAGTCAATCTCTGTTTTATAATTGGAAAAAATGTTTTAAAAGTACATGTTGCATTCTCTTGTTCCCACCAGATATATCCTAGGCCGAGCTCAAACAATTTTTCTTTAATACAATAAGCCCAATTTTTGCTACAATTTTTCATTCTATCACAATTATAATATAATTCATCATAACAATTTCTAATAATACAATTTTCACTATGTAACACTTTGAACCAAAATTTGAACATTCTAAAATATCGAATAATTTTCAAAGGTAACCTTCCAGTTTCAAAATACACCAAGGCAGAATTTATGTTTCTTCGCACACCTAAAACAGATTTTATAAACCCCAATTGTATCTTTTCTACATCTCTGGCATTATGACTACCCCATACCTCACAACCATAATTCAAAATACTTGCTACATATGTATCAAAAAGTGACAGTAATGTTTCAGTGTTTAGGCACATATTCTGGATTTTGATTTCAATGAGAACATAGCTTTTCTACTTTGGCATGCTAATTGTTTTTGCGTACAATTGTAGTTACCATTAAAATTAAATAAAACACCAAGGTATACAAATTTGTCAACAACTTCAATTGGCTGACCATTCAGGTTCCATTTTTCTGTATTTTTTATTTTACCACCATTTCTAAAAATGACAATTTTTTTTTTATCAACATTAACAGTAAGATCCCAGTTAGTTGCATATTCATATAATTCATCTAACATTTTTTAAAGCTCGTGTATATTCTCAGCAAAAATAACCATGTCATCTGCATACATCAATACATACAAGTTTAGTTCTCGCAAATGTAAAGGCACAGTATTATGTTTTAAAAATTCTACTTCAGAATCATTTACATATAATGAAAAAAGTATGGGAGATAACACTTCTTGTAAAAGTCCAACATTGCTTCTAAATAGATCTGACAACATACCAGCAGATTTAACACTAGATTTCATGTTTTGATACATGGCCCGAATTATGCGCAGCAATTTACCTTTGATACCATATGTGCTGAGCTTTTTCCATAATTTAATTCTATCAACAGTGTCAAATGCCTTCTTAAAATCTATGAAACAACAATATAATCTTTTTTTGTTAGAAAGTGTCAAATTAATAATTGATGATAAACAAAAAATAGCTTCTGCTGTACCTGTTTGAGGTTGAAATCCAAATTGAGCATCAGTTATTATGTCATCTTTATAAGCCCACTGTACAAGTCTTTGGTTTAAAATGGAAGTAAATAATTTACAAAATACCCGTTGTAAATATTCTATTAAACAAATTCTGAATAATAGGCAAAATATAATTTTTAAATTCAATGAAATATTCATTCAACAATAAATCAGTTCCATGAGATTTTTCTCGTTTTAATTGATTAATTGCATCAAGTATTTCTTTTTCACTTATTTCGTAATCGAGCTCCTCAAATAAAGTTTGCTCATCATTGGTAGAGTAATCTTCTAATGGTGTAGGTGCTTGCGATACTAAATCTTTAAAGTGTGTAAAGAAAATAGATGGGTTAACGTTAGGGCTCCTCTTGTGTTTCTTATCAAAATGTGTATAAAATGCCTTAGGATTTTTTTCGAAGAAAGTCTAGCATATTTCCCTCTGTCCGTTTGTATTGGCGCTTTAACCTAGGTGATAGGGCCTTGTATGCTTTTTTCGACTGTAAAAGTTTCTGGTGCGTAAATTGCGTTTTGACACTATTGAATAATCGAAGGTCATTGCGGTACACATAATACTTTCTCTTCAGTTCAGATGTAACCCACGGCTTATCAATGGGTGTTCTGCTCGAGTACACATATTTACACCGATCAGTTGTGGTTCTGTTTCTTAATTCAAAATATGGTGACATTACGTCAGAGAGTTTAGAAGTAAACAAATCCACTGAGGAATCAATAGTTTCCTGACACTCCACCTCTGGAGTTTCAGCTGCTGTATATAATATGTCTAAGCATGTTTGGAGTGCAGTTCTTGCCTCATCGATACACTCTGGTTTCCATCTGTATGTTTTACATGGTACTGTATGACAATCATCGCGTACATGTACGCCTGTTACATTTTTGTTTTTTAAATTGCAAGTGACAATTTGGATATGAAGTGGAGCATGGTCTGACCATGTAGTAAAACTTGAGACGATAAATCTATCTATCAGTTCAAAAATATCTGGTGTAGATATACACTAATCGACAAGGCTACAACCTTTTCCTCCCATGAAGGAAAAATCTCTATCCATTTGTAACTTATGTCGCCCGTTTAAAATTCGAAGACCACTTGATTTACATAAATTCAGTAATTTTACACCAAAGTCATTCACCGAGTTATCAGGATTTTTTCGTGTAGACAAAACACTATCCATTTCATATGCAAGTAACTCGGTCACTTCCTTAAGTATAGCACTGTCCAAAATGTCATCTCCAATGAAATCGTCTCTATTCGATATTCTTGCATTAAAATCACCTAATATCATAACTTTACCTTCATTCATATATGTTACAATTTGTTCCTCAAGTTCCTGAAATATTTCACAATCATACAACCGATAAAAGGATGAATTATGAGGTGGTAAATACACACAGCCTATATACAGATCTTCTTGTAAATTAATCACACGCTGTCTACCTTTTAACCAAATAATTGTGTCATATTAATTTTTTTCGAAAACTATATGTTTTTGAAACGTCTTGCGTATTAAGATCACAGTTCCTCCTCCTTGTATACTCCGGCTTTTAAGTCTCGGAAAGTAATAGCAATCAAAATCATTAAATTGTTCATCATAATTCTTTTCTAACCAACATTCTGTCAACATTATCAAATCATAAGTAAATAAGAATTTTTGAAAACTCAAATCTTTGATTTTGGAGGAAAATCCACCATTTACATTCCAGCATATACATTTTAGGGAATAAGTTTGAGTGTCATTCTCCAGTCTATTCTAATAATCACTGGCCTCGTCGATAGCCATTTATGTACAACTTGTCTCTGATTAAGGAAACCTTCTGCCCATCTCGCCTTGCCTCCTTCATGAAAGGGTATAATTTTTTCCGTTCTTCTTGTATTTTCTTGGGGTATTGCTCCTGAATACTATAACCTGTTCCTGACAGTTTCCTCACTTGAGGATGAGACCGCAAAAACCGAGACCCCATGTCATAGCAGGTGTGGCACGTTAAAGATCCCTCCCTGCTGAAAGGCCATAAGCGCCGAGAATAGGCCTAAATTTCGCAGCCCTTCACCGGTAATGTTGACGTCTCCATATGAGTGAAAGATTCTCGAGCGGGACGTTAAAGCAATATTTATTTAATTAATCAATAATCGTCCACCTACTAAAACTGGACGCCACCAGATAACTGAAAAATTGTTGAGTGTGGCGGAAAACAGCAAACAATCAATCAACCAATCTCAGAAAATCTTCGCTGCTTCCATATAATTTGAAAAAAAACTAAATGAATGATAATGTTGTCCATGAAGTTTTCGACCTAAATTGTGACATTCGTGGTTCCTGGTCGAGTGCTTCAAGCCCTAGGGTGGGGCCAATATGGCCATATAGTGAAAATACATATAGATTTTTATTTTTCTCTACTCTCATATATATTTGAGTAAAAATAAATGCATGATTATGGTATCCATGAAGCTATCTAAATTATGAAATTTATGACTCCTGGATCGGGTTCAGACACTAGGGTGGGGCCAATATGACTATATAGTGAAAGAATATTAAATCTTAGAAAATCTTCTCTACTCCCACATATATTTGAGAAAAATAACTAGATGATCATGAAGCTGTCTACCTAAATTGTGAAATTCCTGGGTCAGGGGTTCCGTCCTTAGGGTGGGGCCAATATGGTAATATAGTGAAAATGTATTAAATCTTTAAAAATCTTCTCTACTCCCATATATATTTGATTGATTGATTGATGGTTTGGTGTTTTTCGCCACACTCAACAATTTTTCAGTTATCTGGTGGCGTCCAGTTTTAGTAGGTGGAGGGGAGAATGCCGATACAACCCAAAAGTAAACTGGCAAACTTTCTCATATCGGCGCGAGCGAGAATCGAACCCGTGCTGACTAGAGGTGAGAAGCCTTGTGATTTCGAGCTCGGTCACGGAGGCCCCCATATATATTTGAGAAAAAGTAAATTCATGATCGAAATGTCCATGAAGCTTTCTACCTAAGTTGTGAAATTCGTGGTTTCTGGGTCAGGAGATCAGGCCCTAGAGTGGGGCCAATATGGTCATATAGTGAAACTCTTAAATCTTACAAAATCGTCTTCTCTATTCCCATGTACATTTGCGTAAAATTAAAGGCATGATTATTAATGCATGAAGGTTTCTACATAAATTATGAAATTCGTGACTCCTGGGTCAAGGGTTCAGGCCCTTGTGTAGGGCCAATATGACCACATAATAAAATGTATATAAATAATTTGGGAATGTTAAAATGATTTATATGCCTCAAACTTCCATTTTTCCTTCTTTTATAATTGAATAATTGTGTAATTTTAAAGATCATAACCTTGTGTTAGAAGATTTTATACTGAGGCTAATATATGGAAATGAGACTCCCTGTATGGCTATGGTACTCAGGTTACAGTTAAGACCCATGACCCTCTTGTTAGCTCAAGTGATCTTTCCTGATCATCCGTTGTCCGTCTGTCTGTAAACTTCCAAATTTCCGTCTTCTCCAGAACCACTGGGCGAATTGAAACTTGGTACAAATTATTCATGTTTGTTCAAATGGAGGGCCATACCAAGTGGAGATAATCACAACAATACAAAAATAGGGTGGAGTCATTGTAAAGTTTTCTTCAAAACGACTAGGCCATAATAGTTCAAATTTACAGGGAAAGTTTCGACAAAGTACAGATTCAAGTTTGTTAAAATCGTGGTCCGGAGTAGTGTAGGGTTTCATGTTTATAGGCGAATTTAAAAAAAAAACAACTCAAGAACCACTTAGCAGAAAAGTTCAAATTTATATGGAAGCTTCATGACAGTTTTGCATGCGAATTTATAAGGAAAATCTATAAATATGGGACAAGGTGACTCATATGCTCCATGGGCCTCTTGTTGCGTATTCCTTTGGTTATTGTAAAGACTCGTGCTGTTATACATTCTTATATAAACTGACGGACTTCTAAAACGCAAGACACTTTTTTATTTCTTCATTGATTGATTGTTTGTTTGTTTGTTTTACGTCCCGTCGAGAATTTTTCACTCATATTGAGACGTCACCAGCTGTAGGTGAAGTACCACAAATTTACATCTATGCAGGGCCGTAGCAGTGAGGGTTCGTTAACGTGCCAACGCCTGCCGCGACACGGAACCTCCGTTGTTAAGGTCATATCCAAAAGATCCGTGATTCTCACATCTAGATGCCGGGCGTTTGGCGAAGGAGCAATCACTACCTATGTTTCCGTTTTAGGTTTGACGCGGACATTACATGAGCGGGGCTCGAACTCACGACCTCTCGGTTACGAAGCGAAAGCTCTAACCACTGAGCTACTGCAACCGGTAATTTATTCATTGAAAACAATATATACTAACGCATTTTAAAAACGCAACACACGTTTTTATTATTATTATTATTTATTCCTCGAAAGCATTCCATATAAAACTTTCATTGCAAAATTTACCCACCATACATCCTATTGATTTTTAAAACCCATCTCTCGATTTACCTGTATTCATTGTTAAGAGGTTGTGAGTAGCATCACGCGAATATTTCAGGGCTTCTTTTCAAACACGTGGAAAGGTAATCAGAGTTTTTCGCGATAACAACTTTGTTAGTGAAAGCATAGACACCACCATCAAAAAAAATTCCAAACCAAGGCTATGTCGCGCTTAAGCTATGAAATGCGCAATCAGGCACTTGGTATGCTGCAAGCATGCGTTAGTCAGCGTGAGGTTGCAAGGCGTTTTAATGTCTATCCTTGTACAGTTAGCCGGTTGTTGTCAAGATTCCATCAGACAGGATCCCCAAATGATCGCCCAAGACCTGGTCAACCGTTTGTGACAACGCCACGGCAACCATCGTTCATACGGCAACATCATCTGCGCAATAGGTTTACGGCCGCTGCGACCACGGCTAGAGACGTCATGGATTTGTTTGTTTGTTTTACGTCCCGTCGAGAATATTTCACTCATATTGAGACTTCACCAGCTGTAGGTGAAGTACCACAAATTTAGACCTATGCTTAGGGCTCAGGGCCGTAGCAGTGAGGGTTCTTTAACGTGCCAACGCCTACCGTGACCTCCGTTTTTAAGGTCATATCCGAAAGACCCGTGATTCTCACCTGTAAATGCCGAGCGTTTGGCGAAGGAGCAATCACTACCTATTTTTCGTCTTAGGTTTGACGCGGCCATGGCACAAGCGGGGCTCGAACTCACGACCTCCCGGTTACGAAGCGAACGCTCTAATCACTGAGCTACCGCGACCGGTCGTCATGGAAGGCCTATTCATCCTAGAACAGTTTCCAGAATCTTCAAGCACCATAGGATCCGCTGCAGAAGACCTCATAACGGGCTACAGCTTAAACCGCATCACATATGATACAGATTGCAATGGGCAAGACAGGATCTGATTCAACGTCAAAATTGGTCATAAGTTGTATTCTCAGATGAGTCCAGATTTAACGTTAGCAACGCAGACGGCAGATGTCGAGTTTACAGTTGTTAACATGAACGTTTTGCAAACAATTGTGTCCTCGAGCGCGACAGGTTTGGAAGGGGGGGGGGGCGTCATGGTCTGGGGTACGATTAACCACAATTTTCGGTCACAACTGGTCGTTTTAAATGGAACCCTCATTGCTAGGAGGTATGTGGATGAAATTCTGCTGCCTGTTTTAGAACCATTAATGCAGCAGCATAGGCAAGGAAATGAGTTGATTTTCCAACAGGACGATGCGAGCGCACATACGGCAAGATTGACGCAATTTTTTTTTTCAAACAAACGCCATTGACGTCCTTGATTGGCCCGCTATGTCCCCAGACTTGAATCCAATCGAGCATTTGTGGGACGAGCTGGAGAGCCTTGTTGGAGGAATGGCAGATTATTCCTCAGAGGACCATCTGAAATGTTTGTCAATCAATGTCACTTCGCTTTCGCACCGTCATCACTGCTAATGGAGGTCATACCTGGTACTTCTGAACAAAATCACATTCTTGACGCACTCCTCATTGACACTCATTTCAACTGTAGCCTCTTTCTGAATAAAATGGTGTTCAAAATCAAAGAATACTGCTCATTTAACATGGTTTATAATATACCTCTATGAATTTGTTTCTTAGGTATATAAATAAATTTATAATATATAAAATTGTCAAGTGTTGCGTTTTTAAAGTCCGTCATTATATATTGGGGCCTTCTGGCCAAGTGGTTAGAGCATTGCGCTCAAAATCACAAGGTCTCTCTCCTCTAGTCGGCGTGGGTTCGATTTTCGCTCGTATCGATATCTGTTAGAAAGTTTGCCAGTTCACTTTTGGAAGGTCGGTGGTATTTTCCCGGGTATATTGTATCTGGCTTCCCTCCTCCACCAAAGAAAACTGGACGCCACCAGATAACCGAAAAAGAGTTGGATTTGGTGGAAAACAACAATCTATCTCTCTCTCTATATATTGGAAGGGTCCATCTGGGTTAGAATAGTAGTCCAGTCAAATTAGCCCAAAAAAGGGTCAAACTTGCAACTAATTGCAAAAGAATTGTTTTCAATGATTTTGACCTCGCTAATATGTGTACTAAAAGATATAAAAAATCTAATGTTTCAGTTGAAGTGGAAATACCATTTTTGGGGGGTCAAAAACAGAGAAAAAGAGAAAATACGACAAAAACTGGAAATTAGCTTTCCATCATTACCTATCAAATAAGAATGCAGTTTCTTGATTGGCATTTATAAATTTTTGTAAGAAATAGAAATTGTAAAATTTCCATGTCATAATTTCACCTTTAAGAGGCTTTTTTGGAAAAGGGGGGGTTAATTTCAGTGAACAGACCATGGAAATCAGTTTGTTTCTTCTTCTTCCTCCGTGTTCCTTGTTGAATTGGAACAACTTGTTCCTCTACAATGGCCACATCCAATAGTACATTCTAGGCCATGTTTTCGGCACGTACACCTCTTTGTGTCACAATTTACCTTGCAATTACAGTGGATAATATTCAGAAGACGATTGGGAGCAGGCGGCAAAGTGTTTTTAAGCGGCATGCATTTGCTATCATCAGTGACTGTCCATCCCCAATCAAGTGGGTTCAGATCAGTGCCATCTAGTTTTATCCACTGCTGACAATTGGCGAGAGGTTGAAGATTCCTTGTGCTGCTCACTTGTGTGGTAGCCAACATCTGTCAGATTCTGCATTGCCTCATTTACTGCTGCACAAGAAGGCATAGACAAAAGCCACTGCGACCGCTGTACCTCTGTCATTCCTCGACCTCTCGTTAAACTACCTGATGTTTTCACACTTCTCATTAATGCCTGCTCAATGACAAGATCACACGACAGACCCGCCCAATACCTCTCACTTCTTCTCAGTACATGATAACCTTCCATGAACTTGCTGTGTACATCGGGATGAGCTTTTTGAAGATTGATCATTGACATGACATAGATGTATGCTGACTTTGCATACATATTATGCCCAGCTGCAGCAAAATAGGGAAGCATTGCGTGTAGAGTTTGTATATGGAGTAACCAATTGCCTGTTCTTTCAGCTGTGATAAAAACTTTTAAGAGACTTATCATTTCTAAGTACTGAAGCCAAAGGGCTGCTGTTCTGAAGCACTTGAGAGAGGATTTTGTGTCCGCAAGTTTCCCCAGTACTTGTGTAATGGTAGAATTATTGCACACGTCTTGTGCAGTAGCATCTCCCTCTAGCAACTGGTCATACAAGGCAGCAGCTTTCTTCAGCAGATGATCCTCTTCCAGTTGGGCTGTGGAAACGTCTGCAGATTGAGTAAGGACGTGATCAGGGGCCTCTGTGTCAATGGGTGTTACAAGATAACCTGAAAATATATTTTGGGGCACATCATTATCAGGCAATTCGGCACCAAAGGTTTTAGCCACGAGCAAGGCATGAAGGGCTGTATCAAGTAGAAAATGGGCACGGGTTGCTCGAGCTACTGCTTTTCCACTAAGTATATGGCCAACTGCATTTGACGTATATACAGTCTCTAAAACTTCCTGCAATCCCGATTCTCTCATAATGCGCCCGATACATCCTAAAAAAAGCTCATTTGTGTGTGAAACCCACCTAACCTGAGTATAATGGAGCTTAAGTCTTCACACTGTGACTCATGAGTGACAATTGTAACTGCTTTCATGTAGAGAGGCTGGTCAAATGTCAGAATTGGAGTTGTACCATATTTTCTAGCTTGGCGTGACACAAACTTCAGTGTAGAGTAGATACATGACATATCGCTTGGGTCCTTATCTATCATCGGCAGAAAGGTGATGGTGGACTTCCCAGGGTAATCTCCATTTTGAGTACACTGCATCAGTCCTGACCACCTTGGAGTTGGAGATCGAAGAGGCCATACAGCCTTTGAAAGAAGATCTAAACTCAAAGATGGATCTGGTACTTTCTGTTCTTTATTAATTTTGGCGAATTTCATCTGCAGTCACGATTTAGGTGGTTGCTTGTAGAAATGTATATTAATTTTCCCAGCAGTGACCAGGTCAGCCGATGAAACGTTCAGTTTAGGGACCGATTTGCTAACCTTTTTACCAGGTGTAGAGCCTATGCGTGCAAAGATTGCTACCCCTTTTCTCAGCAGCAGTATTGATACCTGTGCTACCCTTCCCACGAAGACAAACTAGACCATTCTTGTCCCCCGATTCACAAATTACACAGTCTTGTAATCTTTCCATATTCAACACAAGGTTATAACAGATATAATTAAAATGGAAGAAATTTTCTACTAACACAACATAAAAGGTTAAATTAAATTGGTATCGTATTAGTTTTGCATATTACAGAAACCGCATTCAAGTTGCAACTAATAGCGTCACTTCAGGAGAAAGATTTACTCCGTCGAATGGGACGTTAAAAGGCGCCCCGTGTACCCCAATCAATAACGAGAAAGATGGCTTTGTAACGCGAATGGGTGTCCTTACATAGAAATAAGCAGTGCAGTATAGAAAAAAGCCTTTTCACTTTCTTACTTGTTAATTTTACCTTGAAGAAATGATGCTCTGCGACTATTTAGTTTTTAAAAAATGTTATTTTCCGTTACATTACGGCACCTTTCCCAAATTTTGAATGAACCCAGTAGGCCTATACGTCTACATGACGACACGTGTTGTGACTTTACCAACCTGGTTTTTTTTTTTGAAACTTTTGAGAAGCTTTAGAACGTCTCGTTTGTAAATAAATTTATAGTATTACACCTAGGCTATATTGATTCAAGCGCTTACACGCTTGTATTAACATATGTCATAAAATTCGAGCAAAGACTTTGATCAATGTCTACGTAATGATAATGTATACGTCACGATTTCGGTGAAAGCACGCTATGATAGCGCGGCGGTGACATAAAAAAAAGGGAGCTATCAGCAAATTTGATGCATCAAAATATATTATTTCTGCACATTTGATAAAATTAGATTTTTTATATGTTGTTTTACTGATACTAAGGAATACTTTGCAAAAAAAATTATTTCTTTTGCAATTAGTTGCATGCGAAATCGTAAATTGACTGGACTATAGCTCCTCAGTACCCCTTGCTTGTCGTAAGAGGCGACTAAATTGGGCGGTCCTTCGGATGAGACTACAAAGAGCGAGGCCCCGTGTCACAGCAGGTGTGGCGCGATAAAGATCGCTCCCTGCTCAAAGGCCATAAGCGCCGAGCAGGGACCGAAATTTTGTAGGCCTTCATCAGCACTGGTGACGTCTCCCTGTGAGTGAAAAATTCTCAAGCGGGACGTATGATTGATTGATTATATATTGTTTAACGTCCCGCTCTATCGTCATGAGATTTGAATTGATTTTTGTTTGTTTGTTTTACGTCCCACCGAGAATTTTTCACTCATATTGAGACGTCACTAGATGTAGGTAAAGTTCCACAAATTTAGACCTATGTATAGTGATTAGAGCCGTAGCAGTGAGGGTTCGTTAACGTGCCAACGCCTGCCGTGATCACATCCGAAAGACCCATGATTCTCACTTTGAAATACTGACCGTTTGGCGACGGAGCAATCACGTCTTTAGTTTGACGCGGACATGGCACAAGCGGAGCTCGAATTCACGACCTCTCGGTTACAAAGCGAACGCTCCACCATTGAGTTACCGCGACCGGTGAGATTTGAAATGAGTAATGTTTAGTACATGTAGTTCTATATTGATCAACTTTAATTACTGAAATTATAACTACTATTCATGCATGGATTTCAAAACTTCAAGGGAAAAAAATCTTAATCCCAAGTGGTGAATACAGATCAAAGCAACTGCCATACTAAGGGTTAGGGTTTATGAGGACTCGTACACGAAGAGGCCAAGACAACAGTATTCAATCTCGCAATTCCTATAGAAAATACAAATCGGAGACATGGGCAAACACGGACCCCTGGTCATACCAGTGGTGGGATCAGGTGCGTAGGTGGAGTAAGCATCCCCTTTCATCATAACAACATTGTCTTTGTTTGTAAAAGATATTATTATAAATGTCTTTTAAATGAATTGGGATTTACTTCAACATCTGTGAATCCTACATATACTGGAAGCAATCTTACAAAGGATGAAATTCTTCATAATCATCTTTCAGTTTTAAATACTTTCGACATTCCTAAGAATCAGGATCAGTTTGAATTACCATACCATTATTGGATTCCGAAATTACATAAAAATCCTTACAAACAAAGATACATTGCTGGTTCCAGTAAGTGCTCTACCAAGACTTCATCTTTATTATTAACTAAACTGCTAACAGCTATTAACAGAGTCACTTCAGAGATACTGTTCCACTACATATTCCATAAGTGGTGTCAATCAGATGTGGATTCTCAAAAACTCTAAGGCACTTTTCGAAAATCTAAATTCTCAGGATTTTTCTATAATTGACAGCATCAAAACGTATGATTTCTCCACAATTTATACAAAAATTCCTCACGATATAATTAAAATCTAGACTTTTTCAGATAATAGATAATTGCTTTTTGAACAAAAATGGCACTCGAAAATACAAATTTCTAGTGATTGGAAAACAAGGTACATACCTTGTCAGACACCACTCCGATAGCCCGCACAAGTACTCTGAAGCAGACATTAAGAGTATGCTTGGCTTTCTTGTACATAACATTTACGTAGTGTTTGGAAAACAAGTCTTCCAACATTCCATTGGCATTATCATGGGCACTAATTGTGCTTCCTTATTGGCAGACTTATTTTTATATTCTTATGAAGCGGAATTTGTTCAGAAACTATTACAGGATAAAAACAGAAAAAACTTGCCGTGTCCTTCAACCACACATATAGATATATCGATGACGTCTTATCAATCAACAATTATCATTTTCATAATTATGTCCATTTGATATATCCCGATGAACTCGAAATAAAGGACACTACAGAATCTGACGTGTCTGCTTCATATTTGGATATTTTACTTAATATTGACTCTAATAGCAGACTGACAACTACATTATATGACAAGCGTGATGACTCCAACTTTGCAATCATCAACTTTCCATATCTATGTAGTAATATACCACTTTTGCCTGCTTATGGTGTGTATATTTCCAAGTTGATTCGATATGCAAGAGCATGCCATGCGTATGAGAATTTTTTAAAGCGAGGTCAACTACTGACAAAAAAAATTGACGTTGCAGGGTTATAACGAATCTCGTTTGAAGTCGTCATTTCGCAAATTTTACGGTCGCTATAATGACCTTGTTTGCGCTTACAAAGTGCCTCTGGGACATATGTTGAATGACTTGTTTCATACCCTTTGTTAGACTGTCATTTTTCATACTAACTTTGACTACGGATAATCCCGTTTACCTAATTTCGACTAAGGGCTCACGGCGGGTGTCACTGGTCAGCAGAGGATGCTTACTCCTCCATGCCACCTGATCCTACCTTTGCTTTGTCGGATTCCCAGCTTAAAATTAAATCAAAATTAACGTTATTAAAGTTACATAAATCGAACTATCTGTAATATTAAAGTCAATTGTACTCCAATATTTGTGAAGCTGATTCCACTTATATTAACTTATCTGTTATGTTGATGTGACTTAAACTAGACTGTATGTTCAACTCAATCTGACTACTTCGACCTATTTATTGCATTAAAGTTACATAAATTGAGCTATCTGTGATATTAAAGCCAATTGTAATTTTATATGTGTGAAACTGATGTCACTTATATTAACCTATCTGTTATATTGATGCAACGTAAACTAAACTGTCTGTTCAACTCAATCTGACTACTTTGACCTATTTATTGCATTAAAGTTACATAAACTGAGCTATCTGTGATATTAAAGTCAATTGTACTCCAATAGTTGTGAAGCTGATTCCACTGATATTAACTGATCTGTTATGTAGATGTGACTTAAACTAAACTGTCTGTTCAACTCAATCTGACTACCTTGACTTATTTATTGCATTAAAGTTACATAAATTGAGCTATCTGTGATATTAAAGTCAATTGTACTCCAATAGTTGTGAAACTGACTCCACTTATATTAACCTATCTGTTATATTGATGTGACTTAAACTAAACTGTCTGTTCAACTCAATCTGACTACTTTGACCTATTTATTGCATTAGAGTTACATAAATTGAGCTATCTGTAATATTAAAGTCAATTGTACTCCAATAGTTGTGAAACTGACTCCACTTATATTAACCTATCTGTTATATTGATGTGACTTAAACTAAACTGTCTGTTCAACTCAATCTGACTACGTTTACCTATTTATTGCATTAAAGTTACATAAATTGAGCTATCTGTGATATTAAAGTCAATTATACTCCAATAATTTTGAAACTGATGTCACTTATATTAACATATCTGGTATATTGATGTGACTTAAACTAAACTGTCTGTTCAACTCAATCTGACTACTTTGACCTATTTATTGCATTAAAGGTACATAAATTGAGCTATCTGTGATATTAAAGCCAACTGTACTCTTATATGTGTGAAACTGATCTCACTTATATTGACCTATCTGTTATATTGATGTGATTTAAACTAAACTGTCTGTTCAATTCAATCTGACCACTTTGACCTATTTATTGCATTAAAGTTACATAAATCGTACTATCTGTAATATTAAAGTCAATTGTACCCCAATATTTGTAAAGCTGATTCCACTTATATTAACTAATGTGTTATGTTGATGTGACTTAAACTAAACTGCCTGTTCAACTCAATCTGACTACTTTGACCTATTTATTGCATTAAAGTTACATAAATCGAACTATCTGTTATATTAAAGCCAATTGTACTCTTATATGTGTGAAACTGATGTCACTTATATTAACCTATCTGTTATATTGATGTGACTTAAACTAGACTGTCTGTTCAACTCAATCTGACTACTTTGAACTATTTATTGCAATAAAGTTACATAAATTGAGCTATCTGTGATATTAAAGCCAATTGTACTTTTATATGTGTGAAACTGATGTCACTTATATTAACCTATCTGTTATATTGATGTAACGTAAACTAAACTGTCTGCTCAACTGAATCTGACTACTTTGACCTATTTATTGCATTAAAGTTACAAAAATTGAGCTATCTGTGATATTAAAGTCAACTGGACTCCAATATTTGTGAAGCTGATTCCACTGATATTAACTTATCTGTTATATTGATGTGACTTAAACTAAACTGTCTGTTCAACTGATTCTGACTACTTTGACCTATTTATTGCATTAAAGTTACAAAAATTGAGCTATCTGTGATATTAAAGTCAATTGGACTCCAATATTTGTGAAGCTGATTCCACTGATATTAACTTATCTGTTATATTGATGTGACTTAAACTAAACTGTTTGTTCAACTGATTCTGACTACTTTGACCTATTTATTGCATTAAAGTTACATAAATTGAGCTATCTGTGATATTAAAGTCAATTATACTCCAATAGTTTTGAAGCTGATTCCACTGATATTAACTTATCTGTTATATTGATGTGACTTAAACTAAACTGTATGTTCAACTCAATCTGACTACTTTGACCTATTTATTGCAATAAAGTTACATAAATCGAACTATCTGTGATATTAAAACCAATCGTTCTCTTTTATGTGTGAAACTGATGTCACTTAGGGTTAGGGTTAGGGTTAGGGCTAGGGTTAGGGTTAGGGTTAGCGTATCTGGTTTATTAATGTGACTTAAACTAAACTGTCTGTTCAACTCAATCTGACTACTTTGACCTATTTATTGCAATAAAGTTACATAAATCGATCTATCTGTGATGTTAAAACCAATCGTTCTCTTATATGTGTGAAACTGATGTCACTTATATTAACCTATCTGTTATATTGATGTGACTTAAACTAAACTGTCTGTTCAACTCAATCTGACTACTTTGACCTATTTATTGCATTAAAGTTACATAAATTGAGCTATCTGTGATATTAAAGCCAATTGTACCCTTATATGTGTGAAACTGATGTCACTTATATTGACCTATCTGTTATATTGATGTCACTTAAACTAAACTGTCTGTTCAACTCAATCTGACTACTTTGACCTATTTATTGCATTAAAGTTACATAAATCGAACTATCTGTGATATTAAAGCCAATTGTACTCTTATATGTGTGAAACTGATGTCACTTATATTAACCTATCTGTTATATAGATGTGACTTAAACTAAACTGTCTGTTCAACTCAATCTGACTACTTTGACCTATTTATTGCATTAAAGTTACAAAAATTGAGCTATCTGTGATATTAAAGTCAATTGGACTCCAATATTTGTGAAGCTGATTCCACTGATATTAATTTATCTGTTATATTGATGTGACTTAAACTAAACTGTCTGTTCAACTGAATCTGACTACTTTGACCTATTTATTGCATTAAAGTTACATAAATTGAGCTATCTGTAATATTAAAGTCAATTGTACTCCAATAGTTGTGAAGCTGATTCCACTTATATTAACTGATCTGTTATGTTGATGTGACTTAAACTAAACTGTCTGTTAAACTCAATCTGACTACTTTGACCTATTTATTGCAATAAAGTTACATAAATCGAACTATCTGTGATATTAAAACCAATCGTTCTCTTATATGTGTGAAACTGATGTCATTTATATTAACCTATCTGTTATATTGATGTGACTTAAACTAAACTGTCTGTTCAACTCAATCTGACTACTTTGACCTATTTATTGCATTAAAGTTACATAAATTGAGCTATCTGTGATATTAAAGCCAATTGTACTCCTATATGTGTGAAACTGATGTCACTTATATTGACCTATCTGTTATATTGATGTGACTTAAACTAAACCGTCTGTTCAATTCAATCTGACCACATTGACCTATTTATTGCATTAAAGTTACATAAATTGAGCTATCTGTGATATTAAAGTCAATTATACTCAAATAGTTTTGAAGCTGATTCCACTTATATTAACTGATCTGTTATGTTGATGTGAGTTAAACTAAACTATCTGTTAAACTCAATCTGACTACTTTGACCTATTTAATGCAATAAAGTTACATCAATCGAACTATCTGTGATATTAAAACCAATCGTTCTCTTATATGTGTGAAACTGATGTCACTTATATTAACCTATCTGTTATATTGATGTGACTTAAACTAAACTGTCTGTTCAACTCACTCTGACTACTTTGACCTGTTTATTGCATTAAAGTTACATAACTTGAGATATCTGTGATATTAAAATCAATTGTAATCCAATAATTGTCAAGCTGATTCCACTGATATTAACTTATCTGTTATATTGATGTGACTTAAACTAAACTGTCTGTTCAACTGAATCTGACTACTTTGACCTATTTATTGCATTAAAGTTACATAAATTGAGCTATCTGTAATATTAAAGTCAATTGTACTCCAATAGTTGTGAAGCTGATTCCACTTATATTAACTGATTTGTTATGTTGATGTGACTTAAACTAAACTGTCTGTTAAATTCAATCTGACTACTTTGACCTATTTATTGCAATAAAGTGACATAAATCGAACTATCTGTGATATTAAAACCAATCGTTCTCTTATATGTGTGAAACTGATGTCACTTATATTAACCTATCTGTTATATTGATGTGACTTAAACTAAACTGTCTGTTCAACTCAATCTGACTACTTTGATCTATTTATTGCATTAAAGTTACATAAATTGAACTATCTGTGATATTAAAGCCAATTGTACTCTTATATGTGTGAAACTGATGTCACTTATATTGACCTATCTGTTATATTGATGTCACTTAAACTAAACTGTCTGTTCAACTCAATCTGACTACTTTGACCTATTTATTGCATTAAAGTTACATAAATTGAGCTATCTGTGATATTAAAGCCAATTGTTCCTCTATATGTGTGAAACTGATGTCACTTATATTGACCTATCTGTTATATTGATGTCACTTAAACTAAACTGTCTGTTCAACTCAATCTGACTACTTTGACCTATTTATTGCATTAAAGTTACATAAATTGAACTATCTGTAATATTAACGTCAATTGTACTCCAATAGTTGTGAAGCTGATTCCACTGATATTAACTTATCTGTTATATTGATGTGACTTAAACTAAACTGTCTGTTCAACTCAATCTGACTACTTTGACCTATTTATTGCAATAAAGTTACATAAATCGAACTATCTGTGATATTAAAACCAATCGTTCTCTTTTATGTGTGAAACTGATGTCATTTAGGGTTAGGGTTAGGGCTAGGGTTAGGGTTAGGGTTAGCGTATCTGGTTTATTAATGTGACTTAAACTAAATTGTCTGCTCAACTCAATCTGACTACTTTGACCTATTTATTGCAATAAAGTTACATAAATCGAACAATCTGTGATATTAAAACCAATCGTTCTCTTATATGTGTGAAACTGATGTCACTTATATTAACCTATCTGTTATATTGATGTGACTTAAACTAGACTGTCTGTTCAACTCAATCTGACTACTTTGAACTATTTATTGCAATAAAGTTACATAAATTGAGCTATCTGTGATATTAAAGCCAATTGTACTTTTATATGTGTGAAACTGATGTCACTTATATTAACCTATCTGTTATATTGATGTAACGTAAACTAAACTGTCTGTTCAACTCAATCTGACTACTTTGACCTATTTATTGCATTAAAGTTACATAAATTGAGCTACCTGTGATATTAAAGTCAACTGTACTCCAATAGTTGTGAAGCTGATTCCTGTTATATTAACTTATCTGTTATATTGATGTGACTTAAACTAAACTGTCTGTTCAACTCAATCTGACTACTTTGACCTATTTATTGCATTAAAGTTACATAACTTGAGCTATCTGTGATATTAAAGTCAATTGTAATCCAATATTTGTGAAGCTGATTCCACTGATATTAACTTATCTGTTATATTGATGTCACTTAATCTAAACTGTCTGTTCAACTCAATCTGACTACTTTGACCTATTTATTGCATTAAAGTTACATAAATTGAGCTATCTGTAATACACTGAGTCAAAAAAGAAACTTCACAAAATTAATTTTGTAAAATATTGAATACTTTCCCCCTGATGATACACCTGTGTAGCCAACATGGGATCCCTATCTGTTGACTCTGGAAAACCGTTAGCCAAACCCACTCATAGCCATCCATTTCTTGTGTAAATGCCTTTCGTGCCAAATCAGGTTTTGCACGTGCATTCAATGTTGTGAACTCCACATCGAAGTTGGATTCATTTGCACATGTTTGCCATGGCCTCAAACATTAAAAAAACACTTGTAAGCCACATTTGTAACAGTATTTGAAATGCCGCGATTGTCAAATGTGCAACGTGAACGTGCCGTTGGCATGTTGCAAGCGGGGCGATCAGTTATTGACATCGCAACAGCAATGGGATGCAGCCGTCGTACTGTGTATGACTTGCGACATCGTCTACAAGAAACTGGCACCACTGCTGATCGCCCAAGGTCGGGTCGTCCACGTGTAACGTCACGAGTTGAAGACCGGAACATCGTCCTACGTCACCTTCGTAACCGATTTCTGCCGGCTGCACGAACCAGAGCTGAGATGTTTCAAGGTCGGCTGTCCGCACAGACCATCCGAAATCGGTTGCGGTCTGCCAATCTCCATGCTCGACGTCCGTCTCGTGGGCCAATTTTGACGCCATTTCATCGACATCAGCATCTGCTGTGGGCCAAACGTCACCTCCGATGGACCCAGAGAGACTGGAATCGAGTCCTTTTAGTGATGAATCGCGGTTTACCCTCAGATTTGCGGACGGCAGGCTAAGAGTCTGGAGACGACCTAATGAACGGTATGCCCAGTGTTGTGTGCAGGAAGTGGACAGATTCGGGGGCGGAAGTTGCATGGCATGGGGTGCTTTCTGTGGGAACAACCGTTCCAGACTTCTGATCATCCATGGAAACCTCACAGCTGCTGCTTATCGCGATCAGGTACTCACCCCTGAACTCATTCCCTTCATGGCGGCTCATGGTCCAGGTCTACAGTTCCAGCATGATAATGCACGGCCGCACACCGCGTTGCTGACACGAAATTTCCTTCAAAATGCTGGCATCAACGTCATGGACTGGCCATCGAGGTCCCCTGACCTTAATCCCATCGAGCACGTTTGGGATGCACTAGGGAGAGGGCTTCGTGAACTTAGGAACCAACCGCAGAATTTGCAGGAACTTGGCGCTGCCTTGCAAGATCAATGGCGCCGAATCCTCAACCATGTGTTCACAAACATCAGGCAGTCGATGAGGAGACGGTGCATGGCTGTGGTGAATGCGCGAGGCGGCCATACTCAATATTGAACTGAGACATTTCGACGTTTCATTCTTGTGACTTGACATTCTGTGTACAAATGTTTTGGAACGGCGTGTAGCCTAACTGAAGAGATCTGTGGCACTGTCAGTGTATTGATTACATCACACACATCTCAGCAATGAAATAAAATCACTGGCACCATCCTATTATCTCTTGTTCGTTTTAAGTGCCTTGACAAGAGAATGTGAAGTTTCTTTTTTGACTCAGTGTATTAACGTCAATTGTACTCCAATAGTTGTGAAGCTGATTCCACTGCTATTAACTGATCTGTTATATTGATGTGACTTAAACTAAACTGTCTGTTCAACTCAATCTGACTACCTTGACCTATTTATTGCATTAAAGTTACATAAATTGAGCTATCTGTGATATTAAAGTCAATTATACTCCTATAATTTTGAAGCTGATTCCACTGATATTAACTTATCTGTTATATTGATGTGATTTAAACTAAACTGTATGTTCAACTCAATCTGACTACTTTGACCTATTTATTGCAATAAAGTTACATAAATCGATCTATCTGTGATATTAAAACCAATCGTTCTCTTATATGTGTGAAACTGATGTCACTTATATTAACCTATCTGTTATATTGATGTGACTTAAACTAAACTGTCTGTTCAACTCAATCTGACTACTTTGACCTATTTATTGCATTAAAGTTACATAAATTGAGCTATCTGTAATATTAAAGTCAACCGTACTCCAATAGTTGTGAAGCTGATTCCACTTATATTAACTGATCTGTTATGTTGATGTGTCTTAAACTAAACTGTCTGTTCAACTCAATCTGACTACTTTGACCTATTTATTGCATTAAAGTTACATAAATCGAACTATCTATGATATTAAAGCCAATTGTACTCTTATATCTGTGAAACTGATGTCACGTATATTAACCTATTTGTTATATTGATGTGACTTAAACTAAACTGTCTGTTCAACTCAATCTGACTACTTTGACCTATTTATTGCATTAAAGTTACATAAATCGAACTATCTGTGATATTAAAGCCAATTGTACTCTTATATGTGTGAAACTGATGTCACGTATATTAACCTATCTGTTATATAGATGTGACTTAAACTAAACTGTCTGTTCAACTCAATCTGACTACTTTGACCTATTTATTGCATTAGAGTTACATAAATTGAGCTATCTGTAATATTAAAGTCAATTGTACTCAAATAGTTTTGAAGCTGATTCCACTTATATTAACTGATCTGTTATGTTGATGTGACTTAAACTAAACTATCTGTTAAACTCAATCTGACTACTTTGAACTATTTAATGCAATAAAGTTACATCAATCGAACTATCTGTGATATTAAAACCAATCGTTCTCTTATATGTGTGAAACTGATGTCACTTATATTAACCTATCTGTTATATTGATGTGACTTAAACTAAACTGTCTGTTCAACTCACTCTGACTACTTTGACCTATTTATTGCATTAAAGTTACATAAATTGAGCTATCTGTAATATTAAAGTCAACCGTACTCCAATAGTTGTGAAGCTGATTCCACTTATATTAACTGATCTGTTATGTTGATGTGTCTTAAACTAAACTGTCTGTTCAACTCAATCTGACTACTTTGACCTATTTATCGCATTAAAGTTACATAAATCGAACTATCTATGATATTAAAGCCAATTGTACTCTTATATGTGTGAAACTGATGTCACGTATATTAACCTATTTGTTATATTGATGTGACTTAAACTAAACTGTCTGTTCAACTCAATCTGACTACTTTGACCTATTTATTGCATTAAAGTTACATAAATCGAACTATCTGTGATATTAAAGCCAATTGTACTCTTATATGTGTGAAACTGATGTCACGTATATTAACCTATCTGTTATATAGATGTGACTTAAACTAAACTGTCTGTTCAACTCAATCTGACTACTTTGACCTATTTATTGCATTAGAGTTACATAAATTGAGCTATCTGTAATATTAAAGTCAATTGTACTCAAATAGTTTTGAAGCTGATTCCACTTATATTAACTGATCTGTTATGTTGATGTGACTTAAACTAAACTATCTGTTAAACTCAATCTGACTACTTTGACCTATTTAATGCAATAAAGTTACATCAATCGAACTATCTGTGATATTAAAACCAATCGTTCTCTTATATGTGTGAAACTGATGTCACTTATATTAACCTATCTGTTATATTGATGTGACTTAAACTAAACTGTCTGTTCAACTCACTCTGACTACTTTGACCTGTTTATTGCATTAAAGTTACATAACTTGAGATATCTGTGATATTAAAATCAATTGTAATCCAATAATTGTGAAGCTGATTCCACTGATATTAACTTATCTGTTATATTGATGTCACTTAAACTAAACTGTCTGTTCAACTCAATCTGACTACTTTGACCTATTTATTGCATTAAAGTTACATAACTTGAGCTATCTGTAATATTAAAGTCAATTGTACTCCAATAGTTGTGAAGCTGATTCCACTTATATTAACTGATCTGTTATGTTGATGTGACTTAAACTAAACTGTCTGTTAAACTCAATCTGACTACTTTGACCTATTTCTTGCAATAAAGTTACATAAATCGAACTATCTGTGATATTAAAACCAATCGTTCTCTTATATGTGTGAAACTGATGTCACTTATATTAACCTATCTGTAATATAGATGTGACTTAAACTAAACTGTCTGTTCAACTCAATCTGACTACTTTGACCTATTTATTGCATTAAAGTTACATAAATTGAGCTATCTGTAATATTAACGTCAATTGTACTCCAATAGTTGTGAAGCTGATTCCACTGATATTAACTTATCTGTTATATTGATGTGACTTAAACTAAACTGTCTGTTCAACTCAATCTGACTACTTTGACCTATTTATTGCAATAAAGTTACATAAATCGAACTATCTGTGATATTAAAACCAATCGTTCTCTTTTATATGTGAAACTGATGTCACTTAGGGTTAGGGTTAGGGCTAGGGTTAGGGTTAGGGTTAGCGTATCTGGTTTATTAATGTGACTTAAACTAAATTGTCTGCTCAACTCAATCTGACTACTTTGACCTATTTATTGCAATAAAGTTACATAAATCGAACAATCTGTGATATTAAAACCAATCGTTCTCTTATATGTGTGAAACTGATGTCACTTATATTAACCTATCTGTTATATTGATGTGACTTAAACTAGACTGTCTGTTCAACTCAATCTGACTACTTTGAACTATTTATTGCAATAAAGTTACATAAATTGAGCTATCTGTGATATTAAAGCCAATTGTACTTTTATATGTGTGAAACTGATGTCACTTATATTAACCTATTTGTTATATTGATGTGACTTAAACTAAACTGTCTGTTCAACTCAATCTGACTACTTTGACCTATTTATTGCATTAAAGTTACATAAATCGAACTATCTGTGATATTAAAGCCAATTGTACTCTTATATGTGTGAAACTGATGTCACGTATATTAACCTATCTGTTATATAGATGTGACTTAAACTAAACTGTCTGTTCAACTCAATCTGACTACTTTGACCTATTTATTGCATTAGAGTTACATAAATTGAGCTATCTGTAATATTAAAGTCAATTGTACTCAAATAGTTTTGAAGCTGATTCCACTTATATTAACTGATCTGTTATGTTGATGTGACTTAAACTAAACTATCTGTTAAACTCAATCTGACTACTTTGACCTATTTAATGCAATAAAGTTACATCAATCGAACTATCTGTGATATTAAAACCAATCGTTCTCTTATATGTGTGAAACTGATGTCACTTATATTAACCTATCTGTTATATTGATGTGACTTAAACTAAACTGTCTGTTCAACTCACTCTGACTACTTTGACCTGTTTATTGCATTAAAGTTACATAACTTGAGATATCTGTGATATTAAAATCAATTGTAATCCAATAATTGTGAAGCTGATTCCACTGATATTAACTTATCTGTTATATTGATGTCACTTAAACTAAACTGTCTGTTCAACTCAATCTGACTACTTTGACCTATTTATTGCATTAAAGTTACATAACTTGAGCTATCTGTAATATTAAAGTCAATTGTACTCCAATAGTTGTGAAGCTGATTCCACTTATATTAACTGATCTGTTATGTTGATGTGACTTAAACTAAACTGTCTGTTAAACTCAATCTGACTACTTTGACCTATTTCTTGCAATAAAGTTACATAAATCGAACTATCTGTGATATTAAAACCAATCGTTCTCTTATATGTGTGAAACTGATGTCACTTATATTAACCTATCTGTAATATAGATGTGACTTAAACTAAACTGTCTGTTCAACTCAATCTGACTACTTTGACCTATTTATTGCATTAAAGTTACATAAATTGAGCTATCTGTAATATTAACGTCAATTGTACTCCAATAGTTGTGAAGCTGATTCCACTGATATTAACTTATCTGTTATATTGATGTGACTTAAACTAAACTGTCTGTTCAACTCAATCTGACTACTTTGACCTATTTATTGCAATAAAGTTACATAAATCGAACTATCTGTGATATTAAAACCAATCGTTCTCTTTTATATGTGAAACTGATGTCACTTAGGGTTAGGGTTAGGGCTAGGGTTAGGGTTAGGGTTAGCGTATCTGGTTTATTAATGTGACTTAAACTAAATTGTCTGTTCAACTCAATCTGACTACTTTGACCTATTTATTGCAATAAAGTTACATAAATCGAACAATCTGTGATATTAAAACCAATCGTTCTCTTATATGTGTGAAACTGATGTCACTTATATTAACCTATCTGTTATATTGATGTGACTTAAACTAGACTGTCTGTTCAACTCAATCTGACTACTTTGAACTATTTATTGCAATAAAGTTACATAAATTGAGCTATCTGTGATATTAAAGCCAATTGTACTTTTATATGTGTGAAACTGATGTCACTTATATTAACCTATCTGTTATATTGATGTAACGTAAACTAAACTGTCTGTTCAACTCAATCTGACTACTTTGACCTATTTATTGCATTAAAGTTACATAAATTGAGCTACCTGTGATATTAAAGTCAACTGTACTCCAATAGTTGTGAAGCTGATTCCTGTTATATTAACTTATCTGTTATATTGATGTGACTTAAACTAAACTGTCTGTTCAACTCAATCTGACTACTTTGACCTATTTATTGCATTAAAGTTACATAACTTGAGCTATCTGTGATATTAACGTCAATTGTACTCCAATAGTTGTGAAGCTGATTCCACTGCTATTAACTGATCTGTTATATTGATGTGACTTAAACTAAACTGTCTGTTCAACTCAATCTGACTACCTTGACCTATTTATTGCATTAAAGTTACATAAATTGAGCTATCTGTGATATTAAAGTCAATTATACTCCTATAGTTTTGAAGCTGATTCCACTGATATTAACTTATCTGTTATATTGATGTGATTTAAACTAAACTGTATGTTCAACTCAATCTGACTACTTTGACCTATTTATTGCAATAAAGTTACATAAATCGATCTATCTGTGATATTAAAACCAATCGTTCTCTTATATGTGTGAAACTGATGTCACTTATATTAACCTATCTGTTATATTGATGTGACTTAAACTAAACTGTCTGTTCAACTTAATCTGACTACTTTGACCTATTTATTGCATTAAAGTTACATAAATCGAACTATCTGTGATATTAAAGCCAATTGTACTCTTATATGTGTGAAACTGATGTCACGTATATTAACCTATCTGTTATATAGATGTGACGTAAACTAAACTGTCTGTTCAACTCAATCTGACTACTTTGACCTATTTATTGCATTAGAGTTACATAAATTGAGCTATCTGTAATATTAAAGTCAATTGTACTCAAATAGTTTTGAAGCTGATTCCACTTATATTAACTGATCTGTTATGTTGATGTGACTTAAACTAAACTATCTGTTAAACTCAATCTGACTACTTTGACCTATTTAATGCACTAAAGTTACATCAATCGAACTATCTGTGATATTAAAACCAATCGTTCTCTTATATGTGTGAAACTGATGTCACTTATATTAACCTATCTGTTATATTGATGTGACTTAAACTAAACTGTCTGTTCAACTCACTCTGACTACTTTGACCTGTTTATTGCATTAAAGTTACATAACTTGAGATATCTGTGATATTAAAATCAATTGTAATCCAATAATTGTGAAGCTGATTCCACTGATATTAACTTATGTGTTATATTGATGTCACTTAAACTAAACTGTCTGTTCAACTCAATCTGACTACTTTGACCTATTTATTGCATTAAAGTTACATAACTTGAGCTATCTGTAATATTAAAGTCAATTGTACTCCAATAGTTGTGAAGCTGATTCCACTTATATTAACTGATCTGTTATGTTGATGTGACTTAAACTAAACTGTCTGTTAAACTCAATCTGACTACTTTGACCTATTTATTGCAATAAAGTTACATAAATCGAACTATCTGTGATATTAAAACCAATCGTTCTCTTATATGTGTGAAACTGATGTCACTTATATTAACCTATCTGTAATATAGATGTGACTTAAACTAAACTGTCTGTTCAACTCAATCTGACTACTTTGACCTATTTATTGCATTAAAGTTACATAAATTGAGCTATCTGTAATATTAAAGTCAATTGTACTCAAATAGTTTTGAAGCTGATTCCACTTATATTAACTGATCTGTTATGTTGATGTGAGTTAAACTAAACTATCTGTTAAACTCAATCTGACTACTTTGACCTATTTAATGCAATAAAGTTACATCAATCGAACTATCTGTGATATTAAAACCAATCGTTCTCTTATATGTGTGAAACTGATGTCACTTATATTAACCTATCTGTTATATTGATGTGACTTAAACTAAACTGTCTGTTCAACTCACTCTGACTACTTTGACCTGTTTATTGCATTAAAGTTACATAACTTGAGATATCTGTGATATTAACGTCAATTGTACTCCAATAGTTGTGAAGCTGATTCCACTGCTATTAACTGATCTGTTATATTGATGTGACTTAAACTAAACTGTCTGTTCAACTCAATCTGACTACCTTGACCTATTTATTGCATTAAAGTTACATAACTTGAGCTATCTGTGATATTAACGTCAATTGTACTCCAATAGTTGTGAAGCTGATTCCACTGCTATTAACTGATCTGTTATATTGATGTGACTTAAACTAAACTGTCTGTTCAACTCAATCTGACTACCTTGACCTATTTATTGCATTAAAGTTACATAAATTGAGCTATCTGTGATATTAAAGTCAATTATACTCCTATAGTTTTGAAGCTGATTCCACTGATATTAACTTATCTGTTATATTGATGTGATTTAAACTAAACTGTCTGTTCAACTCAATCTGACTACTTTGACCTATTTATTGCATTAAAGTTACATAAATTGAGCTATCAGTAATATTAAAGTCAACCGTACTCCAATAGTTGTGAAGCTGATTCCACTTATATTAACTGATCTGTTATGTTGATGTGTCTTAAACTAAACTGTCTGTTCAACTCAATCTGACTACTTTGACCTATTTATTGCATTAAAGTTACATCAATCGAACTATCTATGATATTAAAGCCAATTGTACTCTTATATGTGTGAAACTGATGTCACGTATATTAACCTATTTGTTATATTGATGTGACTTAAACTAAACTGTCTGTTCAACTCAATCTGACTACTTTGACCTATTTATTGCATTAAAGTTACATAAATCGAACTATCTGTGATATTAAAGCCAATTGTACTCTTATATGTGTGAAACTGATGTCACGTATATTAACCTATCTGTTATATAGATGTGACTTAAACTAAACTGTCTGTTCAACTCAATCTGACTACTTTGACCTATTTATTGCATTAGAGTTACATAAATTGAGCTATCTGTAATATTAAAGTCAATTGTACTCAAATAGTTTTGAAGCTGATTCCACTTATATTAACTGATCTGTTATGTTGATGTGACTTAAACTAAACTATCTGTTAAACTCAATCTGACTACTTTGACCTATTTAATGCAATAAAGTTACATCAATCGAACTATCTGTGATATTAAAACCAATCGTTCTCTTATATGTGTGAAACTGATGTCACTTATATTAACCTATCTGTTATATTGATGTGACTTAAACTAAACTGTCTGTTCAACTCACTCTGACTACTTTGACCTGTTTATTGCATTAAAGTTACATAACTTGAGATATCTGTGATATTAAAATCAATTGTAATCCAATAATTGTGAAGCTGATTCCACTGATATTAACTTATCTGTTATATTGATGTGACTTAAACTAAACTGTCTGTTCAACTCAATCTGACTACTTTGACCTATTTATTGCATTAAAGTTACATAAATTGAGCTATCTGTAATATTAAAGTCAATTGTACTCCAATAGTTGTGAAGCTGATTCCACTTATATTAACTGATCTGTTATGTTGATGTGACTTAAACTAAACTGTCTGTTAAACTCAACCTGACTACTTTGACCTATTTATTGCAATAAAGTTACATAAATCGAACTATCTGTGATATTAAAACCAATCGTTCTCTTATATGTGTGAAACTGATGTCACTTATATTAACCTATCTGTTATATTGATTTGACTTAAACTAAACTGTCTGTTCAACTCAATCTGACTACTTTGACCTATTTATTGCATTAAAGTTACATAAATTGAGCTATCTGTGATATTAAAGCCAATTGTACTCTTATATGTGTGAAACTGATGTCACTTATATTGACCTATCTGTTATATTGATGTCACTTAAACTAAACTGTCTGTTCAACTCAATCTGACTACTTTGACCTATTTATTGCATTAAAGTTACATAAATTGAGCTATCTGTGATATTAAAGCCAATTGTTCTCCTATATGTGTGAAACTGATGTCACTTATATTGACCTATCTGTTATATTGATGTCACTTAAACTAAACTGTCTGTTCAACTCAATCTGACTACTTTGACCTATTTATTGCATTAAAGTTACATAAATTGAGCTATCTGTAATATTAACGTCAATTGTACTCCAATAGTTGTGAAGCTGATTCCACTGATATTAACTTATCTGTTATATTGATGTGACTTAAACTAAACTGTCTGTTCAACTCAATCTGACTACTTTGACCTATTTATTGCAATAAAGTTACATAAATCGAACTATCTGTGATATTAAAACCAATCGTTCTCTTTTATGTGTGAAACTGATGTCACTTAGGGTTAGGGTTAGGGCTAGGGTTAGGGTTAGGGTTAGCGTATCTGGTTTATTAATGTGACTTAAACTAAATTGTCTGCTCAACTCAATCTGACTACTTTGACCTATTTATTGCAATAAAGTTACATAAATCGAACAATCTGTGATATTAAAACCAATCGTTCTCTTATATGTGTGAAACTGATGTCACTTATATTAACCTATCTGTTATATTGATGTGACTTAAACTAAACTGTCTGTTCAACTCACTCTGACTACTTTGACCTGTTTATTGCATTAAAGTTACATAACTTGAGATATCTGTGATATTAAAATCAATTGTAATCCAATAATTGTGAAGCTGATTCCACTGATATTAACTTATCTGTTATATTGATGTGACTTAAACTAAACTGTCTGTTCAACTCAATCTGACTACTTTGACCTATTTATTGCATTAAAGTTACATAAATTGAGCTATCTGTAATATTAAAGTCAATTGTACTCCAATAGTTGTGAAGCTGATTCCACTTATATTAACTGATCTGTTATGTTGATGTGACTTAAACTAAACTGTCTGTTAAACTCAACCTGACTACTTTGACCTATTTATTGCAATAAAGTTACATAAATCGAACTATCTGTGATATTAAAACCAATCGTTCTCTTATATGTGTGAAACTGATGTCACTTATATTAACCTATCTGTTATATTGATTTGACTTAAACTAAACTGTCTGTTCAACTCAATCTGACTACTTTGACCTATTTATTGCATTAAAGTTACATAAATTGAGCTATCTGTGATATTAAAGCCAATTGTACTCTTATATGTGTGAAACTGATGTCACTTATATTGACCTATCTGTTATATTGATGTCACTTAAACTAAACTGTCTGTTCAACTCAATCTGACTACTTTGACCTATTTATTGCATTAAAGTTACATAAATTGAGCTATCTGTGATATTAAAGCCAATTGTTCTCCTATATGTGTGAAACTGATGTCACTTATATTGACCTATCTGTTATATTGATGTCACTTAAACTAAACTGTCTGTTCAACTCAATCTGACTACTTTGACCTATTTATTGCATTAAAGTTACATAAATTGAGCTATCTGTAATATTAACGTCAATTGTACTCCAATAGTTGTGAAGCTGATTCCACTGATATTAACTTATCTGTTATATTGATGTGACTTAAACTAAACTGTCTGTTCAACTCAATCTGACTACTTTGACCTATTTATTGCAATAAAGTTACATAAATCGAACTATCTGTGATATTAAAACCAATCGTTCTCTTTTATGTGTGAAACTGATGTCACTTAGGGTTAGGGTTAGGGCTAGGGTTAGGGTTAGGGTTAGCGTATCTGGTTTATTAATGTGACTTAAACTAAATTGTCTGCTCAACTCAATCTGACTACTTTGACCTATTTATTGCAATAAAGTTACATAAATCGAACAATCTGTGATATTAAAACCAATCGTTCTCTTATATGTGTGAAACTGATGTCACTTATATTAACCTATCTGTTATATTGATGTGACTTAAACTAGACTGTCTGTTCAACTCAATCTGACTACTTTGAACTATTTATTGCAATAAAGTTACATAAATTGAGCTATCTGTGATATTAAAGCCAATTGTACTTTTATATGTGTGAAACTGATGTCACTTGTATTAACCTATCTGTTATATTGATGTAACGTAAACTAAACTGTCTGTTCAACTCAATCTGACTACTTTGACCTATTTATTGCATTAAAGTTACATAAATTGAGCTACCTGTGATATTAAAGTCAACTGTACTCCAATAGTTGTGAAGCTGATTCCTGTTATATTAACTTATCTGTTATATTGATGTGACTTAAACTAAACTGTCTGTTCAACTCAATCTGACTACTTTGACCTATTTATTGCATTAAAGTTACATAACTTGAGCTATCTGTGATATTAAAGTCAATTGTAATCCAATATTTGTGAAGCTGATTCCACTGATATTAACTTATCTGTTATATTGATGTCACTTAAACTAAACTGTCTGTTCAACTCAATCTGACTACCTTGACCTATTTATTGCATGAAAGTTACATAAATTGAGCTATCTGTGATATTAAAGTCAATTATACTCCAATAGGTTTGAAGGTGATTCCACTGATATTAACTTATCTGTTATATTGATGTGACTTAAACTAAACTGTATGTTCAACTCAATCTGACTACTTTGACCTATTTATTGCAATAAAGTTACATAAATCGAACTATCTGTGATATTAAAACCAATCGTTCTCTTTTATGTGTGAAACTGATGTCACTTATATTAACCTATCTGTTATATAGATGTCACTTAAACTAAACTGTCTGTTCAACTCAATCTGACTACTTTGACCTATTTATTGCATTAAAGTTACAAAAATTGAGCTATCTGTGGTATTAAAGTCAATTGGACTCCAATATTTGTGAAGCTGATTCCACTGATATTAACTTATCTGTTATATTGATGTGACTTAAACTAAACTGTCTGTTCAACTCAATCTGACTACTTTGACCTATTTATTGCATTAAAGTTACATAAATTGAGCTATCTGTGATATTAAAGCCAATTGTACTCCTATATGTGCGAAACTGATGTCACTTATATTGACCTATCTGTTATATAGATGTGACTTAAACTAAACTGTCTGTTCAACTCAATCTGACTACTTTGAACTATTTATTGCAATAAAGTTACATAAATTGAGCTATCTGTGATATTAAAGCCAATTGTACTTTTATATGTGTGAAACTGATGTCACTTATATTAACCTATCTGTTATATTGATGTAACGTAAACTAAACTGTCTGTTCAACTCAATCTGACTACTTTGACCTATTTATTGCATTAAAGTTACATAAATTGAGCTACCTGTGATATTAAAGTCAACTGTACTCCAATAGTTGTGAAGCTGATTCCTGTTATATTAACTTATCTGTTATATTGATGTGACTTAAACTAAACTGTCTGTTCAACTCAATCTGACTACTTTGACCTATTTATTGCATTAAAGTTACATAACTTGAGCTATCTGTGATATTAAAGTCAATTGTACTCCAATAGTTGTGAAGCTGATTCCACTGCTATTAACTGATCTGTTATATTGATGTCACTTAAACTAAACTGTCTGTTCAACTCAATCTGACTACCTTGACCTATTTATTGCATGAAAGTTACATAAATTGAGCTATCTGTGATATTAAAGTCAATTATACTCCAATAGGTTTGAAGGTGATTCCACTGATATTAACTTATCTGTTATATTGATGTGACTTAAACTAAACTGTATGTTCAACTCAATCTGACTACTTTGACCTATTTATTGCAATAAAGTTACATAAATCGAACTATCTGTGATATTAAAACCAATCGTTCTCTTTTATGTGTGAAACTGATGTCACTTATATTAACCTATCTGTTATATAGATGTCACTTAAACTAAACTGTCTGTTCAACTCAATCTGACTACTTTGACCTATTTATTGCATTAAAGTTACAAAAATTGAGCTATCTGTGGTATTAAAGTCAATTGGACTCCAATATTTGTGAAGCTGATTCCACTGATATTAACTTATCTGTTATATTGATGTGACTTAAACTAAACTGTCTGTTCAACTCAATCTGACTACTTTGACCTATTTATTGCATTAAAGTTACATAAATTGAGCTATCTGTGATATTAAAGCCAATTGTACTCCTATATGTGCGAAACTGATGTCACTTATATTGACCTATCTGTTATATAGATGTGACTTAAACTAAACTGTCTGTTCAACTCAATCTGACTACTTTGACCTATTTATTGCATTAAAGTTACATAAATTGAGCTATCTGTAATATTAACGTCAATTGTACTCAAATAGTTTTGAAGCTGATTCCACTTATATTAACTGATCTGTTATGTTGATGTGACTTAAACTAAACTATCTGTTAAACTCAATCTGACTACTTTGACCTATTTAATGCAATAAAGTTACATCAATCGAACTATCTGTGATATTAAAACCAATCGTTCTCTTATATGTGTGAAACTGATGTCACTTATATTAACCTATCTGTTATATTGATGTGACTTAAACTAAACTGTCTGTTCAACTCAATCTGACTACTTTGATCTGTTTATTGCATTAAAGTTACATAACTTGAGATATCTGTGATATTAAAATCAATTGTAATCCAATAATTGTGAAGCTGATTCCACTGATATTAACTTATCTGTTATATTGATGTGACTTAAACTAAACTGTCTGTTCAACTCAATCTGACTACTTTGACCTATTTATTGCATTAAAGTTACATAAATTGAGCTATCTGTAATATCAAAGTCAATTGTACTCCAATAGTTGTGAAGCTGATTCCACTTATATCAACTGATCTGTTATGTTGATGTGACTTAAACTAAACTGTCTGTTCAACTCAATCTGACTACTTTGACCTATTTATTGCAATAAAGTTACATAAATCGAACTATCTGTGATATTAAAACCAATCGTTCTCTTTTATGTGTGAAACTGATGTCACTTAGGGTTAGGGTTAGGGCTAGAGTTAGGGTTAGGGTTAGCGTATCTGGTTTATTAATGTGACTTAAACTAAATTGTCTGCTCAACTCAATCTGACTACTTTGACCTATTTATTGCAATAAAGTTACATAAATCGAACAATCTGTGATGTTAAAACCAATCGTTCTCTTATATGTGTGAAACTGATTCCACTTATATTAACTGATCTGTTATGTTGATGTGTCTTAAACTAAACTGTCTGTTCAACTCAATCTGACTACTTTGACCTATTTATTGCATTAAAGTTACATAAATGGAACTATCTATGATATTAAAGCCAATTGTACTCTTATATGTGTGAAACTGATGTCACGTATATTAACCTATTTGTTATATTGATGTGACTTAAACTAAACTGTCTGTTCAACTCAATCTGACTACTTTGACCTATTTATTGCATTAAAGTTACATAAATCGAACTATCTGTGATATTAAAGCCAATTGTACTCTTATATGTGTGAAACTGATGTCACGTATATTAACCTATCTGTTATATAGATGTGACTTAAACTAAACTGTCTGTTCAACTCAATCTGACTACTTTGACCTATTTATTGCATTAGAGTTACATAAATTGAGCTATCTGTAATATTAAAGTCAATTGTACTCAAATAGTTTTGAAGCTGATTCCACTTATATGAACTGATCTGTTATGTTGATGTGACTTAAACTAAACTATCTGTTAAACTCAATCTAACTACTTTGACCTATTTAATGCAATAAAGTTACATCAATCGAACTATCTGTGATATTAAAACCAATCGTTCTCTTATATGTGTGAAACTGATGTCACTTATATTAACCTATCTGTTATATTGATGTGACTTAAACTAAACTGTCTGTTCAACTCACTCTGACTACTTTGACCTGTTTATTGCATTAAAGTTACATAACTTGAGATATCTGTGATATTAAAATCAATTGTAATCCAATAATTGTGAAGCTGATTCCACTGATATTAACTTATCTGTTATATTGATGTCACTTAAACTAAACTGTCTGTTCAACTCAATCTGACTACTTTGACCTATTTATTGCAATAAAGTTACATAAATTGAGCTATCTGTAATATTAAAGTCAATTGTACTCCAATAGTTGTGAAGCTGATTCCACTTATATTAACTGATCTGTTATGTTGATGTGACTTAAACTAAACTGTCTGTTCAACTCAATCTGACTACTTTGACCTATTTATTGCCATAAAGTTACATAAATCGAACTATCTGTGATATTAAAACCAATCGTTCTCTTATATGTGTGAAACTGATGTCACTTATATTAACCTATCTGTTATATTGATGTGACTTAAACTAAACTGTCTGTTCAACTCAATCTGACTACTTTGACCTATTTATTGCATTAAAGTTACATAAATTGAGCTATCTGTGATATTAAAGCCAATTGTACTCTTATATGTGTGAAACTGATGTCACTTATATTGACCTATCTGTTATATTGATGTCACTTAAACTAAACTGTCTGTTCAACTCAATCTGACTACTTTGACCTATTTATTGCATTAAAGTTACATAAATTGAGCTATCTGTGATATTAAAGCCAATTGTTCTCCTATATGTGTGAAACTGATGTCACTTATATTGACCTATCTGTTATATTGATGTGACTTAAACTAATCTGTCTGTTCAACTCAATCTGACTACTTTGACCTATTTATTGCATTAAAGTTACATAAATTGAGCTATCTGTAATATTAACGTCAATTGTACTCCAATAGTTGTGAAGCTGATTCCACTGCTGTTAACTGATCTGTTATATTGATGTGACTTAAACTAAACTGTCTGTTCAACTCAATCTGACTACCTTGACCTATTTATTGCATTAAAGTTACATAAATTGAGCTATCTGTGATATTAAAGTCAATTATACTCCAATAGTTTTGAAGCTGATTCCACTGATATTAACTTATCTGTTATATTGATGTGACTTAAACTAAACTGTATGTTCAACTCAATCTGACTACTTTGACCTATTTATTGCAATAAAGTTACATAAATCGAACTATCTGTGATATTAAAACCAATCGTTCTCTTTTATGTGTGAAACTGATGTCACTTATATTAACCTATCTTTTATATTGATGTGACTTAATCTAAACTGTCTGTTCAACTCAATCTGACTACTTTGACCTATTTATTGCATTAAAGTTACATAAATGAGTTATCTGTGATATTAAAGCCAATTGTACCCTTATATGTGTGAAACTGATGTCACTTATATTGACCTATCTGTTATATTGATGTCACTTAAACTAAACTGTCTGTTCAACTCAATCTGACTACTTTGACCTATTTATTGCATTAAAGTTACATAAATTGAGCTATCTGTAATATTAAAGTCAACTGTACTCCAATAGTTGTGAAGCTGATTCCTGTTATATTAACTGATCTGTTATGTTGATGTGACTTAAACTAAACTGTCTGTTCAACTCAATCTGACTACTTTGACCTATTTATTGCAATAAAGTTACATAAATCGAACTATCTGTGATATTAAAACCAATCGTTCTCTTTTATGTGTGAAACTGATGTCACTTAGGGTTAGGGTTAGGGCTAGGGTTAGGGTTAGGGTTAGCGTATCTGGTTTATTAATGTGACTTAAACTAAATTGTCTGCTCAACTCAATCTGACTACTTTGACCTATTTATTGCAATAAAGTTACATAAATCGAACAATCTGTGATATTAAAACCAATCGTTCTCTTATATGTGTGAAACTGATGTCACTTATATTAACCTATCTGTTATATTGATGTGACTTAAACTAGACTGTCTGTTCAACTCAATCTGACTACTTTGAACTATTTATTGCAATAAAGTTACATAAATTGAGCTATCTGTGATATTAAAGCCAATTGTACTTTTATATGTGTGAAACTGATGTCACTTATATTAACCTATCTGTTATATTGATGTAACGTAAACTAAACTGTCTGTTCAACTCAATCTGACTACTTTGACCTATTTATTGCATTAAAGTTACTTAAATTGAGCTACCTGTGATATTAAAGTCAACTGTACTCCAATAGTTGTGAAGCTGATTCCTGTTATATTAACTTATCTGTTATATTGATGTGACTTAAACTAAACTGTCTGTTCAACTCAATCTGACTACTTTGACCTATTTATTGCATTAAAGTTACATAACTTGAGCTATCTGTGATATTAAAGTCAATTGTAATCCATTATTTGTGAAGCTGATTCCACTGATATTAACTTATCTGTTATATTGATGTCACTTAATCTAAACTGTCTGTTCAACTCAATCTGACTACTTTGACCTATTTATTGCATTAAAGTTACATAAATTGAGGTATCTGTAATATTAACGTCAATTGTACTCCAATAGTTGTGAAGCTGATTCCACTGCTATTAACTGATCTGTTATATTGATGTGACTTAAACTAAACTGTCTGTTCAACTCAATCTGACTACCTTGACCTATTTATTGCATGAAAGTTACATAAATTGAGCTATCTGTGATATTAAAGTCAATTATACTCCAATAGGTTTGAAGGTGATTCCACTGATATTAACTTATCTGTTATATTGATGTGACTTAAACTAAACTGTCTGTTCAACTCAATCTGACTACTTTGACCTATTTATTGCAATAAAGTTACATAAATCGAACTATCTGTGATATTAAACCAATCGTTCTCTTTTATGTGTGAAACTGATGTCACTTATATTAACCTATCTGTTATATTGATGTGACTTAAACTAAACTGTCTGTTCAACTCAATCTGACTACTTTGACCTATTTATTGCATTAAAGTTACATAAATGAGCTATATGTGATATTAAAGCCAATTGTACCCTTATACGTGTGAAACTGATGTCACTTATATTGACCTATCTGTTATATTGATGTCACTTAAACTAAACTGTCTGTTCAACTCAATCTGACTACTTTGACCTATTTATTGCATTAAAGTTACATAAATTGAGCTACCTGTGATATTAAAGTCAACTGTACTCCAATAGTTGTGAAGCTGATTCCTGTTATATTAACTTATCTGTTATATTGATGTGACTTAAACTAAACTGTCTGTTCAACTCAATCTGACTACTTTGACCTATTTATTGCATTAAAGTTACATAACTTGAGCTATCTGTGATATTAAAGTCAATTGTAATCCAATATTTGTGAAGCTGATTCCACTGATATTAACTTATCTGTTATATTGATGTCACTTAATCTAAACTGTCTGTTCAACTCAATCTGACTACTTTGACCTATTTATTGCATTAAAGTTACATAAATCGAACTATCTGTGATATTAAAGCCAATTGTACTCTTATATGTGTGAAACTGATGTCACTTATATTAACCTATCTGTTATATAGATGTGACTTAAACTAAACTGTCTGTTCAACTCAATCTGACTACTTTGACCTATTTATTGCATTAAAGTTACAAAAATTGAGCTATCTGTGATATTAAAGTCAATTGGACTCCAATATTTGTGAAACTGATTCCACTGATATTAACTTATCTGTTATATTGATGTGACTTAAACTAAACTGTCTGCTCAACTGAATCTGACTACTTTGACCTATTTATTGCATTAAAGTTACAGAAATTGAGCTATCTGTAATATTAAAGTCAATTGTACTCGAATAGTTGTGAAGCTGATTCCACTTATATTAACTGATCTGTTATGTTGATGTGACTTAAACTAAACTGTCTGTTAAACTCAATCTGACTACTTTGACCTATTTATTGCAATAAAGTTACATAAATCGAACTATCTGTGATATTAAAACCAGTCGTTCTTTTATATGTGTGAAACTGATGTCACTTATATTAACCTATCTGTTATATTGATGTGACTTAAACTAAACTGTCTGTTCAACTCAATCTGACTACTTTGACCTATTTATTGCATTAAAGTTACATAAATTGAGCTATCTGTGATATTAAAGCCAATTGTACTCCTATATGTGTGAAACTGATGTCACTTATATTGACCTATCTGTTATATTGATGTGACTTAAACTAAACAGTCTGTTCAATTCAATCTGACCACATTGACCTATTTATTGCATTAAAGTTACATAAATTGAGCTATCTGTGATATTAAAGACAATTATACTCCAATAGTTTTGAAGCTGATTCCACTGATATTAACTTATCTGTTATATTGATGTGACTTAAACTAAACTGTCTGTTAAACTCAATCTGACTACTTTGACCTATTTATTGCAATAAAGTTACATAAATCGAACTATCTGTGATATTAAAACCAATCGTTCTCTTATATGTGTGAAACTGATGTCACTTATATTAACCTATCTGTTATATTGATGTGACTTAAACTAAACCGTCTGTTCAATTCAATCTGACTACTTTGAACTATTTATTGCATTAAAGTTACAAAAATTGAGCTATCTGTGATATTAAAGTCAATTGGACTCCAATATTTGTGAAGCTGATTCCACTGATATTAACTGATCTGTTATGTTGATGTGACTTAAACTAAACTGTCTGTTAAACTCAATCTGACTACTTTGACCTATTTAATGCAATAAAGTTACATCAATCGAACTATCTGTGATATTAAAACCAATCGTTCTCTTATATGTGTGAAACTGATGTCACTTATATTAACCTATCTGTTATATTGATGTGACTTAAACTAAACTGTCTGTTCAACTCAATCTGACTACTTTGACCTATTTATTGCATTAAAGTTACATAAATTGAGCTATCTGTGATATTAAAATCAATTGTAATCCAATAATTGTGAAGCTGATTCCACTGATATTAACTTATCTGTTATATTGATGTGACTTAAACTAAACTGTCTGTTCAACTCAATCTGACTACTTTGACCTATTTATTGCATTAAAGTTACATAAATTGAGCTATCTGTAATATTAAAGTCAATTGTACTCCAATAGTTGTGAAGCTGATTCCACTTATATTAACTGATCTGTTATGTTGATGTGACTTAAACTAAACTGTCTGTTAAACTCAATCTGACTACTTTGACCTATTTATTGCAATAAAGTTACATAAATCGAACTATCTGTGATATTAAAACCAATCGTTCTCTTATATGTGTGAAACTGATGTCACTTATATTAACCTATCTGTTATATTGATGTGACTTAAACTAAACTGTCTGTTCAACTCAATCTGACTACTTTGACCTATTTATTGCATTAAAGTTACATAAATTGAGCTATCTGTAATATTAAAGCCAATTGTACTCTTATATGTGTGAAACTGATGTCACTTATATTGACCTATCTGTTATATTGATGTCACTTAAACTAAACTGTCTGTTCAACTCAATCTGACTACTTTGACCTATTTATTGCATTAAAGTTACATAAATTGAGCTATCTGTGATATCAAAGCCAATTGTACTCTTATATGTGTGAAACTGATGTCACTTATATTGACCTATCTGTTATATTGATGTGACTTAAACTAAACTGTCTGTTCAACTCAATCTGACTACTTTGACCTATTTATTGCATTAAAGTTACATAAATTGAGCTATCTGTAATATTAAAGTCAACTGTACTCCAATAGTTGTGAAGCTGATTCTACTTATATTAACTGATCTGTTAAGTTGATGTGACTTAAACTAAACCGTCTGTTCAATTCAATCTGACCACATCGACCTATTTATTGCATTAAAGTTACATAAATCGAACTATCTGTAATATTAAAGTCAATTGTACTCTTATATGTTTGAAACTGATGTCACGTATATTAACCTATTTGTTATATTGATGTGACTTAAACTAAACTGTCCGTTCAACTCAATCTGACTACTTTGACCTATTTATTGCATTAAAGTTACATAAATCGAACTATCTGTGGTATTAAAGCCAATTGTACTCTTATATGTGTGAAACTGATGTCACTTATATTAACCTATCTGTTATATAGATGTGACTTAAACTAAACTGTCTGTTCAACTCAATCTGACTACTTTGACCTATTTATTGCATTAAAGTTACAAAAATTGAGCTATCTGTGATATTAAAGTCAATTGTACTCCAATAGTTGTGAAGCTGATTCCTGTTATATTAACTTATCTGTTATATTGATGTGACTTAAACTAAACTGCCTGTTCAACTCAATCTGACTACTTTGACCTATTTATTGCATTTAAGTTATATAAATTGAGCTATCTGTGAGATTAAAGTCAATTGGACTCCAATATTTGTGAAACTGATTCCACTGATATTAACTTATCTGTTATATTGATGTGACTTAAACTAAACTGTCTGTTCAACTCAACCTGACTACTTTGACCTATTTATTGCATTAAAGTTACATAAATTGAGTTATCTCTAGTATTAAAGTCAATTGTACTCCAATTGTTGTGAAGCTGATTCCACTGATATTAACTGATCTGTTATGTAGATGTGACTTAAACTAAACTGTCTGTTAAACTCAATCTGACTACTTTGACCTATTTATTGCAATAAAGTTACATAAATCGAACTATCTGTGATATTAAAACCAATCGTTCTCTTATATGTGTGAAACTGATGTCACTTATATTAACCTATCTGTTATATTGATGTGACTCAAACTAAACTGTCTGTTCAACTCAATCTGACTACTTTGACCTATTTATTGCATTAAAGTTACATAAATTGAGCTATCTGTGATATTAAAGCCAATTGCACTCTTATATGTGTGAAACTGATGTCACTTATATTGACCTATCTGTTATATTGATGTGACTTAAACTAAACTGTCTGTTCAATTCAATCTGACCACTTTGACCTATTTATTGCATTAAAGTTACATAAATCGAACTATCTGTAATATTAAAGTCAATTGTACTCCAATTGTTGTGAAGCTGATTCCACTTATATTAACTGATCTGTTATGTTGATGTGACTTAAACTAAACTGTCTGTTAAACTCAATCTGACTACTTTGACCTATTTATTGCAATAAAGTTACATAAATCGAACTATCTGTGATATTAAAACCAATCGTTCTCTTATATGTGTGAAACTGATGTCACTTATATTAACCTATCTGTTATATTGATGTGACTCAAACTAAACTGTCTGTTCAACTCAATCTGACTACTTTGACCTATTTATTGCATTAAAGTTACATAAATTGAGCTATCTGTGATATTAAAGCCAATTGTACTCTTATATGTGTGAAACTGATGTCACTTATATTGACCTATCTGTTATATTGATGTGACTTAAACTAAACTGTCTGTTCAATTCAATCTGACCACTTTGACCTATTTATTGCATTAAAGTTACATAAATCGAACTATCTGTAATATTAAAGTCAATTGTACTCCAACATTTGTGAAGCTGATTCCTGTTATATTAACTTATCTGTTATATTGATGTGACTTAAACTAAACTGCCTGTTCAACTCAATCTGACTACTTTGACCTATTTATTGCATTTAAGTTATATAAATTGAGCTATCTGTGAGATTAAAGTCAATTGGACTCCAATATTTGTGAAACTGATTCCACTGATATTAACTTATCTGTTATATTGATGTGACTTAAACTAAACTGTCTGTTCAATTCAATCTGACTACTTTGTCCTATTTATTGCATTAAAGTTACATAAAGTGAGTTATCTCTAATATTAAAGTCAATTGTACTCCAATAGTTGTGAAGCTGATTCCACTGATATTAACTGATCTGTTATGTTGATGTGACTTAAACTAAACTGTCTGTTCAACTCAATCTGACTACTTTGACCTATTTATTGCATTAAAGTTACATAAATTGAGCTATCTGTGATATTAAAGCCAATTGTACTCTTATATGTGTGAAACTGATGTCACTTATATTGACCTATCTGTTATATTGATGTGACTTAAACTAAACCGTCTGTTCAATTCAATCTGACCACATTGACCTATTTATTGCATTAAAGTTACATAAATCGAACTATCTGTAATATTAAAGTCAATTGTACTCCAATATTTGTGAAGCTGATTCGACTTATATTAACTTATCTGTTTTCTTGATGTGACTTAAACTAGACTGTCTGTTCAACTCAATCTGACTACTTCGACCTATTTATTGCATTAAAGTTACAGAAATTGAGCTATCTTTGGTATTAAAGCCAATTGTAATGTTATATGTGTGAAACTGATGTCACTTATATTAACCTATCTGTTATATTGATGTAACGTCAACTAAACTGTCTGTTCAACTCAATCTGACTACTTTGACCTATTTATTGCATTAAAGTTACATAAATTGAGCTATCTGTGATATTAAAGTCAATTGTACTCCAATAGTTGTGAAGCTGATTCCTGTTATATTAACTTATCTGTTATATTGATGTGACTTAAACTAAACTGTCTGTTAAACTCAATCTGACTACTTTGACCTATTTATTGCAATAAAGTTACATAAATCGAACTATCTGTGATATTAAAACCAATCGTTCTCTTATATGTGTGAAACTGATGTCACTTATATTAACCTATCTGTTATATTGATGTGACTTAAACTAAACTGTCTGTTCAACTCAGTCTGACTACTTTGACCTATTTATTGCATTAAAGTTACATAACTTGAGATATCTGTGATATTAAATTCAATTGTACTCAAATAGTTTTGAAGCTGATTCCACTTATATTAACTGATCTGTTATGTTGATGTGACTTAAACTAAACTATCTGTTAAACTCAATCTGACTACTTTGACCTATTTAATGCAATAAAGTTACATCAATCGAACTATCTGTGATATTAAAACCAATCGTTCTCTTATATGTGTGAAACTGATGTCACTTAGGGTTAGGGTAGGGTTAGGGTTAGGGTTAGCGTATCTGGTTTATTAATGTGACTTAAACTAAACTGTCTGTTCAACTCAATCTGACTACTTTGACCTATTTATTGCAATAAAGTTACATAAATCGAACTATCTGTGATATTAAAACCAATCATTCTCTTATATGTGTGAAACTGATGTCACTTATATTAACCTATCTGTTATATTGATGTGACTTAAACTAAACTGTCTGTTCAACTCAATCTGACTACTTTGACCTATTTATTGCATTAAAGTTACATAAATTGAGCTATCTGTAATATTAACGTCAATTGTACTCCAATAGTTGTGAAGCTGATTCCACTGATATTAACTGATCTGTTATATTGATGTGACTTAAACTAAACCGTCTGTTCAATTCAATCTGACCACATTGACCTATTTATTGCATTAAAGTTACATAAATCGAACTATCTGTAATATTAAAGTCAATTGTACTCCAATATTTGTGAAGCTGATTCCACTTATATTAACTTATCTGTTTTGTTGATGTGACTTAAACTAAACTGTCTGTTGAACTCAATCTGACTACTTTGTCCTATTTATTGCAATAAAGTTACATAAATCGAACTATCTGTGATATTGAAACCAATCGTTCTCTTATATGTGTGAAACTGATGTCACTTATATTAACCTATCTGTTATATTGATGTGACTTAAACTAAACTGTCTGTTCAACTCAATCTGACTACTTTGACCTATTTATTGCATTAAAGTTACATAACTTGAGATATCTGTGATATTAAAATCAATTGTAATCCAATATTTGTGAAGCTGATTCCACTTATATTAACTTATCTGTTATATTGATGTGAGTTAAACTAAACTGTCTGTTCAACTCAATCTGACTACTTTGACCTATTTAATGCAATAAAGTTACATCAATCGAACTATCTGTGATATTAAAACCAATCGTTCTCTTATATGTGTGAAACTGATGTCACTTAGGATTAGGGTTACGGCTAGGGTAGAGTTAGGGTTAGGGTTAGCGTATCTGGTTTATTAATGTGACTTAAACTAAACTGTCTGTTCAACTCAATCTGACTACTTTGACCTGTTTATTGCATTAAAGTTACATAACTTGAGATATCTGTGATATTAAAATCAATTGTAATCCAATAATTGTGAAGCTGATTCCACTGATATTAACTTATCTGTTATATTGATGTGACTTAAACTAAAATGTCTGTTCAACTCAATCTGACTACTTTGACGTATTTATTGCATTAAAGTTACATAAATTGAGCTATCTGTAATATTAAAGTCAATTGTACTCCAATAGTTTTGAAGCTGATTCCACTTATATTAACTGATCTGTTATGTTGATGTGACTTAAACTAAACTATCTGTTAAACTCAATCTGACTACTTTGACCTATTTAATGCAATAAAGTTACATCAATCGAACTATCTGTGATATTAAAACCAATCGTTCTCTTATATGTGTGAAACTGATGTCACTTAGGGTTAGGGTTAGGGTTAGGGTAGGGTTAGGGTTAGGGTTAGCGTATCTGGTTTATTAATGTGACTTAAACTAAACTGTCTGTTCAACTCAATCTGACTACTTTGACCTATTTATTGCAATAAAGTTACATAAATCGAACTATCTGTGATATTAAAACCAATCATTCTCTTATATGTGTGAAACTGATGTCACTTATATTAACCTATCTGTTATATTGATGTGACTTAAACTAAACTGTCTGTTCAACTCAATCTGACTACTTTGACCTATTTATTGCATTAAAGTTACATAAATTGAGCTATCTGTAATATTAAAGTCAATTGTACTCCAATAGTTGTGAAGCTGATTCCACTTATATTAACTGATCTGTTATGTTGATGTGACTTAAACTAAACTGTCTGTTAAACTCAATCTGACTACTTTGACCTATTTATTGCATTAATGTTACATAAATTGAGCTATCTGTGATATTAAAGCCAATTGTACTCTTATATGTGTGAAACTGATGTCACTTATATTGACCTATCTGTTATATTGATGTGACTTAAACTAAACCGTCTGTTCAATTCAATCTGACCACATTGACCTATTTATTGCATTAAAGTTACATAAATCGAACTATCTGTAATATTAAAGTCAATTGTACTCCAATATTTGTGAAGCTGATTCCACTGATATTAACTTATCTGTTATATTGATGTGACTTAAACTAAACTGTCTGTTCAACTCAATCTGACCACATTGACCTATTTATTGCATTAAAGTTACATAAATCGAACTATCTGTAATATTAAAGTCAATTGTACTCCAATATTTGTGAAGCTGATTCCACTGATATTAACTTATCTGTTATATTGATGTGACTTAAACTAAACTGTCTGTTCAACTCAATCTGACTACTTTGACCTATTTAATGCAATAAAGTTACATCAATCGAACTATCTGTGATATTAAAACCAATCGTTCTCTTATATGTGTGAAACTGATGTCAATTAGGATTAGGGTTAGGGCTAGGGTAGGGTTAGGGTTAGGGTTAGCGTATCTGGTTTATTAATGTGAATTAAACTAAACTGTCTGTTCAACTCAATCTGACTACTTTGACCTGTTTATTGCATTAAAGTTACATAACTTGAGATATCTTTGATATTAAAATCAATTGTAATCCAATAATTGTGAAGCTGATTCCACTGATATTAACTTATCTGTTATATTGATGTGACTTAAACTAAACTGTCTGTTCAACTCAATCTGACTACTTTGACCTATTTATTGCATTAAAGTTACATAAATTGAGCTATCTGTAATATTAAAGTCAATTGTACTCCAATAGTTGTGAAGCTGATTCCACTTATATTAACTGATCTGTTATGTTAATGTGACTTAAACGAAACTGTCTGTTAAACTCAATCTGACTACTTTGACCTATTTATTGCATTAAAGTTACATAAATCGAACTATCTGTAATATTAAAACCAATCGTTCTCTTATATGTGTGAAACTGATGTCACTTATATTAACCTATCTGTTATATTGATGTGACTTAAACTAAACTGTCTGTTCAACTCAATCTGACTACTTTGACCTATTTATTGCATTAAAGTTACATAAATTGAGTTATCTCTAATATTAAAGTCAATTGTACTCCAATAGTTGTGAAGCTGATTCCACTGATATTAACTGATCTGTTATGTTGATGTGACTTAAACTAAACTGTCTGTTCAACTCAATCTGACTACTTTGACCTATTTATTGCATTAAAGTTACATAAATTGAGCTATCTGTGATAGTAAAGCAAATTGTACTCTTATATGTGTGAAACTGATGTCACTTATATTGACCTATCTGTTATATTGATGTGACTTAAACTAAACCGTCTGTTCAATTCAATCTGACCACATTGACCTATTTATTGCATTAAAGTTACATAAATCGAACTATCTGTGATATTAAAACCAATCGTTCTCTTATATGTGTGAAACTGATGTCACTTATATTAACCTATCTGTTATATTGATGTGACTTAAACTAAACTGTCTGTTCAACTCAATCTGACTACTTTGACCTATTTATTGCATTAAAGTTACATAACTTGAGATATCTGTGATATTAAATTCAATTGTACTCAAATAGTTTTGAAGCTGATTCCACTGATATTAACTGATCTGTTATGTTGATGTGACTTAAACTAAACTGTCTGTTCAACTCAATCTGACTACTTTGACCTATTTATTGCAATAAAGTTACATAAATCGAACTATCTGTGATATTAAAACCAATCATTCTCTTATATGTGTGAAACTGATGTCACTTATATTAACCTATCTGTTATATTGATGTGACTTAAACTAAACTGTCTGCTCAACTCAATCTGACTACTTTGACCTATTTATTGCATTAAAGTTACATAAATTGAGCTATCTGTAATATTAACGTCAATTGTACTCCAATAGTTGTGAAGCTGATTCCACTGATATTAACTGATCTGTTATATTGATGTGACTTAAACTAAACCGTCTGTTCAATTCAATCTGACCACATTGACCTATTTATTGCATTAAAGTTACATAAATCGAACTATCTGTAATATTAAAGTCAATTGTACTCCAATATTTGTGAAGCTGATTCCACTTATATTAACTTATCTGTTTTGTTGATGTGACTTAAACTAAACTGTCTGTTGAACTCAATCTGACTACTTTGTCCTATTTATTGCAATAAAGTTACATAAATCGAACTATCTGTGATATTGAAACCAATCGTTCTCTTATATGTGTGAAACTGATGTCACTTATATTAACCTATCTGTTATATTGATGTGACTTAAACTAAACTGTCTGTTCAACTCAATCTGACTACTTTGACCTATTTATTGCATTAAAGTTACATAACTTGAGATATCTGTGATATTAAAATCAATTGTAATCCAATATTTGTGAAGCTGATTCCACTTATATTAACTTATCTGTTATATTGATGTGAGTTAAACTAAACTGTCTGTTCAACTCAATCTGACTACTTTGACCTATTTAATGCAATAAAGTTACATCAATCGAACTATCTGTGATATTAAAACCAATCGCTCTCTTATATGTGTGAAACTGATGTCACTTAGGATTAGGGTTACGGCTAGGGTAGAGTTAGGGTTAGGGTTAGCGTATCTGGTTTATTAATGTGACTTAAACTAAACTGTCTGTTCAACTCAATCTGACTACTTTGAGCTGTTTATTGCATTAAAGTTACATAACTTGAGATATCTGTGATATTAAAATCAATTGTAATCCAATAATTGTGAAGCTGATTCCACTGATATTAACTTATCTGTTATATTGATGTGACTTAAACTAAAATGTCTGTTCAACTCAATCTGACTACTTTGACGTATTTATTGCATTAAAGTTACATAAATTGAGCTATCTGTAATATTAAAGTCAATTGTACTCCAATAGTTTTGAAGCTGATTCCACTTATATTAACTGATCTGTTATGTTGATGTGACTTAAACTAAACTATCTGTTAAACTCAATCTGACTACTTTGACCTATTTAATGCAATAAAGTTACATCAATCGAACTATCTGTGATATTAAAACCAATCGTTCTCTTATATGTGTGAAACTGATGTCACTTAGGGTTAGGGTTAGGGTTAGGGTAGGGTTAGGGTTAGGGTTAGCGTATCTGGTTTATTAATGTGACTTAAACTAAACTGTCTGTTCAACTCAATCTGACTACTTTGACCTATTTATTGCAATAAAGTTACATAAATCGAACTATCTGTGATATTAAAACCAATCATTCTCTTATATGTGTGAAACTGATGTCACTTATATTAACCTATCTGTTATATTGATGTGACTTAAACTAAACTGTCTGTTCAACTCAATCTGACTACTTTGACCTATTTATTGCATTAAAGTTACATAAATTGAGCTATCTGTAATATTAAAGTCAATTGTACTCCAATAGTTGTGAAGCTGATTCCACTTATATTAACTGATCTGTTATGTTGATGTGACTTAAACTAAAATGTCTGTTAAACTCAATCTGACTACTTTGACCTATTTATTGCATTAATGTTACATAAATTGAGCTATCTGTGATATTAAAGCCAATTGTACTCTTATATGTGTGAAACTGATGTCACTTATATTGACCTATCTGTTATATTGATGTGACTTAAACTAAACCGTGTGTTCAATTCAATCTGACCACATTGACCTATTTATTGCATTAAAGTTACATAAATCGAACTATCTGTAATATTAAAGTCAATTGTACTCCAATATTTGTAAAGCTGATTCCACTTATATTAACTTATCTGTTTTGTTGATGTGACTTAAACTAAACTGTCTGTTGAACTCAATCTGACTACTTTGACCTATTTATTGCAATAAAGTTACATAAATCGAACTATCTGTGATATTGAAACCAATCGTTCTCTTATATGTGTGAAACTGATGTCACTTATATTAACCTATCTGTTATATTGATGTGACTTAAACTAAACTGTCTGTTCAACTCAATCTGACTACTTTGACCTATTTATTGCATTAAAGTTACATAACTTGAGATATCTGTGATATTAAAATCAATTGTAATCCAATATTTGTGAAGCTGATTCCACTGATATTAACTTATCTGTTATATTGATGTGACTTAAACTAAACTGTCTGTTCAACTCAATCTGACTACTTTGACCTATTTAATGCAATAAAGTTACATCAATCGAACTATCTGTGATATTAAAACCAATCGTTCTCTTATATGTGTGAAACTGATGTCACTTAGGATTAGGGTTAGGGCTAGGGTAGGGTTAGGGTTAGGGTTAGCGTATCTGGTTTATTAATGTGAATTAAACTAAACTGTCTGTTCAACTCAATCTGACTACTTTGACCTGTTTATTGCATTAAAGTTACATAACTTGAGATATCTGTGATATTAAAATCAATTGTAATCCAATAATTGTGAAGCTGATTCCACTGATATTAACTTATCTGTTATATTGATGTGACTTAAACTAAACTGTCTGTTCAACTCAATCTGACTACTTTGACCTATTTATTGCATTAAAGTTACATAAATTGAGCTATCTGTAATATTAAAGTCAATTGTACTCCAATAGTTGTGAAGCTGATTCCACTTATATTAACTGATCTGTTATGTTGATGTGACTTAAACGAAACTGTCTGTTAAACTCAATCTGACTATTTTGACCTATTTATTGCAATAAAGTTACATAAATCGAACTATCTGTGATATTAAAACCAATCGTTCTCTTATATGTGTGAAACTGATGTCACTTATATTAACCTATCTGTTATATTGATGTGACTTAAACTAAACTGTCTGTTCAACTCAATCTGACTACTTTGACCTATTTATTGCATTAAAGTTACATAAATTGAGTTATCTCTAATATTAAAGTCAATTGTACTCCAATAGTTGTGAAGCTGATTCCACTGATATTAACTGATCTGTTATGTTGATGTGACTTAAACTAAACTGTCTGTTCAACTCAATCTGACTACTTTGACCTATTTATTGCATTAAAGTTACATAAATTGAGCTATCTGTGATAGTAAAGCAAATTGTACTCTTATATGTGTGAAACTGATGTCACTTATATTGACCTATCTGTTATATTGATGTGACTTAAACTAAACCGTCTGTTCAATTCAATCTGACCACATTGACCTATTTATTGCATTAAAGTTACATAAATCGAACTATCTGTGATATTAAAACCAATCGTTCTCTTATATGTGTGAAACTGATGTCACTTATATTAACCTATCTGTTATATTGATGTGACTTAAACTAAACTGTCTGTTCAACTCAATCTGACTACTTTGACCTATTTATTGCATTAAAGTTACATAACTTGAGATATCTGTGATATTAAATTCAATTGTACTCAAATAGTTTTGAAGCTGATTCCACTTATATTAACTGATCTGTTATGTTGATGTGACTTAAACTAAACTATCTGTTAAACTCAATCTGACTACTTTGACCTATTTATTGCATTAAAGTTACATAAATTGAGTTATCTCTAATATTAAAGTCAATTGTACTCCAATAGTTGTGAAGCTGATTCCACTGATATTAACTGATCTGTTATGTTGATGTGACTTAAACTAAACTGTCTGTTCAACTCAATCTGACTACTTTGACCTATTTATTGCATTAAAGTTACATAAATTGAGCTATCTGTGATATTAAAGCAAATTGTACTCTTATATGTGTGAAACTGATGTCACATATATTGACCTATCTGTTATATTGATGTGACTTAAACTAAACCGTCTGTTCAATTCAATCTGACCACATTGACCTATTTATTGCATTAAAGTTACATAAATCGAACTATCTGTGATATTAAAACCAATCGTTCTCTTATATGTGTGAAACTGATGTCACTTATATTAACCTATCTGTTATATTGATGTGACTTAAACTAAACTGTCTGTTCAACTCAATCTGACTACTTTGACCTATTTATTGCATTAAAGTTACATAACTTGAGATATCTGTGATATTAAATTCAATTGTACTCAAATAGTTTTGAAGCTGATTCCACTTATATTAACTGATCTGTTATGTTGATGTGACTTAAACTAAACTATCTGTTAAACTCAATCTGACTACTTTGACCTATTTAATGCAATAAAGTTACATCAATCGAACTATCTGTGATATTAAAACCAGTCGTTCTCTTATATGTGTGAAACTGATGTCACTTAGGGTTAGGGTAGGGTTAGGGTTAGGGTTAGCGTATCTGGTTTATTAATGTGACTTAAACTAAACTGTCTGTTCAACTCAATCTGACTACTTTGACCTATTTATTGCAATAAAGTTACATAAATCGAACTATCTATGATATTAAAACCAATCGTCCTCTTATATGTGTGAAACTGATGTCACTTATATTAACCTATCTGTTATATTGATGTGACTTAAACTAAACTGTCTGTTCAACTCAATCTGACTACTTTGACCTGTTTATTGCATTAAAGTTACATAACTTGAGATATCTGTGATATTAAAATCAATTGTAATCCAATATTTGTGAAGCTGATTCCACTGATATTAACTTATCTGTTATATTGATGTGACTTAAACTAAACTGCCTGTTCAACTCAATCTGACTACTTTGACCTATTTATTGCATTTAAGTTATATAAATTGAGCTATCTGTGAGATTAAAGTCAATTGGACTCCAATATTTGTGAAGCTGATTCCACTGATATTAACTTATCTGTTTTCTTGATGTGACTTAAACTAAACTGTCTGTTCAACTCAATCTGACTACTTTGACCTATTTATTGCATTAAAGTTACATAAATTGAGCTATCTGTGATATTAAAGCAAATTGTACTCTTATATGTGTGAAACTGATGTCACTTATATTGACCTATCTGTTATATTGATGTGACTTAAACTAAACCGTCTGTTCAATTCAATCTGACCACATTGACCTATTTATTGCATTAAAGTTACATAAATCGAGCTATCTGTGATATTAAATTCAATTGTACTCCAATAGTTGTGAAGCTGATTCCTGTTATATTAACTTATCTGTTATATTGATGTGACTTAAACTAAACTGTCTGTTAAACTCAATCTGACTACTTTCACCTATTTATTGCAATAAAGTTACATAAATCGAACTATCTGTGATATTAAAACCAATCGTTCTCTTATATGTGTGAAACTGATGTCACTTAGGGTTAGGGTTAGGGTTAGGGTAGGGTTAGGGTTAGGGTTAGCGTATCTGGTTTATTAATGTGACTTAAACTAAACTGTCTGTTCAACTCAATCTGACTACTTTGACCTATTTATTGCAATAAAGTTACATAAATCGAACTATCTATGATATTAAAACCAATCGTTCTCTTATATGTGTGAAACTGATGTCACTTATATTAACCTATCTGTTATATTGATGTGACTTAAACTAAACTGTCTGTTCAACTCAATCTGACTACTTTGACCTGTTAATTGCATTAAAGTTACATAACTTGAGATATCTGTGATATTAAAATCAATTGTAATCCAATAATTGTGAAGCTGATTCCACTGATATTAACTTATCTGTTATATTGATGTGACTTAAACTAAAATGTCTGTTCAACTCAATCTGACTACTTTGACCTATTTATTGCATTAAAGTTACATAAATTGAGTTATCTGTAATATTAAAGTCAATTGTACTCCAATAGTTGTGAAGCTGATTCCACTTATATTAACTGATCTGTTATGTTGATGTGACTTAAACGAAACTGTCTGTTAAACTCAATCTGACTACTTTGACCTATTTATTGCAATAAAGTTACATAAATCGAACTATCTGTGATATTAAAACCAATCGTTCTCTTATATGTGTGAAACTGATGTCACTTATATTAACCTATCTGTTATATTGATGTGACTTAAACTAAACTGTCTGTTCAACTCAATCTGACTACTTTGACCTATTTATTGCATTAAAGTTACATAAATTGAGCTATCTGTGATAGTAAAGCAAATTGTACTCTTATATGTGTGAAACTGATGTCACTTATATTGACCTATCTGTTATATTGATGTGACTTAAACTAAACCGTCTGTTCAATTCAATCTGACCACATTGACCTATTTATTGCATTAAAGTTACATAAATCGAACTATCTGTGATATTAAAACCAATCGTTCTCTTATATGTGTGAAACTGATGTCACTTATATTAACCTATCTGTTATATTGATGTGACTTAAACTAAACTGTCTGTTCAACTCAATCTGACTACTTTGACCTATTTATTGCATTAAAGTTACATAACTTGAGATATCTGTGATATTAAATTCAATTGTACTCAAATAGTTTTGAAGCTGATTCCACTTATATTAACTGATCTGTTATGTTGATGTGACTTAAACTAAACTATCTGTTAAACTCAATCTGACTACTTTGACCTATTTATTGCATTAAAGTTACATAAATTGAGTTATCTCTAATATTAAAGTCAATTGTACTCCAATAGTTGTGAAGCTGATTCCACTGATATTAACTGATCTGTTATGTTGATGTGACTTAAACTAAACTGTCTGTTCAACTCAATCTGACTACTTTGACCTATTTATTGCATTAAAGTTACATAAATTGAGCTATCTGTGATATTAAAGCAAATTGTACTCTTATATGTGTGAAACTGATGTCACATATATTGACCTATCTGTTATATTGATGTGACTTAAACTAAACCGTCTGTTCAATTCAATCTGACCACATTGACCTATTTATTGCATTAAAGTTACATAAATCGAACTATCTGTGATATTAAAACCAATCGTTCTCTTATATGTGTGAAACTGATGTCACTTATATTAACCTATCTGTTATATTGATGTGACTTAAACTAAACTGTCTGTTCAACTCAATCTGACTACTTTGACCTATTTATTGCATTAAAGTTACATAACTTGAGATATCTGTGATATTAAATTCAATTGTACTCAAATAGTTTTGAAGCTGATTCCACTTATATTAACTGATCTGTTATGTTGATGTGACTTAAACTAAACTATCTGTTAAACTCAATCTGACTACTTTGACCTATTTAATGCAATAAAGTTACATCAATCGAACTATCTGTGATATTAAAACCAGTCGTTCTCTTATATGTGTGAAACTGATGTCACTTAGGGTTAGGGTAGGGTTAGGGTTAGGGTTAGCGTATCTGGTTTATTAATGTGACTTAAACTAAACTGTCTGTTCAACTCAATCTGACTACTTTGACCTATTTATTGCAATAAAGTTACATAAATCGAACTATCTATGATATTAAAACCAATCGTCCTCTTATATGTGTGAAACTGATGTCACTTATATTAACCTATCTGTTATATTGATGTGACTTAAACTAAACTGTCTGTTCAACTCAATCTGACTACTTTGACCTGTTTATTGCATTAAAGTTACATAACTTGAGATATCTGTGATATTAAATTCAATTGTACTCAAATAGTTTTGAAGCTGATTCCACTTATATTAACTGATCTGTTATGTTGATGTGACTTAAACTAAACTATCTGTTAAACTCAATCTGACTACTTTGACCTATTTAATGCAATAAAGTTACATCAATCGAACTATCTGTGATATTAAAACCAGTCGTTCTCTTATATGTGTGAAACTGATGTCACTTAGGGTTAGGGTAGGGTTAGGGTTAGGGTTAGCGTATCTGGTTTATTAATGTGACTTAAACTAAACTGTCTGTTCAACTCAATCTGACTACTTTGACCTATTTATTGCAATAAAGTTACATAAATCGAACTATCTATGATATTAAAACCAATCGTCCTCTTATATGTGTGAAACTGATGTCACTTATATTAACCTATCTGTTATATTGATGTGACTTAAACTAAACTGTCTGTTCAACTCAATCTGACTACTTTGACCTGTTTATTGCATTAAAGTTACATAACTTGAGATATCTGTGATATTAAAATCAATTGTAATCCAATATTTGTGAAGCTGATTCCACTGATATTAACTTATCTGTTATATTGATGTGACTTAAACTAAACTGCCTGTTCAACTCAATCTGACTACTTTGACCTATTTATTGCATTTAAGTTATATAAATTGAGCTATCTGTGAGATTAAAGTCAATTGGACTCCAATATTTGTGAAGCTGATTCCACTGATATTAACTTATCTGTTTTCTTGATGTGACTTAAACTAAACTGTCTGTTCAACTCAATCTGACTACTTTGACCTATTTATTGCATTAAAGTTACATAAATTGAGCTATCTGTGATATTAAAGCAAATTGTACTCTTATATGTGTGAAACTGATGTCACTTATATTGACCTATCTGTTATATTGATGTGACTTAAACTAAACCGTCTGTTCAATTCAATCTGACCACATTGACCTATTTATTGCATTAAAGTTACATAAATCGAGCTATCTGTGATATTAAATTCAATTGTACTCCAATAGTTGTGAAGCTGATTCCTGTTATATTAACTTATCTGTTATATTGATGTGACTTAAACTAAACTGTCTGTTAAACTCAATCTGACTACTTTCACCTATTTATTGCAATAAAGTTACATAAATCGAACTATCTGTGATATTAAAACCAATCGTTCTCTTATATGTGTGAAACTGATGTCACTTAGGGTTAGGGTTAGGGTTAGGGTAGGGTTAGGGTTAGGGTTAGCGTATCTGGTTTATTAATGTGACTTAAACTAAACTGTCTGTTCAACTCAATCTGACTACTTTGACCTATTTATTGCAATAAAGTTACATAAATCGAACTATCTATGATATTAAAACCAATCGTTCTCTTATATGTGTGAAACTGATGTCACTTATATTAACCTATCTGTTATATTGATGTGACTTAAACTAAACTGTCTGTTCAACTCAATCTGACTACTTTGACCTGTTAATTGCATTAAAGTTACATAACTTGAGATATCTGTGATATTAAAATCAATTGTAATCCAATAATTGTGAAGCTGATTCCACTGATATTAACTTATCTGTTATATTGATGTGACTTAAACTAAAATGTCTGTTCAACTCAATCTGACTACTTTGACCTATTTATTGCATTAAAGTTACATAAATTGAGCTATCTGTAATATTAAAGTCAATTGTACTCCAATAGTTGTGAAGCTGATTCCACTTATATTAACTGATCTGTTATGTTGATGTGACTTAAACGAAACTGTCTGTTAAACTCAATCTGACTACTTTGACCTATTTATTGCAATAAAGTTACATAAATCGAACTATCTGTGATATTAAAACCAATCGTTCTCTTATATGTGTGAAACTGATGTCACTTATATTAACCTATCTGTTATATTGATGTGACTTAAACTAAACTGTCTGTTCAACTCAATCTGACTACTTTGACCTATTTATTGCATTAAAGTTACATAAATTGAGCTATCTGTGATATTAAAGCAAATTGTACTCTTATATGTGTGAAACTGATGTCACTTATATTGACCTATCTGTTATATTGATGTGACTTAAACTAAACCGTCTGTTCAATTCAATCTGACCACATTGACCTATTTATTGCATTAAAGTTACATAAATCGAACTATCTGTGATATTAAAACCAATCGTTCTCTTATATGTGTGAAACTGATGTCACTTATATTAACCTATCTGTTATATTGATGTGACTTAAACTAAACTGTCTGTTCAACTCAATCTGACTACTTTGACCTATTTATTGCATTAAAGTTACATAACTTGAGATATCTGTGATATTAAATTCAATTGTACTCAAATAGTTTTGAAGCTGATTCCACTTATATTAACTGATCTGTTATGTTGATGTGACTTAAACTAAACTATCTGTTAAACTCAATCTGACTACTTTGACCTATTTATTGCATTAAAGTTACATAAATTGAGTTATCTCTAATATTAAAGTCAATTGTACTCCAATAGTTGTGAAGCTGATTCCACTGATATTAACTGATCTGTTATGTTGATGTGACTTAAACTAAACTGTCTGTTCAACTCAATCTGACTACTTTGACCTATTTATTGCATTAAAGTTACATAAATTGAGCTATCTGTGATATTAAAGCAAATTGTACTCTTATATGTGTGAAACTGATGTCACATATATTGACCTATCTGTTATATTGATGTGACTTAAACTAAACCGTCTGTTCAATTCAATCTGACCACATTGACCTATTTATTGCATTAAAGTTACATAAATCGAACTATCTGTGATATTAAAACCAATCGTTCTCTTATATGTGTGAAACTGATGTCACTTATATTAACCTATCTGTTATATTGATGTGACTTAAACTAAACTGTCTGTTCAACTCAATCTGACTACTTTGACCTATTTATTGCATTAAAGTTACATAACTTGAGATATCTGTGATATTAAATTCAATTGTACTCAAATAGTTTTGAAGCTGATTCCACTTATATTAACTGATCTGTTATGTTGATGTGACTTAAACTAAACTATCTGTTAAACTCAATCTGACTACTTTGACCTATTTATTGCATTAAAGTTACATAAATTGAGTTATCTCTAATATTAAAGTCAATTGTACTCCAATAGTTGTGAAGCTGATTCCACTGATATTAACTGATCTGTTATGTTGATGTGACTTAAACTAAACTGTCTGTTCAACTCAATCTGACTACTTTGACCTATTTATTGCATTAAAGTTACATAAATTGAGCTATCTGTGATATTAAAGCAAATTGTACTCTTATATGTGTGAAACTGATGTCACATATATTGACCTATCTGTTATATTGATGTGACTTAAACTAAACCGTCTGTTCAATTCAATCTGACCACATTGACCTATTTATTGCATTAAAGTTACATAAATCGAACTATCTATGATATTAAAACCAATCGTCCTCTTATATGTGTGAAACTGATGTCACTTATATTAACCTATCTGTTATATTGATGTGACTTAAACTAAACTGTCTGTTCAACTCAATCTGACTACTTTGACCTGTTTATTGCATTAAAGTTACATAACTTGAGATATCTGTGATATTAAATTCAATTGTACTCAAATAGTTTTGAAGCTGATTCCACTTATATTAACTGATCTGTTATGTTGATGTGACTTAAACTAAACTATCTGTTAAACTCAATCTGACTACTTTGACCTATTTAATGCAATAAAGTTACATCAATCGAACTATCTGTGATATTAAAACCAGTCGTTCTCTTATATGTGTGAAACTGATGTCACTTAGGGTTAGGGTAGGGTTAGGGTTAGGGTTAGCGTATCTGGTTTATTAATGTGACTTAAACTAAACTGTCTGTTCAACTCAATCTGACTACTTTGACCTATTTATTGCAATAAAGTTACATAAATCGAACTATCTATGATATTAAAACCAATCGTCCTCTTATATGTGTGAAACTGATGTCACTTATATTAACCTATCTGTTATATTGATGTGACTTAAACTAAACTGTCTGTTCAACTCAATCTGACTACTTTGACCTGTTTATTGCATTAAAGTTACATAACTTGAGATATCTGTGATATTAAAATCAATTGTAATCCAATATTTGTGAAGCTGATTCCACTGATATTAACTTATCTGTTATATTGATGTGACTTAAACTAAACTGCCTGTTCAACTCAATCTGACTACTTTGACCTATTTATTGCATTTAAGTTATATAAATTGAGCTATCTGTGAGATTAAAGTCAATTGGACTCCAATATTTGTGAAGATGATTCCACTGATATTAACTTATCTGTTATATTGATGTGACTTAAACTAAACTGTCTGTTCAACTCAATCTGACTACTTTGACCTATTTATTGCATTAAAGTTACATAAATTGAGCTATCTGTGATATTAAAGCAAATTGTACTCTTATATGTGTGAAACTGATGTCACTTATATTGACCTATCTGTTATATTGATGTGACTTAAACTAAACCGTCTGTTCAATTCAATCTGACCACATTGACCTATTTATTGCATTAAAGTTACATAAATCGAACTATCTGTAATATTAAAGTCAATTGTACTCCAATATTTGTGAAGCTGGTTCCACTTATATTACCTTATCTGTTTTCTTGATGTGACTTAAACTAGACTGTCTGTTCAACTCAATCTGACTACTTCGACCTATTTATTGCATTAAAGTTACAGAAATTGAGCTATCTTTGATATTAAAGCCAATTGTAATGTTATATGTGTGAAACTGATGTCATTTATATTAACCTATCTGTTATATTGATGTAACGTAAACTAAACTGTCTGTTCAACTCAATCTGACTACTTTGACCTATTTATTGCATTAAAGTTACATAAATTGAGCTATCTGTGATATTAAATTCAATTGTACTCCAATAGTTGTGAAGCTGATTCCTGTTATATTAACTTATCTGTTATATTGATGTGACTTAAACTAAACTGTCTGTTAAACTCAATCTGACTACTTTCACCTATTTATTGCAATAAAGTTACATAAATCGAACTATCTGTGATATTAAAACCAATCGTTCTCTTATATGTGTGAAACTGATGTCACTTAGGGTTAGGGTTAGGGTTAGGGTAGGGTTAGGGTTAGGGTTAGCGTATCTGGTTTATTAATGTGACTTAAACTAAACTGTCTGTTCAACTCAATCTGACTACTTTGACCTATTTATTGCAATAAAGTTACATAAATCGAACTATCTATGATATTAAAACCAATCGTTCTCTTATATGTGTGAAACTGATGTCACTTATATTAACCTATCTGTTATATTGATGTGACTTAAACTAAACTGTCTGTTCAACTCAATCTGACTACTTTGACCTGTTTATTGCATTAAAGTTACATAACTTGAGATATTTGTGATATTAAAATCAATTGTAATCCAATAATTGTGAAGCTGATTCCACTGATATTAACTTATCTGTTATATTGATGTGACTTAAACTAAAATGTCTGTTCAACTCAATCTGACTACTTTGACCTATTTATTGCATTAAAGTTACATAAATCGAACTATCTGTAATATTAAAGTCAATTGTACTCCAATATTTGTGAAGCTGATTCCATTTATATTAACTTATCTGTTTTCTTGATGTGACTTAAACTAGACTGTCTGTTCAACTCAATCTGACTACTTCGACCTATTTATTGCATTAAAGTTACAGAAATTGAGCTATCTTTGATATTAAAGCCAATTGTAATGTTATATGTGTGAAACTGATGTCACTTATATTAACCTATCTGTTATATTGATGTAACGTAAACTAAACTGTCTGTTAAACTCAATCTGACTACTTTGACCTATTTATTGCAATAAAGTTACATAAATCGAACTATCTGTGATATTAAAACCAATCGTTCTCTTATATGTGTGAAACTGATGTCACTTAGGGTTAGGGTAGGGTTAGGGTTAGGGTTAGCGTATCTGGTTTATTAATGTGACTTAAACTAAACTGTCTGTTCAACTCAATCTGACTACTTTGACCTATTTATTGCAATAAAGTTACATAAATCGAACTATCTATGATATTAAAACCAATCGTCCTCTTATATGTGTGAAACTGATGTCACTTATATTAACCTATCTGTTATATTGATGTGACTTAAACTAAACTGTCTGTTCAACTCAATCTGACTACTTTGACCTGTTTATTGCATTAAAGTTACATAACTTGAGATATCTGTGATATTAAAATCAATTGTAATCCAATATTTGTGAAGCTGATTCCACTGATATAAACTTATCTGTTATATTGATGTGACTTAAACTAAACTGTCTGTTCAACTCAATCTGACTACTTTCACCTATTTATTGCAATAAAGTTACATAAATCGAACTATCTGTGATATTAAAACCAATCGTTCTCTTATATGTGTGAAACTGATGTCACTTAGGGTTAGGGTTAGGGTTAGGGTAGGGTTAGGGTTAGGGTTAGCGTATCTGGTTTATTAATGTGACTTAAACTAAACTGTCTGTTCAACTCAATCTGACTACTTTGACCTATTTATTGCAATAAAGTTACATAAATCGAACTATCTATGATATTAAAACCAATCGTCCTCTTATATGTGTGAAACTGATGTCACTTATATTAACCTATCTGTTATATTGATGTGACTTAAACTAAACTGTCTGTTCAACTCAATCTGACTACTTTGACCTGTTTATTGCATTAAAGTTACATAACTTGAGATATTTGTGATATTAAAATCAATTGTAATCCAATAATTGTGAAGCTGATTCCACTGATATTAACTTATCTGTTATATTGATGTGACTTAAACTAAAATGTCTGTTCAACTCAATCTGACTACTTTGACCTATTTATTGCATTAAAGTTACATAAATCGAACTATCTGTAATATTAAAGTCAATTGTACTCCAATAGTTGTGAAGCTGATTCCATTGATATTAACTGATCTGTTATGTTGATGTGACTTAAACTAAACTGTCTGTTCAACTCAATCTGACTACTTTGACCTATTTATTGCATTAAAGTTACATAAATTGAGCTATCTGTGATATTAAAGCAAATTGTACTCTTATATGTGTGAAACTGATGTCACTTATATTGACCTATCTGTTATATTAATGTGACTTAAACTAAACCGTCTGTTCAATTCAATCTGACCACATTGACCTATTTATTGCATTAAAGTTACATAAATCGAACTATCTGTGATATTAAAACCAATCGTTCTCTTATATGTGTGAAACTGATGTCACTTATATTAACCTATCTGTTATATTGATGTGACTTAAACTAAACTGTCTGTTCAACTCAATCTGACTACTTTGACCTATTTATTGCATTAAAGTTACATAACTTGAGATATCTGTGATATTAAATTCAATTGTACTCAAATAGTTTTGAAGCTGATTCCACTTATATTAACTGATCTGTTATGTTGATGTGACTTAAACTAAACTATCTGTTAAACTCAATCTGACTACTTTGACCTATTTAATGCAATAAAGTTACATCAATCGAACTATCTGTGATATTAAAACCAATCGTTCTGTTATATGTGTGAAACTGATGTCACTTAGGGTTAAGGTAGGGTTAGGGTTAGGGTTAGCGTATCTGGTTTATTAATGTGACTTAAACTAAACTGTCTGTTCAACTCAATCTGACTACTTTGACCTATTTATTGCAATAAAGTTACATAAATCGAACTATCTATGATATTAAAACCAATCGTCCTCTTATATGTGTGAAACTGATGTCACTTATATTAACCTATCTGTTATATTGATGTGACTTAAACTAAACTGTCTGTTCAACTCAATCTGACTACTTTGACCTGTTTATTGCATTAAAGTTACATAACTTGAGATATCTGTGATATTAAAATCAATTGTAATCCAATATTTGTGAAGCTGATTCCACTGATATTAACTTATCTGTTATATTGATGTGACTTAAACTAAACTGCCTGTTCAACTCAATCTGACTACTTTGACCTATTTATTGCATTTAAGTTATATAAATTGAGCTATCTGTGAGATTAAAGTCAATTGGTCTACAATATTTGTGAAACTGATTCCACTGATATTAACTTATCTGTTATATTGATGTGACTTAAACTAAACTGTCTGTTCAACTCAATCTGACTACTTTGACCTATTTATTACATTAATGTTACATAAATTGAGTTATATCTAATATTAAAGTCAATTGTACTCCAATAGTTGTGAAGCTGATTCCACTGATATTAACTGATCTGTTATGTTGATGTGACTTAAACTAAACTGTCTGTTCAACTCAATCTGACTACTTTGACCTATTTATTGCATTAAAGTTACATAAATTGAGCTATCTGTGATATTAAAGCAAATTGTACTCTTATATGTGTGAAACTGATGTCACTTATATTGACCTATCTGTTATATTGATGTGACTTAAACTAAACCGTCTGTTCAATTCAATCTGACCACATTGACCTATTTATTGCATTAAAGTTACATAAATCGAACTATCTGTAATATTAAAGTCAATTGTACTCCAATATTTGTGAAGCTGATTCCACTTATATTAACTTATCTGTTTTCTTGATGTGACTTAAACTAGACTGTCTGTTCAACTCAATCTGACTACTTCGACCTATTTATTGCATTAAAGTTACAGAAATTGAGCTATCGTTGATATTAAAGCCAATTGTAATGTTATATGTGTGAAACTGATGTCACTTATATTAACCTATCTGTTATATTGATGTAACGTAAACTAAACTGTCTGTTCAACTCAATCTGACTACTTTGACCTATTTATTGCATTAAAGTTACATAAATTGAGCTATCTGTGATATTAAATTCAATTGTACTCCAATAGTTGTGAAGCTGATTCCTGTTATATTAACTTATCTGTTATATTGATGTGACTTAAACTAAACTGTCTGTTAAACTCAATCTGACTACTTTCACCTATTTATTGCAATAAAGTTACATAAATCGAACTATCTGTGATATTAAAACCAATCGTTCTCTTATATGTGTGAAACTGATGTCACTTAGGGTTAGGGTTAGGGTTAGGGTTAACGTATCTGGTTTATTAATGTGACTTAAACTAAACTGTCTGTTCAACTCAATCTGACTACTTTGACCTATTTATTGCAATAAAGTTACATAAATCGAACTATCTATGATATTAAAACCAATCGTTCTCTTATATGTGTGAAACTGATGTCACTTATATTAACCTATCTGTTATATTGATGTGACTTAAACTAAACTGTCTGTTCAACTCAATCTGACTACTTTGACCTGTTTATTGCATTAAAGTTACAGAAATTGAGCTATCGTTGATATTAAAGCCAATTGTAATGTTATATATGTGAAACTGATGTCACTTATATTAACCTATCTGTTATATTGATGTAACGTAAACTAAACTGTCTGTTCAACTCAATCTGACTACTTTGACCTATTTATTGCATTAAAGTTACATAAATTGAGCTATCTGTGATATTAAATTCAATTGTACTCCAATAGTTGTGAAGCTGATTCCTGTTATATTAACTTATCTGTTATATTGATGTGACTTAAACTAAACTGTCTGTTCAACTCAATCTGACTACTTTGACCTATTTATTGCAATAAAGTTACATAAATCGAACTATCTGTGATATTAAAACCAATCGTTCTCTTATATGTGTGAAACTGATGTCACTTATATTAACCTATCTGTTATATTGATGTGACTTAAACTAAACTGTCTGTTCAACTCAATCTGACTACTTTGACCTATTTATTGCATTAAAGTTACATAACTTGAGATATCTGTGATATTAAATTCAATTGTACTCAAATAGTTTTGAAGCTGATTCCACTTATATTAACTGATCTGTTATGTTGATGTGACTTAAACTAAACTATCTGTTAAACTCAATCTGACTACTTTGACCTATTTAATGCAATAAAGTTACATCAATCGAACTATCTGTGATATTAAAACCAATCGTTCTCTTATATGTGTGAAACTGATGTCACTTAGGGTTAGGGTTAGGGTTAGGGTAGGGTTAGGGTTAGGGTTAGCGTATCTGGTTTATTAATGTGACTTAAACTAAACTGTCTGTTCAACTCAATCTGACTACTTTGACCTATTTATTGCAATAAAGTTACATAAATCGAACTATCTGTGATATTGAAACCAATCGTTCTCTTATATATGTGAAACTGATGTCACTTATATTGACCTATCTGTTATATTGATGTGACTTAAACTAAACCGTCTGTTCAATTCAATCTGACCACATTGACCTATTTATTGCATTAAAGTTACATAAATCGAACTATCTGTAATATTAAAGTCAATTGTACTCCAATATTTGTGAAGCTGATTCCACTTATATTAACTTATCTGTTTTCTTGATGTGACTTAAACTAGACTGTCTGTTCAACTCAATCTGACTACTTCGACCTATTTATTGCATTAAAGTTACAGAAATTGAGCTATCGTTGATATTAAAGCCAATTGTAATGTTATATGTGTGAAACTGATGTCACTTATATTAACCTATCTGTTATATTGATGTAACGTAAACTAAACTGTCTGTTCAACTCAATCTGACTACTTTGACCTATTTATTGCATTAAAGTTACATAAATTGAGCTATCTGTGATATTAAATTCAATTGTACTCCAATAGTTGTGAAGCTGATTCCTGTTATATTAACTTATCTGTTATATTGATGTGACTTAAACTAAACTGTCTGTTAAACTCAATCTGACTACTTTCACCTATTTATTGCAATAAAGTTACATAAATCGAACTATCTGTGATATTAAAACCAATCGTTCTCTTATATGTGTGAAACTGATGTCACTTAGGGTTAGGGTTAGGGTTAGGGTTAACGTATCTGGTTTATTAATGTGACTTAAACTAAACTGTCTGTTCAACTCAATCTGACTACTTTGACCTATTTATTGCAATAAAGTTACATAAATCGAACTATCTATGATATTAAAACCAATCGTTCTCTTATATGTGTGAAACTGATGTCACTTATATTAACCTATCTGTTATATTGATGTGACTTAAACTAAACTGTCTGTTCAACTCAATCTGACTACTTTGACCTGTTTATTGCATTAAAGTTACAGAAATTGAGCTATCGTTGATATTAAAGCCAATTGTAATGTTATATATGTGAAACTGATGTCACTTATATTAACCTATCTGTTATATTGATGTAACGTAAACTAAACTGTCTGTTCAACTCAATCTGACTACTTTGACCTATTTATTGCATTAAAGTTACATAAATTGAGCTATCTGTGATATTAAATTCAATTGTACTCCAATAGTTGTGAAGCTGATTCCTGTTATATTAACTTATCTGTTATATTGATGTGACTTAAACTAAACTGTCTGTTCAACTCAATCTGACTACTTTGACCTATTTATTGCAATAAAGTTACATAAATCGAACTATCTGTGATATTAAAACCAATCGTTCTCTTATATGTGTGAAACTGATGTCACTTATATTAACCTATCTGTTATATTGATGTGACTTAAACTAAACTGTCTGTTCAACTCAATCTGACTACTTTGACCTATTTATTGCATTAAAGTTACATAACTTGAGATATCTGTGATATTAAATTCAATTGTACTCAAATAGTTTTGAAGCTGATTCCACTTATATTAACTGATCTGTTATGTTGATGTGACTTAAACTAAACTATCTGTTAAACTCAATCTGACTACTTTGACCTATTTAATGCAATAAAGTTACATCAATCGAACTATCTGTGATATTAAAACCAATCGTTCTCTTATATGTGTGAAACTGATGTCACTTAGGGTTAGGGTTAGGGTAGGGTTAGGGTTAGGGTTAGCGTATCTGGTTTATTAATGTGACTTAAACTAAACTGTCTGTTCAACTCAATCTGACTACTTTGACCTATTTATTGCAATAAAGTTACATAAATCGAACTATCTGTGATATTGAAACCAATCGTTCTCTTATATGTGTGAAACTGATGTCACTTATATTGACCTATCTGTTATATTGATGTGACTTAAACTAAACCGTCTGTTCAATTCAATCTGACCACATTGACCTATTTATTGCATTAAAGTTACATAAATCGAACTATCTGTAATATTAAAGTCAATTGTACTCCAATATTTGTGAAGCTGATTCCACTTATATTAACTTATCTGTTTTCTTGATGTGACTTAAACTAGACTGTCTGTTCAACTCAATCTGACTACTTCGACCTATTTATTGCATTAAAGTTACAGAAATTGAGCTATCGTTGATATTAAAGCCAATTGTAATGTTATATGTGTGAAACTGATGTCACTTATATTAACCTATCTGTTATATTGATGTAACGTAAACTAAACTGTCTGTTCAACTCAATCTGACTACTTTGACCTATTTATTGCATTAAAGTTACATAAATTGAGCTATCTGTGATATTAAATTCAATTGTACTCCAATAGTTGTGAAGCTGATTCCTGTTATATTAACTTATCTGTTATATTGATGTGACTTAAACTAAACTGTCTGTTAAACTCAATCTGACTACTTTCACCTATTTATTGCAATAAAGTTACATAAATCGAACTATCTGTGATATTAAAACCAATCGTTCTCTTATATGTGTGAAACTGATGTCACTTAGGGTTAGGGTTAGGGTTAGGGTTAACGTATCTGGTTTATTAATGTGACTTAAACTAAACTGTCTGTTCAACTCAATCTGACTACTTTGACCTATTTATTGCAATAAAGTTACATAAATCGAACTATCTATGATATTAAAACCAATCGTTCTCTTATATGTGTGAAACTGATGTCACTTATATTAACCTATCTGTTATATTGATGTGACTTAAACTAAACTGTCTGTTCAACTCAATCTGACTACTTTGACCTGTTTATTGCATTAAAGTTACAGAAATTGAGCTATCGTTGATATTAAAGCCAATTGTAATGTTATATATGTGAAACTGATGTCACTTATATTAACCTATCTGTTATATTGATGTAACGTAAACTAAACTGTCTGTTCAACTCAATCTGACTACTTTGACCTATTTATTGCATTAAAGTTACATAAATTGAGCTATCTGTGATATTAAATTCAATTGTACTCCAATAGTTGTGAAGCTGATTCCTGTTATATTAACTTATCTGTTATATTGATGTGACTTAAACTAAACTGTCTGTTCAACTCAATCTGACTACTTTGACCTATTTATTGCAATAAAGTTACATAAATCGAACTATCTGTGATATTAAAACCAATCGTTCTCTTATATGTGTGAAACTGATGTCACTTATATTAACCTATCTGTTATATTGATGTGACTTAAACTAAACTGTCTGTTCAACTCAATCTGACTACTTTGACCTATTTATTGCATTAAAGTTACATAACTTGAGATATCTGTGATATTAAATTCAATTGTACTCAAATAGTTTTGAAGCTGATTCCACTTATATTAACTGATCTGTTATGTTGATGTGACTTAAACTAAACTATCTGTTAAACTCAATCTGACTACTTTGACCTATTTAATGCAATAAAGTTACATCAATCGAACTATCTGTGATATTAAAACCAATCGTTCTCTTATATGTGTGAAACTGATGTCACTTAGGGTTAGGGTTAGGGTTAGGGTAGGGTTAGGGTTAGGGTTAGCGTATCTGGTTTATTAATGTGACTTAAACTAAACTGTCTGTTCAACTCAATCTGACTACTTTGACCTATTTATTGCAATAAAGTTACATAAATCGAACTATCTGTGATATTGAAACCAATCGTTCTCTTATATGTGTGAAACTGATGTCACTTATATTAACCTATCTGTTATATTGATGTGACTTAAACTAAACTGTCTGTTCAACTCAATCTGACTACTTTGACCTATTTATTGCATTAAAGTTACATAAATTGAGCTATCTGTGATATTAAAGCCAATTGTACTCTTATATGTGTGAAACTGATGTCACTTATATTGACCTATCTGTTATATTGATGTGACTTAAACTAAACCGTCTGTTCAATTCAATCTGACCACATTGACCTATTTATTGCATTAAAGTTACATAAATCGAATTATCTGTAATATTAAAGTCAATTGTACTCCAACATTTGTGAAGCTGATTCCACTTACAATAACTTATCTGTTATGTTGCTGTGACTTAAACTAGACTGTCTGTTCAACTCAATTTGACTACTTCGACCTATTTATTGCATTAAAGTTACAGAAATTGAGGTATCTTTGATATTAAAGCCAATTGTAATGTTATATGTGTGAAACTGATGTCACTTATATTGACCTATCTGTTATATTGATGTAACGTAAACTAAACTGTCTGTTCAACTCAATCTGACTACTTTGACCTATTTATTGCATTAAAGTTACATAAATTGAGCTATCTGTGATATTAAAGTCAATTGTACTCCAATAGTTGTGAAGCTGATTCCTGTTATATTAACTTATCTGTTATATTGATGTGACTTAAACTAAACTGTCTGTTCAACTCAATCTGACTACTTTGACCTATTTATTGCAATAAAGTTACATAAATCGAACTATCTGTGATATTAAAACCCATCGTTCTCTTATATGTGTGAAACTGATGTCACTTATATTAACCTATCTGTTATATTGATGTGACTTAAACTAAACTGTCTGTTCAACTCAATCTGACTACTTTGACCTATTTATTACATTAAAGTTACATAACTTGAGATATCTGTGATATTAAATTCAATTGTACTCAAATAGTTTTGAAGCTGATTCCACTTATATTAACTGATCTGTTATGTTGATGTGACTTAAACTAAACTATCTGTTAAACTCAATCTGACTACTTTGACCTATTTAATGCAATAAAGTTACATCAATCGAACTATCTGTGATATTAAAACCAATCGTTCTCTTAAATGTGTGAAACTGATGTCACTTAGGGTTAGGGTTAGGGTTAGGGTAGGGTTAGGGTTAGGGTTAGCGTATCTGGTTTATTAATGTGACTTAAACTAAACTGTCTGTTCAACTCAATCTGATTACTTTGACCTATTTATTGCAATAAAGTTACATAAATCGAACTATTTGTGATATTAAAACCAATCGTTCTCTTATATGTGTGAAACTGATGTCACTTATATTAACCTATCTGTTATATTGATGTGACTTAAACTAAACCGTCTGTTCAATTCAATCTGACCACATTGACCGATTTATTGCATTAAAGTTACATAAATTGAGCTATCTGTAATATTAAAGTCAATTGTACTCCAATATTTGTGAAGCTGATTCCACTTATATTAACTTATCTGTTTTGTTGATGTGACTTAAACTAAACTGTCTGTTCAACTCAATCTGACTGCTTTGACCTATTTATTGCAATAAAGTTACATAAATCGAACTATCTGTGATATTGAAACCAATCGTTCTCTTATATGTGTGAAACTGATGTCACTTATATTAACCTATCTGATATATTGATGTGACTTAAACTAAACCGTCTGTTCAACTCAATCTGACTACTTTGACCTATTTATTGCATTAAAGTTACATAAATTGAGCTATCTGTGATATTAAAGCCAATTGTACTCTTATATGTGTGAAACTGATGTCACTTATATTGACCTATCTGTTATATTGATGTGACTTAAACTAAACTGTCTGTTCAATTCAATCTGACCACATTGACCTATTTATTGCATTAAAGTTACATAAATCGAACTATCTGTAATATTAAAGTCAATTGTACTCCAACATTTGTGAAGCTGATTCCACTTGCATTAACTTATCTGTTATGTTGATGTGACTTAAACTAGACTGTCTGTTCAACTCAATCTGACTAGTTCGACCTATTTATTGCATTAAAGTTACAGAAATTGAGGTATCTTTGGTATTAAAGCCAATTGTAATGTTATATGTGTGAAACTGATGTCACTTATATTGACCTATCTGTTATATTGATGTAACGTAAACTAAATTGTCTGTTCAACTCAATCTGACTACTTTGACCTATTTATTGCATTAAAGTTACATAAATTGAGCGATCTGTGATATTAAAGTCAATTGCATTCCAATAGTTGTGAAGCTGATTCCTGTTATATTAACTTATCTGTTATATTGATGTGACTTAAACTAAACTGTCTGTTCAACTCAATCTGACTACTTTGACCTATTTATTGCAATAAAGTTACATAAATCGAACTATCTGTGATATTAAAACCAATCGTTCTCTTATATGTGTGAAACTGATGTCACTTATATTAACCTATCTGTTATATTGATGTGACTTAAACTAAACTGTCTGTTCAACTCAATCTGACTACTTTGACCTATTTATTGCATTAAAGTTGCATAACTTGAGATATCTGTGATATTAAATTCAATTGTACTCAAATAGTTTTGAAGCTGATTCCACTTATATTAACTTATCTGTTATGTTGATGTGACATAAACTAAACTATCTGTTCAACTCAATCTGACTACTTTGACCTATTTAATGCAATAAAGTTACATAAATCGAACTATCTGTGATATTAAAACCAATCGTTCTCTTATATGTGTGAAACTGATGTCACTTAGGGTTAGGGTAGGGTTAGGGTTAGGGTTAGCGTATCTGGTTTATTAATGTGACTTAAACTAAACTGTCTGTTCAACTCAATCTGACTACTTTGACCTATTTATTGCAATAAAGTTACATAAATCGAACTATCTGTGATATTAAAACCAATCGTTCTCTTATATGTGTGAAACTGATGTCACTTATATTAACCTATCTGTTATATTGATGTGACTTAAACTAAACCGTCTGTTCAATTCAATCTGACCACATTGACCTATTTATTGCATTAAAGTTACATAAATTGAGCTATCTGTAATATTAAAGTCAATTGTACTCCAATATTTGTGAAGCTGATTCCACTTATGTTAAATTATCTGTTTTGTTGATGTGACTTAAACTAAACTGTCTGTTAAACTCAATCTGACTACTTTGACCTAATTATTGCAATAAAGTTACATAAATCGAACTATCTGTGATATTGAAACCAATCGTTCTCTTATATGTGTGAAACTGATGTCACTTATATTAACCTATCTGTTATATTGATGTGACTTAAACTAAACTGTCTGTTCAACTCAATCTGACTACTTTGACCTATTTATTGCAATAAAGTTACATAAATCGAACTATCTGTGATATTAAAACCAATCGTTCTATTATATGTGTGAAACTGATGTCACTTATATTAACCTATCTGTTATATTGATGTGACTTAAACTAAACTGTCTGTTCAACTCAATCTGACTACTTTGACTTATTTATTACATTAAAGTTACATAAATTGAGCTATCTGTAATATTAAAGTCAATTGTACTCCAATATTTGTGAAGCTGATTCCACTTATATTAACTTATCTGTTTTGTTGATGTGACTTAAACTAAACTGTCTGTTCAACTCAATCTGACTATTTTGACCTATTTATTGCAATAAAGTTACATAAATCGAACTATCTGTGATATTGAAACCAATCGTTCTCTTATATGTGTGAAACTGATGTCACTTATATTGACCTATCTGTTATATTGATGTGACTTAAACTAAACTGTCTGTTCAATTCAATCTGACCACATTGACCTATTTATTGCATTAAAGTTACATAAATCGAACTATCTGTAATATTAAAGTCAATTGTACTCCAACATTTGTGAAGCTGATTCCACTTACATTAACTTATCTGTTGTGTTGATGTGACTTAAACTAGACTGTCTGTTCAACTCAATCTGACTACTTCGACCTATTTATTGCATTAAAGTTACAGAAATTGAGCTATCTGTGATATTAAACCCAATTGTACTCTTATATGTGTGAAAGTGATGTCACTTATATTGACCTATCTGTTATATTGATGTAACGTAAACTAAACTGACTGTTCAACTCAATCTGACTACTTTGACCTATTTATTGCATTAAAGTTACATAAATTGAGCTATCTGTGATATTAAAGTCAATTGTACTCCAATAGTTGTAAAGCTGATTCCTGTTATATTAACTTATCTGTTATATTGATGTGACTTAAACTAAACTGTCTGTTAAACTCAATCTGACTACTTCGACCTATTTATTGCATTAAAGTTACATAAATTGAGCTATCTGTGATATTAAAGCCAATTGTACTCTTATATGTGTGAAACTGATGTCACTTATATTGACCTATCTGTTATATTGATGTGACTTAAACTAAACTGTCTGTTCAATTCAATCTGACCACATTGACCTATTTATTGCATTAAAGTTACATAAATCGAACTATCTGTAATATTAAAGTCAACTGTACTCCAACATTTGTGAAGCTGATTCCACTTACATTAACTTATCTGTTATGTTGATGTGACTTAAACTAGACAGTCTGTTCAACTCAATCTGACTACTTCGACCTATTTATTGCATTAAAGTTACAGAAATTGAGCTATCTGTGATATTAAAGCCAATTGTACTCTTATATGTGTGAAACTGATGTCACTTATATTGACCTATCTGTTATATTGATGTAACGTAAACTAAACTGACTGTTCAACTCAATCTGACTACTTTGACCTATTTATTGCATTAAAGTTACATAAATTGAGCTATCTGTGATATTAAAGTCAATTGTACTCCAATAGTTGTGAAGCTGATTCCTGTTATATTAACTTATCTGTTATATTAATGTGACTTAAACTAAACTGTCTGTTCAACTCAATCTGACTACTTTGACCTATTTATTGCAATAAAGTTACATAAATCGAACTATCTGTGATATTAAAAGCAATCGTTCTCTTATATGTGTGAAACTGATGTCACTTATATTAACCTATCTGTTATATTGATGTGACTTAAACTAAACTGTCTGTTCAACTCAATCTGACTACTTTGACCTGTTTATTGCATTAAAGTTACATAACTTGAGATATCTGTGATATTAAAATCAATTGTAATCCAATATTTGTGAAGCTGATTCCACTGATATTAACTTATCTGTTATATTGATGTGACTTAAACTAAACTGTCTGTTCAACTCAATCTGACTACTTTCACCTATTTATTGCATTAAAGTTACATAAATTGAGCTATCTGTGATATTAAAGCCAATTGTACTCTTATATGTGTGAAACTGATGTCACTTATATTGACCTATCTGTTATATTGATGTGACTTAAACTAAACTGTCTGTTCAATTCAATCTGACCACATTGACCTATTTATTGCATTAAAGCTACATAAATCGAACTATCTGTAATATTAAAGTCAATTGTACTCCAACATTTGTGAAGCTGATTCCACTTACATTAACTTATCTGTTATGTTGATGTGACTTAAACTAGACTGTCTGTTCAACTCAATCTGACTACTTCGACCTATTTATTGCATTAAAGTTACAGAAATTGAGCTATCTGTGATATTAAAGCCAATTGTACTCTTATATGTGTGAAAGTGATGTCACTTATATTGACCTATCTGTTATATTGATGTAACGTAAACTAAACTGACTGTTCAACTCAATCTGACTACTTTGACCTATTTATTGCATTAAAGTTACATAAATTGAGCTATCTGTGATATTAAAGTCAATTGTACTCCAATAGTTGTAAAGCTGATTCCTGTTATATTAACTTATCTGTTATATTGATGTGACTTAAACTAAACTGTCTGTTAAACTCAATCTGACTACTTCGACCTATTTATTGCATTAAAGTTACATAAATTGAGCTATCTGTGATATTAAAGCCAATTGTACTCTTATATGTGTGAAACTGATGTCACTTATATTGACCTATCTGTTATATTGATGTGACTTAAACTAAACTGTCTGTTCAATTCAATCTGACCACATTGACCTATTTATTGCATTAAAGTTACATAAATCGAACTATCTGTAATATTAAAGTCAACTGTACTCCAACATTTGTGAAGCTGATTCCACTTACATTAACTTATCTGTTATGTTGATGTGACTTAAACTAGACAGTCTGTTCAACTCAATCTGACTACTTCGACCTATTTATTGCATTAAAGTTACAGAAATTGAGCTATCTGTGATATTAAAGCCAATTGTACTCTTATATGTGTGAAACTGATGTCACTTATATTGACCTATCTGTTATATTGATGTAACGTAAACTAAACTGACTGTTCAACTCAATCTGACTACTTTGACCTATTTATTGCATTAAAGTTACATAAATTGAGCTATCTGTGATATTAAAGTCAATTGTACTCCAATAGTTGTGAAGCTGATTCCTGTTATATTAACTTATCTGTTATATTAATGTGACTTAAACTAAACTGTCTGTTCAACTCAATCTGACTACTTTGACCTATTTATTGCAATAAAGTTACATAAATCGAACTATCTGTGATATTAAAAGCAATCGTTCTCTTATATGTGTGAAACTGATGTCACTTATATTAACCTATCTGTTATATTGATGTGACTTAAACTAAACTGTCTGTTCAACTCAATCTGACTACTTTGACCTGTTTATTGCATTAAAGTTACATAACTTGAGATATCTGTGATATTAAAATCAATTGTAATCCAATATTTGTGAAGCTGATTCCACTGATATTAACTTATCTGTTATATTGATGTGACTTAAACTAAACTGTCTGTTCAACTCAATCTGACTACTTTGACCTATTTATTGCATTAAAGTTACATAAATTGAGCTATCTGTGATATTAAAGCCAATTGTACTCTTATATGTGTGAAACTGATGTCACTTATATTGACCTATCTGTTATATTGATGTGACTTAAACTAAACTGTCTGTTCAATTCAATCTGACCACATTGACCTATTTATTGCATTAAAGCTACATAAATCGAACTATCTGTAATATTAAAGTCAATTGTACTCCAACATTTGTGAAGCTGATTCCACTTACATTAACTTATCTGTTATGTTGATGTGACTTAAACTAGACTGTCTGTTCAACTCAATCTGACTACTTCGACCTATTTATTGCATTAAAGTTACAGAAATTGAGCTATCTGTGATATTAAAGCCAATTGTACTCTTATATGTGTGAAACTGATGTCACTTATATTGACCTATCTGTTATATTGATGTGACTTAAACTAAACTGTCTGTTCAACTCAATCTGACTACTTTGACCTGTTTATTGCATTAAAGTTACATAACTTGAGATATCTGTGATATTAAAATCAATTGTAATCCAATATTTGTGAAGCTGATTCCACTGATATTAACTTATCTGTTATATTGATGTGACTTAAACTAAACTGTCTGTTCAACTCAATCTGACTACTTTGACTTATTTATTACATTAAAGTTACATAAATTGAGCTATCTGTAATATTAAAGTCAATTCTACTCCAATTGTTGTGAAGCTGATTCCACTTATATTAACTGATCTGTTATGTTGATGTGACTTAACCTAAACTGTCTGTTTAACTCAATCTGACTACTTTGACCTATTTATTGCAATAAAATTACATAAATCGAACTATCTGTGATATTAAAGCCAATTGTACTCTTATATGTGTGAAACTGATGTCACTTATATTGACCTATCTGTTATATTGATGTGACTTAAACTAAACCGTCTGTTCAATTCAATCTGACGACATTGACCTATTTATTGCATTAAAGTTACATAAATTGAACTATCTGTAATATTAAAGTCAATTGTACTCCAATATTTGTGAAGCTGATTCCACTTATATTAACTTATCTGTTATGTTGATGTGACTTAAACTAGACAGTCTGTTCAACTCAATCTGACTACTTCGACCTATTTATTGCATTAAAGTTACAGAAATTGAGCTATCTGTGATATTAAAGCCAATTGTACTCTTATATGTGTGAAACTGATGTCACTTATATTGACCTATCTGTTATATTGATGTAACGTAAACTAAACTGACTGTTCAACTCAATCTGTCTACTTTGACCTATTTATTGCATTAAAGTTACATAAATTGAGCTATCTGTGATATTAAAGTCAATTGTACTCCAATAGTTGTGAAGCTGATTCCTGTTATATTAACTTATCTGTTATATTAATGTGACTTAAACTAAACTGTCTGTTCAACTCAATCTGACTACTTTGACCTATTTATTGCAATAAAGTTACATAAATCGAACTATCTGTGATATTAAAAGCAATCGTTCTCTTATATGTGTGAAACTGATGTCACTTATATTAACCTATCTGTTATATTGATGTGACTTAAACTAAACTGTCTGTTCAACTCAATCTGACTACTTTGACCTGTTTATTGCATTAAAGTTACATAACTTGAGATATCTGTGATATTAAAATCAATTGTAATCCAATATTTGTGAAGCTGATTCCACTGATATTAACTTATCTGTTATATTGATGTGACTTAAACTAAACTGTCTGTTCAACTCAATCTGACTACTTTGACCTATTTATTGCATTAAAGTTACATAAATTGAGCTATCTGTGATATTAAAGCCAATTGTACTCTTATATGTGTGAAACTGATGTCACTTATATTGACCTATCTGTTATATTGATGTGACTTAAACTAAACTGTCTGTTCAATTCAATCTGACCACATTGACCTATTTATTGCATTAAAGCTACATAAATCGAACTATCTGTAATATTAAAGTCAATTGTACTCCAACATTTGTGAAGCTGATTCCACTTACATTAACTTATCTGTTATGTTGATGTGACTTAAACTAGACTGTCTGTTCAACTCAATCTGACTACTTCGACCTATTTATTGCATTAAAGTTACAGAAATTGAGCTATCTGTGATATTAAAGCCAATTGTACTCTTATATGTGTGAAACTGATGTCACTTATATTGACCTATCTGTTATATTGATGTGACTTAAACTAAACTGTCTGTTCAACTCAATCTGACTACTTTGACCTGTTTATTGCATTAAAGTTACATAACTTGAGATATCTGTGATATTAAAATCAATTGTAATCCAATATTTGTGAAGCTGATTCCACTGATATTAACTTATCTGTTATATTGATGTGACTTAAACTAAACTGTCTGTTCAACTCAATCTGACTACTTTGACTTATTTATTACATTAAAGTTACATAAATTGAGCTATCTGTAATATTAAAGTCAATTCTACTCCAATTGTTGTGAAGCTGATTCCACTTATATTAACTGATCTGTTATGTTGATGTGACTTAACCTAAACTGTCTGTTTAACTCAATCTGACTACTTTGACCTATTTATTGCAATAAAATTACATAAATCGAACTATCTGTGATATTAAAGCCAATTGTACTCTTATATGTGTGAAACTGATGTCACTTATATTGACCTATCTGTTATATTGATGTGACTTAAACTAAACCGTCTGTTCAATTCAATCTGACGACATTGACCTATTTATTGCATTAAAGTTACATAAATTGAACTATCTGTAATATTAAAGTCAATTGTACTCCAATATTTGTGAAGCTGATTCCACTTATATTAACTTATCTGTTTTGTTGATGTGACTTAAACTAAACTGTCTGTTCAACTCAATCTGACTACTTCGACCTATTTATTGCATTAAAGTTACATAAATTGAGCTATCTGTGATATTAAAGCCAATTGTACTCTTATATGTGTGAAACTGATGTCACTTATATTGACCTATCTGTTCTATTGATGTAACGTAAACTACACTGACTGTTCAACTCAATCTGACTACTTTGACCTATTTATTGCATTAAAGTTACATAAATTGAGCTATCTGTGATATTAAAGTCAATTGTACTCCAATAGTTGTGAAGCTGATTCCTGTTATATTAACTTATCTGTTATATTGATGTGACTTAAACTAAAATGACTGTTAAACTCAATCTGACTACTTTGACCTATTTATTGCAATAAAGTTACATAAATCGAACTATCTGTGATATTAAAAGCAATCGTTCTCTTATATGTGTGAAACTGATGTCACTTATATTAACCTATCTGTTATATTGATGTAACGTAAACTAAACTGACTGTTCAACTCAATCTGACTACTTTGACCTATTTATTGCATTAAAGTTACATAACTTGAGCTATCTGTGATATTAAAGTCAATTGTACTCCAATATTTGTGAAGCTGATTCCTGTTATATTAACTTATCTGTTATATTGATGTGACTTAAACTAAACTGTCTGTTAAACTCAATCTGACTACTTTGACCTATTTATTGCAATAAAGTTACATAAATCGAACTATCTGTGATATTAAAAGCAATCGTTCTCTTATATGTGTGAAACTGATGTCACTTATATTAACCTATCTGTTATATTGATGTGACTTAAACTAAACTGTCTGTTCAACTCAATCTGACTACTTTGACCTGTTTATTGCATTAAAGTTACATAACTTGAGATATCTGTGATATTAAAATCAATTGTAATCCAATATTTGTGAAGCTGATTCCACTGATATTAACTTATCTGTTATATTGATGTGACTTAAACTAAACTGTCTGTTCAACTCAATCTGACTACTTTGACCTATTTATTGCATTAAAGTTACATAAATTGAGCTATCTGTGATATTAAAGCCAATTGTACTCTTATATGTGTGAAACTGATGTCACTTATATTGACCTATCTGTTATATTGATGTGACTTAAACTAAACTGTCTGTTCAATTCAATCTGACCACATTGACCTATTTATTGCATTAAAGCTACATAAATCGAACTATCTGTAATATTAAAGTCAATTGTACTCCAACATTTGTGAAGCTGATTCCACTTACATTAACTTATTTTTTATGTTGATGTGACTTAAACTAGACTGTCTGTTCAACTCAATCTGACTACTTCGACCTATTTATTGCATTAAAGTTACAGAAATTGAGCTATCTGTGATATTAAAGCCAATTGTACTCTTATATGTGTGAAACTGATGTCACTTATATTGACCTATCTGTTATATTGATGTGACTTAAACTAAACTGTCTGTTCAACTCAATCTGACTACTTTGACCTGTTTATTGCATTAAAGTTACATAACTTGAGATATCTGTGATATTAAAATCAATTGTAATCCAATATTTGTGAAGCTGATTCCACTGATATTAACTTATCTGTTATATTGATGTGACTTAAACTAAACTGTCTGTTCAACTCAATCTGACTACTTTGACTTATTTATTACATTAAAGTTACATAAATTGAGCTATCTGTAATATTAAAGTCAATTCTACTCCAATTGTTGTGAAGCTGATTCCACTTATATTAAGTGATCTGTTATGTTGATGTGACTTAACCTAAACTGTCTGTTTAACTCAATCTGACTACTTTGACCTATTTATTGCAATAAAATTACATAAATCGAACTATCTGTGATATTAAAGCCATTTGTACTCTTATATGTGTGAAACTGATGTCACTTATATTGACCTATCTGTTATATTGATGTGACTTAAACTAAACCGTCTGTTCAATTCAATCTGACCACATTGACCTATTTATTGCATTAAAGTTACATAAATTGAACTATCTGTAATATTAAAGTCAATTGTACTCCAATATTTGTGAAGCTGATTCCACTTATATTAACTTATCTGTTTTGTTGATGTGACTTAAACTAAACTGTCTGTTCAACTCAATCTGACTACTTCGACCTATTTATTGCATTAAAGTTACATAAATTGAGCTATCTGTGATATTAAAGCCAATTGTACTCTTATATGTGTGAAACTGATGTCACTTATATTGACCTATCTGTTATATTGATGTGACTTAAACTAAACTGTCTGTTCAATTCAATCTGACCACATTGACCTATTTATTGCATTAAAGCTACATAAATCGAACTATCTGTAATATTAAAGTCAATTGTACTCCAACATTTGTGAAGCTGATTCCACTTACATTAACTTATCTGTTATGTTGATGTGACTTAAACTAGACTGTCTGTTCAACTCAATCTGACTACTTCGACCTATTTATTGCAATAAAGTTACATAAATCGAACTATCTGTGATATTAAAAACAATCGTTCTCTTATATGTGTGAAACTGATGTCACTTATATTAACCTATCTGTTATATTGATGTGACTTAAACTAAACTGTCTGTTCAACTCAATCTGACTACTTTGACCTGTTTATTGCATTAAAGTTACATAACTTGAGATATCTGTGATATTAAAATCAATTGTAATCCAATATTTGTGAAGCTGATTCCACTGATATTAACTTATCTGTTATATTGATGTAACGTAAACTACACTGACTGTTCAACTCAATCTGACTACTTTGACCTATTTATTGCATTAAAGTTACATAAATTGAGCTATCTGTGATATTAAAGTCAATTGTACTCCAATAGTTGTGAAGCTGATTCCTGTTATATTAACTTATCTGTTATATTGATGTGACTTAAACTAAACTGACTGTTAAACTCAATCTGACTACTTTGACCTATTTATTGCAATAAAGTTACATAAATCGAACTATCTGTGATATTAAAAGCAATCGTTCTCTTATATGTGTGAAACTGATGTCACTTATATTAACCTATCTGTTATATTGATGTAACGTAAACTAAACTGACTGTTCAACTCAATCTGACTACTTTGACCTATTTATTGCATTAAAGTTACATAACTTGAGCTATCTGTGATATTAAAGTCAATTGTACTCCAATATTTGTGAAGCTGATTCCTGTTATATTAACTTATCTGTTATATTGATGTGACTTAAACTAAACTGTCTGTTAAACTCAATCTGACTACTTTGACCTATTTATTGCAATAAAGTTACATAAATCGAACTATCTGTGATATTAAAACAATCGTTCTCTTATATGTGTGAAACTGATGTCACTTATATTAACCTATCTGTTATATTGATGTGACTTAAACTAAACTGTCTGTTCAACTCAATCTGACTACTTTGACCTGTTTATTGCAATAAAGTTACATAAATCGAACTATCTGTGATATTAAAATCAATTGTAATCCAATATTTGTGAAGCTGATTCCACTGATATTAACTTATCTGTTATATTGATGTGACTTAAACTAAACTGTCTGTTCAACTCAATCTGACTACTTTGACTTATTTATTACATTAAAGTTACATAAATTGAGCTATCTGTAATATTAAAGTCAATTGTACTCCAATTGTTGTGAAGCTGATTCCACTTATATTAACTGATCTGTTATGTTGATGTGACTTAACCTAAACTGTCTGTTCAACTCAATCTGACTACTTTGACCTATTTATTGCAATAAAATTACATAAATCGAACTATCTGTGATATTAAAGCCAATTGTACTCTTATATGTGTGAAACTGATGTCACTTATATTGACCTATCTGTTATATTGATGTGACTTAATCTAAACCGTCTGTTCAATTCAATCTGACCACATTGACCTATTTATTGCATTAAAGTTACATAAATTGAACTATCTGTAATATTAAAGTCAATTGTACTCCAATATTTGTGAAGCTGATTCCACTTATATTAACTTATCTGTTTTGTTGATGTGACTTAAACTAAACTGTCTGTTCAACTCAATCTGACTACTTCGACCTATTTATTGCATTAAAGTTACAGAAATTGAGCTATCTGTGATATTAAAGCCAATTGTACTCTTATATGTGTGAAACTGATGTCACTTATATTGACCTATCTGTTATATTGATGTAACGTAAACTACACTGACTGTTCAACTCAATCTGACTACTTTGACCTATTTATTGCATTAAAGTTACATAAATTGAGCTATCTGTGATATTAAAGTCAATTGTACTCCAATAGTTGTGAAGCTGATTCCTGTTATATTAACTTATCTGTTATATTGATGTGACTTAAACTAAACTGTCTGTTAAACTCAATCTGACTACTTTGACCTATTTATTGCAATAAAGTTACATAAATCGAACTATCTGTGATATTAAAAGCAATCGTTCTCTTATATGTGTGAAACTGATGTCACTTATATTAACCTATCTGTTATATTGATGTGACTTAAACTAAACTGTCTGTTCAACTCAATCTGACTACTTTGACCTGTTTATTGCATTAAAGTTACATAACTTGAGATATCTGTGATATTAAAATCAATTGTAATCCAATATTTGTGAAGCTGATTCCACTGATATTAACTTATCTGTTATATTGATGTGACTTAAACTAAACTGTCTGTTCAACTCAATCTGACTACTTTGACTTATTTATTACATTAAAGTTACATAAATTGAGCTATCTGTAATATTAAAGTCAATTGTACTCCAATTGTTGTGAAGCTGATTCCACTTATATTAACTGATCTGTTATGTTGATGTGACTTAAACTAAACTGTCTGTTCAACTCAATCTGACTACTTTGACCTATTTATTGCAATAAAATTACATAAATCGAACTATCTGTGATATTAAAGCCAATTGTACTCTTATATGTGTGAAACTGATGTCACTTATATTAACCTATCTGTTATATTGATGTGACTTAAACTAAACTGTCTGTTCAACTCAATCTGACTACTTTGACCTATTTATTGCATTAAAGTTACATAAATTGAGATATCTGTGATATTAAAGCCAATTGTACTCTTATATGTGTGAAACTGATGTCACTTATATTGACCTATCTGTTATATTGATGTGACTTAAACTAAACTGTCTGTTCAATTCAATCTGACCACATTGACCTATTTATTGCATTAAAGTTACATAAATTGAACTATCTGTAATATTAAAGTCAATTGTACTCCAATATTTGTGAAGCTGATTCCACTTATATTAACTTATCTGTTTTGTTGATGTGACTTAAACTAAACTGTCTGTTAAACTCAATCTGACTATTTTGACCTATTTATTGCAATAAAGTTACATAAATCGAACTATCTGTGATATTGAAACCAATCGTTCTCTTATATGTGTGAAACTGATGTCACTTATATTAACCTATCTGTTATATTGATGTGACTTAAACTAAACTGTCTGTTCAACTCAATCTGACCACTTTGACCTATTTATTGCATTAAAGTTACATAAATTGAGATATCTGTGATATTAAAGCCAATTGTACTCTTATATGTGTGAAACTGATGTCACTTATATTGACCTATCTGTTATATTGATGTGACTTAAACTAAACTGTCTGTTCAATTCAATCTGACCACATTGACCTATTTATTGCATTAAAGTTACATAAATTGAGCTATCTGTAATATTAAAGTCAATTGTACTCCAACATTTAAGAAGCTAATTCCACTTACATTAACTTATCTGTTGTGTTGATGTGACTTAAACTAAACTGTCTGTTCAACTCAATCTGACTACTTTGACCTATTTATTGCATTAAAGTTACATAAATTGAGCTATCTGTGATATTAAAGTCAATTGTACTCGAATAGTTGTGAAGCTGATTCCTGTTATATTAACTTATCTGTTATATTGATGTGACTTAAACTAAACTGACTGTTAAACTCAATCTGACTACTTTGACCTATTTATTGCAATAAAGTTACATAAATCGAACTATCTGTGATATTAAAAGCAATCGTTCTCTTATATGTGTGAAACTGATGTCACTTATATTAACCTATCTGTTATATTGATGTGACTTAAACTAAACTGTCTGTTCAACTCAATCTGACCACATTGATCTATTTATTGCATTAAAGTTACATAAATCGAACTATCTGTAATATTAAAGTCAATTGTACTTCAACATTTGTGAAGCTGATTCCTGTTATATTAACTTATCTGTTATATTGATGTGACTTAAACTAAACTGTCTGTTAAACTCAATCTGACTACTTTGACCTATTTATTGCAATAAAGTTACATAAATCGAACTATCTGTGATATTAAAAGCAATCGTTCTCTTATATGTGTGAAACTGATGTCACTTATATTAACCCATCTGTTATATTGATGTGACTTAAACTAAACTGTCTGTTCAACTCAATCTGACTACTTTGACCTGTTTATTGCATTAAAGTTACATAACTTGAGATATCTGTGATATTAAAATCAATTGTAATCCAATATTTGTGAAGCTGATTCCACTGATATTAACTTATCTGTTATATTGATGTGACTTAAACTAAACTGTCTGTTCAACTCAATCTGACTACTTTGACTTATTTATTACATTAAAGTTACATAAATTGAGCTATCTGTAATATTAAAGTCAATTGTACTCCAATTGTTGTGAAGCTAATTCCACTTATATTAACTGATCTGTTATGTTGATGTGACTTAACCTAAACTGTCTGTTCAACTCAATCTGACTACTTTGACCTATTTATTGCAATAAAATTACATAAATCGAACTATCTGTGATATTAAAGCCAATTGTACTCTTATATGTGTGAAACTGATGTCACTTATATTGACCTATCTGTTATATTGATGTGACTTAAACTAAACCGTCTGTTCAATTCAATCTGACCACATTGACCTATTTATTGCATTAAAGTTACATAAATTGAACTATCTGTAATATTAAAGTCAATTGTACTCCAATATTTGTGAAGCTGATTCCACTTATATTAACTTATCTGTTTTGTTGATGTGACTTAAACTAAACTGTCTGTTCAACTCAATCTGACTACTTCGACCTATTTATTGCATTAAAGTTACAGAAATTGAGCTATCTGTGATATTAAAGCCAATTGTACTCTTATATGTGTGAAACTGATGTCACTTATATTGACCTATCTGTTATATTGATGTAACGTAAACTACACTGACTGTTCAACTCAATCTGACTACTTTGACCTATTTATTGCATTAAAGTTACATAAATTGAGCTATCTGTGATATTAAAGTCAATTGTACTCCAATAGTTGTGAAGCTGATTCCTGTTATATTAACTTATCTGTTATATTGATGTGACTTAAACTAAACTGTCTGTTAAACTCAATCTGACTACTTTGACCTATTTATTGCAATAAAGTTACATAAATCGAACTATCTGTGATATTAAAAGCAATCGTTCTCTTATATGTGTGAAACTGATTTCACTTATATTAACCTATCTGTTATATTGATGTGACTTAAACTAAACTGTCTGTTCAACTCAATCTGACTACTTTGACCTGTTTATTGCATTAAAGTTACATAACTTGAGATATCTGTGATATTAAAATCAATTGTAATCCAATATTTGTGAAGCTGATTCCACTGATATTAACTTATCTGTTATATTGATGTGACTTAAACTAAACTGTCTGTTCAATTCAATCTGACCACATTGACCTATTTATTGCATTAAAGTTACATAAATTGAACTATCTGTAATATTAAAGTCAATTGTACTCCAATATTTGTGAAGCTGATTCCACTTATATTAACTTATCTGTTTTGTTGATGTGACTTAAACTAAACTGTCTGTTAAACTCAATCTGACTATTTTGACCTATTTATTGCAATAAAGTTACATAAATCGAACTATCTGTGATATTGAAACCAATCGTTCTCTTATATGTGTGAAACTGATGTCACTTATATTAACCTATCTGTTATATTGATGTGACTTAAACTAAACTGTCTGTTCAACTCAATCTGACTACTTTGACCTATTTATTGCATTAAAGTTACATAAATTGAGATATCTGTGATATTAAAGCCAATTGTACTCTTATATGTGTGAAACTGATGTCACTTATATTGACCTATCTGTTATATTGATGTGACTTAAACTAAACTGTCTGTTCAATTCAATCTGACCACAGTGACCTATTTATTGCATTAAAGTTACATAAATTGAGCTATCTGTAATATTAAAGTCAATTGTACTCCAACATTTGTGAAGCTGATTCCACTTACATTAACTTATCTGTTGTGTTGATGTGACTTAAACTAGACTGTCTGTTCAACTCAATCTGACTACTTTGACCTATTTATTGCATTAAAGTTACATAAATTGAGCTATCTGTGATATTAAAGTCAATTGTACTCGAATAGTTGTGAAGCTGATTCCTGTTATATTAACTTATCTGTTATATTGATGTGACTTAAACTAAACTGACTGTTAAACTCAATCTGACTACTTTGACCTATTTATTGCAATAAAGTTACATAAATCGAACTATCTGTGATATTAAAACCAATCGTTCTCTTATATGTGTGAAACTGATGTCACTTATATTAACCTATCTGTTATATTGATGTGACTTAAACTAAACTGTCTGTTCAACTCAATCTGACCACATTGACCTATTTATTGCATTAAAGTTACATAAATCGAACTATCTGTAATATTAAAGTCAATTGTACTTCAACATTTGTGAAGCTGATTCCACTTACATTAACTTATCTGTTATGTTGATGTGACTTAAACTAGACTGTCTGTTCAACTCATTCTGACTACTTCGACCTATTTATTGCATTAAAGTTACAGAAATTGAGCTATCTGTGATATTAAAGCCAATTGTACTCTTATATGTGTGAAACTGATGTCACTTATATTGACCTATCTGTTATATTGATGTAACGTAAACTAAACTGACTGTTCAACTCAATCTGACTACTTTGACCTATTTATTGCATTAAAGTTACATAAATTGAGCTATCTGTGATATTAAAGTCAATTGTACTCCAATAGTTGTGAAGCTGATTCCTGTTATATTAACTTATCTGTTATATTGATGTGACTTAAACTAAACTGTCTGTTCAACTCAATCTGACTACTTTGACCTATTTATTGCAATAAATTTACATAAATCGAACTATCTGTGATATTAAAACCAATCGTTCTCTTATATGTGTGAAACTGATGTCACTTATATTAACCTATCTGTTATATTGATGTGACTTAAACTAAACTGTCTGTTCAACTCAATCTGACTACTTTGACCTGTTTATTGCATTAAAGTTACATAACTTGAGATATCTGTGATATTAAAATCAATTGTAATCCAATATTTGTGAAGCTGATTCCACTGATATTAACTTATCTGTTATATTGATGTGACTTAAACTAAACTGTCTGTTCAACTCAATCTGACTACTTTGACCTATTTATTGCATTAAAGTTACATAAATTGAGCTATCTGTGATATTAAAGCCAATTGTACTCTTATATGTGTGAAACTGATGTCACTTATATTGACCTATCTGTTATATTGATGTGACTTAAACTAAACTGTCTGTTCAATTCAATCTGACCACATTGACCTATTTATTGCATTAAAGTTACATAAATCGAACTATCTGTAATATTAAAGTCAATTGTACTCCAACATTTGTGAAGCTGATTCCACTTACATTAACTTATCTGTTATGTTGATGTGACTTAAACTAGACTGTCTGTTCAACTCAATCTGACTACTTCGACCTATTTATTGCATTAAAGTTACAGAAATTGAGCTATCTATGATATTAAAGCCAATTGTACTCTTATATGTGTGAAACTGATGTCACTTATATTGACCTATCTGTTATATTGATGTAACGTAAACTAAACTGACTGTTCAACTCAATCTGACTACTTTGACCTATTTATTGCATTAAAGTTACATAAATTGAGCTATCTGTGATATTAAAGTCAATTGTATTCCAATATTTGTGAAGCTGATTCCACTGATATTAACTTATCTGTTATATTGATGTGACTTAAACTAAACTGTCTGTTCAACTCAATCTGACTACTTCGACCTATTTATTGCATTAAAGTTACATAAATTGAGATATCTGTGATATTAAAGCCAATTGTACTCTTATATGTGTGAAACTGATGTCACTTATATTGACCTATCTGTTATATTGATGTAACGTAAACTAAACTGACTGTTCAACTCAATCTGACTACTTTGACCTATTTATTGCATTAAAGTTACATAAATTGAGCTATCTGTGATATTAAAGTCAATTGTATTCCAATATTTGTGAAGCTGATTCCACTGATATTAACTTATCTGTTATATTGATGTGACTTAAACTAAACTGTCTGTTCAACTCAATCTGACTACTTTGACTTATTTATTACATTAAAGTTACATAAATTGAGCTATCTGTAATATTAAAGTCAATTGTACTCCAATTGTTGTGAAGCTGATTCCACTTATATTAACTGACCTGTTATGTTGATGTGACTTAAACTAAACTGTCTGTTAAACTCAATCTGACTACTTTGACCTATTTATTGCAATAAAATTACATAAATCGAACTATCTGTGATATTAAAGCCAATTGTACTCTTATATGTGTGAAACTGATGTCACTTATATTAACTTATCTGTTTTGTTGATGTGACTTAAACTAAACTGTCTGTTCAACTCAATCTGACTACTTCGACCTATTTATTGCATTAAAGTTACATAAATTGAGCTATCTGTGATATTAAAGTCAATTGTACTCCAATAGTTGTGAAGCTGATTCCTGTTATATTAACTTATCTGTTATATTGATGTGACTTAAACTAAACTGTCTGTTCAACTCAATCTGACTACTTTGACCTATTTATTGCATTAAAGTTACATAAATTGAGCTATCTGTGATATTAAAACCAATTGTACTCTTATATGTGTGAAACTGATGTCACTTATATTGACCCATCTGTTATATTGATGTGACTTAAACTAAACTGTCTGTTCAATTCAATCTGACCACATTGACCTATTTATTGCATTAAAGTTACATAAATCGAACTATCTGTAATATTAAAGTCAACTGTACTCCAACATTTGTGAAGCTGATTCCACTTACATTAACTTATCTGTTATGTTGATGTGACTTAAACTAAACTGTCTGTTCAACTCAATCTGACTACTTCGACCTATTTATTGCATTAAAGTTACAGAAATTGAGCTATCTGTGATATTAAAGCCAATTGTACTCTTATATGTGTGAAACTGATGTCACTTATATTGACCTATCTGTTATATTGATGTAACGTAAACTAAACTGACTGTTCAACTCAATCTGACTACTTTGACCTATTTATTGCATTAAAGTTACATAAATTAAGCTATCTGTAATATTAAAGTCAATTGTACTCCAATTGTTGTGAAGCTGATTCCACTTATATTAACTGATCTGTTATGTTGATGTGACTTAAACTAAACTGTCTGTTCAACTCAATCTGACTACTTTGACCTATTTATTGCAATAAAATTACATAAATCGAACTATCTGTGATATTAAAGCCAATTGTACTCTTATATGTGTGAAACTGATGTCACTTATATTAACTTATCTGTTTTGTTGATGTGACTTAAACTAAACTGTCTGTTCAACTCAATCTGACTACTTCGACCTATTTATTGCATTAAAGTTACATAAATTGAGCTATCTGTGATATTAAAGTCAATTGTACTCCAATAGTTGTGAAGCTGATTCCTGTTATATTAACTTATCTGTTATATTGATGTGACTTAAACTAAACTGACTGTTAAACTCAATCTGACTACTTTGACCTTTTTATTGCAATAAAGTTACATAAATCGAACTATCTGTGATATTAAAACCAATCGTTCTCTTATATGTGTGAAACTGATGTCACTTATATTAACCTATCTGTTATATTGATGTGACTTAAACTAAACTGTCTGTTCAACTCAATCTGACTACTTTGACCTATTTATTGCATTAAAGTTACATAAATTGGGCTGTCTGTGATATTAAAGCCAGTTGTACTCTTATATGTGTGAAGCTGATGTCACTTATATTGACCTATCTGTTATATTGATGTGACTTAAACTAAACCGTCTGTTCAATTCAATCTGACCACATTGACCTATTTATTGCATTAAAGTTACATAAATTGAGCTATCTGTGATATTAAAACCAATTGTACTCTTATATGTGTGAAACTGATGTCACTTATATTGACCTATCTGTTATATTGATGTGACTTAAACTAAACTGTCTGTTCAATTCAATCTGACCACATTGACCTATTTATTGCATTAAAGTTACATAAATCGAACTATCTGTAATATTAAAGTCAACTGTACTCCAACATTTGTGAAGCTGATTCCACTTACATTAACTTATCTGTTATGTTGATGTGACTTAAACTAAACTGTCTGTTCAACTCAATCTGACTACTTCGACCTATTTATTGCATTAAAGTTACAGAAATTGAGCTATCTGTGATATTAAAGCCAATTGTACTCTTATATGTGTGAAACTGATGTCACTTATATTAACCTATCTGTTATATTGATGTGACTTAAACTAAACTGTCCGTTCAATTCAATCTGACTACTTTGACCTATTTATTGCATTAAAGTTACATAAATTGATCTATCTGTGATATTAAAGCCAATTGTACTCCAATAGTTGTGAAGCTGATTCCACTGATATTAACTTATCTGTTATATTGATGTGACTTAAACTAAACTGTCTGTTCAACTCAATCTGACTACTTTGACCTATTTATTGCATGAAAGTTACATAAATTGGGCTATCTGTGATATTAAAGCCAATCGTAGTCTTATATGTGTGAAACTAATGTCACTTATATTAACCTATCTGTTATATTGATGTGACTTAAACTAAACTGTCTGTTCAACTCAATCTGACTACTTTGACCTATTTATTGCATTAAAGTTACATAAATTGAGCTATCTGTGATATTAAAATCAATTGTAATCCAATATTTGTGAAGCTGATTCCACTGATATTAACTTATCTGTTATATTGATGTGACTTAAACTAAACTGTCTGTTCAACTCAATCTGACTACTTTGACCTATTTATTGCATTAAAGTTACATAAATTGAGCTATCTGTGATATTAAAACCAATTGTACTCTTATATGTGTGAAACTGATGTCACTTATATTGACCTATCTGTTATATTGATGTGACTTAAACTAAACTGTCTGTTCAATTCAATCTGACCACATTGACCTATTTATTGCATTAAAGTTACATAAATCGAACTATCTGTAATATTAAAGTCAACTGTACTCCAACATTTGTGAAGCTGATTCCACTTACATTAACTTATCTGTTATGTTGATGTGACTTAAACTAGACTGTCTGTTCAACTCAATCTGACTACTTCGACCTATTTATTGCATTAAAGTTACATAAATTGAGCTATCTGTGATATTAAAGCCAATTGTACTCTTATATGTGTGAAACTGATGTCACTTATATTGACCTATCTGTTATATTGATGTAACGTAAACTAAACTGACTGTTCAACTCAATCTGACTACTTTGACCTATTTATTGCATTAAAGTTACATAAATTGAGCTATCTGTGATATTAAAGTCAATTGTATTCCAATATTTGTGAAGCTGATTCCACTGATATTAACTTATCTGTTATATTGATGTGACTTAAACTAAACTGTCTGTTCAACTCAATCTGACTACTTTGACTTATTTATTACATTAAAGTTACATAAATTGAGCTATCTGTAATATTAAAGTCAATTGTACTCCAATTGTTGTGAAGCTGATTCCACTTATATTAACTGATCTGTTATGTTGATGTGACTTAAACTAAACTGTCTGTTAAACTCAATCTGACTACTTTGACCTATTTATTGCAATAAAATTACATAAATCGAACTATCTGTGATATTAAAGCCAATTGTACTCTTATATGTGTGAAACTGATGTCACTTATATTAACTTATCTGTTTTGTTGATGTGACTTAAACTAAACTGTCTGTTCAACTCAATCTGACTACTTCGACCTATTTATTGCATTAAAGTTACATAAATTGAGCTATCTGTGATATTAAAGTCAATTGTACTCCAATAGTTGTGAAGCTGATTCCTGTTATATTAACTTATCTGTTATATTGATGTGACTTAAACTAAACTGTCTGTTAAACTCAATCTGACTACTTTGACCTATTTATTGCAATAAAGTTACATAAATCGAACTATCTGTGATATTAAAACCAATCGTTCTCTTATATGTGTGAAACTGATGTCACTTATATTAACCTATCTGTTATATTGATGTGACTTAAACTAAACTGTCTGTTCAACTCAATCTGACTACTTTGACCTGTTTATTGCATTAAAGTTACATAACTTGAGATATCTGTGATATTAAAATCAATTGTAATCCAATATTTGTGAAGCTGATTCCACTGATATTAACTTATCTGTTATATTGATGTGACTTAAACTAAACTGTCTGTTCAACTCAATCTGACTACTTTGACCTATTTATTGCATTAAAGTTACATAAATTGAGCTATCTGTGATATTAAAACCAATTGTACTCTTATATGTGTGAAACTGATGTCACTTATATTGACCTATCTGTTATATTGATGTGACTTAAACTAAACTGTCTGTTCAATTCAATCTGACCACATTGACCTATTTATTGCATTAAAGTTACATAAATCGAACTATCTGTAATATTAAAGTCAACTGTACTCCAACATTTGTGAAGCTGATTCCACTTACATTAACTTATCTGTTATGTTGATGTGACTTAAACTAAACTGTCTGTTCAACTCAATCTGACTACTTCGACCTATTTATTGCATTAAAGTTACAGAAATTGAGCTATCTGTGATATTAAAGCCAATTGTACTCTTATATGTGTGAAACTGATGTCACTTATATTGACCTATCTGTTATATTGATGTAACGTAAACTAAACTGACTGTTCAACTCAATCTGACTACTTTGACCTATTTATTGCATTAAAGTTACATAAATTGAGCTATCTGTAATATTAAAGTCAATTGTACTCCAATTGTTGTGAAGCTGATTCCACTTATATTAACTGATCTGTTATGTTGATGTGACTTAAACTAAACTGTCTGTTCAACTCAATCTGACTACTTTGACCTATTTATTGCAATAAAATTACATAAATCGAACTATCTGTGATATTAAAGCCAATTGTACTCTTATATGTGTGAAACTGATGTCATTTATATACTCTGCAAAAAAAGAAACGCATAGCCCTTTTGAAATTTTAAAAATGCAAATTATGTATTTTACCAGGTAAACTGAAATGGTCAATTGAGTAATTGATTTTTTACAGGTAAGTATGAAACTTTAAAGGTCTGTTCATTTGATTTGGCTCTCTGCCAAATTAGCTCGGCGACTCTCTAAAATTGCACATCACCTCTATCGCCATGGAATTTGGCTTACGTTTTTTACGAGAACTTTGTGCTTAATTCAACCACTACATTAAAGCGTATAAAAGGACGAAGTTTGAAGCTTGAATTCATCATAACGTAAAAATGCTGCCATGCCAAGGTTGGACCCTGCTACTCGAAATATCGTCATTGACCGTCTCCAGGCCGGAGTATCCCAAAGTGAGATTGCACGAACTGAAAACGTAAATCAGAGCACAATTTCTCGGCTGTGGAACAGATTCCAGCAGACTGGCTCTAATAATGACCGACCGAGGAGTGGGCGACCTCGCATTACGACTCCTGGACAAGGTCGCTACATCCGGGTCTTTCATCTACGGAATCGAACCGTTGCTGCAACAGCTACTGCAGTCGGAATACCTGGATTGAGAAGAATCAGCTCGCAGACAGTCCGCAACCGACTTCGACAATATGGCATTAGACCCAGAAGACCGTATTTTGGAGCAGTTTTGACACCGTTACACAGACGAGAAAGAGTCCGATGGTGCAACAGATTGAGGGGCTGGACATTCCGCAACTGGCGTAGAATCTGGTTCAGCGATGAGTCCCGTTTTCTGCTACAGAAACGTGATGGAAGAATCCGTGTATACCGGCGCAGGAATGAACGTTTCTCTTCCTCGTGTGTCCAAGAAGTGGATAGCTTCGGTGGAGGTAGCGTCATGATGTGGGCGGCGATCTCTAATGACCGTAAAACAGAACTGGTACATGTCCCGGGCAATTTAACGGCTCAAAGGTACAGAGACGAAATTCTCCAACCTCACCTTATGCGCGTAATTGACCGACAGAGGGAGTTATTCCAACATGACAATGCTAGGCCTCACACAGCCCGCTTAACAATTGACTACCTTCAGCAGAACAGCATTAATGTGCTACCATGGCGTTCCAAATCACCGGATTTGAATCCGATTGAACACTTATGGGACCAACTGGATAAACGTGTGCGCCTGCGCCAACTTCCGCCTCAGACCCTCGATCAGCTCCGTCAAATGTTACAACAGGAATGGCGAACAATTCCACGCAATAACGTAAGAACATTGATTGACTCTATGCCAAGGAGATGCAGAACTGTGTTGGCAGCTCGAGGTGGTCATACACGGTACTAACTTAAACGTGACAGGAAGTGTTCTTAACTGTGATGATCTGACTTTTTTTTCACCAATATCTAAGGTTTGGACTGTAATTTTTTTCAATTGAAACAATTTTAGTGAATATCTACATTTTTTATTGTAAAATCATAATCCAAAATACATCTACTAAAATCTTAAAAAATCCATTATGCGTTTCTTTTTTTGCAGAGTATATTAACTTATCTGTTTTGTTGATGTGACTTAAACTAAACTGTCTGTTCAACTCAATCTGACTACTTCGACCTATTTATTGCATTAAAGTTACATAAATTGAGCTATCTGTGATATTAAAGTCAATTGTACTCCAATAGTTGTGAAGCTGATTCCTGTTATATTAACTTATCTGTTATATTGATGTGACTTAAACTAAACTGACTGTTAAACTCAATCTGACTACTTTGACCTATTTATTGCAATAAAGTTACATAAATCGAACTATCTGTGATATTAAAACCAATCGTTCTCTTATATGTGTGAAACTGATGTCACTTATATTAACCTATCTGTTATATTGATGTGACTTAAACTAAACTGTCTGTTCAACTCAATCTGACTACTTTGACCTATTTATTGCATTAAAGTTACATAAATTGGGCTGTCTGTGATATTAAAGCCAGTTGTACTCTTATATGTGTGAAGCTGATGTCACTTATATTGACCTATCTGTTATATTGATGTGACTTAAACTAAACCGTCTGTTCAATTCAATCTGACCACATTGACCTATTTATTGCATTAAAGTTACATAAATCGAACTATCTGTAATATTAAAGTCAATTGTACTCCAATATTTTTGAAGCTGATTTCACTTATATTAACCTATCTGTTTTGTTGATGTGACTTAAACTAAACTGTCTGTTCAACTCAATCTGACTACTTTGACCTATTTATTGCATTAAAGTTACATAAATTGAGCTATTTGTGATGTTAAAGTCAATTGTACTCCAATAGTAATGAAGCTGATTCCACTGATATTAACTTATCTGTTATATTGATGTGACTTAAACTAAACTGTCTGTTCAACTCAATCTGACTACTTTGACCTATTTATTGCATGAAAGTTACAGAAATCTAACTATCTGTGATATTAAAGCCAATCGTAGTCTTATATGTGTGAAACTAATGTCACTTATATTAACCTATCTGTTATATTGATGTGACTTAAACTAAACTGTCTGTTCAACTCAATCTGATTACTTTGACCTATTTATTGCAATAAAGTTACATAAATTGAGCTATGTGTGATGTTAAAGTCAATTGTACACCAATAGTTGTGAAGCTGATTCCACTGATATTAACTTATCTGTTATATTGATGCGACTTAAACTAAACTGTCTGTTCAACTCAATCTGACTACTTTGACTTATTTATTGCATTAAAGTTACATAAATTGATCTATTTGTGATGTTAAAGTCAATTGTACTCCAATAGTTGTGAAGCTGATTCTACGCATATTAACTTCTCTGTTATATTAATGTGACTTAAACTAAACTGTCTGTTCAACTCAATCTGACTACTTTGACCTATTTATTGCATTAAAGTTACATAAATTGAGCTATCTGTGATATTAAAGTCAATTATACTCCAATAGTTGTGAACCTGATTTCACTGATATTGACTTATCTGTTTTATTGATGTGACTTAAACTAATCTGTCTGTTCAACCCAATCTGACTACTTTGACCTATTTATTGCATTAAAGTTACATAAATTGAGCTATCTGTGATATTAAAGTCAATTGTACTCCAACAGTTGTGAAGCTGAATCCACTTATATTAACTGATCTGTTTTATTAATATGAATTAAACTAAACTGTCTGTTCAACTCAATCTGACTACTTTGACCTATTTATTGCATTAAAGTTACATAAATTGAGTTATCTGTGATATTAAAGCCAATTGTAATCCAATAATTGTGAAGCTGATTCCACTTATATTAACTTATCTGTTATATTGATGTGACTTAAACTAAAATGTTTGTTCAACTCAATCTGACTACTTTGACCTATTTATTGCATTAAAGTTACATAAATTGAGCTATCTGTAATATTAAAGTCAATTGTACTCCAATAGTTGTGAAGCTGATTCCACTTATATTAACTGATCTGTTATGTTGATGTGACTTAAACTAAACTGTCTGTTAAACTCAATCTGACTACTTTGACCTATTTATTGCAATAAAGTTACATAAATCGAACTATCTGTGATATTAAAACCCATCGTTCTCTTATATGTGTGAAACTGATGTCACTTATATTAACCTATCTGTTATATTGATGTGACTTAAACTAAACTGTCTGTTCAATTCAATCTGACTACTTTGACCTATTTATTGCATGAAAGTTACATAAATTGAGCTATCTGTGATATTAAAGCCAATTGTACTCTTATATGTGTGAAACTGATGTCACTTATATTGACCTATCTGTTATATTGATGTGACTTAAACTAAACCGTCTGTTCAATTCAATCTGACCACATTGACCTATTTATTGCATTAAAGTTACATAAGTCGAACTATCTGTAATATTAAAGTCAATTGTACTCCAATATTTGTGAAGCTGATTCCACTTATATTAACTTATCTGTTTTGTTGATGTGACTTAAACTAAACTGTCTGTTAAACTCAATCTGACCACTTTGACCTATTTATTGCAATAAAGTTACATAAATCGAACTATCTGTGATATTGAAACCAATCGTTCTCTTATATGTGTGAAACTGATGTCACTTATATTAACCTATCTGTTATATTGATTTGACTTAAACTAAACTGTCTGTTCAACTCAATCTGACTACTTTGACCTATTTATTGCATTAAAGTTACATAAATTGAGCTATCAGTGATATTAAAGTCAATTATACTCCAATAGTTGTGAACCTGATTTCACTGATATTGACTTATCTGTTTTATTGATGTGACTTAAACTAATCTGTCTGTTCAACCCAATCTGACTACTTTGACCTATTTATTGCATTAAAGTTACATAAATTTAGTTATCTGTGATATTAGAGTCAATTGTATTCCAATATTTGTGAAACTAATTCCACTAATATTAACTGATCTGTTTTATTAATGTGAATTAAACTAAACTGTCTGTTCAACTCAATCTGACTACTTCGACCTATATATTGCATTAAAGTTACATAAATTGAGTTATCTGTGATATTAAAGTCAATTGTACTCCAACAGTTGTGAAGCTGAATCCACTTATATTAACTGATCTGTTTTATTAATATGAATTAAACTAAACTGTCTGTTCAACTCAATCTGACTACTTTGACCTATTTATTGCATTAAAGTTACATAAATTGAGTTATCTGTGATATTAAAGCCAATTGTAATCCAATAATTGTGAAGCTGATTCCACTAATATTAACTTATCTGTTATATTGATGTGACTTAAACTAAAATGTTTGTTCAACTCAATCTGACTACTTTGACCTATTTATTGCATTAAAGTTACATAAATTGAGCTATCTGTAATATTAAAGTCAATTGTACTCCAATAATTGTGAAGCTGATTCCACTTATATTAACTGATCTGTTATGTTGATGTGACTTAAACTAAACTGTCTGTTAAACTCAATCTGACTACTTTGACCTATTTATTGCAATAAAGTTACATAAATCGAACTATCTGTGATATTAAAACCCATCGTTCTCTTATATGTGTGAAACTGATGTCACTTATATTAACCTATCTGTTATATTGATGTGACTTAAACTAAACTGTCTGTTCAATTCAATCTGACTACTTTGACCTATTTATTGCATTAAAGTTACATAAATTGAGCTATCTGTGATATTAAAGCCAATTGTACTCTTATATGTGTGAAACTGATGTCACTTATATTGACCTATCTGTTATATTGATGTGACTTAAACTAAACCGTCTGTTCAATTCAATCTGACCACATTGACCTATTTATTGCATTAAAGTTACATAAGTCGAACTATCTGTAATATTAAAGTCAATTGTACTCCAATATTTGTGAAGCTGATTCCACTTATATTAACTTATCTGTTTTGTTGATGTGACTTAAACTAAACTGTCTGTTAAACTCAATCTGACCACTTTGACCTACTTATTGCAATAAAGTTACATAAATCGAACTATCTGTGATATTGAAACCAATCGTTCTCTTATATGTGTGAAACTGATGTCACTTATATTAACCTATCTGTTATATTGATGTGACTTAAACTAAACTGTCTGTTCAACTCAATCTGACTACTTTGACCTATTTATTGCATTAAAGTTACATAAATTGAGCTATTTGTGATGTTAAAGTCGATTGTACTCCAATAGTTGTGAAGCTGATTCCACTGATATTAACTTATCTGTTATATTGATGTGACTTAAACTAAACTGTCTGTTCAACTCAATCTGACTACTTTGACCTATTTATTGCATGAAAGTTACATAAATTGGGCTATCTGTGATATTAAAGCCAATCGTAGTCTTATATGTGTGAAACTAATGTCACTTATATTAACCTATCTGTTATATTGATGTGACTTAAACTAAACTGTCTGTTCAACTCAATCTGACTACTTTGACCTATTTATTGCATTAAAGTTACATAAATTGAGCTATCTGTGATATTAAAATCAATTGTACTCCAACAGTTGTGAAGCTGATTCCACTCATATTAACTTATCTGTTATATTAATGTGACTTAAACTAAACTGTCTGTTCAACTCAATCTGACTACTTTGACCTATTTATTGCATTAAAGTTACATAAATTTAGTTATCTGTGATATTAAAGTCAATTGTATTCCAATATTTGTGAAACTGATTCCACTAATATTAACTGATCTGTTTTATTAATGTGAATTAAAGTAAACTGTCTGTTCAACTCAATCTGACTACTTTGACCTATTTATTGCATTAAAGTTACATAAATTGAGTTATCTGTGATATTAAAGTCAATTGTATTCGAATATTTGGAAAACTGATTCCACTGATATTAACTTATCTGTTTTATTAATGTGACTTAAACTAAACTGTCTGTTCAACCGAATCTGACTACTTTGACCTATTTATTGCATTAAAGTTACATAAATTGAGCTATCTGTGATGTTAAAGTCAATTGTACTCCAATAGTTTTGAAGCTGGTTCCACTGATATTAACTTATCTGTTATATTGATGCGACTTAAACTAAACTGTCTGTTCAACTCAATCTGACTACTTTGACCTATTTATTGCATTAAAGTTACATAAATTTAGTTATCTGTGATATTAAAGTCAATTGTATTCCAATATTTGTGAAGCTGATTCCACTTATATTAACTGATCTGTTTTATTAATGTGAATTAAACTAAACTGTCTGTTCAACTCAATCTGACTACTTTGACCTATTTATTGCATTAAAGTTACATAAATTGAGCTATCTGTGATATTAAAATCAATTGTAATCCAATATTTGTGAAGCTGATTCCACTTATATTAACTTGTCTGTTATATTAATGTGACTTAAAATAAACTGTCTGTTCAACCGAATCTGACTACTTTGACCTATTTATTGCATTAAAGTTACATAAATTGAGCTATCTGTGATGTTAAAGTCAATTGTACTCCAATAGTTTTGAAGCTGGTTCCACTGATATTAACTTATCTGTTATATTGATGCGACTTAAACTAAACTGTCTGTTCAACTCAATCTGACTACTTTGACCTATTTATTGCATTAAAGTTACATAAATTTAGTTATCTGTGATATTAAAGTCAATTGTATTCCAATATTTGTGAAGCTGATTCCACTTATATTAACTGATCTGTTTTATTAATGTGAATTAAACTAAACTGTCTGTTCAACTCAATCTGACTACTTTGACCTATTTATTGCATTAAAGTTACATAAATAGAGTTATCTGTGATATTAAAGCCAATTGTATTCCAATATTTATGAAGCTGATTCCACTGATATTAACTTATCTGTTATATTGATGTGACTTAAACTAAACTGTCTGTTCAACTTAATCTGACTACTTTGACCTATTTATTGCATTAAAGTTACATAAATTGAACTATCTGTGATATTAAAATCAATTGTACTCCAACAGTTGTGAAGCTGATTCCACTCATATTAACTTATCTGTTATATTAATGTGACTTAAACTAAACTGTCTGTTCAACTCAATCTGACTACTTTGACCTATATATTGCATTAAAGTTACATAAATTGAATTATCTGTGATATTAAAGTCAATTGTATTCCAATATTTGTGAATCTGATTCCACTTATATTAACTTGTCTGTTATATTAATGTGACTTAAACTAAACTGTCTGTTCAACTGAATCTGAATACTTTGACCTATTTATTGCATTAAAGTTACATAAATTGAGCTATCTGTGATGTTGAAGTCAATTGTACTCCAATACTTGTGAAGCTGATTCCACGGATATTAACTTATCTGTTATATTGATGCGACTTAAACTAAACTGTCTGTTCAACTCAATCTGACTACTTTGACCTATTTATTGCATTAAAGTTACATAAATTTAGTTATATGTGATATTAGAGTCAATTGTATTCCAATATTTGTGAAGCTGATTCCACTTATATTAACTTATCTGTTATATTGATGTGACTTAAACTAAACTGTCTGTTCAACTCAATCTGACTACTTTGACCTATTTATCGCATGAAAGTTACATAAATTGAGCTATCTGTGATATTAAAGTCAGTTATTCTCCAATAGTTGTGAACCTGATTCCACTGATATTAACTTATCTGTTACATTGATGCGACTTAAACTAAACTGTCTGTTCAACTCAATCTGACTACTTTGACCTATTTATTGCATTAAAGTTACATAAATTGAGCTGTCTGTGATATTGAAGTCAATTGTATTCCAATATTTGTGAAGCTGATTCCACTGATATTAGCTTATCTGTTATATTGATGTGACTTAAAATAAACTGTCTGTTCAACTCAATCTGACTACCTTGACCTATTTATTGCATGAAAGTTACAGAATCTAACTATCTGTGATATTAAAGCCAATCGTAGTCTTATATGTGTGAAACTAATGTCACTTATATTAACTTATCTGTTTTATTGATGTGACTTAAACTAAACTGTCTGCTCAACTCAATCTGACTACTTTGACCTATTTATTGCATTAAAGTTACATGAATTGAGCTATCTGTGATATTAAAATCAATTGTACTCCAACAGTTGTGAAGCTGATTCCACTGATATTAACTTATCTGTTATATTGATGTGACTTAAACTAAATTGTCTGTTCAACTCAATCTGACTACTTTGACCTATTTATTGCATTAAAGTTACATAAATTGAGCTATCTGTGATGTTAAAGTCAATTGTACTCCAATAGTTTTGAAGCTGATTCCACTCATATTAACTTATCTGTTATATTGATGTGACTTAAACTAAACTGTCTGTTCAACTCAATCTGACTACTTTGACCTATTTATTGCATTAAAGTTACATAAATTTAGTTATCTATGATATTAGAGTCAATTGTATTCCAATATTTGTGAAGCTGATTCCACTTATATTAACTTATCTGTTATATTGATGTGACTTAAACTAAACTGTCTGTTCAACTCAATCTGACTACTTTGACCTATTTATTGCATGAAAGTTACATAAATTGAGCTATCTGTGATATTAAAGTCAGTTATACTCCAATAGTTGTGAAGCTGATTCCACTGATATTAACTTATCTGTTACATTGATGTGACTTAAACTAAACTGTCTGTTCAACTCAATCTGACTACTTTGACCTATTTATTGCATTAAAGTTACATAAATTGAGCTGTCTGTGATATTAAAGTCAATTGTATTCCAATATTTGTGAAGCTGATTCCACTGATATTAACTTATCTGTTATATTGATGTGACTTAAAATAAACTGTCTGTTCAACTCAATCTGACTACCTTGACATATTTATTGCATGAAAGTTACAGAATCTAACTATCTGTGATATTAAAGCCAATCGTAGTCTTATATGTGTGAAACTAATGTCACTTATATTAACTTATCTGTTTTATTGATGTGACTTAAACTAAATTGTCTGTTCAACTCAATCTGACTACTTTGACCTATTTATTGCATTAAAGTTACATAAATTGAGCTATCTGTGATATTAAAATCAATTGTACTCCAACAGTTGTGAAACTGATTCCACTGATATTAACTTATCTGTTATATTAATGTGACTTAAACTAAACTGTCTGTTCAACTGAATCTGACTACTTTGACCTATTTATTGCATTAAAGTTACATAAATTGAGTTATCTGTGATATTAAAGCCAATTGTATTCAAATATTTATGAAGCTGATTCCACTGATATTAACTTATCTGTTATATTGATGTGACTTAAACTAAACTGTCTGTTCAACTCAATCTGACTACTTTGACCTATTTATTGCATTAAAGTTACATAAATTGAGCTATCTGTGATATTAAAATCAATTGTACTCCAACAGTTGTGAAGCTGATTCCACTGATATTAACTTATCTGTTATATTAATGTGACTTAAACTAAACTGTCTGTTCAACTCAATCTGACTACTTTGACCTATATATTGCATTAAAGTTACATAAATTGAATTATCTGTGATATTAAAGTCAATTGTACTCCAACATTTTGAAGCTGATTCCACTGATATTAACTTATCTGTTATATTGATGTGACTTAAACTAAACTGTCTGTTCAACTCAATCTGACTACTTTGACCTATTTATTGCATTAAAGTTACATAAATTTAGTTATCTGTGATATTAAAGTCAATTGTATTCGAATATTTGGAAAACTGATTCCACTGATATTAACTTATCTGTTTTATTAATGTGACTTAAACTAAACTGTCTGTTCAACTGAATCTGACTACTTTGACCTATTTATTGCATTAAAGTTACATAAATTGAGCTATCTGTGATGTTAAAGTCAATTGTATTCCAATAGTTGTGAAGCTGATTCCACTGATATTAACTTATCTGTTATATTGATGCGACTTAAACTAAACTGTCTGTTCAACTCAATCTGACTACTTTGACCTATTTATTGCATTAAAGTTACATAAATTTAGTTATCTGTGATATTAAAGTCAATTGTATTCCAATATTTGTGAATCTGATTCCACTTATATTAATTTGTCTGTTATATTAATGTGATTTAAACTAAACTGTCTGTTCAACTGAATCTGAATACTTTGACCTATTTATTGCATTAAAGTTACATAAATTGAGCTATCTGTGATGTTAAAGTCAATTGTACTCCAATACTTGTGAAGCTGATTCCACTGATATTAACTTATCTGTTATATTGATGCGACTTAAACTAAACTGTCTGTTCAACTCAATCTGACTACTTTGACCTATTTATTGCATTAAAGTTACATAAATTGAGTTATCTGTGATATTAAAGCCAATTGTATTCCAATATTTATGAAGCTGATTCCACTGATATTAACTTATCTGTTATATTGATGTGACTTAAACTAAACTGTCTGTTCAACTTAATCTGACTACTTTGACCTATTTATTGCATTAAAGTTACATAAATTGAACTATCTGTGATATTAAAATCAATTGTACTCCAACAGTTGTGAAGCTGATTCCACTGATATTAACTTATCTGTTATATTAATGTGACTTAAACTAAACTGTCTGTTCAACTCAATCTGACTACTTTGACCTATATATTGCATTAAAGATACATAAATTGAATTTTCTGTGATATTAAAGTCAATTGTATTCCAATATTTGTGAAGCTGATTCCACTTATATTAACTGATCTGTTTTATTAATGTGAATTAAACTAAACTGTCTGTTCAACTCAATCTGACTACTTTGACCTATTTATTGCATTAAAGTTACATAAATTGAGCTATCTGTGATATTAAAATCAATTGTAATCCAATATTTGTGAAGCTGATTCCACTTATATTAACTTGTCTGTTATATTAATGTGACTTAAAATAAACTGTCTGTTCAACCGAATCTGACTACTTTGACCTATTTATTGCATTAAAGTTACATAAATTGAGCTATCTGTGATGTTAAAGTCAATTGTACTCCAATAGTTTTGAAGCTGGTTCCACTGATATTAACTTATCTGTTATATTGATGCGACTTAAACTAAACTGTCTGTTCAACTCAATCTGACTACTTTGACCTATTTATTGCATTAAAGTTACATAAATTTAGTTATCTGTGATATTAAAGTCAATTGTATTCCAATATTTGTGAAGCTGATTCCACTTATATTAACTGATCTGTTTTATTAATGTGAATTAAACTAAACTGTCTGTTCAACTCAATCTGACTACTTTGACCTATTTATTGCATTAAAGTTACATAAATAGAGTTATCTGTGATATTAAAGCCAATTGTATTCCAATATTTATGAAGCTGATTCCACTGATATTAACTTATCTGTTATATTGATGTGACTTAAACTAAACTGTCTGTTCAACTTAATCTGACTACTTTGACCTATTTATTGCATTAAAGTTACATAAATTGAACTATCTGTGATATTAAAATCAATTGTACTCCAACAGTTGTGAAGCTGATTCCACTCATATTAACTTATCTGTTATATTAATGTGACTTAAACTAAACTGTCTGTTCAACTCAATCTGACTACTTTGACCTATATATTGCATTAAAGTTACATAAATTGAATTATCTGTGATATTAAAGTCAATTGTATTCCAATATTTGTGAATCTGATTCCACTTATATTAACTTGTCTGTTATATTAATGTGACTTAAACTAAACTGTCTGTTCAACTGAATCTGAATACTTTGACCTATTTATTGCATTAAAGTTACATAAATTGAGCTATCTGTGATGTTGAAGTCAATTGTACTCCAATACTTGTGAAGCTGATTCCACGGATATTAACTTATCTGTTATATTGATGCGACTTAAACTAAACTGTCTGTTCAACTCAATCTGACTACTTTGACCTATTTATTGCATTAAAGTTACATAAATTTAGTTATATGTGATATTAGAGTCAATTGTATTCCAATATTTGTGAAGCTGATTCCACTTATATTAACTTATCTGTTATATTGATGTGACTTAAACTAAACTGTCTGTTCAACTCAATCTGACTACTTTGACCTATTTATCGCATGAAAGTTACATAAATTGAGCTATCTGTGATATTAAAGTCAGTTATTCTCCAATAGTTGTGAACCTGATTCCACTGATATTAACTTATCTGTTACATTGATGCGACTTAAACTAAACTGTCTGTTCAACTCAATCTGACTACTTTGACCTATTTATTGCATTAAAGTTACATAAATTGAGCTGTCTGTGATATTGAAGTCAATTGTATTCCAATATTTGTGAAGCTGATTCCACTGATATTAGCTTATCTGTTATATTGATGTGACTTAAAATAAACTGTCTGTTCAACTCAATCTGACTACCTTGACCTATTTATTGCATGAAAGTTACAGAATCTAACTATCTGTGATATTAAAGACAATCGTAGTCTTATATGTGTGAAACTAATGTCACTTATATTAACTTATCTGTTTTATTGATGTGACTTAAACTAAACTGTCTGCTCAACTCAATCTGACTACTTTGACCTATTTATTGCATTAAAGTTACATGAATTGAGCTATCTGTGATATTAAAATCAATTGTACTCCAACAGTTGTGAAGCTGATTCCACTGATATTAACTTATCTGTTATATTGATGTGACTTAAACTAAATTGTCTGTTCAACTCAATCTGACTACTTTGACCTATTTATTGCATTAAAGTTACATAAATTGAGCTATCTGTGATGTTAAAGTCAATTGTACTCCAATAGTTTTGAAGCTGATTCCACTCATATTAACTTATCTGTTATATTGATGCGACTTAAACTAAACTGTCTGTTCAACTCAATCTGACTACTTTGACCTATTTATTGCATTAAAGTTACATAAATTTAGTTATCTATGATATTAGAGTCAATTGTATTCCAATATTTGTGAAGCTGATTCCACTTATATTAACTTATCTGTTATATTGATGTGACTTAAACTAAACTGTCTGTTCAACTCAATCTGACTACTTTGACCTATTTATTGCATGAAAGTTACATAAATTGAGCTATCTGTGATATTAAAGTCAGTTATACTCCAATAGTTGTGAAGCTGATTCCACTGATATTAACTTATCTGTTACATTGATGTGACTTAAACTAAACTGTCTGTTCAACTCAATCTGACTACTTTGACCTATTTATTGCATTAAAGTTACATAAATTGAGCTGTCTGTGATATTAAAGTCAATTGTATTCCAATATTTGTGAAGCTGATTCCACTGATATTAACTTATCTGTTATATTGATGTGACTTAAAATAAACTGTCTGTTCAACTCAATCTGACTACCTTGACATATTTATTGCATGAAAGTTACAGAATCTAACTATCTGTGATATTAAAGCCAATCGTAGTCTTATATGTGTGAAACTAATGTCACTTATATTAACTTATCTGTTTTATTGATGTGACTTAAACTAAATTGTCTGTTCAACTCAATCTGACTACTTTGACCTATTTATTGCATTAAAGTTACATAAATTGAGCTATCTGTGATATTAAAATCAATTGTACTCCAACAGTTGTGAAACTGATTCCACTGATATTAACTTATCTGTTATATTAATGTGACTTAAACTAAACTGTCTGTTCAACTGAATCTGACTACTTTGACCTATTTATTGCATTAAAGTTACATAAATTGAGTTATCTGTGATATTAAAGCCAATTGTATTCAAATATTTATGAAGCTGATTCCACTGATATTAACTTATCTGTTATATTGATGTGACTTAAACTAAACTGTCTGTTCAACTCAATCTGACTACTTTGACCTATTTATTGCATTAAAGTTACATAAATTGAGCTATCTGTGATATTAAAATCAATTGTACTCCAACAGTTGTGAAGCTGATTCCACTGATATTAACTTATCTGTTATATTAATGTGACTTAAACTAAACTGTCTGTTCAACTCAATCTGACTACTTTGACCTATATATTGCATTAAAGTTACATAAATTGAATTATCTGTGATATTAAAGTCAATTGTACTCCAACATTTTGAAGCTGATTCCACTGATATTAACTTATCTGTTATATTGATGTGACTTAAACTAAACTGTCTGTTCAACTGAATCTGACTACTTTGACCTATTTATTGCATTAAAGTTACATAAATTTAGTTATCTGTGATATTAAAGTCAATTGTATTCGAATATTTGGAAAACTGATTCCACTGATATTAACTTATCTGTTTTATTAATGTGACTTAAACTAAACTGTCTGTTCAACTGAATCTGACTACTTTGACCTATTTATTGCATTAAAGTTACATAAATTGAGCTATCTGTGATGTTAAAGTCAATTGTATTCCAATAGTTGTGAAGCTGATTCCACTGATATTAACTTATCTGTTATATTGATGCGACTTAAACTAAACTGTCTGTTCAACTCAATCTGACTACTTTGACCTATTTATTGCATTAAAGTTACATAAATTTAGTTATCTGTGATATTAAAGTCAATTGTATTCCAATATTTGTGAATCTGATTCCACTTATATTAATTTGTCTGTTATATTAATGTGATTTAAACTAAACTGTCTGTTCAACTGAATCTGAATACTTTGACCTATTTATTGCATTAAAGTTACATAAATTGAGCTATCTGTGATGTTAAAGTCAATTGTACTCCAATACTTGTGAAGCTGATTCCACTGATATTAACTTATCTGTTATATTGATGCGACTTAAACTAAACTGTCTGTTCAACTCAATCTGACTACTTTGACCTATTTATTGCATTAAAGTTACATAAATTGAGTTATCTGTGATATTAAAGCCAATTGTATTCCAATATTTATGAAGCTGATTCCACTGATATTAACTTATCTGTTATATTGATGTGACTTAAACTAAACTGTCTGTTCAACTTAATCTGACTACTTTGACCTATTTATTGCATTAAAGTTACATAAATTGAACTATCTGTGATATTAAAATCAATTGTACTCCAACAGTTGTGAAGCTGATTCCACTGATATTAACTTATCTGTTATATTAATGTGACTTAAACTAAACTGTCTGTTCAACTCAATCTGACTACTTTGACCTATATATTGCATTAAAGATACATAAATTGAATTATCTGTGATATTAAAGTCAATTGTATTCCAATATTTGTGAATCTGATTCCACTTATATTAACTTGTCTGTTATATTAATGTGACTTAAACTAAACTGTCTGTTCAACTGAATCTGAATACTTTGACCTATTTATTGCATTAAAGTTACATAAATTTAGTTATCTGTGATATTAAAGTCAATTGTATTCCAATATTTGTGAATCTGATTCCACTTATATTAATTTGTCTGTTATATTAATGTGATTTAAACTAAACTGTCTGTTCAACTGAATCTGAATACTTTGACCTATTTATTGCATTAAAGTTACATAAATTGAGCTATCTGTGATGTTAAAGTCAATTGTACTCCAATACTTGTGAAGCTGATTCCACTGATATTAACTTATCTGTTATATTGATGCGACTTAAACTAAACTGTCTGTTCAACTCAATCTGACTACTTTGACCTATTTATTGCATTAAAGTTACATAAATTGAGTTATCTGTGATATTAAAGCCAATTGTATTCCAATATTTATGAAGCTGATTCCACTGATATTAACTTATCTGTTATATTGATGTGACTTAAACTAAACTGTCTGTTCAACTTAATCTGACTACTTTGACCTATTTATTGCATTAAAGTTACATAAATTGAACTATCTGTGATATTAAAATCAATTGTACTCCAACAGTTGTGAAGCTGATTCCACTGATATTAACTTATCTGTTATATTAATGTGACTTAAACTAAACTGTCTGTTCAACTCAATCTGACTACTTTGACCTATATATTGCATTAAAGATACATAAATTGAATTTTCTGTGATATTAAAGTCAATTGTATTCCAATATTTGTGAAGCTGATTCCACTTATATTAACTGATCTGTTTTATTAATGTGAATTAAACTAAACTGTCTGTTCAACTCAATCTGACTACTTTGACCTATTTATTGCATTAAAGTTACATAAATTGAGCTATCTGTGATATTAAAATCAATTGTAATCCAATATTTGTGAAGCTGATTCCACTTATATTAACTTGTCTGTTATATTAATGTGACTTAAAATAAACTGTCTGTTCAACCGAATCTGACTACTTTGACCTATTTATTGCATTAAAGTTACATAAATTGAGCTATCTGTGATGTTAAAGTCAATTGTACTCCAATAGTTTTGAAGCTGGTTCCACTGATATTAACTTATCTGTTATATTGATGCGACTTAAACTAAACTGTCTGTTCAACTCAATCTGACTACTTTGACCTATTTATTGCATTAAAGTTACATAAATTTAGTTATCTGTGATATTAAAGTCAATTGTATTCCAATATTTGTGAAGCTGATTCCACTTATATTAACTGATCTGTTTTATTAATGTGAATTAAACTAAACTGTCTGTTCAACTCAATCTGACTACTTTGACCTATTTATTGCATTAAAGTTACATAAATAGAGTTATCTGTGATATTAAAGCCAATTGTATTCCAATATTTATGAAGCTGATTCCACTGATATTAACTTATCTGTTATATTGATGTGACTTAAACTAAACTGTCTGTTCAACTTAATCTGACTACTTTGACCTATTTATTGCATTAAAGTTACATAAATTGAACTATCTGTGATATTAAAATCAATTGTACTCCAACAGTTGTGAAGCTGATTCCACTCATATTAACTGATCTGTTATATTAATGTGACTTAAACTAAACTGTCTGTTCAACTCAATCTGACTACTTTGACCTATATATTGCATTAAAGTTACATAAATTGAATTATCTGTGATATTAAAGTCAATTGTATTCCAATATTTGTGAATCTGATTCCACTTATATTAACTTGTCTGTTATATTAATGTGACTTAAACTAAACTGTCTGTTCAACTGAATCTGAATACTTTGACCTATTTATTGCATTAAAGTTACATAAATTGAGCTATCTGTGATGTTGAAGTCAATTGTACTCCAATACTTGTGAAGCTGATTCCACGGATATTAACTTATCTGTTATATTGATGCGACTTAAACTAAACTGTCTGTTCAACTCAATCTGACTACTTTGACCTATTTATTGCATTAAAGTTACATAAATTTAGTTATATGTGATATTAGAGTCAATTGTATTCCAATATTTGTGAAGCTGATTCCACTTATATTAACTTATCTGTTATATTGATGTGACTTAAACTAAACTGTCTGTTCAACTCAATCTGACTACTTTGACCTATTTATCGCATGAAAGTTACATAAATTGAGCTATCTGTGATATTAAAGTCAGTTATTCTCCAATAGTTGTGAACCTGATTCCACTGATATTAACTTATCTGTTACATTGATGCGACTTAAACTAAACTGTCTGTTCAACTCAATCTGACTACTTTGACCTATTTATTGCATTAAAGTTACATAAATTGAGCTGTCTGTGATATTGAAGTCAATTGTATTCCAATATTTGTGAAGCTGATTCCACTGATATTAGCTTATCTGTTATATTGATGTGACTTAAAATAAACTGTCTGTTCAACTCAATCTGACTACCTTGACCTATTTATTGCATGAAAGTTACAGAATCTAACTATCTGTGATATTAAAGCCAATCGTAGTCTTATATGTGTGAAACTAATGTCACTTATATTAACTTATCTGTTTTATTGATGTGACTTAAACTAAACTGTCTGCTCAACTCAATCTGACTACTTTGACCTATTTATTGCATTAAAGTTACATGAATTGAGCTATCTGTGATATTAAAATCAATTGTACTCCAACAGTTGTGAAGCTGATTCCACTGATATTAACTTATCTGTTATATTGATGTGACTTAAACTAAATTGTCTGTTCAACTCAATCTGACTACTTTGACCTATTTATTGCATTAAAGTTACATAAATTGAGCTATCTGTGATGTTAAAGTCAATTGTACTCCAATAGTTTTGAAGCTGATTCCACTCATATTAACTTATCTGTTATATTGATGCGACTTAAACTAAACTGTCTGTTCAACTCAATCTGACTACTTTGACCTATTTATTGCATTAAAGTTACATAAATTTAGTTATCTATGATATTAGAGTCAATTGTATTCCAATATTTGTGAAGCTGATTCCACTTATATTAACTTATCTGTTATATTGATGTGACTTAAACTAAACTGTCTGTTCAACTCAATCTGACTACTTTGACCTATTTATTGCATGAAAGTTACATAAATTGAGCTATCTGTGATATTAAAGTCAGTTATACTCCAATAGTTGTGAAGCTGATTCCACTGATATTAACTTATCTGTTACATTGATGTGACTTAAACTAAACTGTCTGTTCAACTCAATCTGACTACTTTGACCTATTTATTGCATTAAAGTTACATAAATTGAGCTGTCTGTGATATTAAAGTCAATTGTATTCCAATATTTGTGAAGCTGATTCCACTGATATTAACTTATCTGTTATATTGATGTGACTTAAAATAAACTGTCTGTTCAACTCAATCTGACTACCTTGACATATTTATTGCATGAAAGTTACAGAATCTAACTATCTGTGATATTAAAGCCAATCGTAGTCTTATATGTGTGAAACTAATGTCACTTATATTAACTTATCTGTTTTATTGATGTGACTTAAACTAAATTGTCTGTTCAACTCAATCTGACTACTTTGACCTATTTATTGCATTAAAGTTACATAAATTGAGCTATCTGTGATATTAAAATCAATTGTACTCCAACAGTTGTGAAACTGATTCCACTGATATTAACTTATCTGTTATATTAATGTGACTTAAACTAAACTGTCTGTTCAACTGAATCTGACTACTTTGACCTATTTATTGCATTAAAGTTACATAAATTGAGTTATCTGTGATATTAAAGCCAATTGTATTCAAATATTTATGAAGCTGATTCCACTGATATTAACTTATCTGTTATATTGATGTGACTTAAACTAAACTGTCTGTTCAACTCAATCTGACTACTTTGACCTATTTATTGCATTAAAGTTACATAAATTGAGCTATCTGTGATATTAAAATCAATTGTACTCCAACAGTTGTGAAGCTGATTCCACTGATATTAACTTATCTGTTATATTAATGTGACTTAAACTAAACTGTCTGTTCAACTCAATCTGACTACTTTGACCTATATATTGCATTAAAGTTACATAAATTGAATTATCTGTGATATTAAAGTCAATTGTACTCCAACATTTTGAAGCTGATTCCACTGATATTAACTTATCTGTTATATTGATGTGACTTAAACTAAACTGTCTGTTCAACTCAATCTGACTACTTTGACCTATTTATTGCATTAAAGTTACATAAATTTAGTTATCTGTGATATTAAAGTCAATTGTATTCGAATATTTGGAAAACTGATTCCACTGATATTAACTTATCTGTTTTATTAATGTGACTTAAACTAAACTGTCTGTTCAACTGAATCTGACTACTTTGACCTATTTATTGCATTAAAGTTACATAAATTGAGCTATCTGTGATGTTAAAGTCAATTGTATTCCAATAGTTGTGAAGCTGATTCCACTGATATTAACTTATCTGTTATATTGATGCGACTTAAACTAAACTGTCTGTTCAACTCAATCTGACTACTTTGACCTATTTATTGCATTAAAGTTACATAAATTTAGTTATCTGTGATATTAAAGTCAATTGTATTCCAATATTTGTGAATCTGATTCCACTTATATTAATTTGTCTGTTATATTAATGTGATTTAAACTAAACTGTCTGTTCAACTGAATCTGAATACTTTGACCTATTTATTGCATTAAAGTTACATAAATTGAGCTATCTGTGATGTTAAAGTCAATTGTACTCCAATACTTGTGAAGCTGATTCCACTGATATTAACTTATCTGTTATATTGATGCGACTTAAACTAAACTGTCTGTTCAACTCAATCTGACTACTTTGACCTATTTATTGCATTAAAGTTACATAAATTGAGTTATCTGTGATATTAAAGCCAATTGTATTCCAATATTTATGAAGCTGATTCCACTGATATTAACTTATCTGTTATATTGATGTGACTTAAACTAAACTGTCTGTTCAACTTAATCTGACTACTTTGACCTATTTATTGCATTAAAGTTACATAAATTGAACTATCTGTGATATTAAAATCAATTGTACTCCAACAGTTGTGAAGCTGATTCCACTGATATTAACTTATCTGTTATATTAATGTGACTTAAACTAAACTGTCTGTTCAACTCAATCTGACTACTTTGACCTATATATTGCATTAAAGATACATAAATTGAATTATCTGTGATATTAAAGTCAATTGTATTCCAATATTTGTGAATCTGATTCCACTTATATTAACTTGTCTGTTATATTAATGTGACTTAAACTAAACTGTCTGTTCAACTGAATCTGAATACTTTGACCTATTTATTGCATTAAAGTTACATAAATTGAGCTATCTGTGATGTTAAAGTCAATTGTACTCCAATACTTGTGAAGCTGATTCCACTGATATTAACTTATCTGTTATATTGATGCGACTTAAACTAAACTGTCTGTTCAACTCAATCTGACTACTTTGACCTATTTATTGCATTAAAGTTACATAAATTTAGTTATCTGTGATATTAGAGTCAATTGTATTCCAATATTTGTGAAGTTGATTCCACTTATATTAACTTATCTGTTATATTGATGTGACTTAAACTAAACTGTCTGTTCAACTCAATCTGACTACTTTGACCTATTTATTGCATGAAAGTTACATAAATTGAGCTATCTGTGATATTAAAGTCAGTTATACTCCAATAGTTGTGAACCTGATTCCACTGATATTAACTTATCTGTTACATTGATGTGACTTAAACTAAACTGTCTGTTCAACTCAATCTGACTACTTTGACCTATTTATTGCATTAAAGTTACATAAATTGAGCTGTCTGTGATATTAAAGTCAATTGTATTCCAATATTTGTGAAGCTGATTCCACTGATATTAACTTATCTGTTATATTGATGTGACTTAAACTAAACTGTCTGTTCAACTCAATCTGACTACCTTGACCTATTTATTGCATGAAAGTTACAGAATCTAACTATCTGTGATATTAAAGCCAATCGTAGTCTTATATGTGTGAAACTAATGTCACTTATATTAACTTATCTGTTTTATTGATGTGACTTAAACTAAACTGTCTGCTCAACTCAATCTGACTACTTTGACCTATTTATTGCATTAAAGTTACATGAATTGAGCTATCTGTGATATTAAAATCAATTGTACTCCAACAGTTGTGAAGCTGATTCCACTGATATTAACTTATCTGTTATATTGATGTGACTTAAACTAAACTGTCTGTTCAACTCAATCTGACTACTTTGACCTATTTATTGCATTAAAGTTACATAAATTGAGCTATCTGTGATATTAAAATCAATTGTACTCCAACAGTTGTGAAACTGATTCCACTGATATTAACTTATCTGTTATATTAATGTGACTTAAACTAAACTGTCTGTTCAACTGAATCTGACTACTTTGACCTATTTATTGCATTAAAGTTACATAAATTGAGCTATCTGTGATGTTAAAGTCAATTGTACTCCAATAGTTTTGAAGCTGATTCCACTCATATTAACTTATCTGTTATATTGATGCGACTTAAACTAAACTGTCTGTTAAACTCAATCTGACTACTTTGACCTATTTATTGCAATAAAGTTACATAAATCGAACTATCTGTGATATTAAAACCCATCGTTCTCTTATATGTGTGAAACTGATGTCACTTATATTAACCTATCTGTTATATTGATGTGACTTAAACTAAACTGTCTGTTCAATTCAATCTGACTACTTTGACCTATTTATTGCATTAAAGTTACATAAATTGAGCTATCTGTGATATTAAAGCCAATTGTACTCTTATATGTGTGAAACTGATTCCACTTATATTAACTTATCTGTTTTGTTGATGTGACTTAAACTAAACTGTCTGTTAAACTCAATCTGACCACTTTGACCTATTTATTGCAATAAAGTTACATAAATCGAACTATCTGTGATATTGAAACCAATCGTTCTCTTATATGTGTGAAACTGATGTCACTTATATTAACCTATCTGTTATATTGATGTGACTTAAACTAAACTGTCTGTTCAACTCAATCTGACTACTTTGACCTATTTATTGCATTAAAGTTACATAAATTGAGCTATTTGTGATGTTAAAGTCGATTGTACTCCAATAGTTGTGAAGCTGATTCCACTGATATTAACTTATCTGTTATATTGATGTGACTTAAACTAAACTGTCTGTTCAACTCAATCTGACTACTTTGACCTATTTATTGCATGAAAGTTACATAAATTGGGCTATCTGTGATATTAAAGCCAATCGTAGTCTTATATGTGTGAAACTAATGTCACTTATATTAACCTATCTGTTATATTGATGTGACTTAAACTAAACTGTCTGTTCAACTCAATCTGACTACTTTGACCTATTTATTGCATTAAAGTTACATAAATTGAGCTATCTGTGATATTAAAATCAATTGTACTCCAACAGTTGTGAAGCTGATTCCACTCATATTAACTTATCTGTTATATTAATGTGACTTAAACTAAACTGTCTGTTCAACTGAATCTGACTACTTTGACCTAATTATTGCATTAAAGTTACATAAATTGAGCTATCTGTGATGTTAAAGTCAATTGTACTCCAATAGTTTTGAAGCTGATTCCACTCATATTAACTTATCTGTTATATTGATGCGACTTAAACTAAACTGTCTGTTAAACTCAATCTGACTACTTTGACCTATTTATTGCAATAAAGTTACATAAATCGAACTATCTGTGATATTAAAACCCATCGTTCTCTTATATGTGTGAAACTGATGTCACTTATATTAACCTATCTGTTATATTGATGTGACTTAAACTAAACTGTCTGTTCAATTCAATCTGACTACTTTGACCTATTTATTGCATTAAAGTTACATAAATTGAGCTATCTGTGATATTAAAGCCAATTGTACTCTTATATGTGTGAAACTGATTCCACTTATATTAACTTATCTGTTTTGTTGATGTGACTTAAACTAAACTGTCTGTTAAACTCAATCTGACCACTTTGACCTATTTATTGCAATAAAGTTACATAAATCGAACTATCTGTGATATTGAAACCAATCGTTCTCTTATATGTGTGAAACTGATGTCACTTATATTAACCTATCTGTTATATTGATGTGACTTAAACTAAACTGTCTGTTCAACTCAATCTGACTACTTTGACCTATTTATTGCATTAAAGTTACATAAATTGAGCTATTTGTGATGTTAAAGTCGATTGTACTCCAATAGTTGTGAAGCTGATTCCACTGATATTAACTTATCTGTTATATTGATGTGACTTAAACTAAACTGTCTGTTCAACTCAATCTGACTACTTTGACCTATTTATTGCATGAAAGTTACATAAATTGGGCTATCTGTGATATTAAAGCCAATCGTAGTCTTATATGTGTGAAACTAATGTCACTTATATTAACCTATCTGTTATATTGATGTGACTTAAACTAAACTGTCTGTTCAACTCAATCTGACTACTTTGACCTATTTATTGCATTAAAGTTACATAAATTGAGCTATCTGTGATATTAAAATCAATTGTACTCCAACAGTTGTGAAGCTGATTCCACTCATATTAACTTATCTGTTATATTAATGTGACTTAAACTAAACTGTCTGTTCAACTCAATCTGACTACTTTGACCTAATTATTGCATTAAAGTTACATAAATTTAGTTATCTGTGATATTAAAGTCAATTGTATTCCAATATTTGTGAAACTGATTCCACTAATATTAACTGATCTGTTTTATTAATGTGAATTAAAGTAAACTGTCTGTTCAACTCAATCTGACTACTTTGACCTATTTATTGCATTAAAGTTACATAAATTGAGTTATCTGTGATATTAAAGTCAATTGTATTCGAATATTTGGAAAACTGATTCCACTGATATTAACTTATCTGTTTTATTAATGTGACTTAAACTAAACTGTCTGTTCAACCGAATCTGACTACTTTGACCTATTTATTGCATTAAAGTTACATAAATTGAGCTATCTGTGATGTTAAAGTCAATTGTACTCCAATAGTTTTGAAGCTGGTTCCACTGATATTAACTTATCTGTTATATTGATGCGACTTAAACTAAACTGTCTGTTCAACTCAATCTGACTACTTTGACCTATTTATTGCATTAAAGTTACATAAATTTAGTTATCTGTGATATTAAAGTCAATTGTATTCCAATATTTGTGAAGCTGATTCCACTTATATTAACTGATCTGTTTTATTAATGTGAATTAAACTAAACTGTCTGTTCAACTCAATCTGACTACTTTGACCTATTTATTGCATTAAAGTTACATAAATAGAGTTATCTGTGATATTAAAGCCAATTGTATTCCAATATTTATGAAGCTGATTCCACTGATATTAACTTATCTGTTATATTGATGTGACTTAAACTAAACTGTCTGTTCAACTTAATCTGACTACTTTGACCTATTTATTGCATTAAAGTTACATAAATTGAACTATCTGTGATATTAAAATCAATTGTACTCCAACAGTTGTGAAGCTGATTCCACTCATATTAACTGATCTGTTATATTAATGTGACTTAAACTAAACTGTCTGTTCAACTCAATCTGACTACTTTGACCTATATATTGCATTAAAGTTACATAAATTGAATTATCTGTGATATTAAAGTCAATTGTATTCCAATATTTGTGAATCTGATTCCACTTATATTAACTTGTCTGTTATATTAATGTGACTTAAACTAAACTGTCTGTTCAACTGAATCTGAATACTTTGACCTATTTATTGCATTAAAGTTACATAAATTGAGCTATCTGTGATGTTGAAGTCAATTGTACTCCAATACTTGTGAAGCTGATTCCACGGATATTAACTTATCTGTTATATTGATGCGACTTAAACTAAACTGTCTGTTCAACTCAATCTGACTACTTTGACCTATTTATTGCATTAAAGTTACATAAATTTAGTTATATGTGATATTAGAGTCAATTGTACTCCAACAGTTGTGAAGCTGATTCCACTGATATTAACTTATCTGTTATATTGATGTGACTTAAACTAAATTGTCTGTTCAACTGAATCTGACTACTTTGACCTATTTATTGCATTAAAGTTACATAAATTGAGCTATCTGTGATGTTAAAGTCAATTGTACTCCAATATTTTTGAAGCTGAATCCACTCATATTAACTTATCTGTTATATTGATGCGACTTAAACTAAACTGTCTGTTCAACTCAATCTGACTACTTTGACCTATTTATTGCATTAAAGTTACATAAATTTAGTTATCTATGATATTAAAGTCAATTGTATTCCAATATTTGTGAAGCTGATTCCACTTATATTAACTTATCTGTTATATTGATGTGACTTAAACTAAACTGTCTGTTCAACTCAATCTGACTACTTTGAACTATTTATTGCATGAAAGTTACATAAATTGAGCTATCTGTGATATTAAAGTCAGTTATACTCCAATAGTTGTGAACCTGATTCCACTGATATTAACTTATCTGTTACATTGATGTGACTTAAACTAAACTGTCTGTTCAACTCAATCTGACTACTTTGACCTATTTATTGCATTAAAGTTACATAAATTGAGCTGTCTGTGATATTAAAGTCAATTGTATTCCAATATTTGTGAAGCTGATTCCACTGATATTAACTTATCTGTTATATTGATGTGACTTAAAATAAACTGTCTGTTCAACTCAATCTGACTACCTTGACCTATTTATTGCATGAAAGTTACAGAATCTAACTATCTGTGATATTAAAGCCAATCGTAGTCTTATATGTGTGAAACTAATGTCACTTATATTAACTTATCTGTTTTATTGATGTGACTTAAACTAAATTGTCTGTTCAACTCAATCTGACTACTTTGACCTATTTATTGCATTAAAGTTACATAAATTGAGCTATCTGTGATGTTAAAGTCAATTGTACTCCAATAGTTTTGAAGCTGATTCCACTCATATTAACTTATCTGTTATATTGATGCGACTTAAACTAAACTGTCTGTTCAACTCAATCTGACTACTTTGACCTATTTATTGCATTAAAGTTACATAAATTTAGTTATCTGTGATATTAAAGTCAATTGTATTCCAATATTTGTGAAAATGATTCCACTTATATTAACTGATCTGTTTTATTAATGTGAATTAAACTAAACTGTCTGTTCAACTCAATCTGACTACTTTGACCTATTTATTGCATTAAAGTTACATAAATTGAGTTATCTGTGATATTAAAGCCAATTGTATTCAAATATTTATGAAGCTGATTCCACTGATATTAACTTATCTGTTATATTGATGTGACTTAAACTAAACTGTCTGTTCAACTCAATCTGACTACTTTGACCTATTTATTGCATTAAAGTTACATAAATTGAGCTATCTGTGATATTAAAATCAATTGTACTCCAACAGTTGTGAAGCTGATTCCACTGATATTAACTTATCTGTTATATTAATGTGACTTAAACTAAACTGTCTGTTCAACTCAATCTGACTACTTTGACCTATATATTGCATTAAAGTTACATAAATTGAATTATCTGTGATATTAAAGTCAATTGTACTCCAACATTTTGAAGCTGATTCCACTGATATTAACTTATCTGTTATATTGATGTGACTTAAACTAAACTGTCTGTTCAACTCAATCTGACTACTTTGACCTATTTATTGCATTAAAGTTACATAAATTTAGTTATCTGTGATATTAAAGTCAATTGTATTCGAATATTTGGAAAACTGATTCCACTGATATTAACTTATCTGTTTTATTAATGTGACTTAAACTAAACTGTCTGTTCAACTGAATCTGACTACTTTGACCTATTTATTGCATTAAAGTTACATAAATTGAGCTATCTGTGATGTTAAAGTCAATTGTATTCCAATAGTTGTGAAGCTGATTCCACTGATATTAACTTATCTGTTATATTGATGCGACTTAAACTAAACTGTCTGTTCAACTCAATCTGACTACTTTGACCTATTTATTGCATTAAAGTTACATAAATTTAGTTATCTGTGATATTAAAGTCAATTGTATTCCAATATTTGTGAATCTGATTCCACTTATATTAATTTGTCTGTTATATTGATGTGATTTAAACTAAACTGTCTGTTCAACTGAATCTGAATACTTTGACCTATTTATTGCATTAAAGTTACATAAATTGAGCTATCTGTGATGTTAAAGTCAATTGTACTCCAATACTTGTGAAGCTGATTCCACTGATATTAACTTATCTGTTATATTGATGCGACTTAAACTAAACTGTCTGTTCAACTCAATCTGACTACTTTGACCTATTTATTGCATTAAAGTTACATAAATTTAGTTATCTGTGATATTAAAGTCAATTGTATTCCAATATTTGTGAAGCTGATTCCACTTATATTAACTGATCTGTTTTATTAATGTTAATTAAACTAAACTGTCTGTTCAACTCAATCTGACTACTTTGACCTATTTATTGCATTAAAGTTACATAAATTGAGTTATCTGTGATATTAAAGCCAATTGTATTCCAATATTTATGAAGCTGATTCCACTGATATTAACTTATCTGTTATATTGATGTGACTTAAACTAAACTGTCTGTTCAACTTAATCTGATTACTTTGACCTATTTATTGCATTAAAGTTACATAAATTGAACTATCTGTGATATTAAAATCAATTGTACTCCAACAGTTGTGAAGCTGATTCCACTGATATTAACTTATCTGTTATATTAATGTGACTTAAACTAAACTGTCTGTTCAACTCAATCTGACTACTTTGACCTATTTATTGCATTAAAGTTACATAAATTGAATTATCTGTGATATTAAAGTCAATTGTACTCCAACATTTTGAAGCTGATTCCACTGATATTAACTTATCTGTTATATTGATGCGACTTAAACTAAACTGTCTGTTCAACTCAATCTGACTACTTTGACCTATTTATTGCATTAATGTTACATAAATTTAGTTATCTGTGATATTAAAGTCAATTGTTTTCCAATATTTGTGAATCTGATTCCACTTATATTAACTTGTCTGTTATATTAATGTGACTTAAACTAAACTGTCTGTTCAACTGAATCTGAATACTTTGACCTATTTATTGCATTAAAGTTACATAAATTGAGCTATCTGTGATGTTAAAGTCAATTGTATTCCAATACTTGTGAAGCTGATTCCACTGATATTAACTTATCTGTTATATTGATGCGACTTAAACTAAACTGTCTGTTCAACTCAATCTGACTACTTTGACCTATTTATTGCATTAAAGTTACATAAATTTAGTTATCTGTGATATTAAAGTCAATTGTATTCCAATATTTGTGAAGCTGATTCCACTTATATTAACTGATCTGTTTTATTAATGTTAATTAAACTAAACTGTCTGTTCAACTCAATCTGACTACTTTGACCTATTTATTGCATTAAAGTTACATAAATTGAGTTATCTGTGATATTAAAGCCAATTGTATTCCAATATTTATGAAGCTGATTCCACTGATATTAACTTATCTGTTATATTGATGTGACTTAAACTAAACTGTCTGTTCAACTTAATCTGACTACTTTGACCTATTTATTGCATTAAAGTTACATAAATTGAACTATCTGTGATATTAAAGTCAATTGTACTCCAATACTTGTGAAGCTGATTCCACTGATATTAACTTATCTGTTATATTGATGCGACTTAAACTAAACTGTCTGTTCAACTCAATCTGACTACTTTGACCTATTTATTGCATTAAAGTTACATAAATTTAGTTATCTGTGATATTAGAGTCAATTGTATTCCAATATTTGTGAAGTTGATTCCACTTATATTAACTTATCTGTTATATTGATGTGACTTAAACTAAACTGTCTGTTCAACTCAATCTGACTACTTTGACCTATTTATTGCATGAAAGTTACATAAATTGAGCTATCTGTGATATTAAAGTCAGTTATACTCCAATAGTTGTGAACCTGATTCCACTGATATTAACTTATCTGTTACATTGATGTGACTTAAACTAAACTGTCTGTTCAACTCAATCTGACTACTTTGACCTATTTATTGCATTAAAGTTACATAAATTGAGCTGTCTGTGATATTAAAGTCAATTGTATTCCAATATTTGTGAAGCTGATTCCACTGATATTAACTTATCTGTTATATTGATGTGACTTAAACTAAACTGTCTGTTCAACTCAATCTGACTACCTTGACCTATTTATTGCATGAAAGTTACAGAATCTAACTATCTGTGATATTAAAGCCAATCGTAGTCTTATATGTGTGAAACTAATGTCACTTATATTAACTTATCTGTTTTATTGATGTGACTTAAACTAAACTGTCTGCTCAACTCAATCTGACTACTTTGACCTATTTATTGCATTAAAGTTACATGAATTGAGCTATCTGTGATATTAAAATCAATTGTACTCCAACAGTTGTGAAGCTGATTCCACTGATATTAACTGATCTGTTTTATTGATGTGACTTAAACTAAACTGTCTGTTCAACTTAATCTGACTACTTTGACCTATTTATTGCATTAAAGTTACATAAATTGAGCTATCTGTGATATTAAAATCAATTGTACTCCAACAGTTGTGAAACTGATTCCACTGATATTAACTTATCTGTTATATTAATGTGACTTAAACTAAACTGTCTGTTCAACTGAATCTGACTACTTTGACCTATTTATTGCATTAAAGTTACATAAATTGAGCTATCTGTGATGTTAAAGTCAATTGTACTCCAATAGTTTTGAAGCTGATTCCACTCAAATTAACTTATCTGTTATATTGATGCGACTTAAACTAAACTGTCTGTTCAACTCAATCTGACTACTTTGACCTATTTATTGCATTAAAGTTACATAAATTTAGTTATCTGTGATATTAAAGTCAATTGTATTCCAATATTTGTGAAGCTGATTCCACTTATATTAACTGATCTGTTTTATTAATGTGAATTAAACTAAACTGTCTGTTCAACTCAATCTGACTACTTTGACCTATTTATTGCATTAAAGTTACATAAATTGAGTTATCTGTGATATTAAAGCCAATTGTATTCCAATATTTATGAAGCTGATTCCACTGATATTAACTTATCTGTTATATTGATGTGACTTAAACTAAACTGTCTGTTCAACTCAATCTGACTACTTTGACCTATTTATTGCATTAAAGTTACATAAATTGAGCTATCTGTGATATTAAAATCAATTGTACTCCAACAGTTGTGAAGCTGATTCCACTCATATTAACTTATCTGTTATATTAATGTGACTTAAACTAAACTGTCTGTTCAACTCAATCTGACTACTTTGACCTATATATTGCATTAAAGTTACATAAATTGAATTATCTGTGATATTAAAGTCAATTGTACTCCAACATTTTGAAGCTGATTCCACTGATATTAACTTATCTGTTATATTGATGTGACTTAAACTAAACTGTCTGTTCAACTCAATCTGACTACTTTGACCTATTTATTGCATTAAAGTTACATAAATTTAGTTATCTGTGATATTAAAGTCAATTGTATTGGAATATTTGGAAAACTGATTCCACTGATATTAACTTATCTGTTTTATTAATGTGACTTAAACTAAACTGTCTGTTCAACTGAATCTGACTACTTTGACCTATTTATTGCATTAAAGTTACATAAATTGAGCTATCTGTGATGTTAAAGTCAATTGTATTCCAATAGTTGTGAAGCTGATTCCACTGATATTAACTTATCTGTTATATTGATGCGACTTAAACTAAACTGTCTGTTCAACTCAATCTGACTACTTTGACCTATTTATTGCATTAAAGTTACATAAATTGAGCTGTCTGTGATATTAAAGTCAATTGTATTCCAATATTTGTGAAGCTGATTCCACTGATATTAACTTATCTGTTATATTGATGTGACTTAAACTAAACTGTCTGTTCAACTCAATCTGACTACCTTGACCTATTTATTGCATTAAAGTTACATAAATTGAGTTATCTGTGATATTAAAGCCAATTGTATTCCAATATTTATGAAGCTGATTCCACTGATATTAACTTATCTGTTATATTGATGTGACTTAAACTAAACTGTCTGTTCAACTTAATCTGACTACTTTGACCTATTTATTGCATTAAAGTTACATAAATTGAACTATCTGTGATATTAAAGTCAATTGTACTCCAATACTTGTGAAGCTGATTCCACTGATATTAACTTATCTGTTATATTGATGCGACTTAAACTAAACTGTCTGTTCAACTCAATCTGACTACTTTGACCTATTTATTGCATTAAAGTTACATAAATTTAGTTATCTGTGATATTAGAGTCAATTGTATTCCAATATTTGTGAAGTTGATTCCACTTATATTAACTTATCTGTTATATTGATGTGACTTAAACTAAACTGTCTGTTCAACTCAATCTGACTACTTTGACCTATTTATTGCATGAAAGTTACATAAATTGAGCTATCTGTGATATTAAAGTCAGTTATACTCCAATAGTTGTGAACCTGATTCCACTGATATTAACTTATCTGTTACATTGATGTGACTTAAACTAAACTGTCTGTTCAACTCAATCTGACTACTTTGACCTATTTATTGCATTAAAGTTACATAAATTGAGCTGTCTGTGATATTAAAGTCAATTGTATTCCAATATTTGTGAAGCTGATTCCACTGATATTAACTTATCTGTTATATTGATGTGACTTAAACTAAACTGTCTGTTCAACTCAATCTGACTACCTTGACCTATTTATTGCATGAAAGTTACAGAATCTAACTATCTGTGATATTAAAGCCAATCGTAGTCTTATATGTGTGAAACTAATGTCACTTATATTAACTTATCTGTTTTATTGATGTGACTTAAACTAAACTGTCTGCTCAACTCAATCTGACTACTTTGACCTATTTATTGCATTAAAGTTACATGAATTGAGCTATCTGTGATATTAAAATCAATTGTACTCCAACAGTTGTGAAGCTGATTCCACTGATATTAACTGATCTGTTTTATTGATGTGACTTAAACTAAACTGTCTGTTCAACTCAATCTGACTACTTTGACCTATTTATTGCATTAAAGTTACATAAATTGAGCTATCTGTGATATTAAAATCAATTGTACTCCAACAGTTGTGAAACTGATTCCACTGATATTAACTTATCTGTTATATTAATGTGACTTAAACTAAACTGTCTGTTCAACTGAATCTGACTACTTTGACCTATTTATTGCATTAAAGTTACATAAATTGAGCTATCTGTGATGTTAAAGTCAATTGTACTCCAATAGTTTTGAAGCTGATTCCACTCAAATTAACTTATCTGTTATATTGATGCGACTTAAACTAAACTGTCTGTTCAACTCAATCTGACTACTTTGACCTATTTATTGCATTAAAGTTACATAAATTTAGTTATCTGTGATATTAAAGTCAATTGTATTCCAATATTTGTGAAGCTGATTCCACTTATATTAACTGATCTGTTTTATTAATGTGAATTAAACTAAACTGTCTGTTCAACTCAATCTGACTACTTTGACCTATTTATTGCATTAAAGTTACATAAATTGAGTTATCTGTGATATTAAAGCCAATTGTATTCCAATATTTATGAAGCTGATTCCACTGATATTAACTTATCTGTTATATTGATGTGACTTAAACTAAACTGTCTGTTCAACTCAATCTGACTACTTTGACCTATTTATTGCATTAAAGTTACATAAATTGAGCTATCTGTGATATTAAAATCAATTGTACTCCAACAGTTGTGAAGCTGATTCCACTCATATTAACTTATCTGTTATATTAATGTGACTTAAACTAAACTGTCTGTTCAACTCAATCTGACTACTTTGACCTATATATTGCATTAAAGTTACATAAATTGAATTATCTGTGATATTAAAGTCAATTGTACTCCAACATTTTGAAGCTGATTCCACTGATATTAACTTATCTGTTATATTGATGTGACTTAAACTAAACTGTCTGTTCAACTCAATCTGACTACTTTGACCTATTTATTGCATTAAAGTTACATAAATTTAGTTATCTGTGATATTAAAGTCAATTGTATTGGAATATTTGGAAAACTGATTCCACTGATATTAACTTATCTGTTTTATTAATGTGACTTAAACTAAACTGTCTGTTCAACTGAATCTGACTACTTTGACCTATTTATTGCATTAAAGTTACATAAATTGAGCTATCTGTGATGTTAAAGTCAATTGTATTCCAATAGTTGTGAAGCTGATTCCACTGATATTAACTTATCTGTTATATTGATGCGACTTAAACTAAACTGTCTGTTCAACTCAATCTGACTACTTTGACCTATTTATTGCATTAAAGTTACATAAATTGAGCTGTCTGTGATATTAAAGTCAATTGTATTCCAATATTTGTGAAGCTGATTCCACTGATATTAACTTATCTGTTATATTGATGTGACTTAAACTAAACTGTCTGTTCAACTCAATCTGACTACCTTGACCTATTTATTGCATGAAAGTTACAGAATCTAACTATCTGTGATATTAAAGCCAATCGTAGTCTTATATGTGTGAAACTAATGTCACTTATATTAACTTATCTGTTTTATTGATGTGACTTAAACTAAACTGTCTGCTCAACTCAATCTGACTACTTTGACCTATTTATTGCATTAAAGTTACATGAATTGAGCTATCTGTGATATTAAAATCAATTGTACTCCAACAGTTGTGAAGCTGATTCCACTGATATTAACTGATCTGTTTTATTGATGTGACTTAAACTAAACTGTCTGTTCAACTCAATCTGACTACTTTGACCTATTTATTGCATTAAAGTTACATAAATTGAGCTATCTGTGATATTAAAATCAATTGTACTCCAACAGTTGTGAAACTGATTCCACTGATATTAACTTATCTGTTATATTAATGTGACTTAAACTAAACTGTCTGTTCAACTGAATCTGACTACTTTGACCTATTTATTGCATTAAAGTTACATAAATTGAGCTATCTGTGATGTTAAAGTCAATTGTACTCCAATAGTTTTGAAGCTGATTCCACTCAAATTAACTTATCTGTTATATTGATGCGACTTAAACTAAACTGTCTGTTCAACTCAATCTGACTACTTTGACCTATTTATTGCATTAAAGTTACATAAATTTAGTTATCTGTGATATTAAAGTCAATTGTATTCCAATATTTGTGAAGCTGATTCCACTTATATTAACTGATCTGTTTTATTAATGTGAATTAAACTAAACTGTCTGTTCAACTCAATCTGACTACTTTGACCTATTTATTGCATTAAAGTTACATAAATTGAGTTATCTGTGATATTAAAGCCAATTGTATTCCAATATTTATGAAGCTGATTCCACTGATATTAACTTATCTGTTATATTGATGTGACTTAAACTAAACTGTCTGTTCAACTCAATCTGACTACTTTGACCTATTTATTGCATTAAAGTTACATAAATTGAGCTATCTGTGATATTAAAATCAATTGTACTCCAACAGTTGTGAAGCTGATTCCACTCATATTAACTTATCTGTTATATTAATGTGACTTAAACTAAACTGTCTGTTCAACTCAATCTGACTACTTTGACCTATATATTGCATTAAAGTTACATAAATTGAATTATCTGTGATATTAAAGTCAATTGTACTCCAACATTTTGAAGCTGATTCCACTGATATTAACTTATCTGTTATATTGATGTGACTTAAACTAAACTGTCTGTTCAACTCAATCTGACTACTTTGACCTATTTATTGCATTAAAGTTACATAAATTTAGTTATCTGTGATATTAAAGTCAATTGTATTGGAATATTTGGAAAACTGATTCCACTGATATTAACTTATCTGTTTTATTAATGTGACTTAAACTAAACTGTCTGTTCAACTGAATCTGACTACTTTGACCTATTTATTGCATTAAAGTTACATAAATTGAGCTATCTGTGATGTTAAAGTCAATTGTATTCCAATAGTTGTGAAGCTGATTCCACTGATATTAACTTATCTGTTATATTGATGCGACTTAAACTAAACTGTCTGTTCAACTCAATCTGACTACTTTGACCTATTTATTGCATTAAAGTTACATAAATTGAGCTGTCTGTGATATTAAAGTCAATTGTATTCCAATATTTGTGAAGCTGATTCCACTGATATTAACTTATCTGTTATATTGATGTGACTTAAACTAAACTGTCTGTTCAACTCAATCTGACTACCTTGACCTATTTATTGCATGAAAGTTACAGAATCTAACTATCTGTGATATTAAAGCCAATCGTAGTCTTATATGTGTGAAACTAATGTCACTTATATTAACTTATCTGTTTTATTGATGTGACTTAAACTAAACTGTCTGCTCAACTCAATCTGACTACTTTGACCTATTTATTGCATTAAAGTTACATGAATTGAGCTATCTGTGATATTAAAATCAATTGTACTCCAACAGTTGTGAAGCTGATTCCACTGATATTAACTGATCTGTTTTATTGATGTGACTTAAACTAAACTGTCTGTTCAACTCAATCTGACTACTTTGACCTATTTATTGCATTAAAGTTACATAAATTGAGCTATCTGTGATATTAAAATCAATTGTACTCCAACAGTTGTGAAACTGATTCCACTGATATTAACTTATCTGTTATATTAATGTGACTTAAACTAAACTGTCTGTTCAACTGAATCTGACTACTTTGACCTATTTATTGCATTAAAGTTACATAAATTGAGCTATCTGTGATGTTAAAGTCAATTGTACTCCAATAGTTTTGAAGCTGATTCCACTCAAATTAACTTATCTGTTATATTGATGCGACTTAAACTAAACTGTCTGTTCAACTCAATCTGACTACTTTGACCTATTTATTGCATTAAAGTTACATAAATTTAGTTATCTGTGATATTAAAGTCAATTGTATTCCAATATTTGTGAAGCTGATTCCACTTATATTAACTGATCTGTTTTATTAATGTGAATTAAACTAAACTGTCTGTTCAACTCAATCTGACTACTTTGACCTATTTATTGCATTAAAGTTACATAAATTGAGTTATCTGTGATATTAAAGCCAATTGTATTCCAATATTTATGAAGCTGATTCCACTGATATTAACTTATCTGTTATATTGATGTGACTTAAACTAAACTGTCTGTTCAACTCAATCTGACTACTTTGACCTATTTATTGCATTAAAGTTACATAAATTGAGCTATCTGTGATATTAAAATCAATTGTACTCCAACAGTTGTGAAGCTGATTCCACTCATATTAACTTATCTGTTATATTAATGTGACTTAAACTAAACTGTCTGTTCAACTCAATCTGACTACTTTGACCTATATATTGCATTAAAGTTACATAAATTGAATTATCTGTGATATTAAAGTCAATTGTACTCCAACATTTTGAAGCTGATTCCACTGATATTAACTTATCTGTTATATTGATGTGACTTAAACTAAACTGTCTGTTCAACTCAATCTGACTACTTTGACCTATTTATTGCATTAAAGTTACATAAATTTAGTTATCTGTGATATTAAAGTCAATTGTATTGGAATATTTGGAAAACTGATTCCACTGATATTAACTTATCTGTTTTATTAATGTGACTTAAACTAAACTGTCTGTTCAACTGAATCTGACTACTTTGACCTATTTATTGCATTAAAGTTACATAAATTGAGCTATCTGTGATGTTAAAGTCAATTGTATTCCAATAGTTGTGAAGCTGATTCCACTGATATTAACTTATCTGTTATATTGATGCGACTTAAACTAAACTGTCTGTTCAACTCAATCTGACTACTTTGACCTATTTATTGCATTAATGTTACATAAATTTAGTTATCTGTGATATTAAAGTCAATTGTATTCCAATATTTGTGAATCTGATTCCACTTATATTAACTTGTCTGTTATATTAATGTGACTTAAACTAAACTGTCTGTTCAACTCAATCTGAATACTTTGACCTATTTATTGCATTAAAGTTACATAAATTGAGCTATCTGTGATGTTAAAGTCAATTGTATTCCAATACTTGTGAAGCTGATTCCACTGATATTAACTTATCTGTTATATTGATGCGACTTAAACTAAACTGTCTGTTCAACTCAATCTGACTACTTTGACCTATTTATTGCATTAAAGTTACATAAATTTAGTTATCTGTGATATTAAAGTCAATTGTATTCCAATATTTGTGAAGCTGATTCCACTTATATTAACTGATCTGTTTTATTAATGTTAATTAAACTAAACTGTCTGTTCAACTCAATCTGACTACTTTGACCTATTTATTGCATTAAAGTTACATAAATTGAGTTATCTGTGATATTAAAGCCAATTGTATTCCAATATTTATGAAGCTGATTCCACTGATATTAACTTATCTGTTATATTGATGTGACTTAAACTAAACTGTCTGTTCAACTTAATCTGACTACTTTGACCTATTTATTGCATTAAAGTTACATAAATTGAACTATCTGTGATATTAAAATCAATTGTACTCCAACAGTTGTGAAGCTGATTCCACTCATATTAACTTATCTGTTATATTAATGTGACTTAAACTAAACTGTCTGTTCAACTCAATCTGACTACTTTGACCTATATATTGCATTAAAGTTACATAAATTGAATTATCTGTGATATTAAAGTCAATTGTATTCCAATATTTGTGAATCTGATTCCACTTATATTAACTTATCTGCTATATTGATGTGACTTAAACTAAACTGTCTGTTCAACTCAATCTGACTACTTTGACCTATTTATTGCATTAAAGTTACATAAAGTGAGCTGTCTGTGATATTAAAGTCAATTGTATTCCAATATTTGTGAAGCTGATTCCACTGATATTAACTTATCTGTTATATTGATGTGACTTAAACTAAACTGTCTGTTCAACTCAATCTGACTACTTTGACCTATTTATTGCATTAAAGTTACAGAATCTAACTATCTGTGATATTAAAGCCAATCGTAGTCTTATATGTGTGAAACTAATGTCACTTATATTAACTTATCTGTTTTATTGATGCGACTTAAACTAAACTGTCTGTTCAACTCAATCTGACTACTTTGACCTATTTATTGCATTAAAGTTACATAAATTTAGTTATCTGTGATATTAAAGTCAATTGTATTCCAATATTTGTGAAGCTGATTCCACTTATATTAACTGATCTGTTTTATTAATGTTAATTAAACTAAACTGTCTGTTCAACTCAATCTGACTACTTTGACCTATTTATTGCATTAAAGTTAAATAAATTGAGTTATCTGTGATATTAAAGCCAATTGTATTCCAATATTTATGAAGCTGATTCCACTGATATTAACTGATCTGTTATATTGATGTGACTTAAACTAAACTGTCTGTTCAACTTAATCTGACTACTTTGACCTATTTATTGCATTAAAGTTACATAAATTGAACTATCTGTGATATTAAAATCAATTGTACTCCAACAGTTGTGAAGCTGATTCCACTCATATTAACTTATCTGTTATATTAATGTGACTTAAACTAAACTGTCTGTTCAACTCAATCTGACTACTTTGACCTATATATTGCATTAAAGTTACATAAATTGAATTATCTGTGATATTAAAGTCAATTGTATTCCAATATTTGTGAATCTGATTCCACTTATATTAACTTATCTGTTATATTGATGTGACTTAAACTAAACTGTCTGTTCAACTCAATCTGACTACTTTGACCTATTTATTGCATGAAAGTTACATAAATTGAGCTATCTGTGATATTAAAGTCAGTTATACTCCAATAGTTGTGAACCTGATTCCACTGATATTAACTTATCTGTTACATTGATGTGACTTAAACTAAACTGTCTGTTCAACTCAATCTGACTACTTTGACCTATTTATTGCATTAAAGTTACATAAATTGAGCTGTCTGTGATATTAAAGTCAATTGTATTCCAATATTTGTGAAGCTGATTCCACTGATATTAACTTATCTGTTATATTGATGTGACTTAAACTAAACTGTCTGTTCAACTCAATCTGACTACTTTGACCTATTTATTGCATTAAAGTTACAGAATCTAACTATCTGTGATATTAAAGCCAATCGTAGTCTTATATGTGTGAAACTAATGTCACTTATATTAACTTATCTGTTTTATTGATGCGACTTAAACTAAACTGTCTGCTCAACTCAATCTGACTACTTTGACCTATTTATTGCATTAAAGTTACATGAATTGAGCTATCTGTGATATTAAAATCAATTGTACTCCAACAGTTGTGAAGCTGATTCCACTGATATTAACTTATCTGTTATATTGATGTGACTTAAACTAAACTGTCTGTTCAACTCAATCTGACTACTTTGACCTATTTATTGCATTAAAGTTACATAAATTGAGCTATCTGTGATATTAAAATCAATTGTACTCCAACAGTTGTGAAACTGATTCCACTCATATTAACTTATCTGTTATATTAATGTGACTTAAACTAAACTGTCTGTTCAACTGAATCTGACTACTTTGACCTATTTATTGCATTAAAGTTACATAAATTGAGCTATCTGTGATGTTAAAGTCAATTGTACTCCAATAGTTGTGAAGCTGATTCCACTGATATTAACTTATCTGTTATATTGATGCGACTTAAACTAAACTGTCTGTTCAACTCAATCTGACTACTTTGACCTATTTATTGCATTAAAGTTACATAAATTTAGTTATCTGTGATATTAAAGTCAATTGTATTCCAATATTTGTGAAGCTGATTCCACTTATATTAACTGATCTGTTTTATTAATGTGAATTAAACTAAACTGTCTGTTCAACTCAATCTGACTACTTTGACCTATTTATTGCATTAAAGTTACATAAATTGAGTTATCTGTGATATTAAAGCCAATTGTATTCCAATATTTATGAAGCTGATTCCACTGATATTAACTTATCTGTTATATTGATGTGACTTAAACTAAACTGTCTGTTCAACTGAATCTGACTACTTTGACCTATTTATTGCATTAAAGTTACATAAAATGAGCTATCTGTGATATTAAAATCAATTGTACTCCAACAGTTGTGAAGCTGATTCCACTGATATTAACTTATCTGTTATATTAATGTGACTTAAACTAAACTGTCTGTTCAACTCAATCTGACTACTTTGACCTATATATTGCATTAAAGTTACATAAATTGAATTATCTGTGATATTAAAGTCAATTGTACTCCAACATTTTGAAGCTGATTCCACTGATATTAACTTATCTGTTATATTGATGTGACTTAAACTAAACTGTCTGTTCAACTCAATCTGACTACTTTGACCTATTTATTGCATTAAAGTTACATAAATTTAGTTATCTGTGATATTAAAGTCAATTGTATTCGAATATTTGGAAAACTGATTCCACTGATATTAACTTATCTGTTTTATTAATGTGACTTAAACTAAACTGTCTGTTCAACTGAATCTGACTACTTTGACCTATTTATTGCATTAAAGTTACATAAATTGAGCTATCTGTGATGTTAAAGTCAATTGTATTCCAATAGTTGTGAAGCTGATTCCACTGATATTAACTTATCTGTTATATTGATGCGACTTAAACTAAACTGTCTGTTCAACTCAATCTGACTACTTTGACCTATTTATTGCATTAAAGTTACATAAATTTAGTTATCTGTGATATTAAAGTCAATTGTATTCCAATATTTGTGAATCTGATTCCACTTATATTAACTTGTCTTTTATATTAATGTGACTTAAACTAAACTGTCTGTTCAACTGAATCTGAATACTTTGACCTATTTATTGCATTAAAGTTACATAAATTGAGCTATCTGTGATGTTAAAGTCAATTGTACTCCAATACTTGTGAAGCTGATTCCACTGATATTAACTTATCTGTTATATTGATGCGACTTAAACTAAACTGTCTGTTCAACTCAATCTGACTACTTTGACCTATTTATTGCATTAAAATTACATAAATTTAGTTATCTGTGATATTAAAGTCAATTATACTCCAATAGTTGTGAAGCTGATTCCACTGATATTAACTTCTCTGTTACATTGATGTGACTTAAACTAAACTGTCTGTTCAACTCAATCTGACTACTTTGACCTATTTATTGCATTAAAGTTACATAACTTGAGCTATCTGTGATATTAAAGTCAATTGTATTCCAATATTTGTGAAGCTGATTCCACTGATATTAACTTATCTGTTATATTGATGTGACTTAAACTAAACTGTCTGTTCAACTCAGTCTGACTACTTTGACCTATTTATTGCATGAAAGTTACAGAATCTAACTATCTGTGATATTAAAGCCAATCATAGTCTTATATGTGTGAAACTAATGTCACTTATATTAACTTATCTGTTTTATTGATGTGACTTAAACTAAACTGTCTGCTCAACTCAATCTGACTACTTTGACCTATTTATTGCATTAAAGTTACATGAATTGAGCTATCTGTGATATTAAAATCAATTGTACTCCAACAGTTGTGAAGCTGATTCCACTGATATTAACTTATCTGTTATATTGATGTGACTTAAACTAAACTGTCTGTTCAACTCAATCTGACTACTTTGACCTATTTATTGCATTAAAGTTACATAAATTGAGCTATCTGTGATATTAAAATCAATTGTACTCCAACAGTTGTGAAACTGATTCCACTCATATTAACTTATCTGTTATATTAATGTGACTTAAACTAAACTGTCTGTTCAACTGAATCTGACTACTTTGACCTATTTATTGCATTAAAGTTACATAAATTGAGCTATCTGTGATGTTAAAGTCAATTGTACTCCAACAGTTGTGAAGCTGATTCCACTGATATTAACTTATCTGTTATATTGATGTGACTTAAACTAAACTGTCTGTTCAACTCAATCTGACTACTTCAACCTATATATTGCATTAAAGTTACATAAATTGAGTTATCTGTGATATTAAAGTCAATTGTACTCCAACAGTTGTGAAGCTGATTCCACTGATATTAACTTATCTGTTATATTGATGTGACTTAAACTAAACTGTCTGTTCAACTCAATCTGACTACTTTGACCTATTTATTGCATTAAAGTTACATAAATTTAGTTATCTGTGATATTAAAGTCAATTGTATTCGAATATTTGGAAAACTGATTCCACTGATATTAACTTATCTGTTATATTGATGTGATTTAAACTAAACTGTCTGTTCAACTCAATCTGACTACTTTGACCTATTTATTGCATTAAAGTTACATAAATTGAGCTATCTGTGATATTAAAATCAATTGTACTCCAACAGTTGTGAAGCTGATTCCACTCATATTAACTTATCTGTTATATTGATGTGACTTACACTAAACTGTCTGTTCAACTCAATCTGACTACTTTGACCTATTTATTGCATTAAAGTTACATAAATTGAGTTATCTGTGATATTAAAGTCAATTGTACTCCAACAGTTGTGAAGCTGATTCCACTGATATTAACTTATCTGTTTTATTGATGTGACTTAAACTAAACTGTCTGTTCAACTCAATCTGACTACTTTGACCTATTTATTGCATTAAAGTTACATAAATTGAATTATCTGTGATATTAAAGTCAATTGTATTCGAATATTTGGAAAACTGATTCCACTGATATTAACTTATCTGTTTTATTAATGTGACTTAAACTAAACTGTCTGTTCAACTGAATCTGACTACTTTGACCTATTTATTGCATTAAAGTTACATAAATTGAGCTATCTGTGATGTTAAAGTCAATTGTACTCCAATAGTTGTGAAGCTGATTCCACTGATATTAACTTATCTGTTATATTGATGCGACTTAAACTAAACTGTCTGTTCAACTCAATCTGACTACTTTGACCTATTTATTGCATTAAAGTTACATAAATTTAGTTATCTGTGATATTAAAGTCAATTGTATTCCAATATTTGTGAAGCTGATTCCACTTATATTAACTGATCTGTTTTATTAATGTGAATTAAACTAAACTGTCTGTTCAACTCAATCTGACTACTTTGACCTATTTATTGCATTAAAGTTACATAAATTGAGTTATCTGTGATATTAAAGCCAATTGTATTCCAATATTTATGAAGCTGATTCCACTGATATCAACTTATCTGTTATATTGATGTGACTTAAACTAAACTGTCTGTTCAACTCAATCTGACTACTTTGACCTATTTATTGCATTAAAGTTACATAAATTGAGCTATCTGTGATATTAAAATCAATTGTACTCCAACAGTTGTGAAGCTGATTCCACTCATATTAACTTATCTGTTATATTAATGTGACTTAAACTAAACTGTCTGTTCAACTCAATCTGACTACTTTGACCTATATATTGCATTAAAGTTACATAAATTGAATTATCTGTGATATTAAAGTCAATTGTACTCCAACAGTTGTGAAGCTGATTCCACTGATATTAACTTATCTGTTATATTGATGTGACTTAAACTAAACTGTCTGTTCAACTCAATCTGACTACTTTGACCTATTTATTGCATTAAAGTTACACAAATTTAGTTATCTGTGATATTAAAATCAATTGTTTTCCAATATTTGTGAAGCTGATTCCACTTATATTAACTTGTCTGTTATATTAATGTGACTTAAACTAAACTGTCTGTTCAACTGAATCTGACTACTTTGACCTATTTATTGCATTAAAGTTACATAAATTGAGCTATCTGTGATATTAAAATCAATTGTACTCCAACAGTTGTGAAACTGATTCCACTCATATTAACTTATCTGTTATATTAATGTGACTTAAACTAAACTGTCTGTTCAACTGAATCTGACTACTTTGACCTATTTATTGCATTAAAGTTACATAAATTGAGCTATCTGTGATGTTAAAGTCAATTGTATTCGAATATTTGGAAAACTGATTCCACTCATATTAACTTATCTGTTTTATTAATGTGACTTAAACTAAACTGTCTGTTCAACTGAATCTGACTACTTTGACCTATTTATTGCATTAAAGTTACATAAATTGAGCTATCTGTGATGTTAAAGTCAATTGTACTCCAATAGTTGTGAAGCTGATTCCACTGATATTAACTTATCTGTTATATTGATGCGACTTAAACTAAACTGTCTGTTCAACTCAATCTGACTACTTTGACCTATTTATTGCATTAAAGTTACATAAATTTAGTTATCTGTGATATTAAAGTCAATTGTATTCGAATATTTGGAAAACTGATTCCACTGATATTAACTTATCTGTTATATTGATGTGATTTAAACTAAACTGTCTGTTCAACTCAATCTGACTACTTTGACCTATTTATTGCATTAAAGTTACATAAATTGAGCTATCTGTGATATTAAAATCAATTGTACTCCAACAGTTGTGAAGCTGATTCCACTCATATTAACTTATCTGTTATATTGATGTGACTTACACTAAACTGTCTGTTCAACTCAATCTGACTACTTTGACCTATTTATTGCATTAAAGTTACATAAATTGAGTTATCTGTGATATTAAAGTCAATTGTACTCCAACAGTTGTGAAGCTGATTCCACTGATATTAACTTATCTGTTATATTGATGTGACTTAAACTAAACTGTCTGTTCAACTCAATCTGACTACTTTGACCTATTTATTGCATTAAAGTTACATAAATTGAATTATCTGTGATATTAAAGTCAATTGTATTCGAATATTTGGAAAACTGATTCCACTGATATTAACTTATCTGTTTTATTAATGTGACTTAAACTAAACTGTCTGTTCAACTCAATCTGACTACTTTGACCTATTTATTGCATTAAAGTTACATAAATTGAGCTGTCTGTGATATTAAAGTCAATTGTATTCCAATATTTGTGAAGCTGATTCCACTGATATTAACTTATCTGTTATATTGATGTGACTTAAACTAAACTGTCTGTTCAACTCAAAATGACTACTTTGACCTATTTATTGCATTAAAGTTACAGAATCTAACCATCTGTGATATTAAAGCCAATCGTAGTCTTATATGTGTGAAACTAATGTCACTTATATTAACTTATCTGTTTTATTGATGCGACTTAAACTAAACTGTCTGCTCAACTCAATCTGACTACTTTGACCTATTTATTGCATTAAAGTTACATGAATTGAGCTATCTGTGATATTAAAATCAATTGTACTCCAACAGTTGTGAAGCTGATTCCACTGATATTAACTTATCTGTTATATTGATGTGACTTAAACTAAACTGTCTGTTCAACTCAATCTGACTACTTTGACCTATTTATTGCATTAAAGTTACATAAATTGAGCTATCTGTGATATTAAAATCAATTGTACTCCAACAGTTGTGAAACTGATTCCACTCATATTAACTTATCTGTTATATTAATGTGACTTAAACTAAACTGTCTGTTCAACTGAATCTGACTACTTTGACCTATTTATTGCATTAAAGTTACATAAATTGAGCTATCTGTGATGTTAAAGTCAATTGTACTCCAATAGTTGTGAAGCTGATTCCACTGATATTAACTTATCTGTTATATTGATGCGACTTAAACTAAACTGTCTGTTCAACTCAATCTGACTACTTTGACCTATTTATTGCATTAAAGTTACATAAATTTAGTTATCTGTGATATTAAAGTCAATTGTATTCCAATATTTGTGAAGCTGATTCCACTTATATTAACTGATCTGTTTTATTAATGTGAATTAAACTAAACTGTCTGTTCAACTCAATCTGACTACTTTGACCTATTTATTGCATTAAAGTTACATAAATTGAGTTATCTGTGATATTAAAGCCAATTGTATTCCAATATTTATGAAGCTGATTCCACTGATATTAACTTATCTGTTATATTGATGTGACTTAAACTAAACTGTCTGTTCAACTCAATCTGACTACTTTGACCTATTTATTGCATTAAAGTTACATAAAATGAGCTATCTGTGATATTAAAATCAATTGTACTCCAACAGTTGTGAAGCTGATTCCACTGATATTAACTTATCTGTTATATTAATGTGACTTAAACTAAACTGTCTGTTCAACTCAATCTGACTACTTTGACCTATATATTGCATTAAAGTTACATAAATTGAATTATCTGTGATATTAAAGTCAATTGTACTCCAACATTTTGAAGCTGATTCCACTGATATTAACTTATCTGTTATATTGATGTGACTTAAACTAAACTGTCTGTTCAACTCAATCTGACTACTTTGACCTATTTATTGCATTAAAGTTACATAAATTTAGTTATCTGTGATATTAAAGTCAATTGTATTCGAATATTTGGAAAACTGATTCCACTGATATTAACTTATCTGTTTTATTAATGTGACTTAAACTAAACTGTCTGTTCAACTGAATCTGACTACTTTGACCTATTTATTGCATTAAAGTTACATAAATTGAGCTATCTGTGATGTTAAAGTCAATTGTATTCCAATAGTTGTGAAGCTGATTCCACTGATATTAACTTATCTGTTATATTGATGCGACTTAAACTAAACTGTCTGTTCAACTCAATCTGACTACTTTGACCTATTTATTGCATTAAAGTTACATAAATTTAGTTATCTGTGATATTAAAGTCAATTGTATTCCAATATTTGTGAATCTGATTCCACTTATATTAACTTGTCTTTTATATTAATGTGACTTAAACTAAACTGTCTGTTCAACTGAATCTGAATACTTTGACCTATTTATTGCATTAAAGTTACATAAATTGAGCTATCTGTGATGTTAAAGTCAATTGTACTCCAATACTTGTGAAGCTGATTCCACTGATATTAACTTATCTGTTATATTGATGCGACTTAAACTAAACTGTCTGTTCAACTCAATCTGACTACTTTGACCTATTTATTGCATTAAAATTACATAAATTTAGTTATCTGTGATATTAAAGTCAATTATACTCCAATAGTTGTGAAGCTGATTCCACTGATATTAACTTCTCTGTTACATTGATGTGACTTAAACTAAACTGTCTGTTCAACTCAATCTGACTACTTTGACCTATTTATTGCATTAAAGTTACATAACTTGAGCTATCTGTGATATTAAAGTCAATTGTATTCCAATATTTGTGAAGCTGATTCCACTGATATTAACTTATCTGTTATATTGATGTGACTTAAACTAAACTGTCTGTTCAGCTCAGTCTGACTACTTTGACCTATTTATTGCATGAAAGTTACAGAATCTAACTATCTGTGATATTAAAGCCAATCATAGTCTTATATGTGTGAAACTAATGTCACTTATATTAACTTATCTGTTTTATTGATGTGACTTAAACTAAACTGTCTGCTCAACTCAATCTGACTACTTTGACCTATTTATTGCATTAAAGTTACATGAATTGAGCTATCTGTGATATTAAAATCAATTGTACTCCAACAGTTGTGAAGCTGATTCCACTGATATTAACTTATCTGTTATATTGATGTGACTTAAACTAAACTGTCTGTTCAACTCAATCTGACTACTTTGACCTATTTATTGCATTAAAGTTACATAAATTGAGCTATCTGTGATATTAAAATCAATTGTACTCCAACAGTTGTGAAACTGATTCCACTCATATTAACTTATCTGTTATATTAATGTGACTTAAACTAAACTGTCTGTTCAACTGAATCTGACTACTTTGACCTATTTATTGCATTAAAGTTACATAAATTGAGCTATCTGTGATGTTAAAGTCAATTGTACTCCAATAGTTGTGAAGCTGATTCCACTGATATTAACTTATCTGTTATATTGATGCGACTTAAACTAAACTGTCTGTTCAACTCAATCTGACTACTTCAACCTATATATTGCATTAAAGTTACATAAATTGAGTTATCTGTGATATTAAAGTCAATTGTACTCCAACAGTTGTGAAGCTGATTCCACTGATATTAACTTATCTGTTATATTGATGTGACTTAAACTAAACTGTCTGTTCAACTCAATCTGACTACTTTGACCTATTTATTGCATTAAAGTTACATAAATTTAGTTATCTGTGATATTAAAGTCAATTGTATTCGAATATTTGGAAAACTGATTCCACTGATATTAACTTATCTGTTATATTGATGTGATTTAAACTAAACTGTCTGTTCAACTCAATCTGACTACTTTGACCTATTTATTGCATTAAAGTTACATAAATTGAGCTATCTGTGATATTAAAATCAATTGTACTCCAACAGTTGTGAAGCTGATTCCACTGATATTAACTTATCTGTTATATTGATGTGACTTACACTAAACTGTCTGTTCAACTCAATCTGACTACTTTGACCTATTTATTGCATTAAAGTTACATAAATTGAGTTATCTGTGATATTAAAGTCAATTGTACTCCAACAGTTGTGAAGCTGATTCCACTGATATTAACTTATCTGTTATATTGATGTGACTTAAACTAAACTGTCTGTTCAACTCAATCTGACTACTTTGACCTATTTATTGCATTAAAGTTACATAAATTGAATTATCTGTGATATTAAAGTCAATTGTATTCGAATATTTGGAAAACTGATTCCACTGATATTAACTTATCTGTTTTATTAATGTGACTTAAACTAAACTGTCTGTTCAACTGAATCTGACTACTTTGACCTATTTATTGCATTAAAGTTACATAAATTGAGCTATCTGTGATGTTAAAGTCAATTGTACTCCAATAGTTGTGAAGCTGATTCCACTGATATTAACTTATCTGTTATATTGATGCGACTTAAACTAAACTGTCTGTTCAACTCAATCTGACTACTTTGACCTATTTATTGCATTAAAGTTACATAAATTTAGTTATCTGTGATATTAAAGTCAATTGTATTCCAATATTTGTGAAGCTGATTCCACTTATATTAACTGATCTGTTTTATTAATGTGAATTAAACTAAACTGTCTGTTCAACTCAATCTGACTACTTTGACCTATTTATTGCATTAAAGTTACATAAATTGAGTTATCTGTGATATTAAAGCCAATTGTATTCCAATATTTATGAAGCTGATTCCACTGATATCAACTTATCTGTTATATTGATGTGACTTAAACTAAACTGTCTGTTCAACTCAATCTGACTACTTTGACCTATTTATTGCATTAAAGTTACATAAATTGAGCTATCTGTGATATTAAAATCAATTGTACTCCAACAGTTGTGAAGCTGATTCCACTCATATTAACTTATCTGTTATATTAATGTGACTTAAACTAAACTGTCTGTTCAACTCAATCTGACTACTTTGACCTATATATTGCATTAAAGTTACATAAATTGAATTATCTGTGATATTAAAGTCAATTGTACTCCAACAGTTGTGAAGCTGATTCCACTGATATTAACTTATCTGTTATATTGATGTGACTTAAACTAAACTGTCTGTTCAACTCAATCTGACTACTTTGACCTATTTATTGCATTAAAGTTACACAAATTTAGTTATCTGTGATATTAAAATCAATTGTTTTCCAATATTTGTGAAGCTGATTCCACTTATATTAACTTGTCTGTTATATTAATGTGACTTAAACTAAACTGTCTGTTCAACTGAATCTGACTACTTTGACCTATTTATTGCATTAAAGTTACATAAATTGAGCTATCTGTGATATTAAAATCAATTGTACTCCAACAGTTGTGAAACTGATTCCACTCATATTAACTTATCTGTTATATTAATGTGACTTAAACTAAACTGTCTGTTCAACTGAATCTGACTACTTTGACCTATTTATTGCATTAAAGTTACATAAATTGAGCTATCTGTGATGTTAAAGTCAATTGTACTCCAATAGTTGTGAAGCTGATTCCACTGATATTAACTTATCTGTTATATTGATGCGATTTAAACTAAACTGTCTGTTCAACTCAATCTGACTACTTTGACCTATTTATTGCATGAAAGTTACAGAATCTAACTATCTGTGATATTAAAGCCAATCGTAGTCTTATATGTGTGAAACTAATGTCACTTATATTAACTTATCTGTTTTATTGATGTGACTTAAACTAAACTGTCTGCTCAACTCAATCTGACTACTTTGACCTATTTATTGCATTAAAGTTACATGAATTGAGCTATCTGTGATGTTAAAGTCAATTGTATTCGAATATTTGGAAAACTGATTCCACTCATATTAACTTATCTGTTTTATTAATGTGACTTAAACTAAACTGTCTGTTCAACTGAATCTGACTACTTTGACCTATTTATTGCATTAAAGTTACATAAATTGAGCTATCTGTGATGTTAAAGTCAATTGTACTCCAATAGTTGTGAAGCTGATTCCACTGATATTAACTTATCTGTTATATTGATGCGACTTAAACTAAACTGTCTGTTCAACTCAATCTGACTACTTTGACCTATTTATTGCATTAAAGTTACATAAATTTAGTTATCTGTGATATTAAAGTCAATTGTATTCGAATATTTGGAAAACTGATTCCACTGATATTAACTTATCTGTTATATTGATGTGATTTAAACTAAACTGTCTGTTCAACTCAATCTGACTACTTTGACCTATTTATTGCATTAAAGTTACATAAATTGAGCTATCTGTGATATTAAAATCAATTGTACTCCAACAGTTGTGAAGCTGATTCCACTCATATTAACTTATCTGTTATATTGATGTGACTTACACTAAACTGTCTGTTCAACTCAATCTGACTACTTTGACCTATTTATTGCATTAAAGTTACATAAATTGAGTTATCTGTGATATTAAAGTCAATTGTACTCCAACAGTTGTGAAGCTGATTCCACTGATATTAACTTATCTGTTATATTGATGTGACTTAAACTAAACTGTCTGTTCAACTCAATCTGACTACTTTGACCTATTTATTGCATTAAAGTTACATAAATTGAATTATCTGTGATATTAAAGTCAATTGTATTCGAATATTTGGAAAACTGATTCCACTGATATTAACTTACCTGTTTTATTAATGTGACTTAAACTAAACTGTCTGTTCAACTGAATCTGACTACTTTGACCTATTTATTGCATTAAAGTTACATAAATTGAGCTATCTGTGATGTTAAAGTCAATTGTACTCCAATAGTTGTGAAGCTGATTCCACTGATATTAACTTATCTGTTATATTGATGCGACTTAAACTAAACTGTCTGTTCAACTCAATCTGACTACTTTGACCTATTTATTGCATTAAAGTTACATAAATTTAGTTATCTGTGATATTAAAGTCAATTGTATTCCAATATTTGTGAAGCTGATTCCACTTATATTAACTGATCTGTTTTATTAATGTGAATTAAACTAAACTGTCTGTTCAACTCAATCTGACTACTTTGACCTATTTATTGCATTAAAGTTACATAAATTGAGTTATCTGTGATACTAAAGCCAATTGTATTCCAATATTTATGAAGCTGATTCCACTGATATCAACTTATCTGTTATATTAATGTGACTTAAACTAAACTGTCTGTTCAACTCAATCGGACTACTTTGACCTATATATTGCATTAAAGTTACATAAATTGAATTATCTGTGATATTAAAGTCAATTGTACTCCAACAGTTGTGAAGCTGATTCCACTCATATTAACTTATCTGTTATATTAATGTGACTTAAACTAAACTGTCTGTTCAACTCAATCTGACTACTTTGACCTATATATTGCATTAAAGTTACATAAATTGAATTATCTGTGATATTAAAGTCAATTGTACTCCAACAGTTGTGAAGCTGATTCCACTGATATTAACTTATCTGTTATATTGATGTGACTTAAACTAAACTGTCTGTTCAACTCAATCTGACTACTTTGACCTATTTATTGCATTAAAGTTACACAAATTTAGTTATCTGTGATATTAAAATCAATTGTTTTCCAATATTTGTGAAGCTGATTCCACTTATATTAACTTGTCTGTTATATTAATGTGACTTAAACTAAACTGTCTGTTCAACTGAATCTGACTACTTTGACCTATTTATTGCATTAAAGTTACATAAATTGAGCTATCTGTGATATTAAAATCAATTGTACTCCAACAGTTGTGAAACTGATTCCACTCATATTAACTTATCTGTTATATTAATGTGACTTAAACTAAACTGTCTGTTCAACTGAATCTGACTACTTTGACCTATTTATTGCATTAAAGTTACATAAATTGAGCTATCTGTGATGTTAAAGTCAATTGTACTCCAACAGTTGTGAAGCTGATTCCACTGATATTAACTTATCTGTTATATTGATGCGATTTAAACTAAACTGTCTGTTCAACTCAATCTGACTACTTTGACCTATTTATTGCATGAAAGTTAGAGAATCTAACTATCTGTGATATTAAAGCCAATCGTAGTCTTATATGTGTGAAACTAATGTCACTTATATTAACTTATCTGTTTTATTGATGTGACTTAAACTAAACTGTCTGTTCAACTCAATCTGACTACTTTGACCTATTTATTGCATTAAAGTTACATAAATTTAGTTATCTGTGATATTAAAGTCAATTGTATTCCAATATTTGTGAATCTGATTCCACTTATATTAACTTGTCTGTTATATTAATGTGACTTAAACTAAACTGTCTGTTCAACTGAATCTGAATACTTTGACCTATTTATTGCATTAAAATTACGTAAATTGAGCTATCTGTGATATTAAAGTCAATTGTATTCCAATATTTGTGAAGCTGATTCCACTGATATTAACTTATCTGTTATATTGATGTGACTTAAACTAAACTGTCTGTTCAACTCAATCTGACTACTTTGACCTATTTATTGCATGAAAGTTACAGAATCTAACTATCTGTGATATTAAAGCCAATCGTAGTCTTATATGTGTGAAACTAATGTCACTTATATTAACTTATCTGTTTTATTGATGTGACTTAAACTAAACTGTCTGCTCAACTCAATCTGACTACTTTGACCTATTTATTGCATTAAAGTTACATGAATTGAGCTATCTGTGATATTAAAATCAATTGTACTTCAACAGTTGTGAAGCTGATTCCACTGATATTAACTTATCTGTTATATTGATGTGACTTAAACTAAACTGTCTGTTCAACTCAATCTGACTACTTTGACCTATTTATTGCATTAAAGTTACATAAATTGAGCTATCTGTGATATTAAAATCAATTGTACTCCAACAGTTGTGAAACTGATTCCACTCATATTAACTTATCTGTTATATTAATGTGACTTAAACTAAACTGTCTGTTCAACTGAATCTGACTACTTTGACCTATTTATTGCATTAAAGTTACATAAATTGAGCTATCTGTGATGTTAAAGTCAATTGTACTCCAATAGTTGTGAAGCTGATTCCACTGATATTAACTTATCTGTTATATTGATGCGACTTAAACTAAACTGTCTGTTCAACTCAATCTGACTACTTTGACCTATTTATTGCATTAAAGTTACATAAATTTAGTTATCTGTGATATTAAAGTCAATTGTATTCCAATATTTGTGAATCTGATTCCACTTATATTAACTTGTCTGTTATATTAATGTGACTTAAACTAAACTGTCTGTTCAACTGAATCTGAATACTTTGACCTATTTATTGCATTAAAATTACATAAATTGAGCTATCTGTGATATTAAAGTCAATTGTATTCCAATATTTGTGAAGCTGATTCCACTGATATTAACTTATCTGTTATATTGATGTGACTTAAACTAAACTGTCTGTTCAACTCAATCTGACTACTTTGACCTATTTATTGCATTAAAGTTACATAAATTGAGTTATCTGTGATATTAAAGTCAATTGTACTCCAACAGTTGTGAAGCTGATTCCACTGATATTAACTTATCTGTTATATTGATGTGACTTAAACTAAACTGTCTGTTCAACTCAATCTGACTACTTTGACCTATTTATTGCATTAAAGTTACATAAATTGAATTATCTGTGATATTAAAGTCAATTGTATTCGAATATTTGGAAAACTGATTCCACTGATATTAACTTACCTGTTTTATTAATGTGACTTAAACTAAACTGTCTGTTCAACTGAATCTGACTACTTTGACCTATTTATTGCATTAAAGTTACATAAATTGAGCTATCTGTGATGTTAAAGTCAATTGTACTCCAATAGTTGTGAAGCTGATTCCACTGATATTAACTTATCTGTTATATTGATGCGACTTAAACTAAACTGTCTGTTCAACTCAATCTGACTACTTTGACCTATTTATTGCATTAAAGTTACATAAATTTAGTTATCTGTGATATTAAAGTCAATTGTATTCCAATATTTGTGAAGCTGATTCCACTTATATTAACTGATCTGTTTTATTAATGTGAATTAAACTAAACTGTCTGTTCAACTCAATCTGACTACTTTGACCTATTTATTGCATTAAATTACATAAATTGAGTTATCTGTGATATTAAAGCCAATTGTATTCCAATATTTATGAAGCTGATTCCACTGATATCAACTTATCTGTTATATTAATGTGACTTAAACTAAACTGTCTGTTCAACTCAATCGGACTACTTTGACCTATATATTGCATTAAAGTTACATAAATTGAATTATCTGTGATATTAAAGTCAATTGTACTCCAACAGTTGTGAAGCTGATTCCACTCATATTAACTTATCTGTTATATTAATGTGACTTAAACTAAACTGTCTGTTCAACTCAATCTGACTACTTTGACCTATATATTGCATTAAAGTTACATAAATTGAATTATCTGTGATATTAAAGTCAATTGTACTCCAACAGTTGTGAAGCTGATTCCACTGATATTAACTTATCTGTTATATTGATGTGACTTAAACTAAACTGTCTGTTCAACTCAATCTGACTACTTTGACCTATTTATTGCATTAAAGTTACACAAATTTAGTTATCTGTGATATTAAAATCAATTGTTTTCCAATATTTGTGAAGCTGATTCCACTTATATTAACTTGTCTGTTATATTAATGTGACTTAAACTAAACTGTCTGTTCAACTGAATCTGACTACTTTGACCTATTTATTGCATTAAAGTTACATAAATTGAGCTATCTGTGATATTAAAATCAATTGTACTCCAACAGTTGTGAAACTGATTCCACTCATATTAACTTATCTGTTATATTAATGTGACTTAAACTAAACTGTCTGTTCAACTGAATCTGACTACTTTGACCTATTTATTGCATTAAAGTTACATAAATTGAGCTATCTGTGATGTTAAAGTCAATTGTACTCCAACAGTTGTGAAGCTGATTCCACTGATATTAACTTATCTGTTATATTGATGCGATTTAAACTAAACTGTCTGTTCAACTCAATCTGACTACTTTGACCTATTTATTGCATGAAAGTTAGAGAATCTAACTATCTGTGATATTAAAGCCAATCGTAGTCTTATATGTGTGAAACTAATGTCACTTATATTAACTTATCTGTTTTATTGATGTGACTTAAACTAAACTGTCTGTTCAACTCAATCTGACTACTTTGACCTATTTATTGCATTAAAGTTACATAAATTTAGTTATCTGTGATATTAAAGTCAATTGTATTCCAATATTTGTGAATCTGATTCCACTTATATTAACTTGTCTGTTATATTAATGTGACTTAAACTAAACTGTCTGTTCAACTGAATCTGAATACTTTGACCTATTTATTGCATTAAAATTACGTAAATTGAGCTATCTGTGATATTAAAGTCAATTGTATTCCAATATTTGTGAAGCTGATTCCACTGATATTAACTTATCTGTTATATTGATGTGACTTAAACTAAACTGTCTGTTCAACTCAATCTGACTACTTTGACCTATTTATTGCATGAAAGTTACAGAATCTAACTATCTGTGATATTAAAGCCAATCGTAGTCTTATATGTGTGAAACTAATGTCACTTATATTAACTTATCTGTTTTATTGATGTGACTTAAACTAAACTGTCTGCTCAACTCAATCTGACTACTTTGACCTATTTATTGCATTAAAGTTACATGAATTGAGCTATCTGTGATATTAAAATCAATTGTACTTCAACAGTTGTGAAGCTGATTCCACTGATATTAACTTATCTGTTATATTGATGTGACTTAAACTAAACTGTCTGTTCAACTCAATCTGACTACTTTGACCTATTTATTGCATTAAAGTTACATAAATTGAGCTATCTGTGATATTAAAATCAATTGTACTCCAACAGTTGTGAAACTGATTCCACTCATATTAACTTATCTGTTATATTAATGTGACTTAAACTAAACTGTCTGTTCAACTGAATCTGACTACTTTGACCTATTTATTGCATTAAAGTTACATAAATTGAGCTATCTGTGATGTTAAAGTCAATTGTACTCCAATAGTTGTGAAGCTGATTCCACTGATATTAACTTATCTGTTATATTGATGCGACTTAAACTAAACTGTCTGTTCAACTCAATCTGACTACTTTGACCTATTTATTGCATTAAAGTTACATAAATTTAGTTATCTGTGATATTAAAGTCAATTGTATTCCAATATTTGTGAATCTGATTCCACTTATATTAACTTGTCTGTTATATTAATGTGACTTAAACTAAACTGTCTGTTCAACTGAATCTGAATACTTTGACCTATTTATTGCATTAAAATTACATAAATTGAGCTATCTGTGATATTAAAGTCAATTGTATTCCAATATTTGTGAAGCTGATTCCACTGATATTAACTTATCTGTTATATTGATGTGACTTAAACTAAACTGTCTGTTCAACTCAATCTGACTACTTTGACCTATTTATTGCATGAAAGTTACAGAATCTAACTATCTGTGATATTAAAGCCAATCGTAGTCTTATATGTGTGAAACTAATGTCACTTATATTAACTTATCTGTTTTATTGATGTGACTTAAACTAAACTGTCTGTTCAACTCAATCTGACTACTTTGACCTATTTATTGCATTAAAGTTACATAAATTGAGCTATCTGTGATATTAAAATCAATTGTACTCCAACAGCTGTGAAACTGATTCCACTCATATTAACTTATCTGTTATATTAATGTGACTTAAACTAAACTGTCTGTTCAACTGAATCTGACTACTTTGACCTATTTATTGCATTAAAGTTACATAAATTGAGCTATCTGTGATGTTAAAGTCAATTGTACTCCAATAGTTGTGAAGCTGATTCCACTGATATTAACTTATCTGTTATATTGATGCGACTTAAACTAAACTGTCTGTTCAACTCAAACTGACTACTTTGACCTATTTATTGCATTAAAGTTACATAAATTGAGCTATCTGTGATATTAAAATCAATTGTACTCCAACAGTTGTGAAGCTGATTCCACTCATATTAACTTATCTGTTATATTAATGTGACTTACACTAAACTGTCTGTTCAACTCAACCTGACTACTTCGACCTATATATTGCATTAAAGTTACATAAATTGAGTTATCTGTGATATTAAAGTCAATTGTACTCCAACAGTTGTGAAGCTGATTCCACTGATATTAACTTATCTGTTATATTGATGTGACTTAAACTAAACTGTCTGTTCAACTCAATCTGACTACTTTGACCTATTTATTGCATTAAAGTTACATAAACTTAGTTATCTGTGATATTAAAGTCAATTGTATTCGAATATTTGGAAAACTGATTCCACTGATATTAACTTATCTGTTTTATTAATGTGACTTAAACTAAACTGTCTGTTCAACTGAATCTGACTACTTTGACCTATTTATTGCATTAAAGTTACATAAATTGAGCTATCTGTGATGTTAAAGTCAATTGTACTCCAATAGTTGTGAAGCTGATTCCACTGATATTAACTTATCTGTTATATTGATGCGACTTAAACTAAACTGTCTGTTCAAGTCAATCTGACTACTTTGACCTATTTATTGCATTAAAGTTACATAAATTTAGTTATCTGTGATGTTAAAGTCAATTGTATTCCAATATTTGTGAAGCTGATTCCACTTATATTAACTGATCTGTTTTATTAATGTGAATTAAACTAAACTGTCTGTTCAACTCAATCTGACTACTTTGACCTATTTATTGCATTAAAGTTACATAAATTGAGTTATCTGTGATATTAAAGCCACTTGTATTCCAATATTTATGAAGCTGATTCCACTGATATCAACTTATCTGTTATATTGATGTGACTTAAACTAAACTGTCTGTTCAACTCAATCTCACTACTTTGACCTATTTATTGCATTAAAGTTACATAAATTGAGCTATCTGTGATATTAAAATCAATTGTACTCCAACAGTTGTGAAGCTGATTCCACTCATATTAACTTATCTGTTATATTAATGTGACTTAAACTAAACTGTCTGTTCAACTCAATCTGACTACTTTGACCTATATATTGCATTAAAGTTACATAAATTGAATTATCTGTGATATTAAAGTCAATTGTACTCCAAAAGTTGTGAAGCTGATTCCACTGATATTAACTTATCTGTTATATTGATGTGACTTAAACTAAACTGTCTGTTCAACTGAATCTGACTACTTTGACCTATTTATTGCATTAAAGTTACATAAATTTAGTTATCTGTGATATTAAAGTCAATTGTATTCGAATATTTGGAAAACTGATTCCACTCATATTAACTTATCTGTTTTATTAATGTGACTTAAACTAAACTGTCTGTTCAACTGAATCTGACTACTTTGACCTATTTATTGCATTAAAGTTACATAAATTGAGATATCTGTGATGTTAAAGTCAATTGTACTCCAATACTTGTGAAGCTGATTCCACTGATATTAACTTATCTGTTATATTGATGCGACTTAAACTAAACTGTCTGTTCAACTCAATCTGACTACTTTGACCTATTTATTGCATTAAAGTTACATAAATTTAGTTATCTGTGATATTAAAGTCAATTGTATTCCAATATTTGTGAATCTGATTCCACTTATATTAACTTGTCTGTTATATTAATGTGACTTAAACTAAACTGTCTCTTCAACTGAATCTGAATACTTTGACCTATTTATTGCATTAAAGTTACATAAATTGAGCTATCTGTGATGTTAAAGTCAATTGTACTCCAATACTTGTGAAGCTGATTCCACTGATATTAACTTATCTGTTATATTGATGCGACTTAAACTAAACTGTCTGTTCAACTCAATCTGACTACTTTGACCTATTTATTGCATTAAAATTACGTAAATTTAGTTATCTGTGATATTACAGTCAATTATACTCCAATAGTTGTGAAGCTGATTCCACTGATATTAACTTATCTGTTACATTGATGTGACTTAAACTAAACTGTCTGTTCAACTCAATCTGACTACTTTGACCTATTTATTGCATTAAAGTTACATAAATTGAGCTATCTGTGATATTAAAGTCAATTGTATTCCAATATTTGTGAAGCTGATTCCACTGATATTAACTTATCTGTTATATTGATGTGACTTAAACTAAACTGTCTGTTCAACTCAATCTGACTACTCTGACCTATTTATTGCATGAAAGTTACAGAATCTAACTATCTGTGATATTAAAGCCAATCGTAGTCTTATATGTGTGAAACTAATGTCACTTATATCAACTTATCTGTTTTATTGATGTGACTTAAACTAAACTGTCTGTTCAACTCAATCTGACTACTTTGACCTATTTATTGCATTAAAGTTACATGAATTGAGCTATCTGTGATATTAAAATCAATTGTACTGCAACAGTTGTGAAGCTGATTCCACTGATATTAACTTATCTGTTATATTGATGTGACTTAAACTAAACTGTCTGTTCAACTCAATCTGACTACTTTGACCTATTTATTGCATTAAAGTTACATAAATTTAGTTATCTGTGATATTAAAGTCAATTGTATTCGAATATTTGGAAAACTGATTCCACTCATATTAACTTATCTGTTTTATTAATGTGACTTAAACTAAACTGTCTGTTCAACTGAATCTGACTACTTTGACCTATTTATTGCATTAAAGTTACATAAATTGAGCTATCTGTGATGTTAAAGTCAATTGTACTCCAATAGTTGTGAAGCTGATTCCACTGATATTAACTTATCTGTTATATTGATGCGACTTAAACTAAACTGTCTGTTCAACTCAATCTGACTACTTTGACCTATTTATTGCATTAAAGTTACATAAATTTAGTTATCTGTGATATTAAAGTCAATTGTACTCCAATACTTGTGAAGCTGATTCCACTGATATTAACTTATCTGTTATATTGATGCAACTTAAACTAAACTGTCTGTTCAACTCAATCTGACTACTTTGACCTATTTATTGCATTAAAATTACATAAATTTAGTTATCTGTGATATTAAAGTCAATTATACTCCAATAGTTGTGAAGCTGATTCCACTGATATTAACTTATCTGTTACATTGATGTGACTTAAACTAAACTGTCTGTTCAACTCAATCTGACTACTTTGACCTATTTATTGCATTAAAGTTACATAAATTGAGCTATCTGTGATATTAAAGTCAATTGTATTCCAATATTTGTGAAGCTGATTCCACTGATATTAACTTATCTGTTATATTGATGTGACTTAAACTAAACTGTCTGTTCAACTCAATCTGACTACTTTGACCTATTTATTGCATGAAAGTTACAGAATCTAACTATCTGTGATATTAAAGCCAATCGTAGTCTTATATGTGTGAAACTAATGTCACTTATATTAACTTATCTGTTTTATTGATGTGACTTAAACTAAACTGTCTGCTCAACTCAATCTGACTACTTTGACCTATTTATTGCATTAAAGTTACATGAATTGAGCTATCTGTGATATTAAAATCAATTGTACTTCAACAGTTGTGAAGCTGATTCCACTGATATTAACTTATCTGTTATATTAATGTGACTTAAACTAAACTGTCTGTTCAACTCAATCTGACTACTTTGACCTATTTATTGCATTAAAGTTACATAAATTGAGCTATCTGTGATATTAAAATCAATTGTACTCCAACAGTTGTGAAACTGATTCCACTCATATTAACTTATCTGTTATATTAATGTGACTTAAACTAAACTGTCTGTTCAACTGAATCTGACTACTTTGACCTATTTATTGCATTAAAGTTACATAAATTGAGCTATCTGTGATGTTAAAGTCAATTGTACTCCAATAGTTGTGAAGCTGATTCCACTGATATTAACTTATCTGTTATATTGATGCGACTTAAACTAAACTGTCTGTTCAACTCAATCTGACTACTTTGACCTATTTATTGCATTAAAGTTACATAAATTGAGCTATCTGTGATATTAAAATCAATTGTACTCCAACAGTTGTGAAGCTGATTCCACTCATATTAACTTATCTGTTATATTGATGTGACTTAAACTAAACTGTCTGTTCAACTCAATCTGACTACTTTGACCTATTTATTGCATGAAAGTTACAGAATCTAACTATCTGTGATATTAAAGCCAATCGTAGTCTTATATGTGTGAAACTAATGTCACTTATATTAACTTATCTGTTTTATTGATGTGACTTAAACTAAACTGTCTGCTCAACTCAATCTGACTACTTTGACCTATTTATTGCATTAAAGTTACATGAATTGAGCTATCTGTGATATTAAAATCAATTGTACTTCAACAGTTGTGAAGCTGATTCCACTGATATTAACTTATCTGTTATATTAATGTGACTTAAACTAAACTGTCTGTTCAACTCAATCTTACTACTTTGACCTATTTATTGCATTAAAGTTACATAAATTGAGCTATCTGTGATATTAAAATCAATTGTACTTCAACAGTTGTGAAGCTGATTCCACTGATATTAACTTATCTGTTATATTAATGTGACTTAAACTAAACTGTCTGTTCAACTCAATCTGACTACTTTGACCTATTTATTGCATTAAAGTTACATAAATTGAGCTATCTGTGATATTAAAATCAATTGTACTCCAACAGTTGTGAAACTGATTCCACTCATATTAACTTATCTGTTATATTAATGTGACTTAAACTAAACTGTCTGTTCAACTGAATCTGACTACTTTGACCTATTTATTGCATTAAAGTTACATAAATTGAGCTATCTGTGATGTTAAAGTCAATTGTACTCCAATAGTTGTGAAGCTGATTCCACTGATATTAACTTATCTGTTATATTGATGCGACTTAAACTAAACTGTCTGTTCAACTCAATCTGACTACTTTGACCTATTTATTGCATTAAAGTTACATAAATTGAGCTATCTGTGATATTAAAATCAATTGTACTCCAACAGTTGTGAAGCTGATTCCACTGATATTAACTTATCTGTTATATTAATGTGACTTAAACTAAACTGTCTGTTCAACTCAATCTGACTACTTTGACCTATTTATTGCATTAAAGTTACATAAATTGAGCTATCTGTGATATTAAAATCAATTGTACTCCAACAGTTGTGAAACTGATTCCACTCATATTAACTTATCTGTTATATTGATGTGACTTAAACTAAACTGTCTGTTCAACTCAATCTGACTACTTTGACCTATTTATTGCATTAAAGTTACATAAATTTAGTTATCTGTGATATTAAAGTCAATTGTATTCGAATATTTGGAAAACTGATTCCACTGATATTAACTTATCTGTTTTATTAATGTGACTTAAACTAAACTGTCTGTTCAACTGAATCTGACCACTTTGACCTATTTATTGCATTAAAGTTACATAAATTGAGCTATCTGTGATGTTAAAGTCAATTGTACTCCAATAGTTGTGAAGCTGATTCCACTGATATTAACTTATCTGTTATATTGATGTGACTTAAACTAAACTGTCTGTTCAACTCAATCTGACTACTTTGACCTATTTATTGCATTAAAGTTACACAAATTTAGTTATCTGTGATATTAAAATCAATTGTATTCCAATATTTGTGAAGCTGATTCCACTTATATTAACTTGTCTGTTATATTAATGTGACTTAAACTAAACTGTCTGTTCAACTCAATCTGACTACTTTGACCTATTTATTGCATTAAAGTTACATAAATTGAGCTATCTGTGATATTAAAATCAATTGTACTCCAACAGTTGTGAAACTGATTCCACTCATATTAACTTATCTGTTATATTAATGTGACTTAAACTAAACTGTCTGTTCAACTGAATCTGACTACTTTGACCTATTTATTGCATTAAAGTTACATAAATTGAGCTATCTGTGATGTTAAAGTCAATTGTACTCCAATAGTTGTGAAGCTGATTCCACTGATATTAACTTATCTGTTATATTGATGCGACTTAAACTAAACTGTCTGTTCAAGTCAATCTGACTACTTTGACCTATTTATTGCATTAAAGTTACATAAATTGAGCTATCTGTGATATTAAAATCAATTGTACTCCAACAGTTGTGAAGCTGATTCCACTGATATTAACTTATCTGTTATATTAATGTGACTTAAACTAAACTGTCTGTTCAACTCAATCTGACTACTTTGACCTATTTATTGCATTAAAGTTACATAAATTGAGCTATCTGTGATATTAAAATCAATTGTACTCCAACAGTTGTGAAACTGATTCCACTCATATTAACTTATCTGTTATATTGATGTGACTTAAACTAAACTGTCTGTTCAACTCAATCTGACTACTTTGACCTATTTATTGCATTAAAGTTACATAAATTTAGTTATCTGTGATATTAAAGTCAATTGTATTCGAATATTTGGAAAACTGATTCCACTGATATTAACTTATCTGTTTTATTAATGTGACTTAAACTAAACTGTCTGTTCAACTGAATCTGACTACTTTGACCTATTTATTGCATTAAAGTTACATAAATTGAGCTATCTGTGATGTTAAAGTCAATTGTACTCCAATAGTTGTGAAGCTGATTCCACTGATATTAACTTATCTGTTATATTGATGTGACTTAAACTAAACTGTCTGTTCAACTCAATCTGACTACTTTGACCTATTTATTGCATTAAAGTTACACAAATTTAGTTATCTGTGATATTAAAATCAATTGTATTCCAATATTTGTGAAGCTGATTCCACTTATATTAACTTGTCTGTTATATTAATGTGACTTAAACTAAACTGTCTGTTCAACTCAATCTGACTACTTTGACCTATTTATTGCATTAAAGTTACATAAATTGAGCTATCTGTGATATTAAAATCAATTGTACTCCAACAGTTGTGAAACTGATTCCACTCATATTAACTTATCTGTTATATTAATGTGACTTAAACTAAACTGTCTGTTCAACTGAATCTGACTACTTTGACCTATTTATTGCAATAAAGTTACATAAATTGAGCTATCTGTGATGTTAAAGTCAATTGTACTCCAATAGTTGTGAAGCTGATTCCACTGATATTAACTTATCTGTTATATTGATGCGACTTAAACTAAACTGTCTGTTCAACTCAATCTGACTACTTTGACCTATTTATTGCATTAAAGTTACATAAATTGAGCTATCTGTGATATTAAAATCAATTGTACTCCAACAGTTGTGAAGCTGATTCCACTCATATTAACTTATCTGTTATATTAATGTGACTTACACTAAACTGTCTGTTCAACTCAATCTGACTACTTTGACCTATATATTGCATTAAAGTTACATAAATTGAGTTATCTGTGATATTAAAGTCAATTGTACTCCAACAGTTGTGAAGCTGATTCCACTGATATTAACTTATCTGTTATATTGATGTGACTTAAACTAAACTGTCTGTTCAACTCAATCTGACTACTTTGACCTATTTATTGCATTAAAGTTACATAAATTTAGTTATCTGTGATATTAAAGTCAATTGTATTCGAATATTTGGAAAACTGATTCCACTGATATTAACTTATCTGTTTTATTAATGTGACTTAAACTAAACTGTCTGTTCAACTGAATCTGACTACTTTGACCTATTTATTGCATTAAAGTTACATAAATTGAGCTATCTGTGATGTTAAAGTCAATTGTACTCCAATAGTTGTGAAGCTGATTCCACTGATATTAACTTATCTGTTATATTGATGCGACTTAAACTAAACTGTCTGTTCAAGTCAATCTGACTACTTTGACCTATTTATTGCATTAAAGTTACATAAATTTAGTTATATGTGATGTTAAAGTCAATTGTATTCCAATATTTGTGAAGCTGATTCCACTTATGTTAACTGATCTGTTTTATTAATGGGAATTAAACTAAACTGTCTGTTCAACTCAATCTGACTACTTTGACCTATTTATTGCATTAAAGTTACATGAATTGAGCTATCTGTGATATTAAAATCAATTGTACTTCAACAGTTGTGAAGCTGATTCCACTGATATTAACTTATCTGTTATATTAATGTGACTTAAACTAAACTGTCTGTTCAACTCAATCTGACTACTTTGACCTATTTATTGCATTAAAGTTACATAAATTGAGCTATCTGTGATATTAAAATCAATTGTACTCCAACAGTTGTGAAACTGATTCCACTCATATTAACTTATCTGTTATATTGATGTGACTTAAACTAAACTGTCTGTTCAACTCAGTCTGACTACTTTGACCTATTTATTGCATTAAAGTTACATAAATTTAGTTATCTGTGATATTAAAGTCAATTGTATTCGAATATTTGGAAAACTGATTCCACTGATATTAACTTATCTGTTTTATTAATGTGACTTAAACTAAACTGTCTGTTCAACTGAATCTGACTACTTTGACCTATTTATTGCATTAAAGTTACATAAATTGAGCTATCTGTGATGTTAAAGTCAATTGTACTCCAATAGTTGTGAAGCTGATTCCACTGATATTAACTTATCTGTTATATTGATGTGACTTAAACTAAACTGTCTGTTCAACTCAATCTGACTACTTTGACCTATTTATTGCATTAAAGTTACACAAATTTAGTTATCTGTGATATTAAAATCAATTGTATTCCAATATTTGTGAAGCTGATTCCACTTATATTAACTTGTCTGTTATATTAATGTGACTTAAACTAAACTGTCTGTTCAACTCAATCTGACTACTTTGACCTATTTATTGCATTAAAGTTACATAAATTGAGCTATCTGTGATATTAAAATCAATTGTACTCCAACAGTTGTGAAACTGATTCCACTCATATTAACTTATCTGTTATATTAATGTGACTTAAACTAAACTGTCTGTTCAACTGAATCTGACTACTTTGACCTATTTATTGCATTAAAGTTACATAAATTGAGCTATCTGTGATGTTAAAGTCAATTGTACTCCAATAGTTGTGAAGCTGATTCCACTGATATTAACTTATCTGTTATATTGATGTGACTTAAACTAAACTGTCTGTTCAACTCAATCTGACTACTTTGACCTATTTATTGCATTAAAGTTACATAAATTTAGTTATCTGTGATATTAAAGTCAATTGTATTCCAATATTTGTGAAACTGATTCCACTAATATTAACTGATCTGTTTTATTAATGTGAATTAAAGTAAACTGTCTGTTCAACTCAATCTGACTACTTTGACCTATTTATTGCATTAAAGTTACATAAATTGAGCTATCTGTGATGTTAAAGTCAATTGTACTCCAATAGTTGTGAAGCTGATTCCACTGATATTAACTTATCTGTTATATTGATGTGACTTAAACTAAACTGTCTGTTCAACTCAATCTGACTACTTTGACCTATTTATTGCATTAAAGTTACACAAATTTAGTTATCTGTGATATTAAAATCAATTGTATTCCAATATTTGTGAAGCTGATTCCACTTATATTAACTTGTCTGTTATATTAATGTGACTTAAACTAAACTGTCTGTTCAACTGAATCTGACTACTTTGACCTATTTATTGCATTAAAGTTACATAAATTGAGCTATCTGTGATATTAAAATCAATTGTACTCCAACAGTTGTGAAACTGATTCCACTGATATTAACTTATCTGTTATATTAATGTGACTTAAACTAAACTGTCTGTTCAACTGAATCTGACTACTTTGACCTATTTATTGCATTAAAGTTACATAAATTGAGCTATCTGTGATGTTAAAGTCAATTGTACTCCAATAGTTGTGAAGCTGATTCCACTGATATTAACTTATCTGTTATATTGATGCGACTTAAACTAAACTGTCTGTTCAACTCAATCTGACTACTTTGACCTATTTATTGCATTAAAGTTACATAAATTTAGTTATCTGTGATATTAAAGTCAATTGTATTCCAATATTTGTGAAACTGATTCCACTAATATTAACTGATCTGTTTTATTAATGTGAATTAAAGTAAACTGTCTGTTCAACTCAATCTGACTACTTTGACCTATTTATTGCATTAAAGTTACATAAGTTGAGTTATCTGTGATATTAAAGCCAATTGTATTCCAATATTTATGAAGCTGATTCCACTGATATTAACTTATCTGTTATATTGATGTGACTTAAACTAAACTGTCTGTTCAACTCAATCTGACTACTTTGACCTATTTATTGCATTAAAGTTACATAAATTGAGTTATCTGTGATATTAAAGCCAATTGTATTCCAATATTTATGAAGCTGATTCCACTGATATTAACTTATCTGTTATATTGATGTGACTTAAACTAAACTGTCTGTTCAACTCAATCTGACTACTTTGACCTATTCATTGCATTAAAGTTACATAAATTGAGCTATCTGTGATATTAAAATCAATTGTACTCCAACAGTTGTGAAGCTGATTCCACTCATATTAACTTATCTGTTATATTAATGTAACTTAAACTAAACTGTCTGTTCAACTCAATCTGACTACTTCGACCTATATATTGCATTAAAGTTACATAAATTGAGTTATCTGTGATATCAAAGTCAATTGTACTCCAACAGTTGTGAAGCTGATTCCACTCATATTAACTTATCTGTTATATTGATGTGACTTAAACTAAACTGTCTGTTCAACTCAATCTGACTACTTTGACCTATTTATTGCATGAAAGTTACAGAATCTAACTATCTGTGATATTAAAGCCAATCGTAGTCTTATATGTGTGAAACTAATGTCACTTATATTAACTTATCTGTTTTATTGATGTGACTTAAACTAAACTGTCTGCTCAACTCAATCTGACTACTTTGACCTATTTATTGCATTAAAGTTACATGAATTGAGCTATCTGTGATATTAAAATCAATTGTACTTCAACAGTTGTGAAGCTGATTCCACTGATATTAACTTATCTGTTATATTAATGTGACTTAAACTAAACTGTCTGTTCAACTCAATCTGACTACTTTGACCTATTTATTGCATTAAAGTTACATAAATTGAGCTATCTGTGATATTAAAATCAATTGTACTCCAACAGTTGTGAAACTGATTCCACTCATATTAACTTATCTGTTATATTAATGTGACTTAAACTAAACTGTCTGTTCAACTGAATCTGACTACTTTGACCTATTTATTGCATTAAAGTTACATAAATTGAGCTATCTGTGATGTTAAAGTCAATTGTATTCCAATAGTTGTGAAGCTGATTCCACTTATGTTAACTGATCTGTTTTATTAATGTGAATTAAACTAAACTGTCTGTTCAACTCAATCTGACTACTTTGACCTATTTATTGCATTAAAGTTACATGAATTGAGCTATCTGTGATATTAAAATCAATTGTACTTCAACAGTTGTGAAGCTGATTCCACTGATATTAACTTATCTGTTATATTAATGTGACTTAAACTAAACTGTCTGTTCAACTCAATCTGACTACTTTGACCTATTTATTGCATTAAAGTTACATAAATTGAGCTATCTGTGATATTAAAATCAATTGTACTCCAACAGTTGTGAAACTGATTCCACTCATATTAACTTATCTGTTATATTGATGTGACTTAAACTAAACTGTCTGTTCAACTCAATCTGACTACTTTGACCTATTTATTGCATTAAAGTTACATAAATTTAGTTATCTGTGATATTAAAGTCAATTGTATTCGAATATTTGGAAAACTGATTCCACTGATATTAACTTATCTGTTTTATTAATGTGACTTAAACTAAACTGTCTGTTCAACTGAATCTGACTACTTTGACCTATTTATTGCATTAAAGTTACATAAATTGAGCTATCTGTGATGTTAAAGTCAATTGTACTCCAATAGTTGTGAAGCTGATTCCACTGATATTAACTTATCTGTTATATTGATGTGACTTAAACTAAACTGTCTGTTCAACTCAATCTGACTACTTTGACCTATTTATTGCATTAAAGTTACACAAATTTAGTTATCTGTGATATTAAAATCAATTGTATTCCAATATTTGTGAAGCTGATTCCACTTATATTAACTTGTCTGTTATATTAATGTGACTTAAACTAAACTGTCTGTTCAACTGAATCTGACTACTTTGACCTATTTATTGCATTAAAGTTACATAAATTGAGCTATCTGTGATATTAAAATCAATTGTACTCCAACAGTTGTGAAACTGATTCCACTCATATTAACTTATCTGTTATATTAATGTGACTTAAACTAAACTGTCTGTTCAACTGAATCTGACTACTTTGACCTATTTATTGCATTAAAGTTACATAAATTGAACTATCTGTGATGTTAAAGTCAATTGTACTCCAATAGTTGTGAAGCTGATTCCACTGATATTAACTTATCTGTTATATTGATGTGACTTAAACTAAACTGTCTGTTCAACTCAATCTGACTACTTTGACCTATTTATTGCATTAAAGTTACATAAATTTAGTTATCTGTGATATTAAAGTCAATTGTATTCCAATATTTGTGAAACTGATTCCACTAATATTAACTGATCTGTTTTATTAATGTGAATTAAAGTAAACTGTCTGTTCAACTCAATCTGACTACTTTGACCTATTTATTGCATTAAAGTTACATAAATTGAGCTATCTGTGATGTTAAAGTCAATTGTACTCCAATAGTTGTGAAGCTGATTCCACTGATATTAACTTATCTGTTATATTGATGTGACTTAAACTAAACTGTCTGTTCAACTCAATCTGATTACTTTGACCTATTTATTGCATTAAAGTTACACAAATTTAGTTATCTGTGATATTAAAATCAATTGTATTCCAATATTTGTGAAGCTGATTCCACTTATATTAACTTGTCTGTTATATTAATGTGACTTAAACTAAACTGTCTGTTCAACTGAATCTGACTACTTTGACCTATTTATTGCATTAAAGTTACATAAATTGAGCTATCTGTGATATTAAAATCAATTGTACTCCAACAGTTGTGAAACTGATTCCACTCATATTAACTTATCTGTTATATTAATGTGACTTAAACTAAACTGTCTGTTCAACTGAATCTGACTACTTTGACCTATTTATTGCATTAAAGTTACATAAATTGAGCTATCTGTGATGTTAAAGTCAATTGTACTCCAATAGTTGTGAAGCTGATTCCACTGATATTAACTTATCTGTTATATTGATGCGACTTAAACTAAACTGTCTGTTCAACTCAATCTGACTACTTTGACCTATTTATTGCATTAAAGTTACATAAATTTAGTTATCTGTGATATTAAAGTCAATTGTATTCCAATATTTGTGAAACTGATTCCACTAATATTAACTGATCTGTTTTATTAATGTGAATTAAAGTAAACTGTCTGTTCAACTCAATCTGACTACTTTGACCTATTTATTGCATTAAAGTTACATAAGTTGAGTTATCTGTGATATTAAAGCCAATTGTATTCCAATATTTATGAAGCTGATTCCACTGATATTAACTTATCTGTTATATTGATGGGACTTAAACTAAACTGTCTGTTCAACTCAATCTGACTACTTTGACCTATTTATTGCATTAAAGTTACATAAATTGAGTTATCTGTGATATTAAAGCCAATTGTATTCCAATATTTATGAAGCTGATTCCACTGATATTAACTTATCTGTTATATTGATGTGACTTAAACTAAACTGTCTGTTCAACTCAATCTGACTACTTTGACCTATTTATTGCATTAAAGTTACATAAATTGAGCTATCTGTGATATTAAAATCAATTGTACTCCAACAGTTGTGAAGCTGATTCCACTCATATTAACTTATCTGTTATATTAATGTAACTTAAACTAAACTGTCTGTTCAACTCAATCTGACTACTTCGACCTATATATTGCATTAAAGTTACATAAATTGAGTTATCTGTGATATCAAAGTCAATTGTACTCCAACAGTTGTGAAGCTGATTCCACTCATATTAACTTATCTGTTATATTGATGTGACTTAAACTAAACTGTCTGTTCAACTCAATCTGACTACTTTGACCTATTTATTGCATGAAAGTTACAGAATCTAACTATCTGTGATATTAAAGCCAATCGTAGTCTTATATGTGTGAAACTAATGTCACTTATATTAACTTATCTGTTTTATTGATGTGACTTAAACTAAACTGTCTGCTCAACTCAATCTGACTACTTTGACCTATTTATTGCATTAAAGTTACATGAATTGAGCTATCTGTGATATTAAAATCAATTGTACTTCAACAGTTGTGAAGCTGATTCCACTGATATTAACTTATCTGTTATATTAATGTGACTTAAACTAAACTGTCTGTTCAACTCAATCTGACTACTTTGACCTATTTATTGCATTAAAGTTACATAAATTGAGCTATCTGTGATATTAAAATCAATTGTACTCCAACAGTTGTGAAACTGATTCCACTCATATTAACTTATCTGTTATATTAATGTGACTTAAACTAAACTGTCTGTTCAACTGAATCTGACTACTTTGACCTATTTATTGCATTAAAGTTACATAAATTGAGCTATCTGTGATGTTAAAGTCAATTGTACTCCAATAGTTGTGAAGCTGATTCCACTGATATTAACTTATCTGTTATATTGATGCGACTTAAACTAAACTGTCTGTTCAACTCAATCTGACTACTTTGACCTATTTATTGCATTAAAGTTACATAAATTGAGCTATCTGTGATATTAAAATCAATTGTACTCCAACAGTTGTGAAGCTGATTCCACTCATATTAACTTATCTGTTATATTAATGTGACTTACACTAAACTGTCTGTTCAACTCAATCTGACTACTTCGACCTATATATTGCATTAAAGTTACATAAATTGAGTTATCTGTGATATTAAAGTCAATTGTACTCCAACAGTTGTGAAGCTGATTCCACTGATATTAACTTATCTGTTATATTGATGTGACTTAAACTAAACTGTCTGTTCAACTCAATCTGACTACTTTGACCTATTTATTGCATTAAAGTTACATAAATTTAGTTATCTGTGATATTAAAGTCAATTGTATTCGAATATTTGGAAAACTGATTCCACTGATATTAACTTATCTGTTTTATTAATGTGACTTAAACTAAACTGTCTGTTCAACTGAATCTGACTACTTTGACCTATTTATTGCATTAAAGTTACATAAATTGAGCTATCTGTGATGTTAAAGTCAATTGTACTCCAATAGTTGTGAAGCTGATTCCACTGATATTAACTTATCTGTTATATTGATGCGACTTAAACTAAACTGTCTGTTCAAGTCAATCTGACTACTTTGACCTATTTATTGCATTAAAGTTACATAAATTTAGTTATCTGTGATGTTAAAGTCAATTGTATTCCAATATTTGTGAAGCTGATTCCACTTATGTTAACTGATCTGTTTTATTAATGTGAATTAAACTAAACTGTCTGTTCAACTCAATCTGACTACTTTGACCTATTTATTGCATTAAAGTTACATGAATTGAGCTATCTGTGATATTAAAATCAATTGTACTTCAACAGTTGTGAAGCTGATTCCACTGATATTAACTTATCTGTTATATTAATGTGACTTAAACTAAACTGTCTGTTCAACTCAATCTGACTACTTTGACCTATTTATTGCATTAAAGTTACATAAATTGAGCTATCTGTGATATTAAAATCAATTGTACTCCAACAGTTGTGAAACTGATTCCACTCATATTAACTTATCTGTTATATTGATGTGACTTAAACTAAACTGTCTGTTCAACTCAATCTGACTACTTTGACCTATTTATTGCATTAAAGTTACATAAATTTAGTTATCTGTGATATTAAAGTCAATTGTATTCGAATATTTGGAAAACTGATTCCACTGATATTAACTTATCTGTTTTATTAATGTGACTTAAACTAAACTGTCTGTTCAACTGAATCTGACTACTTTGACCTATTTATTGCATTAAAGTTACATAAATTGAGCTATCTGTGATGTTAAAGTCAATTGTACTCCAATAGTTGTGAAGCTGATTCCACTGATATTAACTTATCTGTTATATTGATGTGACTTAAACTAAACTGTCTGTTCAACTCAATCTGACTACTTTGACCTATTTATTGCATTAAAGTTACACAAATTTAGTTATCTGTGATATTAAAATCAATTGTATTCCAATATTTGTGAAGCTGATTCCACTTATATTAACTTGTCTGTTATATTAATGTGACTTAAACTAAACTGTGTGTTCAACTCAATCTGACTACTTTGACCTATTTATTGCATTAAAGTTACATAAATTGAGCTATCTGTGATATTAAAATCAATTGTACTCCAACAGTTGTGAAACTGATTCCACTCATATTAACTTATCTGTTATATTAATGTGACTTAAACTAAACTGTCTGTTCAACTCAATCTGACTACTTTGACCTATTTATTGCATTAAAGTTACATGAATTGAGCTATCTGTGATGTTAAAGTCAATTGTACTCCAATAGTTGTGAAGCTGATTCCACTGATATTAACTTATCTGTTATATTGATGCGACTTAAACTAAACTGTCTGTTCAACTCAATCTGACTACTTTGACCTATTTATTGCATTAAAGTTACATAAATTTAGTTATCTGTGATATTAAAGTCAATTGTATTCCAATATTTGTGAAACTGATTCCACTAATATTAACTGATCTGTTTTATTAATGTGAATTAAAGTAAACTGTCTGTTCAACTCAATCTGACTACTTTGACCTATTTATTGCATTAAAGTTACATAAATTGAGCTATCTGTGATGTTAAAGTCAATTGTTCTCCAATAGTTGTGAAGCTGATTCCACTGATATTAACTTATCTGTTATATTGATGTGACTTAAACTAAACTGTCTGTTCAACTCAATCTGACTACTTTGACCTATTTATTGCATTAAAGTTACACAAATTTAGTTATCTGTGATATTAAAATCAATTGTATTCCAATATTTGTGAAGCTGATTCCACTTATATTAACTTGTCTGTTATATTAATGTGACTTAAACTAAACTGTCTGTTCAACTGAATCTGACTACTTTGACCTATTTATTGCATTAAAGTTACATAAATTGAGCTATCTGTGATATTAAAATCAATTGTACTCCAACAGTTGTGAAACTGATTCCACTCATATTAACTTATCTGTTATATTAATGTGACTTAAACTAAACTGTCTGTTCAACTGAATCTGACTACTTTGACCTATTTATTGCATTAAAGTTACATAAATTGAGCTATCTGTGATGTTAAAGTCAATTGTACTCCAATAGTTGTGAAGCTGATTCCACTGATATTAACTTATCTGTTATATTGATGCGACTTAAACTAAACTGTCTGTTCAACTCAATCTGACTACTTTGACCTATTTATTGCATTAAAGTTACATAAATTTAGTTATCTGTGATATTAAAGTCAATTGTATTCCAATATTTGTGAAACTGATTCCACTAATATTAACTGATCTGTTTTATTAATGTGAATTAAAGTAAACTGTCTGTTCAACTCAATCTGACTACTTTGACCTATTTATTGCATTAAAGTTACATAAGTTGAGCTATCTGTGATGTTAAAGTCAATTGTACTCCAATAGTTGTGAAGCTGATTCCACTCATATTAACTTATCTGTTATATTGATGTGACTTAAACTAAACTGTCTGTTCAACTCAATCTGACTACTTTGACCTATTTATTGCATTAAAGTTACACAAATTTAGTTATCTGTGATATTAAAATCAATTGTATTCCAATATTTGTGAAGCTGATTCCACTTATATTAACTTGTCTGTTATATTAATGTGACTTAAACTAAACTGTCTGTTCAACTGAATCTGACTACTTTGACCTATTTATTGCATTAAAGTTACATAAATTGAGCTATCTGTGATATTAAAATCAATTGTACTCCAACAGTTGTGAAACTGATTCCACTCATATTAACTTATCTGTTATATTAATGTGACTTAAACTAAACTGTCTGTTCAACTGAATCTGACTACTTTGACCTATTTATTGCATTAAAGTTACATAAATTGAGCTATCTGTGATGTTAAAGTCAATTGTACTCCAATAGTTGTGAAGCTGATTCCACTGATATTAACTTATCTGTTATATTGATGCGACTTAAACTAAACTGTCTGTTCAACTCAATCTGACTACTTTGACCTATTTATTGCATTAAAGTTACATAAATTGAGTTATCTGTGATATTAAAGCCAATTGTATTCCAATATTTATGAAGCTGATTCCACTGATATTAACTTATCTGTTATATTGATGTGACTTAAACTAAACTGTCTGTTCAACTCAATCTGACTACTTTGACCTATTTATTGCATTAAAGTTACATAAATTGAGCTATCTGTGATATTAAAATCAATTGTACTCCAACGGTTGTGAAGCTGATTCCACTCATATTAACTTATCTGTTATATTAATGTAACTTAAACTAAACTGTCTGTTCAACTCAATCTGACTACTTCGACCTATATATTGCATTAAAGTTACATAAATTGAGTTATCTGTGATATCAAAGTCAATTGTACTCCAACAGTTGTGAAGCCTATTCCACTGATATTAACTTATCTGTTATATTGATGTGACTTAAACTAAACTGTCTGTTCAACTCAATCTGACTACTTTGACCTATTTATTGCATTAAAGTTACATAAATTTAGTTATCTGTGATATTAAAGTCAATTGTATTCGAATATTTGGAAAACTGATTCCACTCATATTAACTTATCTGTTTTATTAATGTGACTTAAACTAAACTGTCTGTTCAACTGAATCTGACTACTTTGACCTATTTATTGCATTAAAGTTACATAAATTGAGCTATCTGTGATGTTAAAGTCAATTGTACTCCAATAGTTGTGAAGCTGATTCCACTGATATTAACTTATCTGTTATATTGATGCGACTTAAACTAAACTGTCTGTTCAACTCAATCTGACTACTTTGACCTATTTATTGCATTAAAGTTACATAAATTTAGTTATCTGTGATATTAAAGTCAACTGTATTCCAATATTTGTGAAGCTGATTCCACTTATATTAACTGATCTGTTTTATTAATGTGAATTAAACTAAACTGTCTGTTCAACTCAATCTGACTACTTTGACCTATTTATTGCATTAAAGTTACATAAATTGAGTTATCTGTGATATTAAAGCCAATTGTATTCCAATATTTATGAAGCTGATTCCACTGATATTAACTTAACTGTTATATTGATGTAACTTAAACTAAACTGTCTGTTCAACTCAATCTGACTACTTTGACCTATTTATTGCATTAAAGTTACATAAATTGAGCTATCTGTGATATTAAAATCAATTGTACTCCAACAGTTGTGAAGCTGATTCCACTCATATTAACTTATCTGTTATATTGATGTGACTTACACTAAACTGTCTGTTCAACTCAATCTGACTACTTTGACCTATTTATTGCATTAAAGTTACATAAATTGAGTTATCTGTGATATTAAAGTCAATTGTACTCCAACAATTGTGAAGCTGATTCCACTGATATTAACTTATCTGTTATATTGATGTGACTTAAACTAAACTGTCTGTTCAACTCAATCTGACTACTTTGACCTATTTATTGCATTAAAGTTACACAAATTTAGTTATCTGTGATATTAAAATCAATTGTATTCCAATATTTGTGAAGCTGATTCCACTTATATTAACTTGTCTGTTATATTAATGTGACTTAAACTAAACTGTCTGTTCAACTCAATCTGACTACTTTGACCTATTTATTGCATTAAAGTTACATAAATTGAGCTATCTGTGATATTAAAATCAATTGTACTCCAACAGTTGTGAAACTGATTCCACTCATATTAACTTATCTGTTATATTAATGTGACTTAAACTAAACTGTCTGTTCAACTCAATCTGACTACTTTGACCTATTTATTGCATTAAAGTTACATGAATTGAGCTATCTGTGATGTTAAAGTCAATTGTACTCCAATAGTTGTGAAGCTGATTCCACTGATATTAACTTATCTGTTATATTGATGCGACTTAAACTAAACTGTCTGTTCAACTCAATCTGACTACTTTGACCTATTTATTGCATTAAAGTTACATAAATTTAGTTATCTGTGATATTAAAGTCAATTGTATTCCAATATTTGTGAAACTGATTCCACTAATATTAACTGATCTGTTTTATTAATGTGAATTAAAGTAAACTGTCTGTTCAACTCAATCTGACTACTTTGACCTATTTATTGCATTAAAGTTACATAAATTGAGCTATCTGTGATGTTAAAGTCAATTGTACTCCAATAGTTGTGAAGCTGATTCCACTGATATTAACTTATCTGTTATATTGATGTGACTTAAACTAAACTGTCTGTTCAACTCAATCTGACTACTTTGACCTATTTATTGCATTAAAGTTACACAAATTTAGTTATCTGTGATATTAAAATCAATTGTATTCCAATATTTGTGAAGCTGATTCCACTTATATTAACTTGTCTGTTATATTAATGTGACTTAAACTAAACTGTCTGTTCAACTGAATCTGACTACTTTGACCTATTTATTGCATTAAAGTTACATAAATTGAGCTATCTGTGATATTAAAATCAATTGTACTCCAACAGTTGTGAAACTGATTCCACTCATATTAACTTATCTGTTATATTAATGTGACTTAAACTAAACTGTCTGTTCAACTGAATCTGACTACTTTGACCTATTTATTGCATTAAAGTTACATAAATTGAGCTATCTGTGATGTTAAAGTCAATTGTACTCCAATAGTTGTGAAGCTGATTCCACTGATATTAACTTATCTGTTATATTGATGCGACTTAAACTAAACTGTCTGTTCAACTCAATCTGACTACTTTGACCTATTTATTGCATTAAAGTTACATAAATTTAGTTATCTGTGATATTAAAGTCAATTGTATTCCAATATTTGTGAAACTGATTCCACTAATATTAACTGATCTGTTTTATTAATGTGAATTAAAGTAAACTGTCTGTTCAACTCAATCTGACTACTTTGACCTATTTATTGCATTAAAGTTACATAAGTTGAGCTATCTGTGATGTTAAAGTCAATTGTACTCCAATAGTTGTGAAGCTGATTCCACTCATATTAACTTATCTGTTATATTGATGTGACTTAAACTAAACTGTCTGTTCAACTCAATCTGACTACTTTGACCTATTTATTGCATTAAAGTTACACAAATTTAGTTATCTGTGATATTAAAATCAATTGTATTCCAATATTTGTGAAGCTGATTCCACTTATATTAACTTGTCTGTTATATTAATGTGACTTAAACTAAACTGTCTGTTCAACTGAATCTGACTACTTTGACCTATTTATTGCATTAAAGTTACATAAATTGAGCTATCTGTGATATTAAAATCAATTGTACTCCAACAGTTGTGAAACTGATTCCACTCATATTAACTTATCTGTTATATTAATGTGACTTAAACTAAACTGTCTGTTCAACTGAATCTGACTACTTTGACCTATTTATTGCATTAAAGTTACATAAATTGAGCTATCTGTGATGTTAAAGTCAATTGTACTCCAATAGTTGTGAAGCTGATTCCACTGATATTAACTTATCTGTTATATTGATGCGACTTAAACTAAACTGTCTGTTCAACTCAATCTGACTACTTTGACCTATTTATTGCATTAAAGTTACATAAATTGAGTTATCTGTGATATTAAAGCCAATTGTATTCCAATATTTATGAAGCTGATTCCACTGATATTAACTTATCTGTTATATTGATGTGACTTAAACTAAACTGTCTGTTCAACTCAATCTGACTACTTTGACCTATTTATTGCATTAAAGTTACATAAATTGAGCTATCTGTGATATTAAAATCAATTGTACTCCAACAGTTGTGAAGCTGATTCCACTCATATTAACTTATCTGTTATATTAATGTAACTTAAACTAAACTGTCTGTTCAACTCAATCTGACTACTTCGACCTATATATTGCATTAAAGTTACATAAATTGAGTTATCTGTGATATCAAAGTCAATTGTACTCCAACAGTTGTGAAGCCTATTCCACTGATATTAACTTATCTGTTATATTGATGTGACTTAAACTAAACTGTCTGTTCAACTCAATCTGACTACTTTGACCTATTTATTGCATTAAAGTTACATAAATTTAGTTATCTGTGATATTAAAGTCAATTGTATTCGAATATTTGGAAAACTGATTCCACTCATATTAACTTATCTGTTTTATTAATGTGACTTAAACTAAACTGTCTGTTCAACTGAATCTGACTACTTTGACCTATTTATTGCATTAAAGTTACATAAATTGAGCTATCTGTGATGTTAAAGTCAATTGTACTCCAATAGTTGTGAAGCTGATTCCACTGATATTAACTTATCTGTTATATTGATGCGACTTAAACTAAACTGTCTGTTCAACTCAATCTGACTACTTTGACCTATTTATTGCATTAAAGTTACATAAATTTAGTTATCTGTGATATTAAAGTCAACTGTATTCCAATATTTGTGAAGCTGATTCCACTTATATTAACTGATCTGTTTTATTAATGTGAATTAAACTAAACTGTCTGTTCAACTCAATCTGACTACTTTGACCTATTTATTGCATTAAAGTTACATAAATTGAGTTATCTGTGATATTAAAGCCAATTGTATTCCAATATTTATGAAGCTGATTCCACTGATATTAACTTAACTGTTATATTGATGTAACTTAAACTAAACTGTCTGTTCAACTCAATCTGACTACTTTGACCTATTTATTGCATTAAAGTTACATAAATTGAGCTATCTGTGATATTAAAATCAATTGTACTCCAACAGTTGTGAAGCTGATTCCACTCATATTAACTTATCTGTTATATTGATGTGACTTACACTAAACTGTCTGTTCAACTCAATCTGACTACTTTGACCTATTTATTGCATTAAAGTTACATAAATTGAGTTATCTGTGATATTAAAGTCAATTGTACTCCAACAATTGTGAAGCTGATTCCACTGATATTAACTTATCTGTTATATTGATGTGACTTAAACTAAACTGTCTGTTCAACTCAATCTGACTACTTTGACCTATTTATTGCATTAAAGTTACATAAATTTAGTTATCTGTGATATTAAAGTCAATTGTATTCGAATATTTGGAAAACTGATTCCACTCATATTAACTTATCTGTTTTATTAATGTGACTTAAACTAAACTGTCTGTTCAACTGAATCTGACTACTTTGACCTATTTATTGCATTAAAGTTACATAAATTGAGCTATCTGTGATGTTAAAGTCAATTGTACTCCAATAGTTGTGAAGCTGATTCCACTGATATTAACTTATCTGTTATATTGATGCGACTTAAACTAAACTGTCTGTTCAACTCAATCTGACTACTTTGACCTATTTATTGCATTAAAGTTACATAAATTTAGTTATCTGTGATATTAAAGTCAATTGTATTCCAATATTTGTGAAGCTCATTCCACTTATATTAACTGATCTGTTTTATTAATGTGAATTAAACTAAACTGTCTGTTCAACTCAATCTGACTACTTTGACCTATTTATTGCATTAAAGTTACATAAATTGAGTTATCTGTGATATTAAAGCCAATTGTATTCCAATATTTATGAAGCTGATTCCACTGATATTAACTTAACTGTTATATTGATGTAACTTAAACTAAACTGTCTGTTCAACTCAATCTGACTACTTTGACCTATTTATTGCATTAAAGTTACATAAATTGAGCTATCTGTGATATTAAAATCAATTGTACTCCAACAGTTGTGAAGCTGATTCCACTCATATTAACTTATCTGTTATATTGATGTGACTTACACTAAACTGTCTGTTCAACTCAATCTGACTACTTTGACCTATTTATTGCATTAAAGTTACATAAATTGAGTTATCTGTGATATTAAAGTCAATTGTACTCCAACAATTGTGAAGCTGATTCCACTGATATTAACTTATCTGTTATATTGATGTGACTTAAACTAAACTGTCTGTTCAACTCAATCTGACTACTTTGACCTATTTATTGCATCAAAGTTACATAAATTTAGTTATCTGTGATATTAAAGTCAATTGTATTCGAATATTTGGAAAACTGATTCCACTCATATTAACTTATCTGTTTTATTAATGTGACTTAAACTAAACTGTCTGTTCAACTGAATCTGACTACTTTGACCTATTTATTGCATTAAAGTTACATAAATTGAGCTATCTGTGATGTTAAAGTCAATTGTACTCCAATAGTTGTGAAGCTGATTCCACTGATATTAACTTATCTGTTATATTGATGCGACTTAAACTAAACTGTCTGTTCAACTCAATCTGACTACTTTGACCTATTGATTGCATTAATTTACATAAATTTAGTTATCTGTGATATTAAAATCAATTGTATTCCAATATTTGTGAAGCTGATTCCACTTATATTAACTTGTCTGTTATATTAATGTGACTTAAACTAAACTGTCTGTTCAACTGAATCTGACTACTTTGACCTATTTATTGCATTAAAGTTACATAAATTGAGCTATCTGTGATATTGAAGTCAATTGTACTCCAATAGTTGTGAAGCTGATTCCACTGACATTAACTTATCTGTTATATTGATGCGACTTAAACTAAACTGTCTGTTCAACTCAATCTGACTACTTTGACCTATTTATTGCATTAAAGTTACATAAATTTACTTATCTGTGATATTAGAATCAATTGTATTCCAATATTTGTGAAGCTGATTCCACTTATATTAACTTATCTGTTATATTGATGTGACTTAAACTAAACTGTCTGTTCAACTCAATCTGACTACTTTGACCTATTTATTGCATTAAAGTTACAGAATCTAACTATCTGTGATATTAAAGCCAATCGTAGTCTTATATGTGTGAAACTAATGTTACTTATATTAACTTATCTGTTTTATTGATGTGACTTAAACTAAACTGTCTGCTCAACTCAATCTGACTACTTTGACCTATTTATTGCATTAAAGTTACATGAATTGAGCTATCTGTGATATTAAAATCAATTGTACTCCAACAGTTGTGAAGCTGATTCCACTGATATTAACTTATCTGTTATATTGATGTGACTTAAACTAAACTGTCTGTTCAACTGAATCTGACTACTTTGACCTATTTATTGCATTAAAGTTACATAAATTGAGCTATCTGTGATATTAAAATCAATTGTACTCCAACAGTTGTGAAACTGATTCCACTGATATTAACTTATCTGTTATATTAATGTGACTTAAACTAAACTGTCTGTTCAACTGAATCTGACTACTTTGACCTATTTATTGCATTAAAGTTACATAAATTGAGCTATCTGTGATGTTAAAGTCAATTGTACTCCAATAGTTGTGAAGCTGATTCCACTGATATTAACTTATCTGTTATATTGATGCGACTTAAACTAAACTGTCTGTTCAACTCAATCTGACTACTTTGACCTATTTATTGCATTAAAGTTACATAAATTGAGCTATCTGTGATATTAAAATCAATTGTACTCCAAGAGTTGTGAAGCTGATTCCACTCATTTTAACTTATCTGTTATATTGATGTGACTTAAACTAAACTGTCTGTTCAACTCAATCTGACTACTTTGACCTATTTATTGCATTAAAGTTACATAAATTGAGTTATCTGTGATATTAAAGTCAATTGTACTCCAACAGTTGTGAAGCTGATTCCACTCATATTAACTTATCTGTTATATTGATGTGACTTAAACTAAACTGTCTGTTCAACTCAATCTGACTACTTTGACCTATTTATTGCATTAAAGTTACATAAATTGAGTTATCTGTGATATTAAAGTCAATTGTACTCCAACAATTGTGAAGCTGATTCCACTGATATTAACTTATCTGTTATATTGATGTGACTTAAACTAAACTGTCTGTTCAACTCAATCTGACTACTTTGACCTATTTATTGCATCAAAGTTACATAAATTTAGTTATCTGTGATATTAAAGTCAATTGTATTCGAATATTTGGAAAACTGATTCCACTCATATTAACTTATCTGTTTTATTAATGTGACTTAAACTAAACTGTCTGTTCAACTGAATCTGACTACTTTGACCTATTTATTGCATTAAAGTTACATAAATTGAGCTATCTGTGATGTTAAAGTCAATTGTACTCCAATAGTTGTGAAGCTGATTCCACTGATATTAACTTATCTGTTATATTGATGCGACTTAAACTAAACTGTCTGTTCAACTCAATCTGACTACTTTGACCTATTGATTGCATTAATTTACATAAATTTAGTTATCTGTGATATTAAAATCAATTGTATTCCAATATTTGTGAAGCTGATTCCACTTATATTAACTTGTCTGTTATATTAATGTGACTTAAACTAAACTGTCTGTTCAACTGAATCTGACTACTTTGACCTATTTATTGCATTAAAGTTACATAAATTGAGCTATCTGTGATATTGAAGTCAATTGTACTCCAATAGTTGTGAAGCTGATTCCACTGACATTAACTTATCTGTTATATTGATGCGACTTAAACTAAACTGTCTGTTCAACTCAATCTGACTACTTTGACCTATTTATTGCATTAAAGTTACATAAATTTACTTATCTGTGATATTAGAATCAATTGTATTCCAATATTTGTGAAGCTGATTCCACTTATATTAACTTATCTGTTATATTGATGTGACTTAAACTAAACTGTCTGTTCAACTCAATCTGACTACTTTGACCTATTTATTGCATTAAAGTTACAGAATCTAACTATCTGTGATATTAAAGCCAATCGTAGTCTTATATGTGTGAAACTAATGTTACTTATATTAACTTATCTGTTTTATTGATGTGACTTAAACTAAACTGTCTGCTCAACTCAATCTGACTACTTTGACCTATTTATTGCATTAAAGTTACATGAATTGAGCTATCTGTGATATTAAAATCAATTGTACTCCAACAGTTGTGAAGCTGATTCCACTGATATTAACTTATCTGTTATATTGATGTGACTTAAACTAAACTGTCTGTTCAACTGAATCTGACTACTTTGACCTATTTATTGCATTAAAGTTACATAAATTGAGCTATCTGTGATATTAAAATCAATTGTACTCCAACAGTTGTGAAACTGATTCCACTGATATTAACTTATCTGTTATATTAATGTGACTTAAACTAAACTGTCTGTTCAACTGAATCTGACTACTTTGACCTATTTATTGCATTAAAGTTACATAAATTGAGCTATCTGTGATGTTAAAGTCAATTGTACTCCAATAGTTGTGAAGCTGATTCCACTGATATTAACTTATCTGTTATATTGATGCGACTTAAACTAAACTGTCTGTTCAACTCAATCTGACTACTTTGACCTATTTATTGCATTAAAGTTACATAAATTGAGCTATCTGTGATATTAAAATCAATTGTACTCCAAGAGTTGTGAAGCTGATTCCACTCATTTTAACTTATCTGTTATATTGATGTGACTTAAACTAAACTGTCTGTTCAACTCAATCTGACTACTTTGACCTATTTATTGCATTAAAGTTACATAAATTGAGTTATCTGTGATATTAAAGTCAATTGTACTCCAACAGTTGTGAAGCTGATTCCACTCATATTAACTTATCTGTTATATTGATGTGACTTAAACTAAACTGTCTGTTCAACTCAATCTGACTACTTTGACCTATTTATTGCATTAAAGTTACATAAATTGAGTTATCTGTGATATTAAAGTCAATTGTACTCCAACAATTGTGAAGCTGATTCCACTGATATTAACTTATCTGTTATATTGATGTGACTTAAACTAAACTGTCTGTTCAACTCAATCTGACTACTTTGACCTATTTATTGCATCAAAGTTACATAAATTTAGTTATCTGTGATATTAAAGTCAATTGTATTCGAATATTTGGAAAACTGATTCCACTCATATTAACTTATCTGTTTTATTAATGTGACTTAAACTAAACTGTCTGTTCAACTGAATCTGACTACTTTGACCTATTTATTGCATTAAAGTTACATAAATTGAGCTATCTGTGATGTTAAAGTCAATTGTACTCCAATAGTTGTGAAGCTGATTCCACTGATATTAACTTATCTGTTATATTGATGCGACTTAAACTAAACTGTCTGTTCAACTCAATCTGACTACTTTGACCTATTGATTGCATTAATTTACATAAATTTAGTTATCTGTGATATTAAAATCAATTGTATTCCAATATTTGTGAAGCTGATTCCACTTATATTAACTTGTCTGTTATATTAATGTGACTTAAACTAAACTGTCTGTTCAACTGAATCTGACTACTTTGACCTATTTATTGCATTAAAGTTACATAAATTGAGCTATCTGTGATATTGAAGTCAATTGTACTCCAATAGTTGTGAAGCTGATTCCACTGACATTAACTTATCTGTTATATTGATGCGACTTAAACTAAACTGTCTGTTCAACTCAATCTGACTACTTTGACCTATTTATTGCATTAAAGTTACATAAATTTACTTATCTGTGATATTAGAATCAATTGTATTCCAATATTTGTGAAGCTGATTCCACTTATATTAACTTATCTGTTATATTGATGTGACTTAAACTAAACTGTCTGTTCAACTCAATCTGACTACTTTGACCTATTTATTGCATTAAAGTTACAGAATCTAACTATCTGTGATATTAAAGCCAATCGTAGTCTTATATGTGTGAAACTAATGTTACTTATATTAACTTATCTGTTTTATTGATGTGACTTAAACTAAACTGTCTGCTCAACTCAATCTGACTACTTTGACCTATTTATTGCATTAAAGTTACATGAATTGAGCTATCTGTGATATTAAAATCAATTGTACTCCAACAGTTGTGAAGCTGATTCCACTGATATTAACTTATCTGTTATATTGATGTGACTTAAACTAAACTGTCTGTTCAACTGAATCTGACTACTTTGACCTATTTATTGCATTAAAGTTACATAAATTGAGCTATCTGTGATATTAAAATCAATTGTACTCCAACAGTTGTGAAACTGATTCCACTGATATTAACTTATCTGTTATATTAATGTGACTTAAACTAAACTGTCTGTTCAACTGAATCTGACTACTTTGACCTATTTATTGCATTAAAGTTACATAAATTGAGCTATCTGTGATGTTAAAGTCAATTGTACTCCAATAGTTGTGAAGCTGATTCCACTGATATTAACTTATCTGTTATATTGATGCGACTTAAACTAAACTGTCTGTTCAACTCAATCTGACTACTTTGACCTATTTATTGCATTAAAGTTACATAAATTTAGTTATCTGTGATATTAAAGTCAATTGTATTCCAATATTTGTGAAGCTGATTCCACTCATATTAACTGATCTGTTTTATTAATGTGAATTAAACTAAACTGTCTGTTCAACTCAATCTGACTACTTTGACCTATTTATTGCATTAAAGTTACATAAATTGAGTTATCTGTGATATTAAAGCCAATTGTATTCCAATATTTATGAAGCTGATTCCACTGATATTAACTTATCTGTTATATTGATGTGACTTAAACTAAACTGTCTGTTCAACTCAATCTGACTACTTTGACCTATTTATTGCATTAAAGTTACATAAATTGAGCTATCTGTGATATTAAAATCAATTGTACTCCAAGAGTTGTGAAGCTGATTCCACTCATTTTAACTTATCTGTTATATTGATGTGACTTAAACTAAACTGTCTGTTCAACTCAATCTGACTACTTTGACCTATTTATTGCATTAAAGTTACATAAATTGAGTTATCTGTGATATTAAAGTCAATTGTACTCCAACAGTTGTGAAGCTGATTCCACTCATATTAACTTATCTGTTATATTGATGTGACTTAAACTAAACTGTCTGTTCAACTCAATCTGACTACTTTGACCTATTTATTGCATTAAAGTTACATAAATTGAGTTATCTGTGATATTAAAGTCAATTGTACTCCAACAATTGTGAAGCTGATTCCACTGATATTAACTTATCTGTTATATTGATGTGACTTAAACTAAACTGTCTGTTCAACTCAATCTGACTACTTTGACCTATTTATTGCATCAAAGTTACATAAATTTAGTTATCTGTGATATTAAAGTCAATTGTATTCGAATATTTGGAAAACTGATTCCACTCATATTAACTTATCTGTTTTATTAATGTGACTTAAACTAAACTGTCTGTTCAACTGAATCTGACTACTTTGACCTATTTATTGCATTAAAGTTACATAAATTGAGCTATCTGTGATGTTAAAGTCAATTGTACTCCAATAGTTGTGAAGCTGATTCCACTGATATTAACTTATCTGTTATATTGATGCGACTTAAACTAAACTGTCTGTTCAACTCAATCTGACTACTTTGACCTATTGATTGCATTAATTTACATAAATTTAGTTATCTGTGATATTAAAATCAATTGTATTCCAATATTTGTGAAGCTGATTCCACTTATATTAACTTGTCTGTTATATTAATGTGACTTAAACTAAACTGTCTGTTCAACTGAATCTGACTACTTTGACCTATTTATTGCATTAAAGTTACATAAATTGAGCTATCTGTGATATTGAAGTCAATTGTACTCCAATAGTTGTGAAGCTGATTCCACTGACATTAACTTATCTGTTATATTGATGCGACTTAAACTAAACTGTCTGTTCAACTCAATCTGACTACTTTGACCTATTTATTGCATTAAAGTTACATAAATTTACTTATCTGTGATATTAGAATCAATTGTATTCCAATATTTGTGAAGCTGATTCCACTTATATTAACTTATCTGTTATATTGATGTGACTTAAACTAAACTGTCTGTTCAACTCAATCTGACTACTTTGACCTATTTATTGCATTAAAGTTACAGAATCTAACTATCTGTGATATTAAAGCCAATCGTAGTCTTATATGTGTGAAACTAATGTTACTTATATTAACTTATCTGTTTTATTGATGTGACTTAAACTAAACTGTCTGCTCAACTCAATCTGACTACTTTGACCTATTTATTGCATTAAAGTTACATGAATTGAGCTATCTGTGATATTAAAATCAATTGTACTCCAACAGTTGTGAAGCTGATTCCACTGATATTAACTTATCTGTTATATTGATGTGACTTAAACTAAACTGTCTGTTCAACTGAATCTGACTACTTTGACCTATTTATTGCATTAAAGTTACATAAATTGAGCTATCTGTGATATTAAAATCAATTGTACTCCAACAGTTGTGAAACTGATTCCACTGATATTAACTTATCTGTTATATTAATGTGACTTAAACTAAACTGTCTGTTCAACTCAATCTGACTACTTTGACCTATTTATTGCATTAAAGTTACATAAATTGAGCTATCTGTGATGTTAAAGTCAATTGTACTCCAATAGTTGTGAAGCTGATTCCACTGATATTAACTTATCTGTTATATTGATGCGACTTAAACTAAACTGTCTGTTCAACTCAATCTGACTACTTTGACCTATTTATTGCATTAAAGTTACATAAATTTAGTTATCTGTGATATTAAAGTCAATTGTATTCCAATATTTGTGAAGCTGATTCCACTCATATTAACTGATCTGTTTTATTAATGTGAATTAAACTAAACTGTCTGTTCAACTCAATCTGACTACTTTGACCTATTTATTGCATTAAAGTTACATAAATTGAGTTATCTGTGATATTAAAGCCAATTGTATTCCAATATTTATGAAGCTGATTCCACTGATATTAACTTATCTGTTATATTGATGTGACTTAAACTAAACTGTCTGTTCAACTCAATCTGACTACTTTGACCTATTTATTGCATTAAAGTTACATAAATTGAGCTATCTGTGATATTAAAATCAATTGTACTCCAAGAGTTGTGAAGCTGATTCCACTCATATTAACTTATCTGTTATATTGATGTGACTTAAACTAAACTGTCTGTTCAACTGAATCTGACTACTTTGACCTATTTATTGCATTAAAGTTACATAAATTGAGTTATCTGTGATATTAAAGTCAATTGTACTCCAACAGTTCTGAAGCTGATTCCACTTATATTAACTTATCTGTTATATTGATGTGACTTAAACTAAACTGTCTGTTCAACTCAATCTGACTACTTTGACCTATTTATTGCATTAAAGTTACATAAATTTAGTTATCTGTGATATTAAAGTCAATTGTATTCAAATATTTGGAAAACTGATTCCACTGATATTAACTTATCTGTTTTATTAATGTGACTTAAACTAAACTGTCTGTTCAACTGAATCTGACTACTTTGACCTATTTATTGCATTAAAGTTATATAAATTGAGCTATCTGTGATGTTAAAGTCAATTGTACTCCAATAGTTGTGAAGCTGATTCCACTGATATTAACTTATCTGTTATATTGATGCGACTTAAACTAAACTGTCTGTTCAACTGAATCTGACTACTTTGACCTATTTATTGCATTAAAGTTACATAAATTTAGTTATCTGTGATATCAAAGTCAATTGTATTCCAATATTTGTGAAGCTGATTCAACTTATATTAACTGATCTGTTTTATTAATGTGAATTAAACTAAACTGTCTGTTCAACTCAATCTGACTACTTTGACCTATTTATTGCATTAAAGTTACATAAATTGAGTTATCTGTGATATTAAAGCCAATTGTATTCCAATATTTATGAAGCTGATTCCACTGATATCAACTTATCTGTTATATTGATGTGACTTAAACTAAACTGTCTGTTCAACTCAATCTGACTACTTTGACCTATTTATTGCATTAAAGTTACATAAATTGAGCTATCTGTGCTATTAAAATCAATTGTACTCCAACAGTTGTGAAGCTGATTCCACTCATATTAACTTATCTGTTATATTAATGTGACTTAAACTAAACTGTCTGTTCAACTCAATCTGACTACTTTGACCTATATATTGCATTAAAGTTACATAAATTGAATTATCTGTGATATTAAAGTCAATTGTACTCCAAGAGTTGTGAAGCTGATTCCACTCATATTAACTTATCTGTTATATTGATGTGACTTAAACTAAACTGTCTGTTCAACTCAATCTGACTACTTTGACCTATTTATTGCATTAAAGTTACATAAATTTAGTTATCTGTGATATTAAAGTCAATTGTATTCGAATATTTGGAAAACTGATTCCACTGATATTAACTTATCTGTTTTATTAATGTGACTTAAACTAAACTGTCTGTTCAACTCAATCTGACTACTTTGACCTATTTATTGCATTAAAGTTACATAAATTGAGCTATCTGTGATGTTAAAGTCAATTGTACTCCAGTAGTTGTGAAGCTGATTCCACTGATATTAACTTATCTGTTATATTGATGCGACTTAAACTAAACTGTCTGTTCAACTCAATCTGACTACTTTGACCTATTTATTGCATTAAAGTTACATAAATCGAGCTATTTGTGATGTTAAAGTCAATTGTACTCCAATATTTGTGAAGCTGATACCACTCATATTAACTTAACTGTTATATTGATGTGACTTAAACTAAACTGTCTGTTCAACTCAATCTGACTACTTTGACCTATTTATTGCATTAAAGTTACATAAATTGAGCTATCTGTGATATTAAAATCAATTGTACTCCAACAGTTGTGAAACTGATTCCACTCATATTAACTTATCTGTTATATTAATGTGACTTAAACTAAACTGTCTGTTCAACTCAATCTGACTACTTTGACATATTTATTGCATTAAAGTTACATAAATTGAGCTATCTGCGATGTTAAAGTCAATTGTACTCCAATAGTTGTGAAGCTGATTCCACTGATATTAACTTATCTGTGATATTGATGTGACTTAAACTAAACTGTCTGTTCAACTCAATCTGACTACTTTGACCTATTTATTGCATTAAAGTTACATAAATCGAGCTATTTGTGATGTTAAAGTCAATTGTACTCCAATATTTGTGAAGCTGATACCACTCATATTAACTTAACTATTATATTGATGTGACTTAAACTAAACTGTCTGTTCAACTCAATCTGACTACTTTGACCTATTTATTGCATGAAAGTTACAGAATCTAACTATCTGTGATATTAAAGCCAATCGTAGTCTTATATGTGTGAAACTAATGTCACTGATATTAACTTATCTGTTATATTGATGTGACTTAAACTAAACTGTCTGTTCAACTCAATCTGACTACTTTGACCTATTTATTGCATTAAAGTTACATAAATTGAGCTATCTGTGATATTAAAATCAATTGTACTCCAACAGTTGTGAAACTGATTCTACTCATATTAACTTATCTGTTATATTAATGTGACTTAAACTAAACTGTCTGTTCAACTGAATCTGACTACTTTGACATATTTATTGCATTAAAGTTACATAAATTGAGCTATCTGTGATGTTAAAGTCAATTGTACTCCAATAATTGTGAAGCTGATTCCACTGATATTAACTTATCTGTGATATTGATGCGACTTAAACTAAACTGTCTGTTCAACTCAATCTGACCACTTTGACCTATTTATTGCATTAAAGTTACATAAATTTAGTTATCTGTGATATTAAAGTCAATTGTATTCCAATATTTGTGAAACTGATTCCACTAATATTAACTGATCTGTTTTATTAATGTGAATTAAAGTAAACTGTCTGTTCAACTCAATCTGACTACTTTGACCTATTTATTGCATTAAAGTTACATAAATTGAGTTATCTGTGATATTAAAGCCAATTGTATTCCAATATTTATGAAGCTGATTCCACTGATATTAACTTATCTGTTATATTGATTTGACTTAAACTAAACTGTCTGTTCAACTCAATCTGACTACTTTGACCTATTTATTGCATTAAAGTTACATAAATTGAGCTATCTGTGATGTTAAAGTCAATTGTACTCCAGTAGTTGTGAAGCTGATTCCACTGATATTAACTTATCTGTTATATTGATGCGACTTAAACTAAACTGTCTGTTCAACTCAATCTGACTACTTTGACCTATTTATTGCATTAAAGTTACATAAATCGAGCTATTTGTGATGTTAAAGTCAATTGTACTCCAATATTTGTGAAGCTGATACCACTCATATTAACTTAACTGTTATATTGATGTGACTTATAAACTGTCTGTTCAACTCAATCTGACTACTTTGACCTATTTATTGCATGAAAGTTACAGAATCTAACTATCTGTGATATTAAAGCCAATCGTAGTCTTATATGTGTGAAACTAATGTCACTGATATTAACTTATCTGTTATATTGATGTGACTTAAACTAAACTGTCTGTTCAACTCAATCTGACTACTTTGACCTATTTATTGCATTAAAGTTACATAAATTGAGCTATCTGTGATATTAAAATCAATTGTACTCCAACAGTTGTGAAACTGATTCTACTCATATTAACTTATCTGTTATATTAATGTGACTTAAACTAAACTGTCTGTTCAACTGAATCTGACTACTTTGACATATTTATTGCATTAAAGTTACATAAATTGAGCTATCTGTGATATTAAAGCCAATTGTATTCCAATATTTATGAAGCTGATTCCACTGATATTAACTTATCTGTTATATTGATTTGACTTAAACTAAACTGTCTGTTCAACTCAATCTGACTACTTTGACCTATTTATTGCATTAAAGTTACATAAATTGAGCTATCTGTGATGTTAAAGTCAATTGTACTCCAGTAGTTGTGAAGCTGATTCCACTGATATTAACTTATCTGTTATATTGATGCGACTTAAACTAAACTGTCTGTTCAACTCAATCTGACTACTTTGACCTATTTATTGCATTAAAGTTACATAAATCGAGCTATTTGTGATGTTAAAGTCAATTGTACTCCAATATTTGTGAAGCTGATACCACTCATATTAACTTAACTGTTATATTGATGTGACTTATAAACTGTCTGTTCAACTCAATCTGACTACTTTGACCTATTTATTGCATGAAAGTTACAGAATCTAACTATCTGTGATATTAAAGCCAATCGTAGTCTTATATGTGTGAAACTAATGTCACTGATATTAACTTATCTGTTATATTGATGTGACTTAAACTAAACTGTCTGTTCAACTCAATCTGACTACTTTGACCTATTTATTGCATTAAAGTTACATAAATTGAGCTATCTGTGATATTAAAATCAATTGTACTCCAACAGTTGTGAAACTGATTCTACTCATATTAACTTATCTGTTATATTAATGTGACTTAAACTAAACTGTCTGTTCAACTGAATCTGACTACTTTGACATATTTATTGCATTAAAGTTACATAAATTGAGCTATCTGTGATGTTAAAGTCAATTGTACTCCAATAATTGTGAAGCTGATTCCACTGATATTAACTTATCTGTGATATTGATGCGACTTAAACTAAACCGTCTGTTCAACTCAATCTGACCACTTTGACCTATTTATTGCATTAAAGTTACATAAATTTAGTTATCTGTGATATTAAAGTCAATTGTATTCCAATATTTGTGAAACTGATTCCACTAATATTAACTGATCTGTTTTATTAATGTGACTTAAACTAAACTGTCTGTTCAACTGAATCTGACTACTTTGACCTATTTATTGCATTAAAGTTACATAAATTGAGCTATCTGTGATGTTAAAGTCAATTGTACTCCAGTAGTTGTGAAGCTGATTCCACTGATATTAACTTATCTGTTATATTGATTTGACTTAAACTAAACTGTCTGTTCAACTCAATCTGACTACTTTGACCTATTTATTGCATTAAAGTTACATAAATTGAGCTATCTGTGATGTTAAAGTCAATTGTGCTCCAGTAGTTGTGAAGCTGATTCCACTGATATTAACTTATCTGTTATATTGATGCGACTTAAACTAAACTGTCTGTTCAACTCAATCTGACTACTTTGACCTATTTATTGCATTAAAGTTACATAAATCGAGCTATTTGTGATGTTAAAGTCAATTGTACTCCAATATTTGTGAAGCTGATACCACTCATATTAACTTAACTGTTATATTGATGTGACTTATAAACTGTCTGTTCAACTCAATCTGACTACTTTGACCTATTTATTGCATGAAAGTTACAGAATCTAACTATCTGTGATATTAAAGCCAATCGTAGTCTTATATGTGTGAAACTAATGTCACTGATATTAACTTATCTGTTATATTGATGTGACTTAAACTAAACTGTCTGTTCAACTCAATCTGACCACTTTGACCTATTTATTGCATTAAAGTTACATAAATTTAGTTATCTGTGATATTAAAGTCAATTGTATTCCAATATTTGTGAAACTGATTCCACTAATATTAACTGATCTGTTTTATTAATGTGAATTAAAGTAAACTGTCTGTTCAACTCAATCTGACTACTTTGACCTATTTATTGCATTAAAGTTACATAAATTGAGTTATCTGTGATATTAAAGCCAATTGTATTCCAATATTTATGAAGCTGATTCCACTGATATTAACTTATCTGTTATATTGATTTGACTTAAACTAAACTGTCTGTTCAACTCAATCTGACTACTTTGACCTATTTATTGCATTAAAGTTACATAAATTGAGCTATCTGTGATGTTAAAGTCAATTGTACTCCAGTAGTTGTGAAGCTGATTCCACTGATATTAACTTATCTGTTATATTGATGCGACTTAAACTAAACTGTCTGTTCAACTCAATCTGACTACTTTGACCTATTTATTGCATTAAAGTTACATAAATCGAGCTATTTGTGATGTTAAAGTCAATTGTACTCCAATATTTGTGAAGCTGATACCACTCATATTAACTTAACTGTTATATTGATGTGACTTATAAACTGTCTGTTCAACTCAATCTGACTACTTTGACCTATTTATTGCATTAAAGTTACATAACTTGAGTTATCTGTGATATTAAAGTCAATTGTATTCGAATATTTGGAAAACTGATTCCACTGATATTAACTTATCTGTTTTATTAACTTGACTTAAACTAAACTGTCTGTTCAACTGAATCTGACTACTTTGACCTATTTATTGCATTAAAGTTACATAAATTGAGCTATCTGTGATGTTAAAGTCAATTGTACTCCAATAGTTGTGAAGCTGATTCCACTGATATTAACTTATCTGTTATATTGATGCGACTTAAACTAAACTGTCTGTTCAACTCAATCTGACTACTTTGACCTATTTATTGCATGAAAGTTACAGAATCTAACTATCTGTGATATTAAAGCCAATCGTAGTCTTATATGTGTGAAACTAATGTCACTGATATTAACTTATCTGTTATATTGATGTGACTTAAACTAAACTGTCTGTTCAACTCAATCTGACTACTTTGACCTATTTATTGCATTAAATTTACATAAATTGAGCTATCTGTGATATTAAAATCAATTGTACTCCAACAGTTGTGAAACTGATTCCACTCATATTAACTTATCTGTTATATTAATGTGACTTAAACTAAACTGTCTGTTCAACTCAATCTGACTACTTTGACCTATTTATTGCATTAAAGTTACATAAATTGAGCTATCTGTGATGTTAAAGTCAATTGTACTCCAATAGTTGTGAAGCTGATTCCACTGATATTAACTTATCTGTGATATTGATGCGACTTAAACTAAACTGTCTGTTTAACTCAATCTGACCACTTTGACCTATTTATTGCATTAAAGTTACATAAATTTAGTTATCTGTGATATTAAAGTCAATTGTATTCGAATATTTGGAAAACTGATTCCACTCATATTAACTGATCTGTTTTATTAATGTGAATTAAACTAAACTGTCTGTTCAACTCAATCTGGCTACTTTGACCTATTTATTGCATTAAAGTTACATAAATTGAGTTATCTGTGATATTAAAGCCAATTGTATTCCAATATTTATGAAGCTGATTCCACTGATATCAATTTATCTGTTATATTGATGTGACTTAAACTAAACTGTCTGTTCAACTCAATCTGACTACTTTGACCTATTTATTGCATTAAAGTTACATAAATTGAGCTATCTGTGATGTTAAAGTCAATTGTACTCCAGTAGTTGTGAAGCTGATTTCACTGATATTAACTTATCTGTTATATTGATTTGATTTAAACTAAACTGTCTGTTCAACTCAATCTGACTACTTTGACCTATTTATTGCATTAAAGTTACATAAATTGAGCTATCTGTGATATTAAAATCAATTGTACTCCAACAGTTGTGAAGCTGATTCCACTCATATTAACTTATCTGTTATATTAATGTGACTTAAACTAAACTGTCTGTTCAACTCAATCTGACTACTTCGACCTATATATTGCATTAAAGTTACATAAATTTAGTTATCTGTGATATTAAAGTCAATTGTATTCGAATATTTGCAAAACTGATTCCACTGATATTAACTTATCTGTTTTATTAATGTGACTTAAACTAAACTGTCTGTTCAACTCAATCTGACTACTTTGACCTATTTATTGCATTAAAGTTACATAAATTAAGCTATCTGTGATGTTAAAGTCAATTGTACTCCAATAGTTGTGAAGCTGATTCCACTGATATTAACTTATCTGTTATATTGATGCGACTTAAACTAAACTGTCTGTTCAACTCAATCTGACTACTTTGACCTATTTATTGCATTAAAGTTACATAAATTTAGTTATCTGTGATATTAAAATCAATTGTATTCCAATATTTGTGAAGCTGATTCCACTTATATTAACTTGTCTGTTATATTAATGTGACTTAAACTAAACTGTCTGTTCAACTCAATCTGACTACTTTGACCTATTTATTGCATTAAAGTTACATAAATTGAGCTATCTGTGATGTTAAAGTCAATTGTACTCCAGTAGTTGTGAAGCTGATTCCACTGATATTAACTTATCTGTTATATTGATGCGACTTAAACTAAAATGTCTGTTCAACTCAATCTGACTACTTTGACCTATTTATTGCATTAAAGTTACATAAATCGAGCTATTTGTGATGTTAAAGTCAATTGTACTCCAATATTTGTGAAGCTGATACCACTCATATTAACTTAACTGTTATATTGATGTGACTTAAACTAAACTGTCTGTTCAACTCAATCTGACTACTTTGACCTATTTATTGCATGAAAGTTACAGAATCTAACTATCTGTGATATTAAAGCCAATCGTAGTCTTATATGTGTGAAACTAATGTCACTGATATTAACTTATCTGTTATATTGATGTGACTTAAACTAAACTGTCTGTTCAACTCAATCTGACTACTTTGACCTATTTATTGCATTAAAGTTACATAAATTGAGCTATCTGTGATATTAAAATCAATTGTACTCCAACAGTTGTGAAACTGATTCCACTCATATTAACTTATCTGTTATATTAATGTGACTTAAACTAAACTGTCTGTTCAACTGAATCTGACTACTTTGACATATTTATTGCATTAAAGTTACATAAATTGAGCTATCTGTGATGTTAAAGTCAATTGTACTCCAATAGTTGTGAAGCTGATTCCACTGATATTAACTTATCTGTGATATTGATGTGACTTAAACTAAACTGTCTGTTCAACTCAATCTGACTACTTTGACCTATTTATTGCATTAAAGTTACATAAATTAAGCTATCTGTGATGTTAAAGTCAATTGTACTCCAATAGTTGTGAAGCTGATTCCACTGATATTAACTTATCTGTTATATTGATGCGACTTAAACTAAACTGTCTGTTCAACTCAATCTGACTACTTTGACCTATTTATTGCATTAAAGTTACATAAATTTAGTTATCTGTGATATTAAAATCAATTGTATTCCAATATTTGTGAAGCTGATTCCACTTATATTAACTTGTCTGTTATATTAATGTGACTTAAACTAAACTGTCTGTTCAACTCAATCTGACTACTTTGACCTATTTATTGCATTAAAGTTACATAAATTGAGCTATCTGTGATGTTAAAGTCAATTGTACTCCAGTAGTTGTGAAGCTGATTCCACTGATATTAACTTATCTGTTATATTGATGCGACTTAAACTAAAATGTCTGTTCAACTCAATCTGACTACTTTGACCTATTTATTGCATTAAAGTTACATAAATCGAGCTATTTGTGATGTTAAAGTCAATTGTACTCCAATATTTGTGAAGCTGATACCACTCATATTAACTTAACTGTTATATTGATGTGACTTAAACTAAACTGTCTGTTCAACTCAATCTGACTACTTTGACCTATTTATTGCATGAAAGTTACAGAATCTAACTATCTGTGATATTAAAGCCAATCGTAGTCTTATATGTGTGAAACTAATGTCACTGATATTAACTTATCTGTTATATTGATGTGACTTAAACTAAACTGTCTGTTCAACTCAATCTGACTACTTTGACCTATTTATTGCATTAAAGTTACATAAATTGAGCTATCTGTGATATTAAAATCAATTGTACTCCAACAGTTGTGAAACTGATTCCACTCATATTAACTTATCTGTCATATTAATGTGACTTAAACTAAACTGTCTGTTCAACTGAATCTGACTACTTTGACATATTTATTGCATTAAAGTTACATAAATTGAGCTATCTGTGATGTTAAAGTCAATTGTACTCCAATAGTTGTGAAGCTGATTCCACTGATATTAACTTATCTGTGATATTGATGTGACTTAAACTAAACTGTCTGTTCAACTCAATCTGACTACTTTGACCTATTTATTGCATTAAAGTTACATAAATCGAGCTATTTGTGATGTTAAAGTCAATTGTACTCCAATATTTGTGAAGCTGATACCACTCATATTAACTTAACTGTTATATTGATGTGACTTAAACTAAACTGTCTGTTCAACTCAATCTGACTACTTTGACCTATTTATTGCATTAAAGTTATATAAATTGAGCTATCTGTGATGTTAAAGTCAATTGTACTCCAATAGTTGTGAAGCTGATTCCACTGATATTAACTTATCTGTGATATTGATGCGACTTAAACTAAACTGTCTGTTCAACTCAATCTGACCACTTTGACCTATTTATTGCATTAAAGTTACATAAATTTAGTTATCTGTGATATTAAAGTCAATTGTATTCGAATATTTGGAAAACTGATTCCACTCATATTAACTGATCTGTTTTATTAATGTGAATTAAACTAAACTGTCTGTTCAACTCAATCTGACTACTTTGACCTATTTATTGCATTAAAGTTACATAAATTGAGTTATCTGTGATATTAAAGCCAATTGTATTCCAATATTTATGAAGCTGATTCCACTGATATCAATTTATCTGTTATATTGATGTGACTTAAACTAAACTGTCTGTTCAACTCAATCTGACTACTTTGACCTATTTATTGCATTAAAGTTACATAAATTGAGCTATCTGTGATGTTAAAGTCAATTGTACTCCAGTAGTTGTGAAGCTGATTCCACTGATATTAACTTATCTGTTATATTGATGCGACTTAAACTAAACTGTCTGTTCAACTCAATCTGACTACTTTGACCTATTTATTGCATTAAAGTTACATAAATTTAGTTATCTGTGATATTAGAGTCAATTGTATTCCAATATTTTTGAAGCTGATTCCACTTATATTAACTTATCTGTTATATTGATGTGACTTAAACTAAACTGTCTGTTCAACTCAATCTGACTACTTTGACCTATTTATTGCATTAAAGTTACATAAATCGAGCTATTTGTGATGTTAAAGTCAATTGTACTCCAATATTTGTGAAGCTGATACCACTCATATTAACTTAACTGTTATATTTATGTGACTTATAAACTGTCTGTTCAACTCAATCTGACTACTTTGACCTATTTATTGCATTAAAGTTACATAACTTGAGTTATCTGTGATATTAAAGTCAATTGTATTCGAATATTTGGAAAACTGATTCCACTGATATTAACTTATCTGTTTTATTAACTTGACTTAAACTAAACTGTCTGTTCAACTGAATCTGACTACTTTGACCTATTTATTGCATTAAAGTTACATAAATTGAGCTATCTGTGATGTTAAAGTCAATTGTACTCCAATAGTTGTGAAGCTGATTCCACTGATATTAACTTATCTGTTATATTGATGCGACTTAAACTAAACTGTCTGTTCAACTCAATCTGACTACTTTGACCTATTTATTGCATGAAAGTTACAGAATCTAACTATCTGTGATATTAAAGCCAATCGTAGTCTTATATGTGTGAAACTAATGTCACTGATATTAACTTATCTGTTATATTGATGTGACTTAAACTAAACTGTCTGTTCAACTCAATCTGACTACTTTGACCTATTTATTGCATTAAATTTACATAAATTGAGCTATCTGTGATATTAAAATCAATTGTACTCCAACAGTTGTGAAACTGATTCCACTCATATTAACTTATCTGTTATATTAATGTGACTTAAACTAAACTGTCTGTTCAACTCAATCTGACTACTTTGACCTATTTATTGCATTAAAGTTACATAAATTGAGCTATCTGTGATGTTAAAGTCAATTGTACTCCAATAGTTGTGAAGCTGATTCCACTTATATTAACTTATCTGTGATATTGATGCGACTTAAACTAAACTGTCTGTTCAACTCAATGTGACCACTTTGACCTATTTATTGCATTAAAGTTACATAAATTTAGTTATCTGTGATATTAAAGTCAATTGTATTCCAATATTTATGAAGCTGATTCCACTGATATTAACTTATCTGTTATATTGATTTGATTTAAACTAAACTGTCTGTTCAACTCAATCTGACTACTTTGACCTATTTATTGCATTAAAGTTACATAAATTGAGCTATCTGTGATATTAAAGTCAATTGTATTCGAATATTTGGAAAACTGATTCCACTCATATTAACTGATCTGTTTTATTAATGTGAATTAAACTAAACTGTCTGTTCAACTCAATCTGACTACTTTGACCTATTTATTGCATTAAAGTTATATAAATTTAGTTATCTGTGATATTAAAGCCAATTGTATTCCAATATTTATGAAGCTGATTCCACTGATATCAACTTATCTGTTATATTGATGTGACTTAAACTAAACTGTCTGTTCAACTCAATCTGACTACTTTGACCTATTTATTGCATTAAAGTTACATAAATTTAGTTATCTGTGATATTAAAATCAATTGTATTCCAATATTTGTGAAGCTGATTCCACTTATATTAACTTATCTGTTATATTGATGTGACCTAAACTAAACTGTCTGTTCAACTCAATCTGACTACTTTGACCTATTTATTGCATTAAAGTTACATAAATCGAGCTATTTGTGATGTTAAAGTCAATTGTACTCCAATATTTGTGAAGCTGATACCACTCATATTAACTGAACTGTTATATTGATGTGACTTATAAACTGTCTGTTCAACTCAATCTGACTACTTTGACCTATTTATTGCATTAAAGTTACATAACTTGAGTTATCTGTGATATTAAAGTCAATTGTATTCGAATATTTGGAAAACTGATTCCACTGATATTAACTTATCTGTTTTATTAACTTGACTTAAACTAAACTGTCTGTTCAACTGAATCTGACTACTTTGACCTATTTATTGCATTAAAGTTACATAAATTGAGCTATCTGTGATGTTAAAGTCAATTGTACTCCAATAGTTGTGAAGCTGATTCCACTGATATTAACTTATCTGTTATATTGATGTGACTTAAACTAAACTGTCTGTTCAACTGAATCTGACTACTTTGACCTATTTATTGCATTAAAGTTACATAACTTGAGTTATCTGTGATATTAAAGTCAATTGTATTCGAATATTTGGAAAACTGATTCCACTGATATTAACTTATCTGTTTTATTAACTTGACTTAAACTAAACTGTCTGTTCAACTGAATCTGACTACTTTGACCTATTTATTGCATTAAAGTTACATAAATTGAGCTATCTGTGATGTTAAAGTCAATTGTACTCCAATAGTTGTGAAGCTGATTCCACTGATATTAACTTATCTGTTATATTGATGCGACTTAAACTAAACTGTCTGTTCAACTCAATCTGACTACTTTGACCTATTTATTGCATGAAAGTTACAGAATCTAACTATCTGTGATATTAAAGCCAATCGTAGTCTTATATGTGTGAAACTAATGTCACTGATATTAACTTATCTGTTATATTGATGTGACTTAAACTAAACTGTCTGTTCAACTCAATCTGACTACTTTGACCTATTTATTGCATTAAAGTTACATAAATTGAGCTATCTGTGATATTAAAATCAATTGTACTCCAACAGTTGTGAAACGGATTCCACTCATATTAATTTATCTGTTATATTAATGTGACTTAAACTAAACTGTCTGTTCAACTGAATCTGACTACTTTGACCTATTTATTGCATTAAAGTTACATAAATTGAGCTATCTGTGATGTTAAAGTCAATTGTACTCCAATAGTTGTGAAGCTGATTCCACTGATATTAACTTATCTGTTATATTGATGCGACTTAAACTAAACTGTCTGTTCAACTCAATCTGACTACTTTGACCTATTTATTGCATTAAAGTTACATAAATTTAGTTATCTGTGATATTAAAGTCAATTGTATTCGAATATTTGGAAAACTGATTCCACTCATATTAACTGATCTGTTTTATTAATGTGAATTAAACTAAACTGTCTGTTCAACTCAATCTGACTACTTTGACCTATTTATTGCATTAAAGTTACATAAATTGAGTTATCTGTGATATTAAAGCCAATTGTATTCCAATATTTATGAAGCTGATTCCACTGATATTAACTTATCTGTTATATTGATGTGACTTAAACTAAACTGTCTGTTCAACTCAATCTGACTACTTTGACCTATTTATTGCATTAAAGTTACATAAATTGAGTTATCTGTGATATTAAAGTCAATTGTACTCCAACAGTTGTGAAGCTGATTCCACTGATATTAACTTATCTGTTATATTGATGTGACTTAAACTAAACTGTCTGTTCAACTGAATCTGACTACTTTGACCTATTTATTGCATTAAAGTTACATAAATTAAGCTATCTGTGATGTTAAAGTCAATTGTACTCCAGAAGTTGTGAAGCTGATTCCACTGATATTAACTTATCTGTTATATTGATGCGACTTAAACTAAACTGTCTGTTCAACTCAATCTGACTACTTTGACCTATTTATTGCATTAAAGTTACATAAATTTAGTTATCTGTGATATTAGAGTCAATTGTATTCCAATATTTGTGAAGCTGATTCCACTTATATTAACTTATCTGTTATATTGATGTGACTTAAACTAAACTGTCTGTTCAACTCAATCTGACTACTTTGACCTATTTATTGCATTAAAGTTACATAAATCGAGCTATTTGTGATGTTAAAGTCAATTGTACTCCAATATTTGTGAAGCTGATACCACTCATATTAACTTAACTGTTATATTGATGTGACTTAAACTAAACTGTCTGTTCAACTCAATCTGACTACTTTGACCTATTTATTGCATTAAAGTTACATAACTTGAGTTATCTGTGATATTAAAGTCAATTGTATTCGAATATTTGGAAAACTGATTCCACTGATATTAACTTATCTGTTTTATTAATGTGACTTAAACTAAACTGTCTGTTCAACTGAATCTGACTACTTTGACCTATTTATTGCATGAAAGTTACAGAATCTAACTATCTGTGATATTAAAGCCAATCGTAGTCTTATATGTGTGAAACTAATGTCACTGATATTAACTTATCTGTTATATTGATGTGACTTAAACTAAACTGTCTGTTCAACTCAATCTGACTACTTTGACCTATTTATTGCATTAAAGTTACATAAATTGAGCTATCTGTGATATTAAAATCAATTGTACTCCAACAGTTGTGAAACTGATTCCACTCATATTAACTTATCTGTTATATTAATGTGACTTAAACTAAACTGTCTGTTCAACTCAATCTGACTACTTTGACCTATTTATTGCATTAAAGTTACATAAATTGAGCTATCTGTGATGTTAAAGTCAATTGTACTCCAATAGTTGTGAAGCTGATTCCACTGATATTAACTTATCTGTTATATTGATGCGACTTAAACTAAACTGTCTGTTCAACTCAATCTGACTACTTTGACCTATTTATTGCATTAAAGTTACATAAATTTAGTTATCTGTGATATTAAAGTCAATTGTATTCCAATATTTGTGAAACTGATTCCACTAATATTAACTGATCTGTTTTATTAATGTGAATTAAAGTAAACTGTCTGTTCAACTCAATCTGACTACTTTGACCTATTTATTGCATTAAAGTTACATAAGTTGAGTTATCTGTGATATTAAAGCCAATTGTATTCCAATATTTATGAAGCTGATTCCACTGATATTAACTTATCTGTTATATTAATGTGACTTAAACTAAACTGTCTGTTCAACTCAATCTGACTACTTCGACCTATATATTGCATTAAAGTTACATAAATTGAGTTATCTGTGATGTTAAAGTCAATTATACTCCAACAGTTGTGAAGCTGATTCCACTGATATTAACTTATCTGTTATATTGATATGACTTAAACTAAACTGTCTGTTCAACTCAATCTGACTACTTTGACCTATTTATTGCATTAAAGTTACATAAATTTAGTTATCTGTGATATTAAAGTCAATTGTATTCGAATATTTGGAAAACTGATTCCACTGATATTAACTTATCTGTTTTATTAATGTGACTTAAACTAAACTGTCTGTTCAACTGAATCTGACTACTTTGACCTATTTATTGCATTAAAGTTACATAAATTGAGCTATCTGTGATGTTAAAGTCAATTGTACTCCAATAGTTGTGAAGCTGATTCCACTGATATTAACTTATCTGTTATATTGATGCGACTTAAACTAAACTGTCTGTTCAACTCAATCTGACTACTTTGACCTATTTATTGCATTAAAGTTACATAAATTTAGTTATCTGTGATATTAAAGTCAATTGTATTCCAATATTTGTGAAACTGATTCCACTAATATTAACTGATCTGTTTTATTAATGTGAATTAAAGTAAACTGTCTGTTCAACTCAATCTGACTACTTTGACCTATTTATTGCATTAAAGTTACATAAGTTGAGTTATCTGTGATATTAAAGCCAATTGTATTCCAATATTTATGAAGCTGATTCCACTGATATTAACTTATCTGTTATATTGATGTGACTTAAACTAAACTGTCTGTTCAACTCAATCTGACTACTTTGACCTATTTATTGCATTAAAGTTACATAAATTGAGCTATCTGTGATATTAAAATCAATTGTACTCCAACAGTTGTGAAGCTGATTCCACTCATATTAACTTATCTGTTATATTAATGTGACTTAAACTAAACTGTCTGTTCAAATCAATCTGACTACTTTGACCTATTTATTGCATTAAAGTTACATAAATTTAGTTATCTGTGATATTAAAGTCAATTGTATTCCAATATTTGTGAAACTGATTCCACTAATATTAACTGATCTGTTTTATTAATGTGAATTAAAGTAAACTGTCTGTTCAACTCAATCTGACTACTTTGACCTATTTATTGCATTAAAGTTACATAAGTTGAGTTATCTGTGATATTAAAGCCAATTGTATTCCAATATTTATGAAGCTGATTCCACTGATATTAACTTATCTGTTATATTGATGTGACTTAAACTAAACTGTCTGTTCAACTCAATCTGACTACTTTGACCTATTTATTGCATTAAAGTTACATAAATTGAGCTATCTGTGATATTAAAATCAATTGTACTCCAACAGTTGTGAAACTGATTCCACTCATATTAACTTATCTGTTATATTAATGTGACTTAAACTAAACTGTCTGTTCAACTGAATCTGACTACTTTGACCTATTTATTGCATTAAAGTTACATAAATTGAGCTATCTGTGATGTTAAAGTCAATTGTACTCCAATAGTTGTGAAGCTGATTCCACTGATATTAACTTATCTGTTATATTGATGCGACTTAAACTAAACTGTCTGCTCAACTCAATCTGACTACTTTGACCTATTTATTGCATTAAAGTTACATAAATTTAGTTATCTGTGATATTAAAGTCAATTGTATTCCAATATTTGTGAAACTGATTCCACTAATATTAACTGATCTGTTTTATTAATGTGAATTAAAGTAAACTGTCTGTTCAACTCAATCTGACTACTTTGACCTATTTATTGCATTAAAGTTACATAAATTGAGTTATCTGTGATATTAAAGCCAATTGTATTCCAATATTTATGAAGCTGATTCCACTGATATTAACTTATCTGTTATATTGATTTGACTTAAACTAAACTGTCTGTTCAACTCAATCTGACTACTTTGACCTATTTATTGCATTAAAGTTACATAAATTGAGCTATTTGTGATATTAAAATCAATTGTACTCCAACAGTTGTGAAGCTGATTCCACTCATATTAACTTATCTGTTATATTAATGTGACTTAAACTAAACTGTCTGTTCAACTCAATCTGACTACTTCGACCTATATATTGCATTAAAGTTACATAAATTGAGTTATCTGTGATGTTAAAGTCAATTGTACTCCAACAGTTGTGAAGCTGATTCCACTGATATTAACTTATCTGTTATATTGATATGACTTAAACTAAACTGTCTGTTCAACTCAATCTGACTACTTTGACCTATTTATTGCATTAAAGTTATATAAATTTAGTTATCTGTGATATTAAAGTCAATTGTATTCGAATATTTATGAAGCTGATTCCACTGATATTAACTTATCTGTTATATTGATTTGACTTAAACTAAACTGTCTGTTCAACTCAATCTGACTACTTTGACCTATTTATTGCATTAAAGTTACATAAATTGAGCTATCTGTGATATTAAAATCAATTGTACTCCAACAGTTGTGAAGCTGATTCCACTCATATTAACTTATCTGTTATATTAATGTGACTTAAACTAAACTGTCTGTTCAACTCAATCTGACTACTTCGACCTATATATTGCATTAAAGTTACATAAATTGAGTTATCTGTGATGTTAAAGTCAATTATACTCCAACAGTTGTGAAGCTGATTCCACTGATATTAACTTATCTGTTATATTGATATGACTTAAACTAAACTGTCTGTTCAACTCAATCTGACTACTTTGACCTATTTATTGCATTAAAGTTACATAAATTTAGTTATCTGTGATATTAAAGTCAATTGTATTCGAATATTTGGAAAACTGATTCCATTGATATTAACTTATCTGTTTTATTAATGTGACTTAAACTAAACTGTCTGTTCAACTGAATCTGACTACTTTGACCTATTTATTGCATTAAAGTTACATAAATTGAGCTATCTGTGATGTTAAAGTCAATTGTACTCCAATAGTTGTGAAGCTGATTCCACTGATATTAACTTATCTGTTATATTGATGCGACTTAAACTAAACTGTCTGTTCAACTCAATCTGACTACTTTGACCTATTTATTGCATTAAAGTTACATAAATTTAGTTATCTGTGATATTAAAGTCGATTGTATTCCAATATTTGTGAAGCTGATTCCACTTATATTAACTGATCTGTTTTATTAATGTGAATTAAACTAAACTGTCTGTTCAACTCAATCTGACTACTTTGACCTATTTATTGCATTAAAGTTACATAAATTGAGTTATCTGTGATATTAAAGCCAATTGTATTCCAATATTTATGAAGCTGATTCCACTGATATTAACTTATCTGTTATATTGATGTGACTTAAACTAAACTGTCTGTTCAACTCAATCTGACTACTTTGACCTATTTATTGCATTAAAGTTACATAAATTGAGTTATCTGTGATATTAAAGTCAATTGTATTCCAATATTTGGAAAACTGATTCCACTGATATTAACTTATCTGTTTTATTAATGTGACTTAAACTAAACTGTCTGTTCAACTGAATCTGACTACTTTGACCTATTTATTGCATGAAAGTTACAGAATCTAACTATCTGTGATATTAAAGCCAATCGTAATCTTATATGTGTGAAACTAATGTCACTGATATTAACTTATCTGTTATATTGATGTGACTTAAACTAAACTGTCTGTTCAACTCAATCTGACTACTTTGACCTATTTATTGCATTAAAGTTACATAAATTGAGCTATCTGTGATATTAAAATCAATTGTACTCCAACAGTTGTGAAACTGATTCCACTCATATTAACTTATCTGTTATATTAATGTGACTTAAACTAAACTGTCTGTTCAACTGAATCTGACTACTTTGACCTATTTATTGCATTAAAGTTACATAAATTGAGCTATCTGTGATGTTAAAGTCAATTGTACTCCAATAGTTGTGAAGCTGATTCCACTGATATTAACTTATCTGTTATATTGATGCGACTTAAACTAAACTGTCTGTTCAACTCAATCTGACTACTTTGACCTATTTATTGCATTAAAGTTACATAAATTTAGTTATCTGTGATATTAAAGTCAATTGTATTCCAATATTTGTGAAGCTGATTCCACTGATATTAACTTGTGTGTTATATTAATGTGACTTAAACTGAACTGTCTGTTCAACTGAATCTGACTACTTTGACCTATTTATTGCATTAAAGTTACATAAATTGAGCTATCTGTGATGTTAAAGTCAATTGTACTCCAATAGTTGTGAAGCTGATTCCACTGATATTAACTTATCTGTTATATTGATGCGACTTAAACTAAACTGTCTGTTCAACTCAATCTGACTACTTTGACCTATTTATTGCATTAAAGTTACAAAAATTTAGTTATCTGTGATATTAAAGTCGATTGTATTCCAATATTTGTGAAGCTGATTCCACTTATATTAACTGATCTGTTTTATTAATGTGAATTAAACTAAACTGTCTGTTCAACTCAATCTGACTACTTTGACCTATTTATTGCATTAAAGTTACATAAATTGAGTTATCTGTGATATTAAAGCCAATTGTATTCCAATATTTATGAAGCTGATTCCACTGATATTAACTTATCTGTTATATTGATGTGACTTAAACTAAACTGTCTGTTCAACTCAATCTGACTACTTTGACCTATTTATTGCATTAAAGTTACATAAATTGAGCTATCTGTGATATTAAAATCAATTGTACTCCAACAGTTGTGAAGCTGATTCCACTCATATTAACTTATCTGTTATATTAATGTGACTTAAACTAAACTGTCTGTTCAACTGAATCTGACTACTTTGACCTATTTATTGCATTTAAGTTACATAAATTGAGCTATCTGTGATGTTAAAGTCAATTGTACTCCAATAGTTGTGAAGCTGATTCCACTGATATTAACTTATCTGTTATATTGATGCGACTTAAACTAAACTGTCTGTTCAACTCAATCTGACTACTTTGACCTATTTATTGCATTAAAGTTACATAAATTTAGTTATCTGTGATATTAGAGTCAATTGTATTCCAATATTTGTGAAGCTGATTCCACTTATATTAACTTATCTGTTATATTGATGTGACTTAAACTAAACTGTCTGTTCAACTCAATCTGACTACTTTGACCTATTTATTGCATTAAAGTTACATAAATCGAGCTATTTGTGATGTTAAAGTCAATTGTACTCCAATATTTGTGAAGCTGATACCACTCATATTAACTTAACTGTTATATTGATGTGACTTAAACTAAACTGTCTGTTCAACTCAATCTGACTACTTTGACCTATTTATTGCATTAAAGTTACATAACTTGAGTTATCTGTGATATTAAAGTCAATTGTATTCGAATATTTGGAAAACTGATTCCACTGATATTAACTTATCTGTTTTATTAATGTGACTTAAACTAAACTGTCTGTTCAACTGAATCTGACTACTTTGACCTATTTATTGCATGAAAGTTACAGAATCTAACTATCTGTGATATTAAAGCCAATCGTAATCTTATATGTGTGAAACTAATGTCACTGATATTAACTTATCTGTTATATTGATGTGACTTAAACTAAACTGTCTGTTCAACTCAATCTGACTACTTTGACCTATTTATTGCATTAAAGTTACATAAATTGAGCTATCTGTGATATTAAAATCAATTGTACTCCAACAGTTGTGAAACTGATTCCACTCATATTAACTTATCTGTTATATTAATGTGATTTAAACTAAACTGTCTGTTCAACTGAATCTGACTACTTTGACCTATTTATTGCATTAAAGTTACATAAATTGAGCTATCTGTGATGTTAAAGTCAATTGTACTCCAATAGTTGTGAAGCTGATTCCACTGATATTAACTTATCTGTTATATTGATGCGACTTAAACTAAACTGTCTGTTCAACTCAATCTGACTACTTTGACCTATTTATTGCATTAAAGTTACATAAATTTAGTTATCTGTGATATTAAAGTCAATTGTATTCCAATATTTGTGAAACTGATTCCACTAATATTAACTTATCTGTTTTATTAATGTGAATTAAACTAAACTGTCTGTTCAACTCGATCTGACTACTTTGACCTATTTATTGCATTAAAGTTACATAAATTTAGTTATCTGTGATATTAAAGTCAATTGTATTCGAATATTTGGAAAACTGATTCCACTGATATTAACTTATCTGTTTTATTAATGTGACTTAAACTAAACTGTCTGTTCAACTGAATCTGACTACTTTGACCTATTTATTGCATTAAAGTTACATAAATTGAGCTATCTGTGATGTTAAAGTCAATTGTACTCCAATAGTTGTGAAGCTGATTCCACTGATATTAACTTATCTGTTATATTGATGCGACTTAAACTAAACTGTCTGTTCAACTCAATCTGACTACTTTGACCTATTTATTGCATTAAAGTTACATAAATTTAGTTATCTGTGATATTAAAGTCGATTGTATTCCAATATTTGTGAAGCTGATTCCACTTATATTAACTGATCTGTTTTATTAATGTGAATTAAACTAAACTGTCTGTTCAACTCAATCTGTCTACTTTGACCTATTTATTGCATTAAAGTTACATAAATTGAGTTATCTGTGATATTAAAGCCAATTGTATTCCAATATTTATGAAGCTGATTCCACTGATATTAACTTATCTGTTATATTGATGTGACTTAAACTAAACTGTCTGTTCAACTCAATCTGACTACTTTGACCTATTTATTGCATTAAAGTTACATAAATTGAGCTATCTGTGATATTAAAATCAATTGTACTCCAACAGTTGTGAAACTGATTCCACTCATATTAACTTATCTGTTATATTAATATGACTTAAACTAAACTGTCTGTTCAACTGAATCTGACTACTTTGACCTATTTATTGCATTAAAGTTACATAAATTGAGCTATCTGTGATGTTAAAGTCAATTGTACTCCAATAGTTGTGAAGCTGATTCCACTGATATTAACTTATCTGTTATATTGATGCGACTTAAACTAAACTGTCTGTTCAACTCAATCTGACTACTTTGACCTATTTATTGCATTAAAGTTACATAAATTTAGTTATCTGTGATATTAAAGTCGATTGTATTCCAATATTTGTGAAGCTGATTCCACTTATATTAACTGATCTGTTTTATTAATGTGAATTAAACTAAACTGTCTGTTCAACTCAATCTGACTACTTTGACCTATTTATTGCATTAAAGTTACATAAATTTAGTTATCTGTGATATTAAAGTCAATTGTATTCCAATATTTGTGAAGCTGATTCCACTTATATTAACTTGTGTGTTATATTAATGTGACTTAAACTAAACTGTCTGTTCAACTGAATCTGACTACTTTGACCTATTTATTGCATTAAAGTTACATAAATTGAGCTATCTGTGATGTTAAAGTCAATTGTACTCCAATAGTTGTGAAGCTGATTCCACTGATATTAACTTATCTGTTATATTGATGCGACTTAAACTAAACTGTCTGTTCAACTCAATCTGACTACTTTGACCTATTTATTGCATTAAAGTTACATAAATTTAGTTATCTGTGATATTAAAGTCGATTGTATTCCAATATTTGTGAAGCTGATTCCACTTATATTAACTGATCTGTTTTATTAATGTGAATTAAACTAAACTGTCTGTTCAACTCAATCTGACTACTTTGACCTATTTATTGCATTAAAGTTACATAAATTGAGTTATCTGTGATATTAAAGCCAATTGTATTCCAATATTTATGAAGCTGATTCCACTGATATTAACTTATCTTTTATATTGATGTGACTTAAACTAAACTGTCTGTTCAACTCAATCTGACTACTTTGACCTATTTATTGCATTAAAGTTACATAAATTGAGCTATCTGTGATATTAAAATCAATTGTACTCCAACAGTTGTGAAGCTGATTCCACTCATATTAACTTATCTGTTATATTAATGTGACTTAAACTAAACTGTCTGTTCAACTCAATCTGACTACTTTGACCTATTTATTGCATTTAAGTTACATAAATTGAGCTATCTGTGATGTTAAAGTCAATTGTACTCCAATAGTTGTGAAGCTGATTCCACTGATATTAACTTATCTGTTATATTGATGCGACTTAAACTAAACTGTCTGTTCAACTCAATCTGACTACTTTGACCTATTTATTGCATTAAAGTTACATAAATTTAGTTATCTGTGATATTAGAGTCAATTGTATTCCAATATTTGTGAAGCTGATTCCACTTATATTAACTTATCTGTTATATTGATGTGACTTAAACTAAACTGTCTGTTCAACTCAATCTGACTACTTTGACCTATTTATTGCATTAAAGTTACATAAATCGAGCTATTTGTGATGTTAAAGTCAATTGTACTCCAATATTTGTGAAGCTGATACCACTCATATTAACTTAACTGTTATATTGATGTGACTTAAACTAAACTGTCTGTTCAACTCAATCTGACTACTTTGACCTATTTATTGCATTAAAGTTACATAACTTGAGTTATCTGTGATATTAAAGTCAATTGTATTCGAATATTTGGAAAACTGATTCCACTGATATTAACTTATCTGTTTTATTAATGTGACTTAAACTAAACTGTCTGTTCAACTGAATCTGACTACTTTGACCTATTTATTGCATGAAAGTTACAGAATCTAACTATCTGTGATATTAAAGCCAATCGTAATCTTATATGTGTGAAACTAATGTCACTGATATTAACTTATCTGTTATATTGATGTGACTTAAACTAAACTGTCTGTTCAACTCAATCTGACTACTTTGACCTATTTATTGCATTAAAGTTACATAAATTGAGCTATCTGTGATATTAAAATCAATTGTACTCCAACAGTTGTGAAACTGATTCCACTCATATTAACTTATCTGTTATATTAATGTGACTTAAACTAAACTGTCTGTTCAACTGAATCTGACTACTTTGACCTATTTATTGCATTAAAGTTACATAAATTGAGCTATCTGTGATGTTAAAGTCAATTGTACTCCAATAGTTGTGAAGCTGATTCCACTGATATTAACTTATCTGTTATATTGATGCGACTTAAACTAAACTGTCTGTTCAACTCAATCTGACTACTTTGACCTATTTATTGCATTAAAGTTACATAAATTTAGTTATCTGTGATATTAAAGTCAATTGTATTCCAATATTTGTGAAACTGATTCCACTAATATTAACTGATCTGTTTTATTAATGTGAATTAAAGTAAACTGTCTGTTCAACTCAATCTGACTACTTTGACCTATTTATTGCATTAAAGTTACATAAATTGAGTTATCTGTGATATTAAAGCCAATTGTATTCCAATATTTATGAAGCTGATTCCACTGATATTAACTTATCTGTTATATTGATGTGACTTAAACTAAACTGTCTGTTCAACTCAATCTGACTACTTTGACCTATTTATTGCATTAAAGTTACATAAATTGAGCTATCTGTGATATTAAAATCAATTGTACTCCAACAGTTGTGAAACTGATTCCACTCATATTAACTTATCTGTTATATTAATATGACTTAAACTAAACTGTCTGTTCAACTGAATCTGACTACTTTGACCTATTTATTGCATTAAAGTTACATAAATTGAGCTATCTGTGATGTTAAAGTCAATTGTACTCCAATAGTTGTGAAGCTGATTCCACTGATATTAACTTATCTGTTATATTGATGCGACTTAAACTAAACTGTCTGTTCAACTCAATCTGACTACTTTGACCTATTTATTGCATTAAAGTTACATAAATTGAGCTATCTGTGATATTAAAATCAATTGTACTCCAACAGTTGTGAAGCTGATTCCACTCATATTAACTTATCTGTTATATTAATGTGACTTAAACTAAACTGTCTGTTCAACTGAATCTGACTACTTTGACCTATTTATTGCATTTAAGTTACATAAATTGAGCTATCTGTGATGTTAAAGTCAATTGTACTCCAATAGTTGTGAAGCTGATTCCACTGATATTAACTTATCTGTTATATTGATGCGACTTAAACTAAACTGTCTGTTCAACTCAATCTGACTACTTTGACCTATTTATTGCATTAAAGTTACATAAATTTAGTTATCTGTGATATTAGAGTCAATTGTATTCCAATATTTGTGAAGCTGATTCCACTTATATTAACTTATCTGTTATATTGATGTGACTTAAACTAAACTGTCTGTTCAACTCAATCTGACTACTTTGACCTATTTATTGCATTAAAGTTACATAAATCGAGCTATTTGTGATGTTAAAGTCAATTGTACTCCAATATTTGTGAAGCTGATACCACTCATATTAACTTAACTGTTATATTGATGTGACTTAAACTAAACTGTCTGTTCAACTCAATCTGACTACTTTGACCTATTTATTGCATTAAAGTTACATAACTTGAGTTATCTGTGATATTAAAGTCAATTGTATTCGAATATTTGGAAAACTGATTCCACTGATATTAACTTATCTGTTTTATTAATGTGACTTAAACTAAACTGTCTGTTCAACTGAATCTGACTACTTTGACCTATTTATTGCATGAAAGTTACAGAATCTAACTATCTGTGATATTAAAGCCAATCGTAATCTTATATGTGTGAAACTAATGTCACTGATATTAACTTATCTGTTATATTGATGTGACTTAAACTAAACTGTCTGTTCAACTCAATCTGACTACTTTGACCTATTTATTGCATTAAAGTTACATAAATTGAGCTATCTGTGATATTAAAATCAATTGTACTCCAACAGTTGTGAAACTGATTCCACTCATATTAACTTATCTGTTATATTAATGTGACTTAAACTAAACTGTCTGTTCAACTGAATCTGACTACTTTGACCTATTTATTGCATTAAAGTTACATAAATTGAGCTATCTGTGATGTTAAAGTCAATTGTACTCCAATAGTTGTGAAGCTGATTCCACTGATATTAACTTATCTGTTATATTGATGCGACTTAAACTAAACTGTCTGTTCAACTCAATCTGACTACTTTGACCTATTTATTGCATTAAAGTTACATAAATTTAGTTATCTGTGATATTAAAGTCAATTGTATTCCAATATTTGTGAAACTGATTCCACTAATATTAACTGATCTGTTTTATTAATGTGAATTAAAGTAAACTGTCTGTTCAACTCAATCTGACTACTTTGACCTATTTATTGCATTAAAGTTACATAAATTGAGTTATCTGTGATATTAAAGCCAATTGTATTCCAATATTTATGAAGCTGATTCCACTGATATTAACTTATCTGTTATATTGATGTGACTTAAACTAAAGTGTCTGTTCAACTCAATCTGACTACTTTGACCTATTTATTGCATTAAAGTTACATAAATTGAGCTATCTGTGATATTAAAATCAATTGTACTCCAACAGTTGTGAAACTGATTCCACTCATATTAACTTATCTGTTATATTAATATGACTTAAACTAAACTGTCTGTTCAACTGAATCTGACTACTTTGACCTATTTATTGCATTAAAGTTACAAAAATTGAGCTATCTGTGATGTTAAAGTCAATTGTACTCCAATAGTTGTGAAGCTGATTCCACTGATATTAACTTATCTGTTATATTGATGCGACTTAAACTAAACTGTCTGTTCAACTCAATCTGACTACTTTGACCTATTTATTGCATTAAAGTTACATAAATTTAGTTATCTGTGATATTAAAGTCGATTGTATTCCAATATTTGTGAAGCTGATTCCACTTATATTAACTGATCTGTTTTATTAATGTGAATTAAACAAAACTGTCTGTTCAACTCAATCTGACTACTTTGACCTATTTATTGCATTAAAGTTACATAAATTTAGTTATCTGTGATATTAAAGTCAATTGTATTCGAATATTTGGAAAACTGATTCCACTGATATTAACTTATCTGTTTTATTAATGTGACTTAAACTAAACTGTCTGTTCAACTGAATCTGACTACTTTGACCTATTTATTGCATTAAAGTTACATAAATTGAGCTATCGGTGATGTTAAAGTCAATTGTACTCCAATAGTTGTGAAGCTGATTCCACTGATATTAACTTATCTGTTATATTGATGCGACTTAAACTAAACTGTCTGTTCAACTCAATCTGACTACTTTGACCTATTTATTGCATTAAAGTTACATAAATTTAGTTATCTGTGATATTAAAGTCGATTGTATTCCAATATTTGTGAAGCTGATTCCACTTATATTAACTGATCTGTTTTATTAATGTGAATTAAACTAAACTGTCTGTTCAACTCAATCTGACTACTTTGACCTATTTATTGCATTAAAGTTACATAAATTTAGTTATCTGTGATATTAAAGTCAATTGTATTCGAATATTTGGAAAACTGATTCCACTGATATTAACTTATCTGTTTTATTAATGTGACTTAAACTAAACTGTCTGTTCAACTCAATCTGACTACTTTGACCTATTTATTGCATTAAAGTTACATAAATTGAGCTATCTGTGATGTTAAAGTCATTTGTACTCCAATAGTTGTGAAGCTGATTCCACTGATATTAACTTATCTGTTATATTGATGCGACTTAAACTAAACTGTCTGTTCAACTCAATCTGACTACTTTGACCTATTTATTGCATTAAAGTTACATAAATTGAGTTATCTGTGATATTAAAGTCGATTGTATTCCAATATTTGTGAAGCTGATTCCACTTATATTAACTGATCTGTTTTATTAATGTGAATTAAACTAAACTGTCTGTTCAACTCAATCTGACTACTTTGACCTATTTATTGCATTAAAGTGACATAAATTGAGTTATCTGTGATATTAAAGCCAATTGTATTCCAATATTTATGAAGCTGATTCCACTGATATTAACTTATCTGTTATATTGATGCGACTTAAACTAAACTGTCTGTTCAACTCAATCTGACTACTTTGACCTATTTATTGCATTAAAGTTACATAAATTGAGTTATCTGTGATATTAAAGTCGATTGTATTCCAATATTTGTGAAGCTGATTCCACTTATATTAACTGATCTGTTTTATTAATGTGAATTAAACTAAACTGTCTGTTCAACTCAATCTGACTACTTTGACCTATTTATTGCATTAAAGTTACATAAATTGAGTTATCTGTGATATTAAAGCCAATTGTATTCCAATATTTATGAAGCTGATTCCACTGATATTAACTTATCTGTTATATTGATGTGACTTAAACTAAACTGTCTGTTCAACTCAATCTGACTACTTTGACCTATTTATTGCATTAAAGTTACATAAATTGAGCTATCTGTGATATTAAAATCAATTGTACTCCAACAGATGTGAAACTGATTCCACTCATATTAACTTATCTGTTATATTAATGTGACTTAAACTAAACTGTCTGTTCAACTGAATCTGACTACTTTGACCTATTTATTGCATTAAAGTTACATAAATTGAGCTATCTGTGATGTTAAAGTCAATTGTACTCCAATAGTTGTGAAGCTGATTCCACTGATATTAACTTATCTGTTATATTGATGCGACTTAAACTAAACTGTCTGTTCAACTCAATCTGACTACTTTGACCTATTTATTGCATTAAAGTTACATAAATTTAGTTATCTGTGATATTAGAGTCAATTGTATTCCAATATTTGTGAAGCTGATTCCACTGATATTAACTTATCTGTTATATTGATGTGACTTAAACTAAACTGTCTGTTCAACTGAATCTGACTACTTTGACCTATTTATTGCATTAAAGTTACATAAATTGAGCTATCTGTGATGTTAAAGTCAATTGTACTCCAATAGTTGTGAAGCTGATTCCACTGATATTAACTTATCTGTTATATTGATGCGACTTAAACTAAACTGTCTGTTCAACTCAATCTGACTACTTTGACCTATTTATTGCATTAAAGTTACATAAATTGAGTTATCTGTGATATTAAAGTCGATTGTATTCCAATATTTGTGAAGCTGATTCCACTTATATTAACTGATCTGTTTTATTAATGTGAATTAAACTAAACTGTCTGTTCAACTCAATCTGACTACTTTGACCTATTTATTGCATTAAAGTTACATAAATTGAGTTATCTGTGATATTAAAGCCAATTGTATTCCAATATTTATGAAGCTGATTCCACTGATATTAACTTATCTGTTATATTGATGCGACTTAAACTAAAATGTCTGTTCAACTCAATCTGACTACTTTGACCTATTTATTGCATTAAAGTTACATAAATTGAGTTATCTGTGATATTAAAGTCGATTGTATTCCAATATTTGTGAAGCTGATTCCACTTATATTAACTGATCTGTTTTATTAATGTGAATTAAACTAAACTGTCTGTTCAACTCAATCTGACTACTTTGACCTATTTATTGCATTAAAGTTACATAAATTGAGTTATCTGTGATATTAAAGCCAATTGTATTCCAATATTTATGAAGCTGATTCCACTGATATTAACTTATCTGTTATATTGATGTGACTTAAACTAAACTGTCTGTTCAACTCAATCTGACTACTTTGACCTATTTATTGCATTAAAGTTACATAAATTGAGCTATCTGTGATATTAAAATCAATTGTACTCCAACAGTTGTGAAACTGATTCCACTCATATTAACTTATCTGTTATATTAATGTGACTTAAACTAAACTGTCTGTTCAACTGAATCTGACTACTTTGACCTATTTATTGCATTAAAGTTACATAAATTGAGCTATCTGTGATGTTAAAGTCAATTGTACTCCAATAGTTGTGAAGCTGATTCCACTGATATTAACTTATCTGTTATATTGATGCGACTTAAACTAAACTGTCTGTTCAACTCAATCTGACTACTTTGACCTATTTATTGCATTAAAGTTACATAAATTTAGTTATCTGTGATATTAGAGTCAATTGTATTCCAATATTTGTGAAGCTGATTCCACTTATATTAACTTATCTGTTATATTGATGTGACTTAAACTAAACTGTCTGTTCAACTCAATCTGACTACTTTGACCTATTTATTGCATTAAAGTTACATAAATCGAGCTATTTGTGATGTTAAATCAATTGTACTCCAATATTTGTGAAGCTGATACCACTCATATTAACTTAACTGTTATATTGATGTGACTTAAACTAAACTGTCTGTTCAACTCAATCTGACTACTTTGACCTATTTATTGCATTAAAGTTACATAACTTGAGTTATCTGTGATATTAAAGTCAATTGTATTCGAATATTTGGAAAACTGATTCCACTGATATTAACTTATCTGTTTTATTAATGTGACTTAAACTAAACTGTCTGTTCAACTGAATCTGACTACTTTGACCTATTTATTGCATGAAAGTTACAGAATCTAACTATCTGTGATATTAAAGCCAATCGTAGTCTTATATGTGTGAAACTAATGTCACTGATATTAACTTATCTGTTATATTGATGTGACTTAAACTAAACTGTCTGTTCAACTCAATCTGACTACTTTGACCTATTTATTGCATTAAAGTTACATAAATTGAGCTATCTGTGATATTAAAATCAATTGTACTCCAACAGTTGTGAAACTGATTCCACTCATATTAACTTATCTGTTATATTATTGTGACTTAAACTAAACTGTCTGTTCAACTGAATCTGACTACTTTGACCTATTTATTGCATTAAAGTTACATAAATTGAGCTATCTGTGATGTTAAAGTCAATTGTACTCCAATAGTTGTGAAGCTGATTCCACTGATACTAACTTATCTGTTATATTGATGCGACTTAAACTAAACTGTCTGTTCAACTCAATCTGACTACTTTGACCTATTTATTGCATTAAAGTTACATAAATTTAGTTATCTGTGATATTAAAGTCAATTGTATTCCAATATTTGTGAAACTGATTCCACTAATATTAACTGATCTGTTTTATTAATGTGACTTAAACTAAACTGTCTGTTCAACTCAATCTGACTACTTTGACCTATTTATTGCATTAAAGTTACATAAATTGAGTTATCTGTGATATTAAAGCCAATCGTAGTCTTATATGTGTGAAACTAATGTCACTGATATTAACTTATCTGTTATATTGATGTGACTTAAACTAAACTGTCTGTTCAACTCAATCTGACTACTTTGACCTATTTATTGCATTAAAGTTACATAAATTGAGCTATCTGTGATATTAAAATCAATTGTACTCCAACAGTTGTGAAACTGATTCCACTCATATTAACTTATCTGTTATATTATTGTGACTTAAACTAAACTGTCTGTTCAACTGAATCTGACTACTTTGACCTATTTATTGCATTAAAGTTACATAAATTGAGCTATCTGTGATGTTAAAGTCAATTGTACTCCAATAGTTGTGAAGCTGATTCCACTGATATTAACTTATCTGTTATATTGATGCGACTTAAACTAAACTGTCTGTTCAACTCAATCTGACTACTTTGACCTATTTATTGCATTAAAGTTACATAAATTTAGTTATCTGTGATATTAAAGTCAATTGTATTCCAATATTTGTGAAACTGATTCCACTAATATTAACTGATCTGTTTTATTAATGTGACTTAAACTAAACTGTCTGTTCAACTCAATCTGACTACTTTGACCTATTTATTGCATTAAAGTTACATAAATTGAGTTATCTGTGATATTAAAGCCAATTGTATTCCAATATTTATGAAGCTGATTCCACTGATATTAACTTATCTGTTATATTGATTTGACTTAAACTAAACTGTCTGTTCAACTCAATCTGACTACTTTGACCTATTTATTGCATTAAAGTTACATAAATTGAGCTATCTGTGATATTAAAATCAATTGTACTCCAACAGTTGTGAAGCTGATTCCACTCATATTAACTGATCTGTTATATTAATGTGACTTAAACTAAACTGTCTGTTCAACTCAATCTGACTACTTCGACCTATATATTGCATTAAAGTTACATAAATTGAGTTATCTGTGATGTTAAAGTCAATTGTACTCCAACAGTTGTGAAGCTGATTCCACTGATATTAACTTATCTGTTATATTGATATGACTTAAACTAAACTGTCTGTTCAACTCAATCTGACTACTTTGACCTATTTATTGCATTAAAGTTACATAAATTTAGTTATCTGTGATATTAAAGTCAATTGTATTCGAATATTTGGAAAACTGATTCCACTGATATTAACTTATCTGTTTTATTAATGTGACTTAAACTAAACTGTCTGTTCAACTGAATCTGACTACTTTGACCTATATATTGCATTAAAGTTACATAAATTGAGCTATCTGTGATGTTAAAGTCAATTGTACTCCAATAGTTGTGAAGCTGATTCCATTGATATTAACTTATCTGTTATATTGATGCGACTTAAACTAAACTGTCTGTTCAACTCAATCTGACTACTTTGACCTATTTATTGCATTAAAGTTACATAAATTTAGTTATCTGTGATATTAAAGTCGATTGTATTCCAATATTTGTGAAGCTGATTCCACTTATATTAACTGATCTGTTTTATTAATGTGAATTAAACTAAACTGTCTGTTCAACTCAATCTGACTACTTTGACCTATTTATTGCATTAAAGTTACATAAATTGAGTTATCTGTGATATTAAAGCCAATGGTATTCCAATATTTATGAAGCTGATTCCACTGATATTAACTTATCTGTTATATTGATGTGACTTAAACTAAACTGTCTGTTCAACTCAATCTGACTACTTTGACCTATTTATTGCATTAAAGTTACATAAATTGAGCTATCTGTGATATTAAAATCAATTGTACTCCAACAGTTGTGAAACTGATTCCACTCATATTAACTTATCTGTTATATTAATGTGACTTAAACTAAACTGTCTGTTCAACTGAATCTGACTACTTTGACCTATTTATTGCATTAAAGTTACATAAATTGAGCTATCTGTGATGTTAAAGTCAATTGTACTCCAATAGTTGTGAAGCTGATTCCACTGATATTAACTTATCTGTTATATTGATGCAACTTAAACTAAACTGTCTGTTCAACTGAATCTGACTACTTTGACCTATATATTGCATTAAAGTTACATAAATTGAGCTATCTGTGATGTTAAAGTCAATTGTACTCCAATAGTTGTGAAGCTGATTCCACTGATATTAACTTATCTGTTATATTGATGCGACTTAAACTAAACTGTCTGTTCAACTCAATCTGACTACTTTGACCTATTTATTGCATTAAAGTTACATAAATTTAGTTATCTGTGATATTAAAGTCGATTGTATTCCAATATTTGTGAAGCTGATTCCACTTATATTAACTGATCTGTTTTATTAATGTGAATTAAACTAAACTGTCTGTTCAACTCAATCTGACTACTTTGACCTATTTATTGCATTAAAGTGACATAAATTGAGTTATCTGTGATATTAAAGCCAATTGTATTCCAATATTTATGAAGCTGATTCCACTGATATTAACTTATCTGTTATATTGATGTGACTTAAACTAAACTGTCTGTTCAACTCAATCTGACTACTTTGACCTATTTATTGCATTAAAGTTACATAAATTGAGCTATCTGTGATATTAAAATCAATTGTACTCCAACAGTTGTGAAGCTGATTCCACTGATATTAACTGATCTGTTATATTGATGTGACTTAAACTAAACTGTCTATTCAACTCAATCTGACTACTTTGACCTATTTATTGCATTAAAGTTACATAAATTGAGTTATCTGTGATATTAAAGTCAATTGTACTCCAACAGTTGTGAAGCTGATTCCACTGATATTAACTTATCTGTTATATTGATGTGACTTAAACTAAACTGTCTGTTCAACTCAATCTGACTACTTTGACCTATTTATTGCATTAAAGTTACATAAATTGAGTTATCTGTGATATTAAAGCCAATTGTATTCCAATATTTATGAAGCTGATTCCACTGATATCAACTTATCTGTTATATTGATGTGACTTAAACTAAACTGTCTGTTCAACTCAATCTGACTACTTTGACCTATTTATTGCATTAAAGTTACATAAATTGAGCTATCTGTGATATCAAAATCAATTGTACTCCAACAGTTGTGAAGCTGATTCCACTCATATTAACTTATCTGTTATATTAATGTGACTTAAACTAAACCGTCTGTTCAACTCAATCTGACTACTTTGACCTATATATTGCATTAAAGTTACATAAATTGAATTATCTGTGATATTAAAGTCAATTGTACTCCAACAGTTGTGAAGCTGATTCCACTGATATTAACTTATCTGTTATATTGATGTGACTTAAACTAAACTGTCTGTTCAACTCAATCTGACTACTTTGACCTATATATTGCATTAAAGTTACATAAATTTAGTTATCTGTGATATTAAAGTCAATTGTATTCGAATATTTGGAAAACTGATTCCACTGATATTAACTTATCTGTTTTATTAATGTGACTTAAACTAAACTGTCTGTTCAACTGAATCTGACTACTTTGACCTATTTATTGCATGAAAGTTACAGAATCTAACTATCTGTGATATTAAAGCCAATCGTAATCTTATATGTGTGAAACTAATGTCACTGATATTAACTTATCTGTTATATTGATGTGACTTAAACTAAACTGTCTGTTCAACTCAATCTGACTACTTTGACCTATTTATTGCATTAAAGTTACATAAATTTAGTTATCTGTGATATTAGAGTCAATTGTATTCCAATATTTGTGAAGCTGATTCCACTTATATTAACTTATCTGTTATATTGATGTGACTTAAACTAAACTGTCTGTTCAACTCAATCTGACTACTTTGACCTATTTATTGCATTAAAGTTACATAAATCGAGCTATTTGTGATGTTAAAGTCAATTGTACTCCAATATTTGTGAAGCTGATACCACTCATATTAACTTAACTGTTATATTGATGTGACTTAAACTAAACTGTCTGTTCAACTCAATCTGACTACTTTGACCTATTTATTGCATTAAAGTTACATAACTTGAGTTATCTGTGATATTAAAGTCAATTGTATTCGAATATTTGGAAAACTGATTCCACTGATATTAACTTATCTGTTTTATTAATGTGACTTAAACTAAACTGTCTGTTCAACTGAATCTGACTACTTTGACCTATTTATTGCATGAAAGTTACAGAATCTAACTATCTGTGATATTAAAGCCAATCGTAGTCTTATATGTGTGAAACTAATGTCACTGATATTAACTTATCTGTTATATTGATGTGACTTAAACTAAACTGTCTGTTCAACTCAATCTGACTACTTTGACCTATTTATTGCATTAAAGTTACATAAATTGAGTTATCTGTGATGTTAAAGTCAATTGTACTCCAACAGTTGTGAAGCTGATTCCACTGATATTAACTTATCTGTTATATTGATATGACTTAAACTAAACTGTCTGTTCAACTCAATCTGACTACTTTGACCTATTTATTGCATTAAAGTTACATAAATTGAGTTATCTGTGATATTAAAGTCAATTGTATTCGAATATTTGGAAAACTGATTCCACTGATATTAACTTATCTGTTTTATTAATGTGACTTAAACTAAACTGTCTGTTCAACTGAATCTGACTACTTTGACCTATATATTGCATTAAAGTTACATAAATTGAGCTATCTGTGATGTTAAAGTCAATTGTACTCCAATAGTTGTGAAGCTGATTCCATTGATATTAACTTATCTGTTATATTGATGCGACTTAAACTAAACTGTCTGTTCAACTCAATCTGACTACTTTGACCTATTTATTGCATTAAAGTTACATAAATTTAGTTATCTGTGATATTAAAGTCGATTGTATTCCAATATTTGTGAAGCTGATTCCACTTATATTAACTGATCTGTTTTATTAATGTGAATTAAACTAAACTGTCTGTTCAACTCAATCTGACTACTTTGACCTATTTATTGCATTAAAGTTACATAAATTGAGTTATCTGTGATATTAAAGCCAATGGTATTCCAATATTTATGAAGCTGATTCCACTGATATTAACTTATCTGTTATATTGATGTGACTTAAACTAAACTGTCTGTTCAACTCAATCTGACTACTTTGACCTATTTATTGCATTAAAGTTACATAAATTGAGCTATCTGTGATATTAAAATCAATTGTACTCCAACAGTTGTGAAACTGATTCCACTCATATTAACTTATCTGTTATATTAATGTGACTTAAACTAAACTGTCTGTTCAACTGAATCTGACTACTTTGACCTATTTATTGCATTAAAGTTACATAAATTGAGCTATCTGTGATGTTAAAGTCAATTGTACTCCAATAGTTGTGAAGCTGATTCCACTGATATTAACTTATCTGTTATATTGATGCGACTTAAACTAAACTGTCTGTTCAACTGAATCTGACTACTTTGACCTATATATTGCATTAAAGTTACATAAATTGAGCTATCTGTGATGTTAAAGTCAATTGTACTCCAATAGTTGTGAAGCTGATTCCACTGATATTAACTTATCTGTTATATTGATGCGACTTAAACTAAACTGTCTGTTCAACTCAATCTGACTACTTTGACCTATTTATTGCATTAAAGTTACATAAATTTAGTTATCTGTGATATTAAAGTCGATTGTATTCCAATATTTGTGAAGCTGATTCCACTTATATTAACTGATCTGTTTTATTAATGTGAATTAAACTAAACTGTCTGTTCAACTCAATCTGACTACTTTGACCTATTTATTGCATTAAAGTGACATAAATTGAGTTATCTGTGATATTAAAGCCAATTGTATTCCAATATTTATGAAGCTGATTCCACTGATATTAACTTATCTGTTATATTGATGTGACTTAAACTAAACTGTCTGTTCAACTCAATCTGACTACTTTGACCTATTTATTGCATTAAAGTTACATAAATTGAGCTATCTGTGATATTAAAATCAATTGTACTCCAACAGTTGTGAAGCTGATTCCACTGATATTAACTTATCTGTTATATTGATGTGACTTAAACTAAACTGTCTGTTCAACTCAATCTGACTACTTTGACCTATTTATTGCATTAGAGTTACATAAATTGAGTTATCTGTGATATTAAAGTCAATTGTACTCCAACAGTTGTGAAGCTGATTCCACTTATATTAACTGATCTGTTTTATTAATGTGAATTAAACTAAACTGTCTGTTCAACTCAATCTGACTACTTTGACCTATTTATTGCATTAAAGTGACATAAATTGAGTTATCTGTGATATTAAAGCCAATTGTATTCCAATATTTATGAAGCTGATTCCACTGATATTAACTTATCTGTTATATTGATGTGACTTAAACTAAACTGTCTGTTCAACTCAATCTGACTACTTTGACCTATTTATTGCATTAAAGTTACATAAATTGAGCTATCTGTGATATTAAAATCAATTGTACTCCAACAGTTGTGAAGCTGATTCCACTGATATTAACTGATCTGTTATATTGATGTGACTTAAACTAAACTGTCTATTCAACTCAATCTGACTACTTTGACCTATTTATTGCATTAAAGTTACATAAATTGAGTTATCTGTGATATTAAAGTCAATTGTACTCCAACAGTTGTGAAGCTGATTCCACTGATATTAACTTATCTGTTATATTGATGTGACTTAAACTAAACTGTCTGTTCAACTCAATCTGACTACTTTGACCTATTTATTGCATTAAAGTTACATAAATTGAGTTATCTGTGATATTAAAGCCAATTGTATTCCAATATTTATGAAGCTGATTCCACTGATATCAACTTATCTGTTATATTGATGTGACTTAAACTAAACTGTCTGTTCAACTCAATCTGACTACTTTGACCTATTTATTGCATTAAAGTTACATAAATTGAGCTATCTGTGATATCAAAATCAATTGTACTCCAACAGTTGTGAAGCTGATTCCACTCATATTAACTTATCTGTTATATTAATGTGACTTAAACTAAACCGTCTGTTCAACTCAATCTGACTACTTTGACCTATATATTGCATTAAAGTTACATAAATTGAATTATCTGTGATATTAAAGTCAATTGTACTCCAACAGTTGTGAAGCTGATTCCACTGATATTAACTTATCTGTTATATTGATGTGACTTAAACTAAACTGTCTGTTCAACTCAATCTGACTACTTTGACCTATATATTGCATTAAAGTTACATAAATTTAGTTATCTGTGATATTAAAGTCAATTGTATTCGAATATTTGGAAAACTGATTCCACTGATATTAACTTATCTGTTTTATTAATGTGACTTAAACTAAACTGTCTGTTCAACTGAATCTGACTACTTTGACCTATTTATTGCATGAAAGTTACAGAATCTAACTATCTGTGATATTAAAGCCAATCGTAATCTTATATGTGTGAAACTAATGTCACTGATATTAACTTATCTGTTATATTGATGTGACTTAAACTAAACTGTCTGTTCAACTCAATCTGACTACTTTGACCTATTTATTGCATTAAAGTTACATAAATTTAGTTATCTGTGATATTAGAGTCAATTGTATTCCAATATTTGTGAAGCTGATTCCACTTATATTAACTTATCTGTTATATTGATGTGACTTAAACTAAACTGTCTGTTCAACTCAATCTGACTACTTTGACCTATTTATTGCATTAAAGTTACATAAATCGAGCTATTTGTGATGTTAAAGTCAATTGTACTCCAATATTTGTGAAGCTGATACCACTCATATTAACTTAACTGTTATATTGATGTGACTTAAACTAAACTGTCTGTTCAACTCAATCTGACTACTTTGACCTATTTATTGCATTAAAGTTACATAACTTGAGTTATCTGTGATATTAAAGTCAATTGTATTCGAATATTTGGAAAACTGATTCCACTGATATTAACTTATCTGTTTTATTAATGTGACTTAAACTAAACTGTCTGTTCAACTGAATCTGACTACTTTGACCTATTTATTGCATGAAAGTTACAGAATCTAACTATCTGTGATATTAAAGCCAATCGTAGTCTTATATGTGTGAAACTAATGTCACTGATATTAACTTATCTGTTATATTGATGTGACTTAAACTAAACTGTCTGTTCAACTCAATCTGACTACTTTGACCTATTTATTGCATTAAAGTTACATAAATTGAGTTATCTGTGATGTTAAAGTCAATTGTACTCCAACAGTTGTGAAGCTGATTCCACTGATATTAACTTATCTGTTATATTGATATGACTTAAACTAAACTGTCTGTTCAACTCAATCTGACTACTTTGACCTATTTATTGCATTAAAGTTACATAAATTGAGTTATCTGTGATATTAAAGTCAATTGTATTCGAATATTTGGAAAACTGATTCCACTGATATTAACTTATCTGTTTTATTAATGTGACTTAAACTAAACTGTCTGTTCAACTGAATCTGACTACTTTGACCTATATATTGCATTAAAGTTACATAAATTGAGCTATCTGTGATGTTAAAGTCAATTGTACTCCAATAGTTGTGAAGCTGATTCCATTGATATTAACTTATCTGTTATATTGATGCGACTTAAACTAAACTGTCTGTTCAACTCAATCTGACTACTTTGACCTATTTATTGCATTAAAGTTACATAAATTTAGTTATCTGTGATATTAAAGTCGATTGTATTCCAATATTTGTGAAGCTGATTCCACTTATATTAACTGATCTGTTTTATTAATGTGAATTAAACTAAACTGTCTGTTCAACTCAATCTGACTACTTTGACCTATTTATTGCATTAAAGTTACATAAATTGAGTTATCTGTGATATTAAAGCCAATGGTATTCCAATATTTATGAAGCTGATTCCACTGATATTAACTTATCTGTTATATTGATGTGACTTAAACTAAACTGTCTGTTCAACTCAATCTGACTACTTTGACCTATTTATTGCATTAAAGTTACATAAATTGAGCTATCTGTGATATTAAAATCAATTGTACTCCAACAGTTGTGAAACTGATTCCACTCATATTAACTTATCTGTTATATTAATGTGACTTAAACTAAACTGTCTGTTCAACTGAATCTGACTACTTTGACCTATTTATTGCATTAAAGTTACATAAATTGAGCTATCTGTGATGTTAAAGTCAATTGTACTCCAATAGTTGTGAAGCTGATTCCACTGATATTAACTTATCTGTTATATTGATGCGACTTAAACTAAACTGTCTGTTCAACTGAATCTGACTACTTTGACCTATATATTGCATTAAAGTTACATAAATTGAGCTATCTGTGATGTTAAAGTCAATTGTACTCCAATAGTTGTGAAGCTGATTCCACTGATATTAACTTATCTGTTATATTGATGCGACTTAAACTAAACTGTCTGTTCAACTCAATCTGACTACTTTGACCTATTTATTGCATTAAAGTTACATAAATTTAGTTATCTGTGATATTAAAGTCGATTGTATTCCAATATTTGTGAAGCTGATTCCACTTATATTAACTGATCTGTTTTATTAATGTGAATTAAACTAAACTGTCTGTTCAACTCAATCTGACTACTTTGACCTATTTATTGCATTAAAGTGACATAAATTGAGTTATCTGTGATATTAAAGCCAATTGTATTCCAATATTTATGAAGCTGATTCCACTGATATTAACTTATCTGTTATATTGATGTGACTTAAACTAAACTGTCTGTTCAACTCAATCTGACTACTTTGACCTATTTATTGCATTAAAGTTACATAAATTGAGCTATCTGTGATATTAAAATCAATTGTACTCCAACAGTTGTGAAGCTGATTCCACTGATATTAACTTATCTGTTATATTGATGTGACTTAAACTAAACTGTCTGTTCAACTCAATCTGACTACTTTGACCTATTTATTGCATTAGAGTTACATAAATTGAGTTATCTGTGATATTAAAGTCAATTGTACTCCAACAGTTGTGAAGCTGATTCCACTGATATTAACTTATCTGTTATATTGATGTGACTTAAACTAAACTGTCTGTTCAACTCAATCTGACTACTTTGACCTATTTATTGCATTAAAGTTACATAAATTGAGTTATCTGTGATATTAAAGCCAATTCTATTCCAATATTTATGAAGCTGATTCCACTGATATCAACTTATCTGTTATATTGATGTGACTTAAACTAAAATGTCTGTTCAACTCAATCTGACTACTTTGACCTATTTATTGCATTAAAGTTACATAAATTGAGCTATCTGTGATATCAAAATCAATTGTACTCCAACAGTTGTGAAGCTGATTCCACTCATATTAACTTATCTGTTATATTAATGTGACTTAAATTAAACTGTCTGTTCAACTCAATCTGACTACTTTGACCTATATATTGCATTAAAGTTACATAAATTGAATTATCTGTGATATTAAAGTCAATTGTACTCCAACAGTTGTGAAGCTGATTCCACTGATATTAACTTATCTGTTATATTGATGTGACTTAAACTAAACTGTCTGTTCAACTCAATCTGACTACTTTGACCTATATATTGCATTAAAGTTACATAAATTTAGTTATCTGTGATATTAAAGTCAATTGTATTCGAATATTTGGAAAACTGATTCCACTGATATTAACTTATCTGTTTTATTAATGTGACTTAAACTAAACTGTCTGTTCAACTGAATCTGACTAATTTGACCTATTTATTGCATGAAAGTTACAGAATCTAACTATCTGTGATATTAAAGCCAATCGTAATCTTATATGTGTGAAACTAATGTCACTGATATTAACTTATCTGTTATATTGATGTGACTTAAACTAAACTGTCTGTTCAACTCAATCTGACTACTTTGACCTATTTATTGCATTAAAGTTACATAAATTTAGTTATCTGTGATATTAGAGTCAATTGTATTCCAATATTTGTGAAGCTGATTCCACTTATATTAACTTATCTGTTATATTGATGTGACTTAAACTAAACTGTCTGTTCAACTCAATCTGACTACTTTGACCTATTTATTGCATTAAAGTTACATAAATCGAGCTATTTGTGATGTTAAAGTCAATTGTACTCCAATATTTGTGAAGCTGATACCACTCATATTAACTTAACTGTTATATTGATGTGACTTAAACTAAACTGTCTGTTCAACTCAATCTGACTACTTGGACCTATTTATTGCATTAAAGTTACATAACTTGAGTTATCTGTGATATTAAAGTCAATTGTATTCGAATATTTGGAAAACTGATTCCACTGATATTAACTTATCTGTTTTATTAATGTGACTTAAACTAAACTGTCTGTTCAACTGAATCTGACTACTTTGACCTATTTATTGCATGAAAGTTACAGAATCTAACTATCTGTGATATTAAAGCCAATCGTAGTCTTATATGTGTGAAACTAATGTCATTGATATTAACTTATCTGTTATATTGATGTGACTTAAACTAAACTGTCTGTTCAACTCAATCTGACTACTTTGACCTATTTATTGCATTAAAGTTACATAAATTGAGCTATCTGTGATATTAAAATCAATTGTACTCCAACAGTTGTGAAACTGATTCCACTCATATTAACTTATCTGTTATATTAATGTGACTTAAACTAAACTGTCTGTTCAACTGAATCTGACTACTTTGACCTATTTATTGCATTAAAGTTACATAAATTGAGCTATCTGTGATGTTAAAGTCAATTGTACTCCAATAGTTGTGAAGCTGATTCCACTGATATTAACTTATCTGTTATATTGATGCGACTTAAACTAAACTGTCTGTTCAACTCAATCTGACTACTTTGACCTATTTATTGCATTAAAGTTACATAAATTTAGTTATCTGTGATATTAAAGTCAATTGTATTCCAATATTTGTGAAACTGATTCCACTAATATTAACTGATCTGTTTTATTAATGTGACTTAAACTAAACTGTCTGTTCAACTCAATCTGACTACTTTGACCTATTTATTGCATTAAAGTTACATAAATTGAGTTATCTGTGATATTAAAGCCAATTGTATTCCAATATTTATGAAGCTGATTCCACTGATATTAACTTATCTGTTATATTGATTTGACTTAAACTAAACTGTCTGTTCAACTCAATCTGACTACTTTGACCTATTTATTGCATTAAAGTTACATAAATTGAGCTATCTGTGATATTAAAATCAATTGTACTCCAACAGTTGTGAAGCTGATTCCACTCATATTAACTTATCTGTTATATTAATGTGACTTAAACTAAACTGTCTGTTCAACTCAATCTGACTACTTCGACCTATATATTGCATTAAAGTTACATAAATTGAGTTATCTGTGATGTTAAAGTCAATTGTACTCCAACAGTTGTGAAGCTGATTCCACTGATATTAACTTATCTGTTATATTGATGTGACTTAAACTAAACTGTCTGTTCAACTCAATCTGACTACTTTGACCTATTTATTGCATTAAAGTTACATAAATTTAGTTATCTGTGATATTAAAGTCAATTGTATTCGAATATTTGGAAAACTGATTCCACTGATATTAACTTATCTGTTTTATTAATGTGACTTAAACTAAACTGTCTGTTCAACTGAATCTGACTACTTTGACCTATATATTGCATTAAAGTTACATAAATTGAGCTATCTGTGATGTTAAAGTCAATTGTACTCCAATAGTTGTGAAGCTGATTCCATTGGTATTAACTTATCTGTTATATTGATGCGACTTAAACTAAACTGTCTGTTCAACTCAATCTGACTACTTTGACCTATTTATTGCATTAAAGTTACATAAATTTAGTTATCTGTGATATTAAAGTCGATTGTATTCCAATATTTGTGAACCTGATTCCACTTATATTAACTGATCTGTTTTATTAATGTGAATTAAACTAAACTGTCTGTTCAACTCAATCTGACTACTTTGACCTATATATTGCATTAAAGTTACATAAATTGAGTTATCTGTGATATTAAAGGCAATGGTATTCCAATATTTATGAAGCTGATTCCACTGATATTAACTTATCTGTTATATTGATGTGACTTAAACTAAACTGTCTGTTCAACTCAATCTGACTACTTTGACCTATTTATTGCATTAAAGTTACATAAATTGAGCTATCTGTGATATTAAAATCAATTGTACTCCAACAGTTGTGAAACTGATTCCACTCATATTAACTTATCTGTTATATTAATGTGACTTAAACTAAACTGTCTGTTCAACTGAATCTGACTACTTTGACATATTTATTGCATTAAAGTTACATAAATTGAGCTATCTGTGATGTTAAAGTCAATTGTACTCCAATAGTTGTGAAGCTGATTCCACTGATATTAACTTATCTGTTATATTGATGCGACTTAAACTAAACTGTCTGTTCAACTCAATCTGACTACTTTGACCTATTTATTGCATTAAAGTTACATAAATTTAGTTATCTGTGATATTAAAGTCGATTGTATTCCAATATTTGTGAAGCTGATTTCACTTATATTAACTGATCTGTTTTATTAATGTGAATTAAACTAAACTGTCTGTTCAACTCAATCTGACTACTTTGACCTATTTATTGCATTAAAGTTACATAAATTGAGCTATCTGTGATATTAAAGTCAATTGTATTCGAATATTTGGAAAGCTGATTCCACTGATATTAACTTATCTGTTATATTGATATGACTTAAACTAAACTGTCTGTTCAACTCAAATCTGACTACTTTGACCTATTTATTGCATTAAAGTTACATAAATTTAGTTATCTGTGATATTAAAGTCAATTGTATTCGAATATTTGGAAAACTGATTCCACTGATATTAACTTATCTGTTTTATTAATGTGACTTAAACTAAACTGTCTGTTCAACTCAATCTGACTACTTTGACCTATTTATTGCATTAAAGTTACATAAATTGAGCTATCTGTGATGTTAAAGTCAATTGTACTCCAATAGTTGTGAAGCTGATTCCACTGATATTAACTTATCTGTTATATTGATGCGACTTAAACTAAACTGTCTGTTCAACTGAATCTGACTACTTTGACCTATATATTGCATTAAAGTTACATAAATTGAGCTATCTGTGATGTTAAAGTCAATTGTACTCCAATAGTTGTGAAGCTGATTCCACTGATATTAACTTATCTGTTATATTGATGCGACTTAAACTAAACTGTCTGTTCAACTCAATCTGACTACTTTGACCTATTTATTGCATTAAAGTTACATAAATTTAGTTATCTGTGATATTAAAGTCGATTGTATTCCAATATTTGTGAAGCTGATTCCACTTATATTAACTGATCTGTTTTATTAATGTGAATTAAACTAAACTGTCTGTTCAACTCAATCTGACTACTTTGACCTATTTATTGCATTAAAGTGACATAAATTGAGTTATCTGTGATATTAAAGCCAATTGTATTCCAATATTTATGAAGCTGATTCCACTGATATTAACTTATCTGTTATATTGATGTGACTTAAACTAAACTGTCTGTTCAACTCAATCTGACTACTTTGACCTATTTATTGCATTAAAGTTACATAAATTGAGCTATCTGTGATATTAAAATCAATTGTACTCCAACAGTTGTGAAGCTGATTCCACTGATATTAACTTATCTGTTATATTGATGTGACTTAAACTAAACTGTCTATTCAACTCAATCTGACTACTTTGACCTATTTATTGCATTAAAGTTACATAAATTGAGTTATCTGTGATATTAAAGTCAATTGTACTCCAACAGTTGTGAAGCTGATTCCACTGATATTAACTTATCTGTTATATTGATGCGACTTAAACTAAACTGTCTGTTCAACTCAATCTGACTACTTTGACCTATTTATTGCATTAAAGTTACATAAATTGAGTTATCTGTGATATTAAAGCCAATTGTATTCCAATATTTATGAAGCTGATTCCACTGATATCAACTTATCTGTTATATTGATGTGACTTAAACTAAACTGTCTGTTCAACTCAATCTGACTACTTTGACCTATTTATTGCATTAAAGTTACATAAATTGAGCTATCTGTGATATTAAAATCAATTGTACTCCAACAGTTGTGAAGCTGATTCCACTGATATTAACTTATCTGTTATATTGATGTGACTTAAACTAAACTGTCTATTCAACTCAATCTGACTACTTTGACCTATTTATTGCATTAAAGTTACATAAATTGAGTTATCTGTGATGTTAAAGTCAATTGTACTCCAACAGTTGTGAAGCTGATTCCACTGATATTAACTTATCTGTTATATTGATATGACTTAAACTAAACTGTCTGTTCAACTCAAATCTGACTACTTTGACCTATTTATTGCATTAAAGTTACATAAATTTAGTTATCTGTGATATTAAAGTCAATTGTATTCGAATATTTGGAAAACTGATTCCACTGATATTAACTTATCTGTTTTATTAATGTGACTTAAACTAAACTGTCTGTTCAACTGAATCTGACTACTTTGACCTATTTATTGCATTAAAGTTACATAAATTGAGCTATCTGTGATGTTAAAGTCAATTGTACTCCAATAGTTGTGAAGCTGATTCCACTGATATTAACTTATCTGTTATATTGATGCGACTTAAACTAAACTGTCTGTTCAACTCAATCTGACTACTTTGACCTATTTATTGCATTAAAGTTACATAAATTTAGTTATCTGTGATATTAAAGTCGATTGTATTCCAATATTTGTGAAGCTGATTCCACTTATATTAACTGATCTGTTTTATTAATGTGAATTAAACTAAACTGTCTGTTCAACTCAATCTGACTACTTTGACCTATTTATTGCATTAAAGTGACATAAATTGAGTTATCTGTGATATTAAAGCCAATTGTATTCCAATATTTATGAAGCTGATTCCACTGATATTAACTTATCTGTTATATTGATGTGACTTAAACTAAACTGTCTGTTCAACTCAATCTGACTACTTTGACCTATTTATTGCATTAAAGTTACATAAATTGAGCTATCTGTGATATTAAAATCAATTGTACTCCAACAGTTGTGAAGCTGATTCCACTGATATTAAATTATCTGTTATATTGATGTGACTTAAACTAAACTGTCTATTCAACTCAATCTGACTACTTTGACCTATTTATTGCATTAAAGTTACATAAATTGAGTTATCTGTGATATTAAAGTCAATTGTACTCCAACAGTTGTGAAGCTGATTCCACTGATATTAACTTATCTGTGATATTGATGTGACTTAAACTAAACTGTCTGTTCAACTCAATCTGACTACTTTGACCTATTTATTGCATTAAAGTTACATAAATTGAGCTATCTGTGATATTAAAGTCAATTGTATTCGAATATTTGGAAAACTGATTCCACTGATATTAACTTATCTGTTATATTGATGTGACTTAAACTAAACTGTCTGTTCAACTCAATCTGACTACTTTGACCTATTTATTGCATTAAAGTTACATAAATTGAGCTATCTGTGATATCAAAATCAATTGTACTCCAACAGTTGTGAAGCTGATTCCACTCATATTAACTTATCTGTTATATTAATGTGACTTAAACTAAACTGTATGTTCAACTCAATCTGACTACTTTGACCTATATATTGCATTAAAGTTACATAAATTGAATTATCTGTGATATTAAAGTCAATTGTACTCCAACAGTTGTGAAGCTGATTCCACTGATATTAACTTATCTGTTATATTGATGTGACTTAAACTAAACTGTCTGTTCAACTCAATCTGACTACTTTGACCTATTTATTGCATTAAAGTTACATAAATTTAGTTATCTGTGATATTAAAGTCAATTGTATTCGAATATTTGGAAAACTGATTCCACTGATATTAACTTATCTGTTTTATTAATGTGACTTAAACTAAACTGTCTGTTCAACTGAATCTGACTACTTTGACCTATTTATTGCATTAAATTTACATAAATTGAGCTATCTGTGATGTTAAAGTCAATTGTACTCCAATAGTTGTGAAGCTGATTCCACTGATATTAACTTATCTGTTATATTGATGCGACTTAAACTAAACTGTCTGTTCAACTGAATCTGACTACTTTGACCTATTTATTGCATTAAAGTTACATAAATTTAGTTATCTGTGATATTAAAATCAATTGTATTCCAATATTTGTGAAGCTGATTCCACTTATATTAACTTGTCTGTTATATTAATGTGACTTAAACTAAACTGTCTGTTCAACTCAATCTGACTACTTTGACCTATTTATTGCATTAAAGTTACATAAATTGAGCTATCTGTGATGTTAAAGTCAATTGTACTCCAGTAGTTGTGAAGCTGATTCCACTGATATTAACTTATCTGTTATATTGATGCGACTTAAACTAAACTGTCTGTTCAACTCAATCTGACTACTTTGACCTATTTATTGCATTAAAGTTACATAAATTTAGTTATCTGTGATATTAGAGTCAATTGTATTCCAATATTTGTGAAGCTGATTCCACTCATATTAACTTATCTGTTATATTGATGTGACTTAAACTAAACTGTCTGTTCAACTCAATCTGACTACTTTGACCTATTTATTGCATTACAGTTACATAAATCGAGCTATTTGTGATGTTAAAGTCAATTGTACTCCAATATTTGTGAAGCTGATACCACTCATATTAACTTAACTGTTATATTGATGTGACTTAAACTAAACTGTCTGTTCAACTCAATCTGAATACTTTGACCTATTTATTGCATTAAAGTTACATAACTTGAGTTATCTGTGATATTAAAGTCAATTGTATTCGAATATTTGGAAAACTGATTCCACTGATATTAACTTATCTGTTTTATTAATGTGACTTAAACTAAACTGTCTGTTCAACTGAATCTGACTACTTTGACCTATTTATTGCATTAAAGTTACATAAATTTAGTTATCTGTGATATTAAAGTCAATTGTATTCGAATATTTGGAAAACTGATTCCACTGATATTAACTTATCTGTTTTATTAATGTGACTTAAACTAAACTGTATGTTCAACTGAATCTGACTACTTTGACCTATTTATTGCATTAAAGTTACATAAATTGAGCTATCTGTGATGTTAAAGTCAATTGTACTCCAATAGTTGTGAAGCTGATTCCACTGATATTAACTTATCTGTTATATTGATGCGACTTAAACTAAACTGTCTGTTCAACTCAATCTGACTACTTTGACCTATTTATTGCATTAAAGTTACATAAATTTAGTTATCTGTGATATTAAAATCAATTGTATTCCAATATTTGTGAAGCTGATTCCACTTATATTAACTTGTCTGTTATATTAATGTGACTTAAACTAAACTGTCTGTTCAACTGAATCTGACTACTTTGACCTATTTATTGCATTAAAGTTACATAAATTGAGCTATCTGTGATGTTAAAGTCAATTGTACTCCAGTAGTTGTGAAGCTGATTCCACTGATATTAACTTATCTGTGATATTGATGTGACTTAAACTAAACTGTCTGTTCAACTCAATCTGACTACTTTGACCTATTTATTGCATTAAAGTTACATAAATTGAGCTATCTGTGATATTAAAGTCAATTGTATTCGAATATTTGGAAAACTGATTCCACTGATATTAACTTATCTGTTTTATTAATGTGACTTAAACTAAACTGTCTGTTCAACTGAATCTGACTACTTTGACCTATTTATTGCATTAAAGTTACATAAATTGAGCTATCTGTGATGTTAAAGTCAATTGTACTCCAATAGTTGTGAAGCTGATTCCACTGATATTAACTTATCTGTTATATTGATGCGACTTAAACTAAACTGTCTGTTCAACTCAATCTGACTACTTTGACCTATTTATTGCATTAAAGTTACATAAATTTAGTTATCTGTGATATTAAAGTCAATTGTATTCCAATATTTGTGAAGCTGATTCCACTGATATCAACTTATCTGTTATATTGATGTGACTTAAACTAAACTGTCTGTTCAACTCAATCTGACTACTTTGACCTATTTATTGCATTAAAGTTACATAAATTGAGCTATCTGTGATATCAAAATCAATTGTACTCCAACAGTTGTGAAGCTGATTCCACTCATATTAACTTATCTGTTATATTAATGTGACTTAAACTAAACTGTATGTTCAACTCAATCTGACTACTTTGACCTATATATTGCATTAAAGTTACATAAATTGAATTATCTGTGATATTAAAGTCAATTGTACTCCAACAGTTGTGAAGCTGATTCCACTGATATTAACTTATCTGTTATATTGATGTGACTTAAACTAAACTGTCTGTTCAACTCAATCTGACTACTTTGACCTATTTATTGCATTAAAGTTACATAAATTTAGTTATCTGTGATATTAAAGTCAATTGTATTCGAATATTTGGAAAACTGATTCCACTGATATTAACTTATCTGTTTTATTAATGTGACTTAAACTAAACTGTCTGTTCAACTGAATCTGACTACTTTGACCTATTTATTGCATTAAATTTACATAAATTGAGCTATCTGTGATGTTAAAGTCAATTGTACTCCAATAGTTGTGAAGCTGATTCCACTGATATTAACTTATCTGTTATATTGATGCGACTTAAACTAAACTGTCTGTTCAACTGAATCTGACTACTTTGACCTATTTATTGCATTAAAGTTACATAAATTTAGTTATCTGTGATATTAAAATCAATTGTATTCCAATATTTGTGAAGCTGATTCCACTTATATTAACTTGTCTGTTATATTAATGTGACTTAAACTAAACTGTCTGTTCAACTCAATCTGACTACTTTGACCTATTTATTGCATTAAAGTTACATAAATTGAGCTATCTGTGATGTTAAAGTCAATTGTACTCCAGTAGTTGTGAAGCTGATTCCACTGATATTAACTTATCTGTTATATTGATGCGACTTAAACTAAACTGTCTGTTCAACTCAATCTGACTACTTTGACCTATTTATTGCATTAAAGTTACATAAATTTAGTTATCTGTGATATTAGAGTCAATTGTATTCCAATATTTGTGAAGCTGATTCCACTCATATTAACTTATCTGTTATATTGATGTGACTTAAACTAAACTGTCTGTTCAACTCAATCTGACTACTTTGACCTATTTATTGCATTACAGTTACATAAATCGAGCTATTTGTGATGTTAAAGTCAATTGTACTCCAATATTTGTGAAGCTGATACCACTCATATTAACTTAACTGTTATATTGATGTGACTTAAACTAAACTGTCTGTTCAACTCAATCTGACTACTTTGACCTATTTATTGCATTAAAGTTACATAACTTGAGTTATCTGTGATATTAAAGTCAATTGTATTCGAATATTTGGAAAACTGATTCCACTGATATTAACTTATCTGTTTTATTAATGTGACTTAAACTAAACTGTCTGTTCAACTCTATCTGACTACTTTGACCTATTTATTGCATTAAAGTTACATAAATCGAGCTATTTGTGATGTTAAAGTCAATTGTACTCCAATATTTGTGAAGCTGATACCACTCATATTAACTTAACTGTTATATTGATGTGACTTAAACTAAACTGTCTGTTCAACTCAATCTGACTACTTTGACCTATTTATTGCATTAAAGTTACATAACTTGAGTTATCTGTGATATTAAAGTCAATTGTATTCGAATATTTGGAAAACTGATTCCACTGATATTAACTGATCTGTTTTATTAATGTGACTTAAACTAAACTGTCTGTTCAACTGAATCTGACTACTTTGACCTATTTATTGCATTAAAGTTACATAAATTGAGCTATCTGTGATGTTAAAGTCAATTGTACTCCAATAGTTGTGAAGCTGATTCCACTGATATTAACTTATCTGTTATATTGATGCGACTTAAACTAAACTGTCTGTTCAACTCAATCTGACTACTTTGACCTATTTATTGCATTAAAGTTACATAAATTTAGTTATCTGTGATATTAAAGTCGATTGTATTCCAATATTTGTGAAGCTGATTCCACTTATATTAACTGATCTGTTTTATTAATGTGAATTAAACTAAACTGTCTGTTCAACTCAATCTGACTACTTTGACCTATTTATTGCATTAAAGTGACATAAATTGAGTTATCTGTGATATTAAAGCCAATTGTATTCCAATATTTATGAAGCTGATTCCACTGATATTAACTTATCTGTTATATTGATGTGACTTAAACTAAACTGTCTGTTCAACTCAATCTGACTACTTTGACCTATTTATTGCATTAAAGTTACATAAATTGAGCTATCTGTGATATTAAAATCAATTGTACTCCAACAGTTGTGAAGCTGATTCCACTGATATTAAATTATCTGTTATATTGATGTGACTTAAACTAAACTGTCTATTCAACTCAATCTGACTACTTTGACCTATTTATTGCATTAAAGTTACATAAATTTAGTTATCTGTGATATTAAAGTCAATTGTACTCCAACAGTTGTGAAGCTGATTCCACTGATATTAACTTATCTGTTATATTGATGTGACTTAAACTAAACTGTCTGTTCAACTCAATCTGACTACTTTGACCTATTTATTGCATTAAAGTTACATAAATTGAGCTATCTGAGATATTAAAGTCAATTGTATTCGAATATTTGGAAAACTGATTCCACTGATATTAACTTATCTGTTTTATTAATGTGACTTAAACTAAACTGTCTGTTCAACTGAATCTGACTACTTTGACCTATTTATTGCATTAAAGTTACATAAATTGAGCTATCTGTGATGTTAAAGTCAATTGTACTCCAATAGTTGTGAAGCTGATTCCACTGATATTAACTTATCTGTTATATTGATGCGACTTAAACTAAACTGTCTGTTCAACTCAATCTGACTACTTTGACCTATTTATTGCATTAAAGTTACATAAATTTAGTTATCTGTGATATTAAAGTCAATTGTATTCCAATATTTGTGAAGCTGATTCCACTGATATCAACTTATCTGTTATATTGATGTGACTTAAACTAAACTGTCTGTTCAACTCAATCTGACTACTTTGACCTATTTATTGCATTAAAGTTACATAAATTGAGCTATCTGTGATATCAAAATCAATTGTACTCCAACAGTTGTGAAGCTGATTCCACTCATATTAACTTATCTGTTATATTAATGTGACTTAAACTAAACTGTATGTTCAACTCAATCTGACTACTTTGACCTATATATTGCATTAAAGTTACATAAATTGAATTATTTGTGATATTAAAGTCAATTGTACTCCAACAGTTGTGAAGCTGATTCCACTGATATTAACTTATCTGTTATATTGATGTGACTTAAACTAAACTGTCTGTTCAACTCAATCTGACTACTTTGACCTATTTATTGCATTAAAGTTACATAAATTTAGTTATCTGTGATATTAAAGTCAATTGTATTCGAATATTTGGAAAACTGATTCCACTGATATTAACTTATCTGTTTTATTAATGTGACTTAAACTAAACTGTCTGTTCAACTGAATCTGACTACTTTGACCTATTTATTGCATTAAATTTACATAAATTGAGCTATCTGTGATGTTAAAGTCAATTGTACTGCAATAGTTGTGAAGCTGATTCCACTGATATTAACTTATCTGTTATATTGATGCGACTTAAACTAAACTGTCTGTTCAACTGAATCTGACTACTTTGACCTATTTATTGCATTAAAGTTACATAAATTTAGTTATCTGTGATATTAAAATCAATTGTATTCCAATATTTGTGAAGCTGATTCCACTTATATTAACTTGTCTGTTATATTAATGTGACTTAAACTAAACTGTCTGTTCAACTCAATCTGACTACTTTGACCTATTTATTGCATTAAAGTTACATAAATTGAGCTATCTGTGATGTTAAAGTCAATTGTACTCCAGTAGTTGTGAAGCTGATTCCACTGATATTAACTTATCTGTTATATTGATGCGACTTAAACTAAACTGTCTGTTCAACTCAATCTGACTACTTTGACCTATTTATTGCATTAAAGTTACATAAATTTAGTTATCTGTGATATTAGAGTCAATTGTATTCCAATATTTGTGAAGCTGATTCCACTCATATTAACTTATCTGTTATATTGATGTGACTTAAACTAAACTGTCTGTTCAAGTGAATCTGACTACTTTGACCTATTTATTGCATTAAAGTTACATAAATCGAGCTATTTGTGATGTTAAAGTCAATTGTACTCCAATATTTGTGAAGCTGATACCACTCATATTAATTTAACTGTTATATTGATGTGACTTAAACTAAACTGTCTGTTCAACTCAATCTGACTACTTTGACCTATTTATTGCATTAAAGTTACATAACTTTAGTTATCTGTGATATTAAAGTCAATTGTATTCGAATATTTGGAAAACTGATTCCACTGATATTAACTTATCTGTTATATTGATGTGACTTAAACTAAACTGTCTGTTCAACTCAATCTGACTACTTTGACCTATTTATTGCATTAAAGTTACATAAATTTAGTTATCTGTGATATTAAAGTCAATTGTATTCGAATATTTGGAAAACTGATTCCACTGATATTAACTTATCTGTTTTATTAATGTGACTTAAACTAAACTGTCTGTTCAACTCAATCTGACTACTTTGACCTATTTATTGCATTAAAGTTACATAAATTGAGCTATCTGTGATGTTAAAGTCAATTGTACTCCAAAAGTTGTGAAGCTGATTCCACTGATATTAACTTATCTGTTGTATTGATGCGACTTAAACTAAACTGTCTGTTCAACTCAATCTGACTACTTTGACCTATTTATTGCATTAAAGTTACATAAATTTAGTTATCTGTGATATTAAAATCAATTGTATTCCAATATTTGTGAAGCTGATTCCACTTATATTAACTTGTCTGTTATATTAATGTGACTTAAACTAAACTGTCTGTTCAACTCAATCTGACTACTTTGACCTATTTATTGCATTAAAGTTACATAAATTGAGCTATCTGTGATGTTAAAGTCAATTGTACTCCAGTAGTTGTGAAGCTGATTCCACTGATATTAACTTATCTGTTATATTGATGCGACTTAAACTAAACTGTCTGTTCAACTCAATCTGACTACTTTGACCTATTTATTGCATTAAAGTTACATAAATTTAGTTATCTGTGATATTAGAGTCAATTGTATTCCAATATTTGTGAAGCTGATTCCACTCATATTAACTTATCTGTTATATTGATGTGACTTAAACTAAACTGTCTGTTCAACTCAATCTGACTACTTTGACCTATTTATTGCATTAAAGTTACATAAATCGAGCTATTTGTGATGTTAAAGTCAATTGTACTCCAATATTTGTGAAGCTGATACCACTCATATTAACTTAACTGTTATATTGATGTGACTTAAACTAAACTGTCTGTTCAACTCAATCTGACTACTTTGACCTATTTATTGCATTAAAGTTACATAACTTGGGTTATCTGTGATATTAAAATCAATTGTATTCCAATATTTGGAAAACTGATTCCACTGATATTAACTTATCTGTTTTATTAATGTGACTTAAACTAAACTGTCTGTTCAACTCAATCTGACTACTTTGACCTATATATTGCATTAAAGTTACATAAATTGAATTATCTGTGATATTAAAGTCAATTGTACTCCAACAGTTGTGAAGCTGATTCCACTGATATTATCTTATCTGTTATATTGATGTGACTTACACTAAACTGTCTGTTCAACTCAATCTGACTACTTTGACCTATTTATTGCATTAAAGTTACATAAATTTAGTTATCTGTGATATTAAAGTCAATTGTATTCGAATATTTGGAAAACTGATTCCACTGATATTAACTTATCTGTTTTATTAATGTGACTTAAACTAAACTGTCTGTTCAACTGAATCTGACTACTTTGACCTATTTATTGCATTAAAGTTACATAAATTGAGCTATCTGTGATGTTAAAGTCAATTGTACTCCAATAGTTGTGAAGCTGATTCCACTGATATTAACTTATCTGTTATATTGATGCGACTTAAACTAAACTGTCTGTTCAACTCAATCTGACTACTTTGACCTATTTATTGCATTAAAGTTACATAAATTTAGTTATCTGTGATATTAAAATCAATTGTATTCCAATATTTGTGAAGCTGATTCCACTTATATTAACTTGTCTGTTATATTAATGTGACTTAAACTAAACTGTCTGTTCAACTGAATCTGACTACTTTGGCCTATTTATTGCATTAAAGTTACATAAATTGAGCTATCTGTGATGTTAAAGTCAATTGTACTCCAGTAGTTGTGAAGCTGATTCCACTGATATTAAGTTATCTGTTATATTGATGCGACTTAAACTAAACTGTCTGTTCAACTCAATCTGACTACTTTGACCTATTTATTGCATTAAAGTTACATAAATTTAGTTATCTGTGATATTAGAGTCAATTGTATTCCAATATTTGTGAAGCTGATTCCACTCATATTAACTTATCTGTTATATTGATGTGACTTAAACTAAACTGTCTGTTCAACTCAATCTGACTACTTTGACCTATTTATTGCATTAAAGTTACATAAATCGAGCTATTTGTGATGTTAAAGTCAATTGTACTCCAATATTTGTGAAGCTGATACCACTCATATTAACTTAACTGTTATATTGATGTGACTTAAACTAAACTGTCTGTTCAACTCAATCTGACTACTTTGACCTATTTATTGCATTAAAGTTACATAACTTGAGTTATCTGTGATATTAAAGTCAATTGTATTCGAATATTTGGAAAACTGATTCCACTGATATTAACTGATCTGTTTTATTAATGTGACTTAAACTAAACTGTCTGTTCAACTCAATCTGACTACTTTGACCTATTTATTGCATTAAAGTTACATAAATTTAGTTATCTGTGATATTAGAGTCAATTGTATTCCAATATTTGTGAAGCTGATTCCACTCATATTAACTTATCTGTTATATTGATGTGACTTAAACTAAACTGTCTGTTCAACTCAATCTGACTACTTTGACCTATTTATTGCATTAAAGTTACATAAATCGAGCTATTTGTGATGTTAAAGTCAATTGTACTCCAATATTTGTGAAGCTGATACCACTCATATTAACTTAACTGTTATATTGATGTGACTTAAACTAAACTGTCTGTTCAACTCAATCTGACTACTTTGACCTATTTATTGCATTAAAGTTACATAACTTGAGTTATCTGTGATATTAAAGTCAATTGTATTCGAATATTTGGAAAACTGATTCCACTGATATTAACTGATCTGTTTTATTAATGTGACTTAAACTAAACTGTCTGTTCAACTGAATCTGACTACTTTGACCTATTTATTGCATTAAAGTTACATAAATTGAGCTATCTGTGATGTTAAAGTCAATTGTACTCCAATAGTTGTGAAGCTGATTCCACTGATATTAACTTATCTGTTATATTGATGCGACTTAAACTAAACTGTCTGTTCAACTCAATCTGACTACTTTGACCTATTTATTGCATTAAAGTTACATAAATTTAGTTATCTGTGATATTAGAGTCAATTGTATTCCAATATTTGTGAAGCTGATTCCACTTATATTAACTTATCTGTTATATTGATGTGACTTAAACTAAACTGTCTGTTCAACTCAATCTGACTACTTTGACCTATTTATTGCATTAAAGTTACATAAATCGAGCTATTTGTGATGTTAAAGTCAATTGTACTCCAATATTTGTGAAGCTGATACCACTCATATTAATTTAACTGTTATATTGATGTGACTTAAACTAAACTGTCTGTTCAACTCAATCTGACTACTTTGACCTATTTATTGCATTAAAGTTACATAACTTGAGTTATCTGTGATATTAAAGTCAATTGTATTCGAATATTTGGAAAACTGATTCCACTGATATTAACTTATCTGTTATATTGATGTGACTTACACTAAACTGTCTGTTCAACTCAATCTGACTACTTTGACCTATTTATTGCATTAAAGTTACATAAATTTAGTTATCTGTGATATTAAAGTCAATTGTATTCGAATATTTGGAAAACTGATTCCACTGATATTAACTTATCTGTTTTATTAATGTGACTTAAACTAAACTGTCTGTTCAACTGAATCTGACTACTTTGACCTATTTATTGCATTAAAGTTACATAAATTGAGCTATCTGTGATGTTAAAGTCAATTGTACTCCAATAGTTGTGAAGCTGATTCCACTGATATTAACTTATCTGTTATATTGATGCGACTTAAACTAAACTGTCTGTTCAACTCAATCTGACTACTTTGACCTATTTATTGCATTAAAGTTACATAAATTTAGTTATCTGTGATATTAAAATCAATTGTATTCCAATATTTGTGAAGCTGATTCCACTTATATTAACTTGTCTGTTATATTAATGTGACTTAAACTAAACTGTCTGTTCAACTGAATCTGACTACTTTGACCTATTTATTGCATTAAAGTTACATAAATTGAGCTATCTGTGATGTTAAAGTCAATTGTACTCCAATAGTTGTGAAGCTGATTCCACTGATATTAACTTATCTGTTATATTGATGCGACTTAAACTAAACTGTCTGTTCAACTCAATCTGACTACTTTGACCTATTTATTGCATTAAAGTTACATAAATTTAGTTATCTGTGATATTAAAGTCGATTGTATTCCAATATTTGTGAAGATGATTCCACTTATATTAACTGATCTGTTTTATTAATGTGAATTAAAGTAAACTGTCTGTTCAACTCAATCTGACTACTTTGACCTATTTATTGCATTAAAGTTACATAAATTGAGTTATCTGTGATATTAAAATCAATTGTATTCCAATATTTATGAAGCTGATTCCACTGATATTAACTTATCTGTTATATTGATGTGACTTAAACTAAACTGTCTGTTCAACTCAATCTGACTACTTTGACCTATTTATTGCATTAAAGTTACATAAATTTAGCTATCTGTGATATTAAAATCAATTGTACTCCAACAGTTGTGAAACTGATTCCACTCATATTAACTTATCAGTTATATTAATGTGACTTAAACTAAACTGTCTGTTCAACTCAATCTGACTACTTTGACCTATTTATTGCATTAAAGTTACATAAATTGAGCTATCTGTGATGTTAAAGTCAATTGTACTCCAATAGTTGTGAAGCTGATTCCACTGATATTAACTTATCTGTTATATTGATGCGACTTAAACTAAACTGTCTGTTCAACTCAATCTGACTACTTTGACCTATTTATTGCATTAAAGTTACATAAATTTAGTTATCTGTGATATTAAAGTCAATTGTATTCCAATATTTGTGAAACTGATTCCACTAATATTAACTGATCTGTTTTATTAATGTGAATTAAAGTAAACTGTCTGTTCAACTCAATCTGACTACTTTGACCTATTTATTGCATTAAAGTTACATAAATTGAGTTATCTGTGATATTAAAATCAATTGTATTCCAATATTTATGAAGCTGATTCCACTGATATTAACTTATCTGTTATATTGATTTGACTTAAACTAAACTGTCTGTTCAACTCAATCTGACTACTTTGACCTATTTATTGCATTAAAGTTATATAAATTGAGCTATCTGTGATGTTAAAGTCAATTGTACTCCAATAGTTGTGAAGCTGATTCCACTGATATTAACTTATCTGTTATATTGATGCGACTTAAACTAAACTGTCTGTTCAACTCAATCTGACTACTTTGACCTATTTATTGCATTAAAGTTACATAAATTTAGTTATCTGTGATATTAAAGTCAATTGTATTCCAATATTTGTGAAACTGATTCCACTAATATTAACTGATCTGTTTTATTAATGTGAATTAAAGTAAACTGTCTGTTAAACTCAATCTGACTACTTTGACCTATTTATTGCATTAAAGTTACATAAATTGAGTTATCTGTGATATTAAAGCCAATTGTATTCCAATATTTATGAAGCTGATTCCACTGATATTAACTTATCTGTTATATTAATGTGACTTAAACTAAACTGTCTGTTCAACTCAATCTGACTACTTCGACCTATATATTGCATTAAAGTTACATAAATTGAGTTATCTGTGATGTTAAAGTCAATTGTACTCCAACAGTTGTGAAGCTGATTCCACTGATATTAACTTATCTGTTATATTGATATGACTTAAACTAAACTGTCTGTTCAACTCAATCTGACTACTTTGACCTATTTATTGCATTAAAGTGATATAAATTTAGTTATCTGTGATATTAAAGTCAATTGTATTCGAATATTTGGAAAACTGATTCCACTGATATTAACTTATCTGTTTTATTAATGTGACTTAAACTAAACTGTCTGTTCAACTCAATCTGACTACTTTGACCTATTTATTGCATTAAAGTTACATAAATTGAGCTATCTGTGATGTTAAAGTCAATTGTACTCCAATAGTTGTGAAGCTGATTCCACTGATATTAACTTATCTGTTATATTGATGCGACTTAAACTAAACTGTCTGTTCAACTCAATCTGACTACTTTGACCTATTTATTGCATTAAAGTTACATAAATTTAGTTATCTGTGATATTAAAGTCGATTGCATTCCAATATTTGTGAAGCTGATTCCACTTATATTAACTGATCTGTTTTATTAATGTGAATTAAACTAAACTGTCTGTTCAACTCAATCTGACTACTTTGACCTATTTATTGCATTAAAGTTACATAAATTGAGTTATCTGTGATATTAAAATCAATTGTATTCCAATATTTATGAAGCTGATTCCACTGATATTAACTTATCTGTTATATTGATTTGACTTAAACTAAACTGTCTGTTCAACTCAATCTGACTACTTTGACCTATTTATTGCATTAAAGTTATATAAATTGAGCTATCTGTGATGTTAAAGTCAATTGTACTCCAATAGTTGTGAAGCTGATTCCACTGATATTAACTTATCTGTTATATTGATGCGACTTAAACTAAACTGTCTGTTCAACTCAATCTGACTACTTTGACCTATTTATTGCATTAAAGTTACATAAATTTAGTTATCTGTGATATTAAAGTCAATTGTATTCCAATATTTGTGAAACTGATTCCACTAATATTAACTGATCTGTTTTATTAATGTGAATTAAAGTAAACTGTCTGTTAAACTCAATCTGACTACTTTGACCTATTTATTGCATTAAAGTTACATAAATTGAGTTATCTGTGATATTAAAGCCAATTGTATTCCAATATTTATGAAGCTGATTCCACTGATATTAACTTATCTGTTATATTAATGTGACTTAAACTAAACTGTCTGTTCAACTCAATCTGACTACTTCGACCTATATATTGCATTAAAGTTACATAAATTGAGTTATCTGTGATGTTAAAGTCAATTGTACTCCAACAGTTGTGAAGCTGATTCCACTGATATTAACTTATCTGTTATATTGATATGACTTAAACTAAACTGTCTGTTCAACTCAATCTGACTACTTTGACCTATTTATTGCATTAAAGTGATATAAATTTAGTTATCTGTGATATTAAAGTCAATTGTATTCGAATATTTGGAAAACTGATTCCACTGATATTAACTTATCTGTTTTATTAATGTGACTTAAACTAAACTGTCTGTTCAACTCAATCTGACTACTTTGACCTATTTATTGCATTAAAGTTACATAAATTGAGCTATCTGTGATGTTAAAGTCAATTGTACTCCAATAGTTGTGAAGCTGATTCCACTGATATTAACTTATCTGTTATATTGATGCGACTTAAACTAAACTGTCTGTTCAACTCAATCTGACTACTTTGACCTATTTATTGCATTAAAGTTACATAAATTTAGTTATCTGTGATATTAAAGTCGATTGCATTCCAATATTTGTGAAGCTGATTCCACTTATATTAACTGATCTGTTTTATTAATGTGAATTAAACTAAACTGTCTGTTCAACTCAATCTGACTACTTTGACCTATTTATTGCATTAAAGTTACATAAATTGAGTTATCTGTGATATTAAAATCAATTGTATTCCAATATTTATGAAGCTGATTCCACTGATATTAACTTATCTGTTATATTGATGTGACTTAAACTAAACTGTCTGTTCAACTCAATCTGACTACTTTGACCTATTTATTGCATTAAAGTTACATAAATTGAGCTATCTGTGATATTAAAATCAATTGTACTCCAACAGTTGTGAAGCTGATTCCACTCATATTAACTTATCTGTTATATTGATGTGACTTAAACTAAACTGTCTGTTCAACTCAATCTGACTACTTTGACCTATTTATTGCATTAAAGTTACATAAATTGAGTTATCTGTGATATTAAAGTCAATTGTACTCCAACAGTTGTGAAGCTGATTCCACTGATATTAACTTATCTGTTATATTGATGTGACTTAAACTAAACTGTCTGTTCAACTCAATCTGACTACTTTGACCTATTTATTGCATTAAAGTTACATAAATCGAGCTATTTGTGATGTTAAAGTCAATTGTACTCCAATATTTGTGAAGCTGATACCACTCATATTAACTTAACTGTTATATTGATGTGACTTAAACTAAACTGTCTGTTCAACTCAATCTGACTACTTTGACCTATTTATTGCATTAAAGTTACATAACTTGAGTTATCTGTGATATTAAAGTCAATTGTATTCGAATATTTGGAAAACTGATTCCACTGATATTAACTTATCTGTTTTATTAATGTGACTTAAACTAAACTGTCTGTTCAACTGAATCTGACTACTTTGACCTATTTATTGCATTAAAGTTACATAAATTGAGCTATCTGTGATGTTAAAGTCAATTGTACTCCAATAGTTGTGAAGCTGATTCCACTGATATTAACTTATCTGTTATATTGATGCGACTTAAACTAAACTGTCTGTTCAACTCAATCTGACTACTTTGACCTATTTATTGCATTAAAGTTACATAAATTGAGTTATCTGTGATATTAAAGCCAATTGTATTCCAATATTTATGAAGCTGATTCCACTGATATCAACTTATCTGTTATATTGATGTGACTTAAACTAAACTGTCTGTTCAACTCAATCTGACTACTTTGACCTATTTATTGCATTAAAGTTACATAAATCGAGCTATTTGTGATGTTAAAGTCAATTGTACTCCAATATTTGTGAAGCTGATACCACTCATATTAACTTAACTGTTATATTGATGTGACTTAAACTAAACTGTCTGTTCAACTCAATCTGACTACTTTGACCTATTTATTGCATTAAAGTTACATAACTTGAGTTATCTGTGATATTAAAGTCAATTGTATTCGAATATTTGGAAAACTGATTCCACTGATATTAACTTATCTGTTTTATTAATGTGACTTAAACTAAACTGTCTGTTCAACTGAATCTGACTACTTTGACCTATTTATTGCATTAAAGTTACATAAATTGAGCTATCTGTGATGTTAAAGTCAATTGTACTCCAATAGTTGTGAAGCTGATTCCACTGATATTAACTTATCTGTTATATTGATGCGACTTAAACTAAACTGTCTGTTCAACTCAATCTGACTACTTTGACCTATTTATTGCATTAAAGTTACATAAATTTAGTTATCTGTGATATTAAAATCAATTGTATTCCAATATTTGTGAAGCTGATTCCACTTATATTAACTTGTGTGTTATATTAATGTGACTTAAACTAAACTGTCTGTTCAACTCAATCTGACTACTTTGACCTATTTATTGCATTAAAGTTACATAAATTGAGCTATCTGTGATGTTAAAGTCAATTGTACTCCAATAGTTGTGAAGCTGATTCCACTGATATTAACTTATCTGTTATATTGATGCGACTTAAACTAAACTGTCTGTTCAACTCAATCTGACTACTTTGACCTATTTATTGCATTAAAGTTACATAAATTTAGTTATCTGTAATATTAAAATCAATTGTATTCGAATATTTGGAAAACTGATTCCACTGATATTAACTTATCTGTTTTATTAATGTGACTTAAACTAAACTGTCTGTTCAACTGAATCTGACTACTTTGACCTATTTATTGCATTAAAGTTACATAAATTGAGCTATCTGTGATGTTAAAGTCAATTGTACTCCAATAGTTGTGAAGCTGATTCCACTGATATTAACTTATCTGTTATATTGATGCGACTTAAACTAAACTGTCTGTTCAACTCAATCTGACTACTTTGACCTATTTATTGCATTAAAGTTACATAAATTGAGTTATCTGTGATATTAAAGCCAATTGTATTCCAATATTTATGAAGCTGATTCCACTGATATCAACTTATCTGTTATATTGATGTGACTTAAACTAAACTGTCTGTTCAACTCAATCTGACTACTTTGACCTATTTATTGCATTAAAGTTACATAAATCGAGCTATTTGTGATGTTAAAGTCAATTGTACTCCAATATTTGTGAAGCTGATACCACTCATATTAACTTAACTGTTATATTGATGTGACTTAAACTAAACTGTCTGTTCAACTCAATCTGACTACTTTGACCTATTTATTGCATTAAAGTTACATAACTTGAGTTATCTGTGATATTAAAGTCAATTGTATTCGAATATTTGGAAAACTGATTCCACTGATATTAACTTATCTGTTTTATTAATGTGACTTAAACTAAACTGTCTGTTCAACTGAATCTGACTACTTTGACCTATTTATTGCATTAAAGTTACATAAATTGAGCTATCTGTGATGTTAAAGTCAATTGTACTCCAATAGTTGTGAAGCTGATTCCACTGATATTAACTTATCTGTTATATTGATGCGACTTAAACTAAACTGTCTGTTCAACTCAATCTGACTACTTTGACCTATTTATTGCATTAAAGTTACATAAATTTAGTTATCTGTGATATTAAAATCAATTGTATTCCAATATTTGTGAAGCTGATTCCACTTATATTAACTTGTGTGTTATATTAATGTGACTTAAACTAAACTGTCTGTTCAACTCAATCTGACTACTTTGACCTATTTATTGCATTAAAGTTACATAAATTGAGCTATCTGTGATGTTAAAGTCAATTGTACTCCAATAGTTGTGAAGCTGATTCCACTGATATTAACTTATCTGTTATATTGATGCGACTTAAACTAAACTGTCTGTTCAACTCAATCTGACTACTTTGACCTATTTATTGCATTAAAGTTACATAAATTTAGTTATCTGTAATATTAAAATCAATTGTATTCGAATATTTGGAAAACTGATTCCACTGATATTAACTTATCTGTTTTATTAATGTGACTTAAACTAAACTGTCTGTTCAACTGAATCTGACTACTTTGACCTATTTATTGCATTAAAGTTACATAAATTGAGCTATCTGTGATGTTAAAGTCAATTGTACTCCAATAGTTGTGAAGCTGATTCCACTGATATTAACTTATCTGTTATATTGATGCGACTTAAACTAAACTGTCTGTTCAACTCAATCTGACTACTTTGACCTATTTATTGCATTAAAGTTACATAAATTGAGTTATCTGTGATATTAAAGCCAATTGTATTCCAATATTTATGAAGCTGATTCCACTGATATCAACTTATCTGTTATATTGATGTGACTTAAACTAAACTGTCTGTTCAACTCAATCTGACTACTTTGACCTATTTATTGCATTAAAGTTACATAAATCGAGCTATTTGTGATGTTAAAGTCAATTGTACTCCAATATTTGTGAAGCTGATACCACTCATATTAACTTAACTGTTATATTGATGTGACTTAAACTAAACTGTCTGTTCAACTCAATCTGACTACTTTGACCTATTTATTGCATTAAAGTTACATAACTTGAGTTATCTGTGATATTAAAGTCAATTGTATTCGAATATTTGGAAAACTGATTCCACTGATATTAACTTATCTGTTTTATTAATGTGACTTAAACTAAACTGTCTGTTCAACTGAATCTGACTACTTTGACCTATTTATTGCATTAAAGTTACATAAATTGAGCTATCTGTGATGTTAAAGTCAATTGTACTCCAATAGTTGTGAAGCTGATTCCACTGATATTAACTTATCTGTTATATTGATGCGACTTAAACTAAACTGTCTGTTCAACTCAATCTGACTACTTTGACCTATTTATTGCATTAAAGTTACATAAATTTAGTTATCTGTGATATTAAAATCAATTGTATTCCAATATTTGTGAAGCTGATTCCACTTATATTAACTTGTGTGTTATATTAATGTGACTTAAACTAAACTGTCTGTTCAACTCAATCTGACTACTTTGACCTATTTATTGCATTAAAGTTACATAAATTGAGCTATCTGTGATGTTAAAGTCAATTGTACTCCAATAGTTGTGAAGCTGATTCCACTGATATTAACTTATCTGTTATATTGATGCGACTTAAACTAAACTGTCTGTTCAACTCAATCTGACTACTTTGACCTATTTATTGCATTAAAGTTACATAAATTTAGTTATCTGTAATATTAAAATCAATTGTATTCCAATATTTGTGAAGCTGATTCCACTTATATTAACTTGTCTGTTATATTAATGTGACTTAAACTAAACTGTCTGTTCAACTGAATCTGACTACTTTGACCTATTTATTGCATTAAAGTTACATAAATTGAGCTATCTGTGATGTTAAAGTCAATTGTACTCCAATAGTTGTGAAGCTGATTCCACTGATATTAACTTATCTGTTATATTGATGCGACTTAAACTAAACTGTCTGTTCAACTCAATCTGACTACTTTGACCTATTTATTGCATTAAAGTTACATAAATTGAGTTATCTGTGATATTAAAGCCAATTGTATTCCAATATTTATGAAGCTGATTCCACTGATATCAACTTATCTGTTATATTGATGTGACTTAAACTAAACTGTCTGTTCAACTCAATCTGACTACTTTGACCTATATATTGCATTAAAGTTACATAAATCGAGCTATTTGTGATGTTAAAGTCAATTGTACTCCAATATTTGTGAAGCTGATACCACTCATATTAACTTATCTGTTATATTGATGCGACTTAAACTAAACTGTCTGTTCAACTCAATCTGACTACTTTGACCTATTTATTGCATTAAAGTTACATAAATTTAGTAATCTGTGATATTAAAATCAATTGTATTCCAATATTTGTGAAGCTGATTCCACTTATATTAACTTGTGTGTTATATTAATGTGACTTAAACTAAACTGTCTGTTCAACTGAATCTGACTACTTTGACCTATTTATTGCATTAAAGTTACATAAATTGAGCTATCTGTGATGTTAAAGTCAATTGTACTCCAATAGTTGTGAAGCTGATTCCACTGATATTAACTTATCTGTTATATTGATGCGACTTAAACTAAACTGTCTGTTCAACTCAATCTGACTACTTTGACCTATTTATTGCATTAAAGTTACATAAATTTAGTTATCTGTGATATTAAAATCAATTGTATTCCAATATTTGTGAAGCTGATTCCACTTATATTAACTTGTCTGTTATATTAATGTGACTTAAACTAAACTGTCTGTTCAACTGAATCTGACTACTTTGACCTATTTATTGCATTAAAGTTACATAAATTGAGCTATCTGTGATGTTAAAGTCAATTGTACTCCAATAGTTGTGAAGCTGATTCCACTGATATTAACTTATCTGTTATATTGATGCGACTTAAACTAAACTGTCTGTTCAACTCAATCTGACTACTTTGACCTATCTATTGCATTAAAGTTACATAAATTTAGTTATCTGTGATATTAAAGTCGATTGTATTCCAATATTTGTGAAGATGATTCCACTTATATTAACTGATCTGTTTTATTAATGTGAATTAAACTAAACTGTCTGTTCAACTCAATCTGACTACTTTGACCTATTTATTGCATTAAAGTTACATAAATTGAGTTATCTGTGATATTAAAATCAATTGTATTCCAATATTTATGAAGCTGATTCCACTGATATTAACTTATCTGTTATATTGATGTGACTTAAACTAAACTGTCTGTTCAACTCAATCTGACTACTTTGACCTATTTATTGCATTAAAGTTACATAAATTGAGCTATCTGTGATGTTAAAGTCAATTGTACTCCAATAGTTGTGAAGCTGATTCCACTGATATTAACTTATCTGTTATATTGATGCGACTTAAACTAAACTGTCTGTTCAACTCAATCTGACTACTTTGACCTATTTATTGCATTAAAGTTACATAAATTTAGTTATCTGTGATATTAGAGTCAATTGTATTCCAATATTTGTGAAACTGATTCCACTAATATTAACTGATCTGTTTTATTAATGTGAATTAAAGTAAACTGTCTGTTCAACTCAATCTGACTACTTTGACCTATTTATTGCATTAAAGTTACATAAATTGAGTTATCTGTGATATTAAAACCAATTGTATTCCAATATTTATGAAGCTGATTCCACTGATATTAACTTATCTGTTATATTGATTTGACTTAAACTAAACTGTCTGTTCAACTCAATCTGACTACTTTGACCTATTTATTGCATTAAAGTTATATAAATTGAGCTATCTGTGATGTTAAAGTCAATTGTACTCCAATAGTTGTGAAGCTGATTCCACTGATATTAACTTATCTGTTATATTGATGCGACTTAAACTAAACTGTCTGTTCAACTCAATCTGACTACTTTGACCTATTTATTGCATTAAAGTTACATAAATTTAGTTATCTGTGATATTAAAGTCGATTGTATTCCAATATTTGTGAAGATGATTCCACTTATATTAACTGATCTGTTTTATTAATGTGAATTAAACTAAACTGTCTGTTCAACTCAATCTGACTACTTTGACCTATTTATTGCATTAAAGTTACATAAATTGAGTTATCTGTGATATTAAAATCAATTGTATTCCAATATTTATGAAGCTGATTCCACTGATATTAACTTATCTGTTATATTGATGTGACTTAAACTAAACTGTCTGTTCAACTCAATCTGACTACTTTGACCTATTTATTGCATTAAAGTTACATAAATTTAGTTATCTGTGATATTAAAGTCGATTGTATTCCAATATTTGTGAAGATGATTCCACTTATATTAACTGATCTGTTTTATTAATGTGAATTAAACTAAACTGTCTGTTCAACTCAATCTGACTACTTTGACCTATTTATTGCATTAAAGTTACATAAATTGAGTTATCTGTGATATTAAAATCAATTGTATTCCAATATTTATGAAGCTGATTCCACTGATATTAACTTATCTGTTATATTGATGTGACTTAAACTAAACTGTCTGTTCAACTCAATCTGACTACTTTGACCTATTTATTGCATTAAAGTTACATAAATTGAGCTATCTGTGATATTAAAATCAATTGTACTCCAACAGTTGTGAAACTGATTCCACTCATATTAACTTATCTGTTATATTAATGTGACTTAAACTAAACTGTCTGTTCAACTGAATCTGACTACTTTGACCTATTTATTGCATTAAAGTTACATAAATTGAGCTATCTGTGATGTTAAAGTCAATTGTACTCCAATAGTTGTGAAGCTGATTCCACTGATATTAACTTATCTGTTATATTGATGCGACTTAAACTAAACTGTCTGTTCAACTCAATCTGACTACTTTGACCTATTTATTGCATTAAAGTTACATAAATTTAGTTATCTGTGATATTAAAGTCAATTGTATTCCAATATTTGTGAAACTGATTCCACTAATATTAACTGATCTGTTTTATTAATGTGAATTAAAGTAAACTGTCTGTTCAACTCAATCTGACTACTTTGACCTATTTATTGCATTAAAGTTACATAAATTGAGTTATCTGTGATATTAAAACCAATTGTATTCCAATATTTATGAAGCTGATTCCACTGATATTAACTTATCTGTTATATTGATTTGACTTAAACTAAACTGTCTGTTCAACTCAATCTGACTACTTTGACCTATTTATTGCATTAAAGTTATATAAATTGAGCTATCTGTGATGTTAAAGTCAATTGTACTCCAATAGTTGTGAAGCTGATTCCACTGATATTAACTTATCTGTTATATTGATGCGACTTAAACTAAACTGTCTGTTCAACTCAATCTGACTACTTTGACCTATTTATTGCATTAAAGTTACATAAATTTAGTTATCTGTGATATTAAAGTCAATTGTATTCCAATATTTGTGAAACTGATTCCACTAATATTAACTGATCTGTTTTATTAATGTGAATTAAAGTAAACTGTCTGTTCAACTCAATCTGACTACTTTGACCTATTTATTGCATTAAAGTTACATAAATTGAGTTATCTGTGATATTAAAGCCAATTGTATTCCAATATTTATGAAGCTGATTCCACTGATATTAACTTATCTGTTATATTAATGTGACTTAAACTAAACTGTCTGTTCAACTCAATCTGACTACTTCGACCTATATATTGCATTAAAGTTACATAAATTGAGTTATCTGTGATGTTAAAGTCAATTGTACTCCAACAGTTGTGAAGCTGATTCCACTGATATTAACTTATCTGTTATATTGATATGACTTAAACTAAACTGTCTGTTCAACTCAATCTGACTACTTTGACCTATTTATTGCATTAAAGTTATATAAATTTAGTTATCTGTGATATTAAAGTCAATTGTATTCGAATATTTGGAAAACTGATTCCACTGATATTAACTTATCTGTTTTATTAATGTGACTTAAACTAAACTGTCTGTTCAACTGAATCTGACTACTTTGACCTATTTATTGCATTAAAGTTACATAAATTGAGTTATCTGTGATATTAAAGTCAATTGTACTCCAACAGTTGTGAAGCTGATTCCACTGATATTAACTTATCTGTTATATTGATGTGACTTAAACTAAACTATCTGTTCAACTCAATCTGACTACTTTGACCTATTTATTGCATTAAAGTTACATAAATCGAGCTATTTGTGATGTTAAAGTCAATTGTACTCCAATATTTGTGAAGCTGATACCACTCATATTAACTTAACTGTTATATTGATGTGACTTAAACTAAACTGTCTGTTCAACTCAATCTGACTACTTTGACCTATTTATTGCATTAAAGTTACATAAATTGAGTTATCTGTGATATTAAAGTCAATTGTATTCGAATATTTGGAAAACTGATTCCACTGATATTAACTTATCTGTTTTATTAATGTGACTTAAACTAAACTGTCTGTTCAACTGAATCTGACTACTTTGACCTATTTATTGCATTAAAGTTACATAAATTGAGCTATCTGTGATGTTAAAGTCAATTGTACTCCAATAGTTGTGAAGCTGATTCCACTGATATTAACTTATCTGTTATATTGATGCGACTTAAACTAAACTGTCTGTTCAACTCAATCTGACTACTTTGACCTATTTATTGCATTAAAGTTACATAAATTGAGTTATCTGTGATATTAAAGCCAATTGTATTCCAATATTTATGAAGCTGATTCCACTGATATCAACTTATCTGTTATATTGATGTGACTTAAACTAAACTGTCTGTTCAACTCAATCTGACTACTTTGACCTATTTATTGCATTAAAGTTACATAAATCGAGCTATTTGTGATGTTAAAGTCAATTGTACTCCAATATTTGTGAAGCTGATACCACTCATATTAACTTAACTGTTATATTGATGTGACTTAAACTAAACTGTCTGTTCAACTCAATCTGACTACTTTGACCTATTTATTGCATTAAAGTTACATAACTTGAGTTATCTGTGATATTAAAGTAAATTGTATTCGAATATTTGGAAAACTGATTCCACTGATATTAACTTATCTGTTTTATTAATGTGACTTAAACTAAACTGTCTGTTCAACTGAATCTGACTACTTTGACCTATTTATTGCATTAAAGTTACATAAATTGAGCTATCTGTGATGTTAAAGTCAATTGTACTCCAATAGTTGTGAAGCTGATTCCACTGATATTAACTTATCTGTTATATTGATGCGACTTAAACTAAACTGTCTGTTCAACTCAATCTGACTACTTTGACCTATTTATTGCATTAAAGTTACATAAATTTAGTGATCTGTGATATTAAAATCAATTGTATTCCAATATTTGTGAAGCTGATTCCACTTATATTAACTTGTGTGTTATATTAATGTGACTTAAACTAAACTGTCTGTTCAACTCAATCTGACTACTTTGACCTATTTATTGCATTAAAGTTACATAAATTTAGTTATCTGTGATATTAAAATCAATTGTATTCCAATATTTGTGAAGATGATTCCACTTATATTAACTGATCTGTTTTATTAATGTGAATTAAACTAAACTGTCTGTTCAACTCAATCTGACTACTTTGACCTATTTATTGCATTAAAGTTACATAAATTGAGTTATCTGTGATATTAAAATCAATTGTATTCCAATATTTATGAAGCTGATTCCACTGATATTAACTTATCTGTTATATTGATGTGACTTAAACTAAACTGTCTGTTCAACTCAATCTGACTACTTTGACCTATTTATTGCATTAAAGTTACATAAATTGAGCTATCTGTGATATTAAAATCAATTGTACTCCAACAGTTGTGAAACTGATTCCACTCATATTAACTTATCTGTTATATTAATGTGACTTAAACTAAACTGTCTGTTCAACTCAATCTGACTACTTTGACCTATTTATTGCATTAAAGTTACATAAATTGAGCTATCTGTGATGTTAAAGTCAATTGTACTCCAATAGTTGTGAAGCTGATTCCACTGATATTAACTTATCTGTTATATTGATGCGACTTAAACTAAACTGTCTGTTCAACTCAATCTGACTACTTTGACCTATTTATTGCATTAAAGTTACATAAATTTAGTTATCTGTGATATTAAAGTCAATTGTATTCCAATATTTGTGAAACTGATTCCACTAATATTAACTGATCTGTTTTATTAATGTGAATTAAAGTAAACTGTCTGTTCAACTCAATCTGACTACTTTGACCTATTTATTGCATTAAAGTTACATAAATTGAGTTATCTGTGATATTAAAACCAATTGTATTCCAATATTTATGAAGCTGATTCCACTGATATTAACTTATCTGTTATATTGATTTGACTTAAACTAAACTGTCTGTTCAACTCAATCTGACTACTTTGACCTATTTATTGCATTAAAGTTATATAAATTGAGCTATCTGTGATGTTAAAGTCAATTGTACTCCAATAGTTGTGAAGCTGATTCCACTGATATTAACTTATCTGTTATATTGATGCGACTTAAACTAAACTGTCTGTTCAACTCAATCTGACTACTTTGACCTATTTATTGCATTAAAGTTACATAAATTTAGTTATCTGTGATATTAAAGTCAATTGTATTCCAATATTTGTGAAACTGATTCCACTAATATTAACTGATCTGTTTTATTAATGTGAATTAAAGTAAACTGTCTGTTCAACTCAATCTGACTACTTTGACCTATTTATTGCATTAAAGTTACATAAATTGAGTTATCTGTGATATTAAAGCCAATTGTATTCCAATATTTATGAAGCTGATTCCACTGATATTAACTTATCTGTTATATTAATGTGACTTAAACTAAACTGTCTGTTCAACTCAATCTGACTACTTCGACCTATATATTGCATTAAAGTTACATAAATTGAGTTATCTGTGATGTTAAAGTCAATTGTACTCCAACAGTTGTGAAGCTGATTCCACTGATATTAACTTATCTGTTATATTGATATGACTTAAACTAAACTGTCTGTTCAACTCAATCTGACTACTTTGACCTATTTATTGCATTAAAGTTATATAAATTTAGTTATCTGTGATATTAAAGTCAATTGTATTCGAATATTTGGAAAACTGATTCCACTGATATTAACTTATCTGTTTTATTAATGTGACTTAAACTAAACTGTCTGTTCAACTGAATCTGACTACTTTGACCTATTTATTGCATTAAAGTTACATAAATTGAGTTATCTGTGATATTAAAGTCAATTGTACTCCAACAGTTGTGAAGCTGATTCCACTGATATTAACTTATCTGTTATATTGATGTGACTTAAACTAAACTATCTGTTCAACTCAATCTGACTACTTTGACCTATTTATTGCATTAAAGTTACATAAATCGAGCTATTTGTGATGTTAAAGTCAATTGTACTCCAATATTTGTGAAGCTGATACCACTCATATTAACTTAACTGTTATATTGATGTGACTTAAACTAAACTGTCTGTTCAACTCAATCTGACTACTTTGACCTATTTATTGCATTAAAGTTACATAAATTGAGTTATCTGTGATATTAAAGTCAATTGTATTCGAATATTTGGAAAACTGATTCCACTGATATTAACTTATCTGTTTTATTAATGTGACTTAAACTAAACTGTCTGTTCAACTGAATCTGACTACTTTGACCTATTTATTGCATTAAAGTTACATAAATTGAGCTATCTGTGATGTTAAAGTCAATTGTACTCCAATAGTTGTGAAGCTGATTCCACTGATATTAACTTATCTGTTATATTGATGCGACTTAAACTAAACTGTCTGTTCAACTCAATCTGACTACTTTGACCTATTTATTGCATTAAAGTTACATAAATTGAGTTATCTGTGATATTAAAGCCAATTGTATTCCAATATTTATGAAGCTGATTCCACTGATATCAACTTATCTGTTATATTGATGTGACTTAAACTAAACTGTCTGTTCAACTCAATCTGACTACTTTGACCTATTTATTGCATTAAAGTTACATAAATCGAGCTATTTGTGATGTTAAAGTCAATTGTACTCCAATATTTGTGAAGCTGATACCACTCATATTAACTTAACTGTTATATTGATGTGACTTAAACTAAACTGTCTGTTCAACTCAATCTGACTACTTTGACCTATTTATTGCATTAAAGTTACATAACTTGAGTTATCTGTGATATTAAAGTCAATTGTATTCGAATATTTGGAAAACTGATTCCACTGATATTAACTTATCTGTTTTATTAATGTGACTTAAACTAAACTGTCTGTTCAACTGAATCTGACTACTTTGACCTATTTATTGCATTAAAGTTACATAAATTGAGCTATCTGTGATGTTAAAGTCAATTGTACTCCAATAGTTGTGAAGCTGATTCCACTGATATTAACTTATCTGTTATATTGATGCGACTTAAACTAAACTGTCTGTTCAACTCAATCTGACTACTTTGACCTATTTATTGCATTAAAGTTACATAAATTTAGTGATCTGTGATATTAAAATCAATTGTATTCCAATATTTGTGAAGCTGATTCCACTTATATTAACTTGTGTGTTATATTAATGTGACTTAAACTAAACTGTCTGTTCAACTCAATCTGACTACTTTGACCTATTTATTGCATTAAAGTTACATAAATTTAGTTATCTGTGATATTAAAATCAATTGTATTCCAATATTTGTGAAGATGATTCCACTTATATTAACTGATCTGTTTTATTAATGTGAATTAAACTAAACTGTCTGTTCAACTCAATCTGACTACTTTGACCTATTTATTGCATTAAAGTTACATAAATTGAGTTATCTGTGATATTAAAATCAATTGTATTCCAATATTTATGAAGCTGATTCCACTGATATTAACTTATCTGTTATATTGATGTGACTTAAACTAAACTGTCTGTTCAACTCAATCTGACTACTTTGACCTATTTATTGCATTAAAGTTACATAAATTGAGCTATCTGTGATATTAAAATCAATTGTACTCCAACAGTTGTGAAACTGATTCCACTCATATTAACTTATCTGTTATATTAATGTGACTTAAACTAAACTGTCTGTTCAACTCAATCTGACTACTTTGACCTATTTATTGCATTAAAGTTACATAAATTGAGCTATCTGTGATGTTAAAGTCAATTGTACTCCAATAGTTGTGAAGCTGATTCCACTGATATTAACTTATCTGTTATATTGATGCGACTTAAACTAAACTGTCTGTTCAACTCAATCTGACTACTTTGACCTATTTATTGCATTAAAGTTACATAAATTTAGTTATCTGTGATATTAAAGTCAATTGTATTCCAATATTTGTGAAACTGATTCCACTAATATTAACTGATCTGTTTTATTAATGTGAATTAAAGTAAACTGTCTGTTCAACTCAATCTGACTACTTTGACCTATTTATTGCATTAAAGTTACATAAATTGAGTTATCTGTGATATTAAAACCAATTGTATTCCAATATTTATGAAGCTGATTCCACTGATATTAACTTATCTGTTATATTGATTTGACTTAAACTAAACTGTCTGTTCAACTCAATCTGACTACTTTGACCTATTTATTGCATTAAAGTTATATAAATTGAGCTATCTGTGATGTTAAAGTCAATTGTACTCCAATAGTTGTGAAGCTGATTCCACTGATATTAACTTATCTGTTATATTGATGCGACTTAAACTAAACTGTCTGTTCAACTCAATCTGACTACTTTGACCTATTTATTGCATTAAAGTTACATAAATTTAGTTATCTGTGATATTAAAGTCAATTGTATTCCAATATTTGTGAAACTGATTCCACTAATATTAACTGATCTGTTTTATTAATGTGAATTAAAGTAAACTGTCTGTTCAACTCAATCTGACTACTTTGACCTATTTATTGCATTAAAGTTACATAAATTGAGTTATCTGTGATATTAAAGCCAATTGTATTCCAATATTTATGAAGCTGATTCCACTGATATTAACTTATCTGTTATATTAATGTGACTTAAACTAAACTGTCTGTTCAACTCAATCTGACTACTTCGACCTATATATTGCATTAAAGTTACATAAATTGAGTTATCTGTGATGTTAAAGTCAATTGTACTCCAACAGTTGTGAAGCTGATTCCACTGATATTAACTTATCTGTTATATTGATATGACTTAAACTAAACTGTCTGTTCAACTCAATCTGACTACTTTGACCTATTTATTGCATTAAAGTTATATAAATTTAGTTATCTGTGATATTAAAGTCAATTGTATTCGAATATTTGGAAAACTGATTCCACTGATATTAACTTATCTGTTTTATTAATGTGACTTAAACTAAACTGTCTGTTCAACTCAATCTGACTACTTTGACCTATTTATTGCATTAAAGTTACATAAATTGAGTTATCTGTGATATTAAAGTCAATTGTACTCCAACAGTTGTGAAGCTGATTCCACTGATATTAACTTATCTGTTATATTGATGTGACTTAAACTAAACTATCTGTTCAACTCAATCTGACTACTTTGACCTATTTATTGCATTAAAGTTACATAAATCGAGCTATTTGTGATGTTAAAGTCAATTGTACTCCAATATTTGTGAAGCTGATACCACTCATATTAACTTAACTGTTATATTGATGTGACTTAAACTAAACTGTCTGTTCAACTCAATCTGACTACTTTGACCTATTTATTGCATTAAAGTTACATAAATTGAGTTATCTGTGATATTAAAGTCAATTGTATTCGAATATTTGGAAAACTGATTCCACTGATATTAACTTATCTGTTTTATTAATGTGACTTAAACTAAACTGTCTGTTCAACTGAATCTGACTACTTTGACCTATTTATTGCATTAAAGTTACATAAATTGAGCTATCTGTGATGTTAAAGTCAATTGTACTCCAATAGTTGTGAAGCTGATTCCACTGATATTAACTTATCTGTTATATTGATGCGACTTAAACTAAACTGTCTGTTCAACTCAATCTGACTACTTTGACCTATTTATTGCATTAAAGTTACATAAATTGAGTTATCTGTGATATTAAAGCCAATTGTATTCCAATATTTATGAAGCTGATTCCACTGATATCAACTTATCTGTTATATTGATGTGACTTAAACTAAACTGTCTGTTCAACTCAATCTGACTACTTTGACCTATTTATTGCATTAAAGTTACATAAATCGAGCTATTTGTGATGTTAAAGTCAATTGTACTCCAATATTTCTGAAGCTGATACCACTCATATTAACTTAACTGTTATATTGATGTGACTTAAACTAAACTGTCTGTTCAACTCAATCTGACTACTTTGACCTATTTATTGCATTAAAGTTACATAACTTGAGTTATCTGTGATATTAAAGTCAATTGTATTCGAATATTTGGAAAACTGATTCCACTGATATTAACTTATCTGTTTTATTAATGTGACTTAAACTAAACTGTCTGTTCAACTGAATCTGACTACTTTGACCTATTTATTGCATTAAAGTTACATAAATTGAGCTATCTGTGATGTTAAAGTCAATTGTACTCCAATAGTTGTGAAGCTGATTCCACTGATATTAACTTATCTGTTATATTGATGCGACTTAAACTAAACTGTCTGTTCAACTCAATCTGACTACTTTGACCTATTTATTGCATTAAAGTTACATAAATTTAGTGATCTGTGATATTAAAATCAATTGTATTCCAATATTTGTGAAGCTGATTCCACTTATATTAACTTGTGTGTTATATTAATGTGACTTAAACTAAACTGTCTGTTCAACTCAATCTGACTACTTTGACCTATTTATTGCATTAAAGTTACATAAATTGAGCTATCTGTGATGTTAAAGTCAATTGTACTCCAATAGTTGTGAAGCTGATTCCACTGATATTAACTTATCTGTTATATTGATGCGACTTAAACTAAACTGTCTGTTCAACTCAATCTGACTACTTTGACCTATTTATTGCATTAAAGTTACATAAATTTAGTTATCTGTGATATTAAGATCAATTGTATTCCAATATTTGTGAAGCTGATTCCACTTATATTAACTTGTCTGTTATATTAATGTGACTTAAACTAAACTGTCTGTTCAACTGAATCTGACTACTTTGACCTATTTATTGCATTAAAGTTACATAAATTGAGCTATCTGTGATGTTAAAGTCAATTGTACTCCAATAGTTGTGAAGCTGATTCCACTGATATTAACTTATCTGTTATATTGATGCGACTTAAACTAAACTGTCTGTTCAACTCAATCTGACTACTTTGACCTATTTATTGCATTAAAGTTACATAAATTGAGTTATCTGTGATATTAAAGTCAATTGTACTCCAACAGTTGTGAAGCTGATTCCACTGATATTAACTTATCTGTTATATTGAAATGACTTAAACTAAACTGTCTGTTCAACTCAATCTGACTACTTTGACCTATTTATTGCATTAAAGTTACATAAATCGAGCTATTTGTGATGTTAAAGTCAATTGTACTCCAATATTTGTGAAGCTGATACCACTCATATTAACTTAACTGTTATATTGATGTGACTTAAACTAAACTGTCTGTTCAACTCAATCTGACTACTTTGACCTATTTATTGCATTAAAGTTACATAACTTGAGTTATCTGTGATATTAAAGTCAATTGTATTCGAATATTTGGAAAACTGATTCCACTGATATTAACTTATCTGTTTTATTAATGTGACTTAAACTAAACTGTCTGTTCAACTCAATCTGACTACTTTGACCTATTTATTGCATTAAAGTTACATAAATTGAGCTATCTGTGATGTTAAAGTCAATTGTACTCCAATAGTTGTGAAGCTGATTCCACTGATATTAACTTATCTGTTATATTGATGCGACTTAAACTAAACTGTCTGTTCAACTCAATCTGACTACTTTGACCTATTTATTGCATTAAAGTTACATAAATTGAGTTATCTGTGATATTAAAGCCAATTGTATTCCAATATTTATGAAGCTGATTCCACTGATATCAACTTATCTGTTATATTGATGTGACTTAAACTAAACTGTCTGTTCAACTCAATCTGACTACTTTGACCTATATATTGCATTAAAGTTACATAAATCGAGCTATTTGTGATGTTAAAGTCAATTGTACTCCAATATTTGTGAAGCTGATACCACTCATATTAACTTAACTGTTATATTGATGTGACTTAAACTAAACTGTCTGTTCAACTCAATCTGACTACTTTGACCTATTTATTGCATTAAAGTTACATAACTTGAGTTATCTGTGATATTAAAGTCAATTGTATTCGAATATTTGGAAAACTGATTCCACTGATATTAACTTATCTGTTTTATTAATGTGACTTAAACTAAACTGTCTGTTCAACTGAATCTGACTACTTTGACCTATTTATTGCATTAAAGTTACATAAATTGAGCTATCTGTGATGTTAAAGTCAATTGTACTCCAATAGTTGTGAAGCTGATTCCACTGATATTAACTTATCTGTTATATTGATGCGACTTAAACTAAACTGTCTGTTCAACTCAATCTGACTACTTTGACCTATTTATTGCATTAAAGTTACATAAATTTAGTAATCTGTGATATTAAAATCAATTGTATTCCAATATTTGTGAAGCTGATTCCACTTATATTAACTTGTGTGTTATATTAATGTGACTTAAACTAAACTGTCTGTTCAACTCAATCTGACTACTTTGACCTATTTATTGCATTAAAGTTACATAAATTTAGTTATCTGTGATATTAAAGTCAATTGTATTCCAATATTTGTGAAACTGATTCCACTAATATTAACTGATCTGTTTTATTAATGTGAATTAAAGTAAACTGTCTGTTCAACTCAATCTGACTACTTTGACCTATTTATTGCATTAAAGTTACATAAATTGAGTTATCTGTGATATTAAAACCAATTGTATTCCAATATTTATGAAGCTGATTCCACTGATATTAACTTATCTGGTATATTGATTTGACTTAAACTAAACTGTCTGTTCAACTCAATCTGACTACTTTGACCTATTTATTGCATTAAAGTTATATAAATTGAGCTATCTGTGATGTTAAAGTCAATTGTACTCCAATAGTTGTGAAGCTGATTCCACTGATATTAACTTATCTGTTATATTGATGCGACTTAAACTAAACTGTCTGTTCAACTCAATCTGACTACTTTGACCTATTTATTGCATTAAAGTTACATAAATTTAGTTATCTGTGATATTAAAGTCGATTGTATTCCAATATTTGTGAAGATGATTCCACTTATATTAACTGATCTGTTTTATTAATGTGAATTAAACTAAACTGTCTGTTCAACTCAATCTGACTACTTTGACCTATTTATTGCATTAAAGTTACATAAATTGAGTTATCTGTGATATTAAAATCAATTGTATTCCAATATTTATGAAACTGATTCCACTGATATTAACTTATCTGTTATATTGATGTGACTTAAACTAAACTGTCTGTTCAACTCAATCTGACTACTTTGACCTATTTATTGCATTAAAGTTACATAAATTGAGCTATCTGTGATATTAAAATCAATTGTACTCCAACAGTTGTGAAACTGATTCCACTCATATTAACTTATCTGTTATATTAATGTGACTTAAACTAAACTGTCTGTTCAACTCAATCTGACTACTTTGACCTATTTATTGCATTAAAGTTACATAAATTGAGCTATCTGTGATGTTAAAGTCAATTGTACTCCAATAGTTGTGAAGCTGATTCCACTGATATTAACTTATCTGTTATATTGATGCGACTTAAACTAAACTGTCTGTTCAACTCAATCTGACTACTTTGACCTATTTATTGCATTAAAGTTACATAAATTTAGTTATCTGTGATATTAAAGTCAATTGTATTCCAATATTTGTGAAACTGATTCCACTAATATTAACTGATCTGTTTTATTAATGTGAATTAAAGTAAACTGTCTGTTCAACTCAATCTGACTACTTTGACCTATTTATTGCATTAAAGTTACATAAATTGAGTTATCTGTGATATTAAAACCAATTGTATTCCAATATTTATGAAGCTGATTCCACTGATATTAACTTATCTGTTATATTGATTTGACTTAAACTAAACTGTCTGTTCAACTCAATCTGACTACTTTGACCTATTTATTGCATTAAAGTTATATAAATTGAGCTATCTGTGATGTTAAAGTCAATTGTACTCCAATAGTTGTGAAGCTGATTCCACTGATATTAACTTATCTGTTATATTGATGCGACTTAAACTAAACTGTCTGTTCAACTCAATCTGACTACTTTGACCTATTTATTGCATTAAAGTTACATAAATTTAGTTATCTGTGATATTAAAGTCAATTGTATTCCAATATTTGTGAAACTGATTCCACTAATATTAACTGATCTGTTTTATTAATGTGAATTAAAGTAAACTGTCTGTTCAACTCAATCTGACTACTTTGACCTATTTATTGCATTAAAGTTACATAAATTGAGTTATCTGTGATATTAAAGCCAATTGTATTCCTATATTTATGAAGCTGATTCCACTGATATTAACTTATCTGTTATATTAATGTGACTTAAACTAAACTGTCTGTTCAACTCAATCTGACTACTTCGACCTATATATTGCATTAAAGTTACATAAATTGAGTTATCTGTGATGTTAAAGTCAATTGTACTCCAACAGTTGTGAAGCTGATTCCACTGATATTAACTTATCTGTTATATTGATATGACTTAAACTAAACTGTCTGTTCAACTCAATCTGACTACTTTGACCTATTTATTGCATTAAAGTTATATAAATTTAGTTATCTGTGATATTAAAGTCAATTGTATTCGAATATTTGGAAAACTGATTCCACTGATATTAACTTATCTGTTTTATTAATGTGACTTAAACTAAACTGTCTGTTCAACTGAATCTGACTACTTTGACCTATTTATTGCATTAAAGTTACATAAATCGAGCTATTTGTGATGTTAAAGTCAATTGTACTCCAATATTTGTGAAGCTGATACCACTCATATTAACTTAACTGTTATATTGATGTGACTTAAACTAAACTGTCTGTTCAACTCAATCTGACTACTTTGACCTATTTATTGCATTAAAGTTACATAACTTGAGTTATCTGTGATATTAAAGTCAATTGTATTCGAATATTTGGAAAACTGATTCCACTGATATTAACTTATCTGTTTTATTAATGTGACTTAAACTAAACTGTCTGTTCAACTGAATCTGACTACTTTGACCTATTTATTGCATTAAAGTTACATAAATTGAGCTATCTGTGATGTTAAAGTCAATTGTACTCCAATAGTTGTGAAGCTGATTCCACTGATATTAACTTATCTGTTATATTGATGCGACTTAAACTAAACTGTCTGTTCAACTCAATCTGACTACTTTGACCTATTTATTGCATTAAAGTTACATAAATTGAGTTATCTGTGATATTAAAGCCAATTGTATTCCAATATTTATGAAGCTGATTCCACTGATATCAACTTATCTGTTATATTGATGTGACTTAAACTAAACTGTCTGTTCAACTCAATCTGACTACTTTGACCTATATATTGCATTAAAGTTACATAAATCGAGCTATTTGTGATGTTAAAATCAATTGTATTCCAATATTTATGAAGCTGATTCCACTGATATTAACTTATCTGTTATATTGATGTGACTTAAACTAAACTGTCTGTTCAACTCAATCTGACTACTTTGACCTATTTATTGCATTAAAGTTACATAAATTGAGCTATCTGTGATATTAAAATCAATTGTACTCCAACAGTTGTGAAACTGATTCCACTCATATTAACTTATCTGTTATATTAATGTGACTTAAACTAAACTGTCTGTTCAACTCAATCTGACTACTTTGACCTATTTATTGCATTAAAGTTACATAAATTGAGCTATCTGTGATGTTAAAGTCAATTGTACTCCAATAGTTGTGAAGCTGATTCCACTGATATTAACTTATCTGTTATATTGATGCGACTTAAACTAAACTGTCTGTTCAACTCAATCTGACTACTTTGACCTATTTATTGCATTAAAGTTACATAAATTTAGTTATCTGTGATATTAAAGTCAATTGTATTCCAATATTTGTGAAACTGATTCCACTAATATTAACTGATCTGTTTTATTAATGTGAATTAAAGTAAACTGTCTGTTCAACTCAATCTGACTACTTTGACCTATTTATTGCATTAAAGTTACATAAATTTAGTTATCTGTGATATTAAAGTCAATTGTATTCCAATATTTGTGAAACTGATTCCACTAATATTAACTGATCTGTTTTATTAATGTGAATTAAAGTAAACTGTCTGTTCAACTCAATCTGACTACTTTGACCTATTTATTGCATTAAAGTTACATAAATTGAGTTATCTGTGATATTAAAACCAATTGTATTCCAATATTTATGAAGCTGATTCCACTGATATTAACTTATCTGTTATATTGATGTGACTTAAACTAAACTGTCTGTTCAACTCAATCTGACTACTTTGACCTATTTATTGCATTAAAGTTATATAAATTGAGCTATCTGTGATGTTAAAGTCAATTGTACTCCAATAGTTGTGAAGCTGATTCCACTGATATTAACTTATCTGTTATATTGATGCGACTTAAACTAAACTGTCTGTTCAACTCAATCTGACTACTTTGACCTATTTATTGCATTAAAGTTACATAAATTTAGTTATCTGTGATATTAAAGTCAATTGTATTCCAATATTTGTGAAACTGATTCCACTAATATTAACTGATCTGTTTTATTAATGTGAATTAAAGTAAACTGTCTGTTCAACTCAATCTGACTACTTTGACCTATTTATTGCATTAAAGTTACATAAATTGAGTTATCTGTGATATTAAAGCCAATTGTATTCCAATATTTATGAAGCTGATTCCACTGATATTAACTTATCTGTTATATTAATGTGACTTAAACTAAACTGTCTGTTCAACTCAATCTGACTACTTCGACCTATATATTGCATTAAAGTTACATAAATTGAGTTATCTGTGATGTTAAAGTCAATTGTACTCCAACAGTTGTGAAGCTGATTCCACTGATATTAACTTATCTGTTATATTGATATGACTTAAACTAAACTGTCTGTTCAACTCAATCTGACTACTTTGACCTATTTATTGCATTAAAGTTACATAAATTTAGTAATCTGTGATATTAAAATCAATTGTATTCCAATATTTGTGAAGCTGATTCCACTTATATTAACTTGTGTGTTATATTAATGTGACTTAAACTAAACTGTCTGTTCAACTCAATCTGACTACTTTGACCTATTTATTGCATTAAAGTTACATAAATTGGGCTATCTGTGATGTTAAAGTCAATTGTACTCCAATAGTTGTGAAGCTGATTCCACTGATATTAACTTATCTGTTATATTGATGCGACTTAAACTAAACTGTCTGTTCAACTCAATCTGACTACTTTGACCTATTTATTGCATTAAAGTTACATAAATTTAGTTATCTGTGATATTAAAATCAATTGTATTCCAATATTTGTGAAGCTGATTCCACTTATATTAACTTGTCTGTTATATTAATGTGACTTAAACTAAACTGTCTGTTCAACTCAATCTGACTACTTTGACCTATTTATTGCATTAAAGTTACATAAATTGAGCTATCTGTGATGTTAAAGTCAATTGTACTCCAATAGTTGTGAAGCTGATTCCACTGATATTAACTTATCTGTTATATTGATGCGACTTAAACTAAACTGTCTGTTCAACTCAATCTGACTACTTTGACCTATTTATTGCATTAAAGTTACATAAATTGAGTTATCTGTGATATTAAAGTCGATTGTATTCCAATATTTGTGAAGATGATTCCACTTATATTAACTGATCTGTTTTATTAATGTGAATTAAACTAAACTGTCTGTTCAACTCAATCTGACTACTTTGACCTATTTATTGCATTAAAGTTACATAAATTGAGTTATCTGTGATATTAAAATCAATTGTATTCCAATATTTATGAAGCTGATTCCACTGATATTAACTTATCTGTTATATTGATGTGACTTAAACTAAACTGTCTGTTCAACTCAATCTGACTACTTTGACCTATTTATTGCATTAAAGTTACATAAATTGAGCTATCTGTGATATTAAAATCAATTGTACTCCAACAGTTGTGAAACTGATTCCACTCATATTAACTTATCTGTTATATTAATGTGACTTAAACTAAACTGTCTGTTCAACTCAATCTGACTACTTTGACCTATTTATTGCATTAAAGTTACATAAATTGAGCTATCTGTGATGTTAAAGTCAATTGTACTCCAATAGTTGTGAAGCTGATTCCACTGATATTAACTTATCTGTTATATTGATGCGACTTAAACTAAACTGTCTGTTCAACTCAATCTGACTACTTTGACCTATTTATTGCATTAAAGTTACATAAATTTAGTTATCTGTGATATTAAAGTCAATTGTATTCCAATATTTGTGAAACTGATTCCACTAATATTAACTGATCTGTTTTATTAATGTGAATTAAAGTAAACTGTCTGTTCAACTCAATCTGACTACTTTGACCTATTTATTGCATTAAAGTTACATAAATTGAGTTATCTGTGATATTAAAACCAATTGTATTCCAATATTTATGAAGCTGATTCCACTGATATTAACTTATCTGTTATATTGATTTGACTTAAACTAAACTGTCTGTTCAACTCAATCTGACTACTTTGACCTATTTATTGCATTAAAGTTATATAAATTGAGCTATCTGTGATGTTAAAGTCAATTGTACTCCAATAGTTGTGAAGCTGATTCCACTGATATTAACTTATCTGTTATATTGATGCGACTTAAACTAAACTGTCTGTTCAACTCAATCTGACTACTTTGACCTATTTATTGCATTAAAGTTACATAAATTTAGTTATCTGTGATATTAAAGTCGATTGTATTCCAATATTTGTGAAGATGATTCCACTTATATTAACTGATCTGTTTTATTAATGTGAATTAAACTAAACTGTCTGTTCAACTCAATCTGACTACTTTGACCTATTTATTGCATTAAAGTTACATAAATTGAGTTATCTGTGATATTAAAATCAATTGTATTCCAATATTTATGAAGCTGATTCCACTGATATTAACTTATCTGTTATATTGATGTGACTTAAACTAAACTGTCTGTTCAACTCAATCTGACTACTTTGACCTATTTATTGCATTAAAGTTACATAAATTGAGCTATCTGTGATATTAAAATCAATTGTACTCCAACAGTTGTGAAACTGATTCCACTCATATTAACTTATCTGTTATATTAATGTGACTTAAACTAAACTGTCTGTTCAACTCAATCTGACTACTTTGACCTATTTATTGCATTAAAGTTACATAAATTGAGCTATCTGTGATGTTAAAGTCAATTGTACTCCAATAGTTGTGAAGCTGATTCCACTGATATTAACTTATCTGTTATATTGATGCGACTTAAACTAAACTGTCTGTTCAACTCAATCTGACTACTTTGACCTATTTATTGCATTAAAGTTACATAAATTTAGTTATCTGTGATATTAAAGTCAATTGTATTCCAATATTTGTGAAACTGATTCCACTAATATTAACTGATCTGTTTTATTAATGTGAATTAAAGTAAACTGTCTGTTCAACTCAATCTGACTACTTTGACCTATTTATTGCATTAAAGTTACATAAATTGAGTTATCTGTGATATTAAAACCAATTGTATTCCAATATTTATGAAGCTGATTCCACTGATATTAACTCATCTGTTATATTGATGTGACTTAAACTAAACTGTCTGTTCAACTCAATCTGACTACTTTGACCTATTTATTGCATTAAAGTTATATAAATTGAGCTATCTGTGATGTTAAAGTCAATTGTACTCCAATAGTTGTGAAGCTGATTCCACTGATATTAACTTATCTGTTATATTGATGCGACTTAAACTAAACTGTCTGTTCAACTCAATCTGACTACTTTGACCTATTTATTGCATTAAAGTTACATAAATTTAGTTATCTGTGATATTAAAGTCAATTGTATTCCAATATTTGTGAAACTGATTCCACTAATATTAACTGATCTGTTTTATTAATGTGAATTAAAGTAAACTGTCTGTTCAACTCAATCTGACTACTTTGACCTATTTATTGCAATAAAGTTACATAAATTGAGTTATCTGTGATATTAAAGCCAATTGTATTCCAATATTTATGAAGCTGATTCCACTGATATTAACTTATCTGTTATATTAATGTGACTTAAACTAAACTGTCTGTTCAACTCAATCTGACTACTTCGACCTATATATTGCATTAAAGTTACATAAATTGAGTTATCTGTGATGTTAAAGTCAATTGTACTCCAACAGTTGTGAAGCTGATTCCACTGATATTAACTTATCTGTTATATTGATATGACTTAAACTAAACTGTCTGTTCAACTCAATCTGACTACTTTGACCTATTTATTGCATTAAAGTTATATAAATTTAGTTATCTGTGATATTAAAGTCAATTGTATTCGAATATTTGGAAAACTGATTCCACTGATATTAACTTATCTGTTTTATTAATGTGACTTAAACTAAACTGTCTGTTCAACTGAATCTGACTACTTTGACCTATTTATTGCATTAAAGTTACATAAATTGAGCTATCTGTGATGTTAAAGTCAATTGTACTCCAATAGTTGTGAAGCTGATTCCACTGATATTAACTTATCTGTTATATTGATGCGACTTAAACTAAACTGTCTGTTCAACTCAATCTGACTACTTTGACCTATTTATTGCATTAAAGTTACATAAATTTAGTTATCTGTGATATTAAAGTCGATTGCATTCCAATATTTGTGAAGCTGATTCCACTTATATTAACTGATCTGTTTTATTAATGTGAATTAAACTAAACTGTCTGTTCAACTCAATCTGACTACTTTGACCTATTTATTGCATTAAAGTTACATAAATTGAGTTATCTGTGATATTAAAGCCAATTGTATTCCAATATTTATGAAGCTGATTCCACTGATATTAACTTATCTGTTATATTGATGTGACTTAAACTAAACTGTCTGTTCAACTCAATCTGACTACTTTGACCTATTTATTGCATTAAAGTTACATAAATTGAGCTATCTGTGATATTAAAATCAATTGTACTCCAACAGTTGTGAAGCTGATTCCACTCATATTAACTTATCTGTTATATTGATGTGACGTAAACTAAACTGTCTGTTCAACTCAATCTGACTACTTTGACCTATTTATTGCATTAAAGTTACATAAATTGAGTTATCTGTGATATTAAAGTCAATTGTACTCCAACAGTTGTGAAGCTGATTCCACTGATATTAACTTATCTGTTATATTGATGTGACTTAAACTAAACTGTCTGTTCAACTCAATCTGACTACTTTGACCTATTTATTGCATTAAAGTTACATAAATCGAGCTATTTGTGATGTTAAAGTCAATTGTACTCCAATATTTATGAAGCTGATACCACTCATATTAACTTAACTGTTATATTGATGTGACTTAAACTAAACTGTCTGTTCAACTCAATCTGACTACTTTGACCTATTTATTGCATTAAAGTTACATAACTTGAGTTATCTGTGATATTAAAGTCAATTGTATTCGAATATTTGGAAAACTGATTCCACTGATATTAACTTATCTGTTATATTAATGTGACTTAAACTAAACTGTCTGTTCAACTGAATCTGACTACTTTGACCTATTTATTGCATTAAAGTTACATAAATTGAGCTATCTGTGATGTTAAAGTCAATTGTACTCCAATAGTTGTGAAGCTGATTCCACTGATATTAACTTATCTGTTATATTGATGCGACTTAAACTAAACTGTCTGTTCAACTCAATCTGACTACTTTGACCTATTTATTGCATTAAAGTTACATAAATTGAGTTATCTGTGATATTAAAGCCAATTGTATTCCAATATTTATGAAGCTGATTCCACTGATATCAACTTATCTGTTATATTGATGTGACTTAAACTAAACTGTCTGTTCAACTCAATCTGACTACTTTGACCTATTTATTGCATTAAAGTTACATAAATCGAGCTATTTGTGATGTTAAAGTCAATTGTACTCCAATATTTGTGAAGCTGATACCACTCATATTAACTTAACTGTTATATTGATGTGACTTAAACTAAACTGTCTGTTCAACTCAATCTGACTACTTTGACCTATTTATTGCATTAAAGTTACATAACTTGAGTTATCTGTGATATTAAAGTCAATTGTATTCGAATATTTGGAAAACTGATTCCACTGATATTAACTTATCTGTTTTATTAATGTGACTTAAACTAAACTGTCTGTTCAACTCAATCTGACTACTTTGACCTATTTATTGCATTAAAGTTACATAAATTGAGCTATCTGTGATGTTAAAGTCAATTGTACTCCAATAGTTGTGAAGCTGATTCCACTGATATTAACTTATCTGTTATATTGATGCGACTTAAACTAAACTGTCTGTTCAACTCAATCTGACTACTTTGACCTATTTATTGCATTAAAGTTACATAAATTTAGTTATCTGTGATATTAAAATCAATTGTATTCCAATATTTGTGAAGCTGATTCCACTTATATTAACTTGTGTGTTATATTAATGTGACTTAAACTAAACTGTCTGTTCAACTCAATCTGACTACTTTGACCTATTTATTGCATTAAAGTTACATAAATTGAGCTATCTGTGATGTTAAAGTCAATTGTACTCCAATAGTTGTGAAGCTGATTCCACTGATATTAACTTATCTGTTATATTGATGCGACTTAAACTAAACTGTCTGTTCAACTCAATCTGACTACTTTGACCTATTTATTGCATTAAAGTTACATAAATTTAGTTATCTGTGATATTAAAATCAATTGTATTCCAATATTTGTGAAGCTGATTCCACTTATATTAACTTGTCTGTTATATTAATGTGACTTAAACTAAACTGTCTGTTCAACTGAATCTGACTACTTTGACCTATTTATTGCATTAAAGTTACATAAATTGAGCTATCTGTGATGTTAAAGTCAATTGTACTCCAATAGTTGTGAAGCTGATTCCACTGATATTAACTTATCTGTTATATTGATGCGACTTAAACTAAACTGTCTGTTCAACTCAATCTGACTACTTTGACCTATTTATTGCATTAAAGTTACATAAATTTAGTTATCTGTGATATTAAAGTCGATTGTATTCCAATATTTGTGAAGATGATTCCACTTATATTAACTGATCTGTTTTATTAATGTGAATTAAACTAAACTGTCTGTTCAACTCAATCTGACTACTTTGACCTATTTATTGCATTAAAGTTACATAAATTGAGCTATCTGTGATATTAAAATCAATTGTACTCCAACAGTTGTGAAGCTGATTCCACTCATATTAACTTATCTGTTATATTGATGTGACTTAAACTAAACTGTCTGTTCAACTCAATCTGACTACTTTGACCTATTTATTGCATTAAAGTTACATAAATCGAGCTATTTGTGATGTTAAAGTCAATTGTACTCCAATATTTGTGAAGCTGATACCACTCATATTAACTTAACTGTTATATTGATGTGACTTAAACTAAACTGTCTGTTCAACTCAATCTGACTACTTTGACCTATTTATTGCATTAAAGTTACATAACTTGAGTTATCTGTGATATTAAAGTCAATTGTATTCGAATATTTGGAAAACTGATTCCACTGATATTAACTGATCTGTTTTATTAATGTGAATTAAAGTAAACTGTCTGTTCAACTCAATCTGACTACTTTGACCTATTTATTGCATTAAAGTTACATAAATTGAGTTATCTGTGATATTAAAACCAATTGTATTCCAATATTTATGAAGCTGATTCCACTGATATTAACTCATCTGTTATATTGATGTGACTTAAACTAAACTGTCTGTTCAACTCAATCTGACTACTTTGACCTATTTATTGCATTAAAGTTATATAAATTGAGCTATCTGTGATGTTAAAGTCAATTGTACTCCAATAGTTGTGAAGCTGATTCCACTGATATTAACTTATCTGTTATATTGATGCGACTTAAACTAAACTGTCTGTTCAACTCAATCTGACTACTTTGACCTATTTATTGCATTAAAGTTACATAAATTTAGTTATCTGTGATATTAAAGTCAATTGTATTCCAATATTTGTGAAACTGATTCCACTAATATTAACTGATCTGTTTTATTAATGTGAATTAAAGTAAACTGTCTGTTCAACTCAATCTGACTACTTTGACCTATTTATTGCAATAAAGTTACATAAATTGAGTTATCTGTGATATTAAAGCCAATTGTATTCCAATATTTATGAAGCTGATTCCACTGATATTAACTTATCTGTTATATTAATGTGACTTAAACTAAACTGTCTGTTCAACTCAATCTGACTACTTCGACCTATATATTGCATTAAAGTTACATAAATTGAGTTATCTGTGATGTTAAAGTCAATTGTACTCCAACAGTTGTGAAGCTGATTCCACTGATATTAACTTATCTGTTATATTGATATGACTTAAACTAAACTGTCTGTTCAACTCAATCTGACTACTTTGACCTATTTATTGCATTAAAGTTATATAAATTTAGTTATCTGTGATATTAAAGTCAATTGTATTCGAATATTTGGAAAACTGATTCCACTGATATTAACTTATCTGTTTTATTAATGTGACTTAAACTAAACTGTCTGTTCAACTGAATCTGACTACTTTGACCTATTTATTGCATTAAAGTTACATAAATTGAGCTATCTGTGATGTTAAAGTCAATTGTACTCCAATAGTTGTGAAGCTGATTCCACTGATATTAACTTATCTGTTATATTGATGCGACTTAAACTAAACTGTCTGTTCAACTCAATCTGACTACTTTGACCTATTTATTGCATTAAAGTTACATAAATTTAGTTATCTGTGATATTAAAGTCGATTGCATTCCAATATTTATGAAGCTGATTCCACTGATATTAACTTATCTGTTATATTGATGTGACTTAAACTAAACTGTCTGTTCAACTCAATCTGACTACTTTGACCTATTTATTGCATTAAAGTTACATAAATTGAGCTATCTGTGATATTAAAATCAATTGTACTCCAACAGTTGTGAAGCTGATTCCACTCATATTAACTTATCTGTTATATTGATGTGACGTAAACTAAACTGTCTGTTCAACTCAATCTGACTACTTTGACCTATTTATTGCATTAAAGTTACATAAATTGAGTTATCTGTGATATTAAAGTCAATTGTACTCCAACAGTTGTGAAGCTGATTCCACTGATATTAACTTATCTGTTATATTGATGTGACTTAAACTAAACTGTCTGTTCAACTCAATCTGACTACTTTGACCTATTTATTGCATTAAAGTTACATAAATCGAGCTATTTGTGATGTTAAAGTCAATTGTACTCCAATATTTATGAAGCTGATACCACTCATATTAACTTAACTGTTATATTGATGTGACTTAAACTAAACTGTCTGTTCAACTCAATCTGACTACTTTGACCTATTTATTGCATTAAAGTTACATAACTTGAGTTATCTGTGATATTAAAGTCAATTGTATTCGAATATTTGGAAAACTGATTCCACTGATATTAACTTATCTGTTTTATTAATGTGACTTAAACTAAACTGTCTGTTCAACTGAATCTGACTACTTTGACCTATTTATTGCATTAAAGTTACATAAATTGAGCTATCTGTGATGTTAAAGTCAATTGTACTCCAATAGTTGTGAAGCTGATTCCACTGATATTAACTTATCTGTTATATTGATGCGACTTAAACTAAACTGTCTGTTCAACTCAATCTGACTACTTTGACCTATTTATTGCATTAAAGTTACATAAATTGAGTTATCTGTGATATTAAAGCCAATTGTATTCCAATATTTATGAAGCTGATTCCACTGATATCAACTTATCTGTTATATTGATGTGACTTAAACTAAACTGTCTGTTCAACTCAATCTGACTACTTTGACCTATTTATTGCATTAAAGTTACATAAATCGAGCTATTTGTGATGTTAAAGTCAATTGTACTCCAATATTTGTGAAGCTGATACCACTCATATTAACTTAACTGTTATATTGATGTGACTTAAACTAAACTGTCTGTTCAACTCAATCTGACTACTTTGACCTATTTATTGCATTAAAGTTACATAACTTGAGTTATCTGTGATATTAAAGTCAATTGTATTCGAATATTTGGAAAACTGATTCCACTGATATTAACTTATCTGTTTTATTAATGTGACTTAAACTAAACTGTCTGTTCAACTCAATCTGACTACTTTGACCTATTTATTGCATTAAAGTTACATAAATTGAGCTATCTGTGATGTTAAAGTCAATTGTACTCCAATAGTTGTGAAGCTGATTCCACTGATATTAACTTATCTGTTATATTGATGCGACTTAAACTAAACTGTCTGTTCAACTCAATCTGACTACTTTGACCTATTTATTGCATTAAAGTTACATAAATTTAGTTATCTGTGATATTAAAATCAATTGTATTCCAATATTTGTGAAGCTGATTCCACTTATATTAACTTGTGTGTTATATTAATGTGACTTAAACTAAACTGTCTGTTCAACTCAATCTGACTACTTTGACCTATTTATTGCATTAAAGTTACATAAATTGAGCTATCTGTGATGTTAAAGTCAATTGTACTCCAATAGTTGTGAAGCTGATTCCACTGATATTAACTTATCTGTTATATTGATGCGACTTAAACTAAACTGTCTGTTCAACTCAATCTGACTACTTTGACCTATTTATTGCATTAAAGTTACATAAATTTAGTTATCTGTGATATTAAAATCAATTGTATTCCAATATTTGTGAAGCTGATTCCACTTATATTAACTTGTCTGTTATATTAATGTGACTTAAACTAAACTGTCTGTTCAACTGAATCTGACTACTTTGACCTATTTATTGCATTAAAGTTACATAAATTGAGCTATCTGTGATGTTAAAGTCAATTGTACTCCAATAGTTGTGAAGCTGATTCCACTGATATTAACTTATCTGTTATATTGATGCGACTTAAACTAAACTGTCTGTTCAACTCAATCTGACTACTTTGACCTATTTATTGCATTAAAGTTACATAAATTTAGTTATCTGTGATATTAAAGTCGATTGTATTCCAATATTTGTGAAGATGATTCCACTTATATTAACTGATCTGTTTTATTAATGTGAATTAAACTAAACTGTCTGTTCAACTCAATCTGACTACTTTGACCTATTTATTGCATTAAAGTTACATAAATTGAGCTATCTGTGATATTAAAATCAATTGTACTCCAACAGTTGTGAAGCTGATTCCACTCATATTAACTTATCTGTTATATTGATGTGACTTAAACTAAACTGTCTGTTCAACTCAATCTGACTACTTTGACCTATTTATTGCATTAAAGTTACATAAATCGAGCTATTTGTGATGTTAAAGTCAATTGTACTCCAATATTTGTGAAGCTGATACCACTCATATTAACTTAACTGTTATATTGATGTGACTTAAACTAAACTGTCTGTTCAACTCAATCTGACTACTTTGACCTATTTATTGCATTAAAGTTACATAACTTGAGTTATCTGTGATATTAAAGTCAATTGTATTCGAATATTTGGAAAACTGATTCCACTGATATTAACTTATCTGTTTTATTAATGTGACTTAAACTAAACTGTCTGTTCAACTCAATCTGACTACTTTGACCTATTTATTGCATTAAAGTTACATAAATTGAGCTATCTGTGATGTTAAAGTCAATTGTACTCCAATAGTTGTGAAGCTGATTCCACTGATATTAACTTATCTGTTATATTGATGCGACTTAAACTAAACTGTCTGTTCAACTCAATCTGACTACTTTGACCTATTTATTGCATTAAAGTTACATAAATTTAGTTATCTGTGATATTAAAATCAATTGTATTCCAATATTTGTGAAGCTGATTCCACTTATATTAACTTGTGTGTTATATTAATGTGACTTAAACTAAACTGTCTGTTCAACTCAATCTGACTACTTTGACCTATTTATTGCATTAAAGTTACATAAATTGAGCTATCTGTGATGTTAAAGTCAATTGTACTCCAATAGTTGTGAAGCTGATTCCACTGATATTAACTTATCTGTTATATTGATGCGACTTAAACTAAACTGTCTGTTCAACTCAATCTGACTACTTTGACCTATTTATTGCATTAAAGTTACATAAATTTAGTTATCTGTGATATTAAAATCAATTGTATTCCAATATTTGTGAAGCTGATTCCACTTATATTAACTTGTCTGTTATATTAATGTGACTTAAACTAAACTGTCTGTTCAACTCAATCTGACTACTTTGACCTATTTATTGCATTAAAGTTACATAAATTGAGCTATCTGTGATGTTAAAGTCAATTGTACTCCAATAGTTGTGAAGCTGATTCCACTGATATTAACTTATCTGTTATATTGATGCGACTTAAACTAAACTGTCTGTTCAACTCAATCTGACTACTTTGACTTATTTATTGCATTAAAGTTACATAAATTGAGTTATCTGTGATATTAAAGTCGATTGTATTCCAATATTTGTGAAGATGATTCCACTTATATTAACTGATCTGTTTTATTAATGTGAATTAAACTAAACTGTCTGTTCAACTGAATCTGACTACTTTGACCTATTTATTGCATTAAAGTTACATAAATTGAGCTATCTGTGATATTAAAATCAATTGTACTCCAACAGTTGTGAAGCTGATTCCACTCATATTAACTTATCTGTTATATTGATGTGACTTAAACTAAACTGTCTGTTCAACTCAATCTGACTACTTTGACCTATTTATTGCATTAAAGTTACATAAATTGAGTTATCTGTGATATTAAAGTCAATTGTACTCCAACAGTTGTGAAGCTGATTCCACTGATATTAACTTATCTGTTATATTGATGTGACTTAAACTAAACTGTCTGTTCAACTCAATCTGACTACTTTGACCTATTTATTGCATTAAAGTTACATAAATCGAGCTATTTGTGATGTTAAAGTCAATTGTACTCCAATATTTGTGAAGCTGATACCACTCATATTAACTTAACTGTTATATTGATGTGACTTAAACTAAACTGTCTGTTCAACTCAATCTGACTACTTTGACCTATTTATTGCATTAAAGTTACATAACTTGAGTTATCTGTGATATTAAAGTCAATTGTATTCGAATATTTGGAAAACTGATTCCACTGATATTAACTTATCTGTTTTATTAATGTGACTTAAACTAAACTGTCTGTTCAACTGAATCTGACTACTTTGACCTATTTATTGCATTAAAGTTACATAAATTGAGCTATCTGTGATGTTAAAGTCAATTGTACTCCAATAGTTGTGAAGCTGATTCCACTGATATTAACTTATCTGTTATATTGATGCGACTTAAACTAAACTGTCTGTTCAACTCAATCTGACTACTTTGACCTATTTATTGCATTAAAGTTACATAAATTGAGTTATCTGTGATATTAAAGCCAATTGTATTCCAATATTTATGAAGCTGATTCCACTGATATCAACTTATCTGTTATATTGATGTGACTCAAACTAAACTGTCTGTTCAACTGAATCTGACTACTTTGACCTATTTATTGCATTAAAGTTACATAAATTTAGTTATCTGTGATATTAAAATCAATTGTATTCCAATATTTGTGAAGCTGATTCCACTTATATTAACTTGTGTGTTATATTAATGTGACTTAAACTAAACTGTCTGTTCAACTGAATCTGACTACTTTGACCTATTTATTGCATTAAAGTTACATAAATTGAGCTATCTGTGATGTTAAAGTCAATTGTACTCAAATAGTTGTGAAGCTGATTCCACTGATATTAACTTATCTGTTATATTGATGCGACTTAAACTAAACTGTCTGTTCAACTCAATCTGACTACTTTGACCTATTTATTGCATTAAAGTTACATAAATTTAGTTATCTGTGATATTAAAATCAATTGTATTCCAATATTTGTGAAGCTGATTCCACTTATATTAACTTGTCTGTTATATTAATGTGACTTAAACTAAACTGTCTGTTCAACTGAATCTGACTACTTTGACCTATTTATTGCATTAAAGTTACATAAATTGAGCTATCTGTGATGTTAAAGTCAATTGTACTCCAACAGTTGTGAAGCTGATTCCACTCATATTAACTTATCTGTTATATTGATGCGACTTAAACTAAACTGTCTGTTCAACTCAATCTGACTACTTTGACCTATTTATTGCATTAAAGTTACATAAATTGAGTTATCTGTGATATTAAAGCCAATTGTATTCCAATATTTATGAAGCTGATTCCACTGATATCAACTTATCTGTTATATTGATGTGACTTAAACTAAACTGTCTGTTCAACTCAATCTGACTACTTTGACCTATTTATTGCATTAAAGTTACATAAATCGAGCTATTTGAGATGTTAAAGTCAATTGTACTCCAATATTTGTGAAGCTGATACCACTCATATTAACTTAACTGTTATATTGATGTGACTTAAACTAAACTGTCTGTTCAACTCAATCTGACTACTTTGACCTATTTATTGCATTAAAGTTACATAACTTGAGTTATCTGTGATATTAAAGTCAATTGTATTCGAATATTTGGAAAACTGATTCCTCTGATATTAACTTATCTGTTTTATTAATGTGACTTAAACTAAACTGTCTGTTCAACTGAATCTGACTACTTTGACCTATTTATTGCATTAAAGTTACATAAATTGAGCTATCTGTGATGTTAAAGTCAATTGTACTCCAATAGTTGTGAAGCTGATTCCACTGATATTAACTTATCTGTTATATTGATGCGACTTAAACTAAACTGTCTGTTCAACTCAATCTGACTACTTTGACCTATTTATTGCATTAAAGTTACATAAATTTAGTTATCTGTGATATTAAAATCAATTGTATTCCAATATTTGTGAAGCTGATTCCACTTATATTAACTTGTGTGTTATATTAATGTGACTTAAACTAAACTGTCTGTTCAACTCAATCTGACTACTTTGACCTATTTATTGCATTAAAGTTACATAAATTGAGCTATCTGTGATGTTAAAGTCAATTGTACTCCAATAGTTGTGAAGCTGATTCCACTGATATTAACTTATCTGTTATATTGATGCGACTTAAACTAAACTGTCTGTTCAACTCAATCTGACTACTTTGACCTATTTATTGCATTAAAGTTACATAAATTTAGTTATCTGTGATATTAAAATCAATTGTATTCCAATATTTGTGAAGCTGATTCCACTTATATTAACTTGTCTGTTATATTAATGTGACTTAAACTAAACTGTCTGTTCAACTGAATCTGACTACTTTGACCTATTTATTGCATTAAAGTTACATAAATTGAGCTATCTGTGATGTTAAAGTCAATTGTACTCCAATAGTTGTGAAGCTGATTCCACTGATATTAACTTATCTGTTATATTGATGCGACTTAAACTAAACTGTCTGTTCAACTCAATCTGACTACTTTGACCTATTTATTGCATTAAAGTTACATAAATTTAGTTATCTGTGATATTAAAGTCGATTGTATTCCAATATTTGTGAAGATGATTCCACTTATATTAACTGATCTGTTTTATTAATGTGAATTAAACTAAACTGTCTGTTCAACTCAATCTGACTACTTTGACCTATTTATTGCATTAAAGTTACATAAATTGAGTTATCTGTGATATTAAAATCAATTGTATTCCAATATTTATGAAGCTGATTCCACTGATATTAACTTATCTGTTATATTGATGTGACTTAAACTAAACTGTCTGTTCAACTCAATCTGACTACTTTGACCTATTTATTGCATTAAAGTTACATAAATTGAGCTATCTGTGATATTAAAATCAATTGTACTCCAACAGTTGTGAAACTGATTCCACTCATATTAACTTATCTGTTATATTAATGTGACTTAAACTAAACTGTCTGTTCAACTCAATCTGACTACTTTGACCTATTTATTGCATTAAAGTTACATAAATTGAGCTATCTGTGATGTTAAAGTCAATTGTACTCCAATAGTTGTGAAGCTGATTCCACTGATATTAACTTATCTGTTATATTGATGCGACTTAAACTAAACTGTCTGTTCAACTCAATCTGACTACTTTGACCTATTTATTGCATTAAAGTTACATAAATTGAGTTATCTGTGATATTAAAGTCGATTGTATTCCAATATTTGTGAAGATGATTCCACTTATATTAACTGATCTGTTTTATTAATGTGAATTAAACTAAACTGTCTGTTCAACTGAATCTGACTACTTTGACCTATTTATTGCATTAAAGTTACATAAATTGAGCTATCTGTGATATTAAAATCAATTGTACTCCAACAGTTGTGAAGCTGATTCCACTCATATTAACTTATCTGTTATATTGATGTGACTTAAACTAAACTGTCTGTTCAACTCAATCTGACTACTTTGACCTATTTATTGCATTAAAGTTACATAAATTGAGTTATCTGTGATATTAAAGTCAATTGTACTCCAACAGTTGTGAAGCTGATTCCACTGATATTAACTTATCTGTTATATTGATGTGACTTAAACTAAACTGTCTGTTCAACTCAATCTGACTACTTTGACCTATTTATTGCATTAAAGTTACATAAATCGAGCTATTTGTGATGTTAAAGTCAATTGTACTCCAATATTTGTGAAGCTGATACCACTCATATTAACTTAACTGTTATATTGATGTGACTTAAACTAAACTGTCTGTTCAACTCAATCTGACTACTTTGACCTATTTATTGCATTAAAGTTACATAACTTGAGTTATCTGTGATATTAAAGTCAATTGTATTCGAATATTTGGAAAACTGATTCCACTGATATTAACTTATCTGTTTTATTAATGTGACTTAAACTAAACTGTCTGTTCAACTGAATCTGACTACTTTGACCTATTTATTGCATTAAAGTTACATAAATTGAGCTATCTGTGATGTTAAAGTCAATTGTACTCCAATAGTTGTGAAGCTGATTCCACTGATATTAACTTATCTGTTATATTGATGCGACTTAAACTAAACTGTCTGTTCAACTCAATCTGACTACTTTGACCTATTTATTGCATTAAAGTTACATAAATTGAGTTATCTGTGATATTAAAGCCAATTGTATTCCAATATTTATGAAGCTGATTCCACTGATATCAACTTATCTGTTATATTGATGTGACTTAAACTAAACTGTCTGTTCAACTCAATCTGACTACTTTGACCTATTTATTGCATTAAAGTTACATAAATTGAGCTATTTGTGATGTTAAAGTCAATTGTACTCCAATATTTGTGAAGCTGATACCACTCATATTAACTTAACTGTTATATTGATGTGACTTAAACTAAACTGTCTGTTCAACTCAATCTGACTACTTTGACCTATTTATTGCATTAAAGTTACATAACTTGAGTTATCTGTGATATTAAAGTCAATTGTATTCGAATATTTGGAAAACTGATTCCTCTGATATTAACTTATCTGTTTTATTAATGTGACTTAAACTAAACTGTCTGTTTAACTCAATCTGACTACTTTGACCTATTTATTGCATTAAAGTTACATAAATTGAGCTATCTGTGATGTTAAAGTCAATTGTACTCCAATAGTTGTGAAGCTGATTCCACTGATATTAACTTATCTGTTATATTGATGCGACTTAAACTAAACTGTCTGTTCAACTCAATCTGACTACTTTGACCTATTTATTGCATTAAAGTTACATAAATTTAGTTATCTGTGATATTAAAATCAATTGTATTCCAATATTTGTGAAGCTGATTCCACTTATATTAACTTGTGTGTTATATTAATGTGACTTAAACTAAACTGTCTGTTCAACTGAATCTGACTACTTTGACCTATTTATTGCATTAAAGTTACATAAATTGAGCTATCTGTGATGTTAAAGTCAATTGTACTCAAATAGTTGTGAAGCTGATTCCACTGATATTAACTTATCTGTTATATTGATGCGACTTAAACTAAACTGTCTGTTCAACTCAATCTGACTACTTTGACCTATTTATTGCATTAAAGTTACATAAATTTAGTTATCTGTGATATTAAAATCAATTGTATTCCAATATTTGTGAAGCTGATTCCACTTATATTAACTTGTCTGTTATATTAATGTGACTTAAACTAAACTGTCTGTTCAACTGAATCTGACTACTTTGACCTATTTATTGCATTAAAGTTACATAAATTGAGCTATCTGTGATGTTAAAGTCAATTGTACTCCAATAGTTGTGAAGCTGATTCCACTGATATTAACTTATCTGTTATATTGATGCGACTTAAACTAAACTGTCTGTTCAACTCAATCTGACTACTTTGACCTATTTATTGCATTAAAGTTACATAACTTGAGTTATCTGTGATATTAAAGTCAATTGTATTCGAATATTTGGAAAACTGATTCCACTGATATTAACTTATCTGTTTTATTAATGTGACTTAAACTAAACTGTCTGTTCAACTGAATCTGACTACTTTGACCTATTTATTGCATTAAAGTTACATAAATTGAGCTATCTGTGATGTTAAAGTCAATTGTACTCCAATAGTTGTGAAGCTGATTCCACTGATATTAACTTATCTGTTATATTGATGCGACTTAAACTAAACTGTCTGTTCAACTCAATCTGACTACTTTGACCTATTTATTGCATTAAAGTTACATAAATTGAGTTATCTGTGATATTAAAGCCAATTGTATTCCAATATTTATGAAGCTGATTCCACTGATATCAACTTATCTGTTATATTGATGTGACTTAAACTAAACTGTCTGTTCAACTCAATCTGACTACTTTGACCTATTTATTGCATTAAAGTTACATAAATCGAGCTATTTGTGATGTTAAAGTCAATTGTACTCCAATATTTGTGAAGCTGATACCACTCATATTAACTTAACTGTTATATTGATGTGACTTAAACTAAACTGTCTGTTCAACTCAATCTGACTACTTTGACCTATTTATTGCATTAAAGTTACATAACTTGAGTTATCTGTGATATTAAAGTCAATTGTATTCGAATATTTGGAAAACTGATTCCTCTGATATTAACTTATCTGTTTTATTAATGTGACTTAAACTAAACTGTCTGTTCAACTGAATCTGACTACTTTGACCTATTTATTGCATTAAAGTTACATAAATTGAGCTATCTGTGATGTTAAAGTCAATTGTACTCCAATAGTTGTGAAGCTGATTCCACTGATATTAACTTATCTGTTATATTGATGCGACTTAAACTAAACTGTCTGTTCAACTCAATCTGACTACTTTGACCTATTTATTGCATTAAAGTTACATAAATTTAGTTATCTGTGATATTAAAATCAATTGTATTCCAATATTTGTGAAGCTGATTCCACTTATATTAACTTGTGTGTTATATTAATGTGACTTAAACTAAACTGTCTGTTCAACTCAATCTGACTACTTTGACCTATTTATTGCATTAAAGTTACATAAATTGAGCTATCTGTGATGTTAAAGTCAATTGTACTCCAATAGTTGTGAAGCTGATTCCACTGATATTAACTTATCTGTTATATTGATGCGACTTAAACTAAACTGTCTGTTCAACTCAATCTGACTACTTTGACCTATTTATTGCATTAAAGTTACATAAATTTAGTTATCTGTGATATTAAAATCAATTGTATTCCAATATTTGTGAAGCTGATTCCACTTATATTAACTTGTCTGTTATATTAATGTGACTTAAACTAAACTGTCTGTTCAACTCAATCTGACTACTTTGACCTATTTATTGCATTAAAGTTACATAAATTGAGCTATCTGTGATGTTAAAGTCAATTGTACTCCAATAGTTGTGAAGCTGATTCCACTGATATTAACTTATCTGTTATATTGATGCGACTTAAACTAAACTGTCTGTTCAACTCAATCTGTCTACTTTGACCTATTTATTGCATTAAAGTTACATAAATTTAGTTATCTGTGATATTAAAGTCGATTGTATTCCAATATTTGTGAAGATGATTCCACTTATATTAACTGATCTGTTTTATTAATGTGAATTAAACTAAACTGTCTGTTCAACTCAATCTGACTACTTTGACCTATTTATTGCATTAAAGTTACATAAATTGAGATATCTGTGATATTAAAATCAATTGTATTCCAATATTTATGAAGCTGATTCCACTGATATTAACTTATCTGTTATATTGATGTGACTTAAACTAAACTGTCTGTTCAACTCAATCTGACTACTTTGACCTATTTATTGCATTAAAGTTACATAAATTGAGCTATCTGTGATATTAAAATCAATTGTACTCCAACAGTTGTGAAACTGATTCCACTCATATTAACTTATCTGTTATATTAATGTGACTTAAACTAAACTGTCTGTTCAACTCAATCTGACTACTTTGACCTATTTATTGCATTAAAGTTACATAAATTGAGCTATCTGTGATGTTAAAGTCAATTGTACTCCAATAGTTGTGAAGCTGATTCCACTGATATTAACTTATCTGTTATATTGATGCGACTTAAACTAAACTGTCTGTTCAACTCAATCTGACTACTTTGACCTATTTATTGCATTAAAGTTACATAAATTGAGTTATCTGTGATATTAAAGTCGATTGTATTCCAATATTTGTGAAGATGATTCCACTTATATTAACTGATCTGTTTTATTAATGTGAATTAAACTAAACTGTCTGTTCAACTGAATCTGACTACTTTGACCTATTTATTGCATTAAAGTTACATAAATTGAGCTATCTGTGATATTAAAATCAATTGTACTCCAACAGTTGTCAAGCTGATTCCACTCATATTAACTTATCTGTTATATTGATGTGACTTAAACTAAACTGTCTGTTCAACTGAATCTGACTACTTTGACCTATTTATTGCATTAAAGTTACATAAATTGAGTTATCTGTGATATTAAAGTCAATTGTACTCCAACAGTTGTGAAGCTGATTCCACTGATATTAACTTATCTGTTATATTGATGTGACTTAAACTAAACTGTCTGTTCAACTCAATCTGAGTACTTTGACCTATTTATTGCATTAAAGTTACATAAATCGAGCTATTTGTGATGTTAAAGTCAATTGTACTCCAATATTTGTGAAGCTGATACCACTCATATTAACTTAACTGTTATATTGATGTGACTTAAACTAAACTGTCTGTTCAACTCAATCTGACTACTTTGACCTATTTATTGCATTAAAGTTACATAACTTGAGTTATCTGTGATATTAAAGTCAATTGTATTCGAATATTTGGAAAACTGATTCCACTGATATTAACTTATCTGTTTTATTAATGTGACTTAAACTAAACTGTCTGTTCAACTGAATCTGACTACTTTGACCTATTTATTGCATTAAAGTTACATAAATTGAGCTATCTGTGATGTTAAAGTCAATTGTACTCCAATAGTTGTGAAGCTGATTCCACTGATATTAACTTATCTGTTATATTGATGCGACTTAAACTAAACTGTCTGTTCAACTCAATCTGACTACTTTGACCTATTTATTGCATTAAAGTTACATAAATTGAGTTATCTGTGATATTAAAGCCAATTGTATTCCAATATTTATGAAGCTGATTCCACTGATATCAACTTATCTGTTATATTGATGTGACTTAAACTAAACTGTCTGTTCAACTCAATCTGACTACTTTGACCTATTTATTGCATTAAAGTTACATAAATCGAGCTATTTGTGATGTTAAAGTCAATTGTACTCCAATATTTGTGAAGCTGATACCACTCATATTAACTTAACTGTTATATTGATGTGACTTAAACTAAACTGTCTGTTCAACTCAATCTGACTACTTTGACCTATTTATTGCATTAAAGTTACATAACTTGAGTTATCTGTGATATTAAAGTCAATTGTATTCGAATATTTGGAAAACTGATTCCTCTGATATTAACTTATCTGTTTTATTAATGTGACTTAAACTAAACTGTCTGTTCAACTGAATCTGACTACTTTGACCTATTTATTGCATTAAAGTTACATAAATTGAGCTATCTGTGATGTTAAAGTCAATTGTACTCCAATAGTTGTGAAGCTGATTCCACTGATATTAACTTATCTGTTATATTGATGCGACTTAAACTAAACTGTCTGTTCAACTCAATCTGACTACTTTGACCTATTTATTGCATTAAAGTTACATAAATTTAGTTATCTGTGATATTAAAATCAATTGTATTCCAATATTTGTGAAGCTGATTCCACTTATATTAACTTGTGTGTTATATTAATGTGACTTAAACTAAACTGTCTGTTCAACTCAATCTGACTACTTTGACCTATTTATTGCATTAAAGTTACATAAATTGAGCTATCTGTGATGTTAAAGTCAATTGTACTCCAATAGTTGTGAAGCTGATTCCACTGATATTAACTTATCTGTTATATTGATGCGACTTAAACTAAACTGTCTGTTCAACTCAATCTGACTACTTTGACCTATTTATTGCATTAAAGTTACATAAATTTAGTTATCTGTGATATTAAAATCAATTGTATTCCAATATTTGTGAAGCTGATTCCACTTATATTAACTTGTCTGTTATATTAATGTGACTTAAACTAAACTGTCTGTTCAACTGAATCTGACTACTTTGACCTATTTATTGCATTAAAGTTACATAAATTGAGCTATCTGTGATGTTAAAGTCAATTGTACTCCAATAGTTGTGAAGCTGATTCCACTGATATTAACTTATCTGTTATATTGATGCGACTTAAACTAAACTGTCTGTTCAACTCAATCTGACTACTTTGACCTATTTATTGCATTAAAGTTACATAACTTGAGTTATCTGTGATATTAAAGTCAATTGTATTCGAATATTTGGAAAACTGATTCCACTGATATTAACTTATCTGTTTTATTAATGTGACTTAAACTAAACTGTCTGTTCAACTGAATCTGACTACTTTGACCTATTTATTGCATTAAAGTTACATAAATTGAGCTATCTGTGATGTTAAAGTCAATTGTACTCCAATAGTTGTGAAGCTGATTCCACTGATATTAACTTATCTGTTATATTGATGCGACTTAAACTAAACTGTCTGTTCAACTCAATCTGACTACTTTGACCTATTTATTGCATTAAAGTTACATAAATTGAGTTATCTGTGATATTAAAGCCAATTGTATTCCAATATTTATGAAGCTGATTCCACTGATATCAACTTATCTGTTATATTGATGTGACTTAAACTAAACTGTCTGTTCAACTCAATCTGACTACTTTGACCTATTTATTGCATTAAAGTTACATAAATCGAGCTATTTGTGATGTTAAAGTCAATTGTACTCCAATATTTGTGAAGCTGATACCACTCATATTAACTTAACTGTTATATTGATGTGACTTAAACTAAACTGTCTGTTCAACTCAATCTGACTACTTTGACCTATTTATTGCATTAAAGTTACATAACTTGAGTTATCTGTGATATTAAAGTCAATTGTATTCGAATATTTGGAAAACTGATTCCTCTGATATTAACTTATCTGTTTTATTAATGTGACTTAAACTAAACTGTCTGTTCAACTGAATCTGACTACTTTGACCTATTTATTGCATTAAAGTTACATAAATTGAGCTATCTGTGATGTTAAAGTCAATTGTACTCCAATAGTTGTGAAGCTGATTCCACTGATATTAACTTATCTGTTATATTGATGCGACTTAAACTAAACTGTCTGTTCAACTCAATCTGACTACTTTGACCTATTTATTGCATTAAAGTTACATAAATTTAGTTATCTGTGATATTAAAATCAATTGTATTCCAATATTTGTGAAGCTGATTCCACTTATATTAACTTGTGTGTTATATTAATGTGACTTAAACTAAACTGTCTGTTCAACTCAATCTGACTACTTTGACCTATTTATTGCATTAAAGTTACATAAATTGAGCTATCTGTGATGTTAAAGTCAATTGTACTCCAATAGTTGTGAAGCTGATTCCACTGATATTAACTTATCTGTTATATTGATGCGACTTAAACTAAACTGTCTGTTCAACTCAATCTGACTACTTTGACCTATTTATTGCATTAAAGTTACATAAATTTAGTTATCTGTGATATTAAAATCAATTGTATTCCAATATTTGTGAAGCTGATTCCACTTATATTAACTTGTCTGTTATATTAATGTGACTTAAACTAAACTGTCTGTTCAACTGAATCTGACTACTTTGACCTATTTATTGCATTAAAGTTACATAAATTGAGCTATCTGTGATGTTAAAGTCAATTGTACTCCAATAGTTGTGAAGCTGATTCCACTGATATTAACTTATCTGTTATATTGATGCGACTTAAACTAAACTGTCTGTTCAACTCAATCTGACTACTTTGACCTATTTATTGCATTAAAGTTACATAAATTTAGTTATCTGTGATATTAAAGTCGATTGTATTCCAATATTTGTGAAGATGATTCCACTGATATTAACTGATCTGTTTTATTAATGTGAATTAAACTAAACTGTCTGTTCAACTCAATCTGACTACTTTGACCTATTTATTGCATTAAAGTTACATAAATTGAGTTATCTGTGATATTAAAATCAATTGTATTCCAATATTTATGAAGCTGATTCCACTGATATTAACTTATCTGTTATATTGATGTGACTTAAACTAAACTGTCTGTTCAACTCAATCTGACTACTTTGACCTATTTATTGCATTAAAGTTACATAAATTGAGCTATCTGTGATATTAAAATCAATTGTACTCCAACAGTTGTGAAACTGATTCCACTCATATTAACTTATCTGTTATATTAATGTGACTTAAACTAAACTGTCTGTTCAACTCAATCTGACTACTTTGACCTATTTATTGCATTAAAGTTACATAAATTGAGCTATCTGTGATGTTAAAGTCAATTGTACTCCAATAGTTGTGAAGCTGATTCCACTGATATTAACTTATCTGTTATATTGATGCGACTTAAACTAAACTGTCTGTTCAACTCAATCTGACTACTTTGACCTATTTATTGCATTAAAGTTACATAAATTTAGTTATCTGTGATATTAAAGTCGATTGTATTCCAATATTTGTGAAGATGATTCCACTTATATTAACTGATCTGTTTTATTAATGTGAATTAAACTAAACTTTCTGTTCAACTCAATCTGACTACTTTGACCTATTTATTGCATTAAAGTTACATAAATTGAGTTATCTGTGATATTAAAATCAATTGTATTCCAATATTTATGAAGCTGATTCCACTGATATTAACTTATCTGTTATATTGATGTGACTTAAACTAAACTGTCTGTTCAACTCAATCTGACTACTTTGACCTATTTATTGCATTAAAGTTACATAAATTGAGCTATCTGTGATATTAAAATCAATTGTACTCCAACAGTTGTGAAACTGATTCCACTCATATTAACTTATCTGTTATATTAATGTGACTTAAACTAAACTGTCTGTTCAACTCAATCTGACTACTTTGACCTATTTATTGCATTAAAGTTACATAAATTGAGCTATCTGTGATGTTAAAGTCAATTGTACTCCAATAGTTGTGAAGCTGATTCCACTGATATTAACTTATCTGTTATATTGATGCGACTTAAACTAAACTGTCTGTTCAACTCAATCTGACTACTTTGACCTATTTATTGCATTAAAGTTACATAAATTGAGTTATCTGTGATATTAAAGTCGATTGTATTCCAATATTAGTGAAGATGATTCCACTTATATTAACTGATCTGTTTTATTAATGTGAATTAAACTAAACTGTCTGTTCAACTGAATCTGACTACTTTGACCTATTTATTGCATTAAAGTTACATAAATTGAGTTATCTGTGATATTAAAGTCAATTGTACTCCAACAGTTGTGAAGCTGATTCCACTGATATTAACTTATCTGTTATATTGATGCGACTTAAACTAAACTGTCTGTTCAACTCAATCTGACTACTTTGACCTATTTATTGCATTAAAGTTACATAACTTGAGTTATCTGTGATATTAAAGTCAATTGTATTCGAATATTTGGAAAACTGATTCCACTGATATTAACTTATCTGTTTTATTAATGTGACTTAAACTAAACTGTCTGTTCAACTGAATCTGACTACTTTGACCTATTTATTGCATTAAAGTTACATAAATTGAGCTATCTGTGATGTTAAAGTCAATTGTACTCCAATAGTTGTGAAGCTGATTCCACTGATATTAACTTATCTGTTATATTGATGCGACTTAAACTAAACTGTCTGTTCAACTCAATCTGACTACTTTGACCTATTTATTGCATTAAAGTTACATAAATTGAGTTATCTGTGATATTAAAGCCAATTGTATTCCAATATTTATGAAGCTGATTCCACTGATATCAACTTATCTGTTATATTGATGTGACTTAAACTAAACTGTCTGTTCAACTCAATCTGACTACTTTGACCTATTTATTGCATTAAAGTTACATAAATCGAGCTATTTGTGATGTTAAAGTCAATTGTACTCCAATATTTGTGAAGCTGATACCACTCATATTAACTTAACTGTTATATTGATATGACTTAAACTAAACTGTCTGTTCAACTCAATCTGACTACTTTGACCTATTTATTGCATTAAAGTTACATAACTTGAGTTATCTGTGATATTAAAGTCAATTGTATTCGAATATTTGGAAAACTGATTCCTCTGATATTAACTTATCTGTTTTATTAATGTGACTTAAACTAAACTGTCTGTTCAACTGAATCTGACTACTTTGACCTATTTATTGCATTAAAGTTACATAAATTGAGCTATCTGTGATGTTAAAGTCAATTGTACTCCAATAGTTGTGAAGCTGATTCCACTGATATTAACTTATCTGTTATATTGATGCGACTTAAACTAAACTGTCTGTTCAACTCAATCTGACTACTTTGACCTATTTATTGCATTAAAGTTACATAAATTTAGTTATCTGTGATATTAAAATCAATTGTATTCCAATATTTGTGAAGCTGATTCCACTTATATTAACTTGTGTGTTATATTAATGTGACTTAAACTAAACTGTCTGTTCAACTCAATCTGACTACTTTGACCTATTTATTGCATTAAAGTTACATAAATTGAGCTATCTGTGATGTTAAAGTCAATTGTACTCCAATAGTTGTGAAGCTGATTCCACTGATATTAACTTATCTGTTATATTGATGCGACTTAAACTAAACTGTCTGTTCAACTCAATCTGACTACTTTGACCTATTTATTGCATTAAAGTTACATAAATTTAGTTATCTGTGATATTAAAATCAATTGTATTCCAATATTTGTGAAGCTGATTCCACTTATATTAACTTGTCTGTTATATTAATGTGACTTAAACTAAACTGTCTGTTCAACTGAATCTGACTACTTTGACCTATTTATTGCATTAAAGTTACATAAATTGAGCTATCTGTGATGTTAAAGTCAATTGTACTCCAATAGTTGTGAAGCTGATTCCACTGATATTAACTTATCTGTTATATTGATGCGACTTAAACTAAACTGTCTGTTCAACTCAATCTGACTACTTTGACCTATTTATTGCATTAAAGTTACATAAATTTAGTTATCTGTGATATTAAAATCAATTGTATTCCAATATTTGTGAAGCTGATTCCACTTATATTAACTTGTGTGTTATATTAATGTGACTTAAACTAAACTGTCTGTTCAACTCAATCTGACTACTTTGACCTATTTATTGCATTAAAGTTACATAAATTGAGCTATCTGTGATGTTAAAGTCAATTGTACTCCAATAGTTGTGAAGCTGATTCCACTGATATTAACTTATCTGTTATATTGATGCGACTTAAACTAAACTGTCTGTTCAACTCAATCTGACTACTTTGACCTATTTATTGCATTAAAGTTACATAAATTGAGTTATCTGTGATATTAAAATCAATTGTATTCCAATATTTGTGAAGCTGATTCCACTTATATTAACTTGTCTGTTATATTAATGTGACTTAAACTAAACTGTCTGTTCAACTGAATCTGACTACTTTGACCTATTTATTGCATTAAAGTTACATAAATTGAGCTATCTGTGATGTTAAAGTCAATTGTACTCCAATAGTTGTGAAGCTGATTCCACTGATATTAACTTATCTGTTATATTGATGCGACTTAAACTAAACTGTCTGTTCAACTCAATCTGACTACTTTGACCTATTTATTGCATTAAAGTTACATAACTTGAGTTATCTGTGATATTAAAGTCAATTGTATTCGAATATTTGGAAAACTGATTCCACTGATATTAACTTATCTGTTTTATTAATGTGACTTAAACTAAACTGTCTGTTCAACTGAATCTGACTACTTTGACCTATTTATTGCATTAAAGTTACATAAATTGAGCTATCTGTGATGTTAAAGTCAATTGTACTCCAATAGTTGTGAAGCTGATTCCACTGATATTAACTTATCTGTTATATTGATGCGACTTAAACTAAACTGTCTGTTCAACTCAATCTGACTACTTTGACCTATTTATTGCATTAAAGTTACATAAATTGAGTTATCTGTGATATTAAAGCCAATTGTATTCCAATATTTATGAAGCTGATTCCACTGATATCAACTTATCTGTTATATTGATGTGACTTAAACTAAACTGTCTGTTCAACTCAATCTGACTACTTTGACCTATTTATTGCATTAAAGTTACATAAATCGAGCTATTTGTGATGTTAAAGTCAATTGTACTCCAATATTTGTGAAGCTGATACCACTCATATTAACTTAACTGTTATATTGATGTGACTTAAACTAAACTGTCTGTTCAACTCAATCTGACTACTTTGACCTATTTATTGCATTAAAGTTACATAACTTGAGTTATCTGTGATATTAAAGTCAATTGTATTCGAATATTTGGAAAACTGTTTCCTCTGATATTAACTTATCTGTTTTATTAATGTGACTTAAACTAAACTGTCTGTTCAACTGAATCTGACTACTTTGACCTATTTATTGCATTAAAGTTACATAAATTGAGCTATCTGTGATGTTAAAGTCAATTGTACTCCAATAGTTGTGAAGCTGATTCCACTGATATTAACTTATCTGTTATATTGATGCGACTTAAACTAAACTGTCTGTTCAACTCAATCTGACTACTTTGACCTATTTATTGCATTAAAGTTACATAAATTTAGTTATCTGTGATATTAAAATCAATTGTATTCCAATATTTGTGAAGCTGATTCCACTTATATTAACTTGTGTGTTATATTAATGTGACTTAAACTAAACTGTCTGTTCAACTCAATCTGACTACTTTGACCTATTTATTGCATTAAAGTTACATAAATTGAGCTATCTGTGATGTTAAAGTCAATTGTACTCCAATAGTTGTGAAGCTGATTCCACTGATATTAACTTATCTGTTATATTGATGCGACTTAAACTAAACTGTCTGTTCAACTCAATCTGACTACTTTGACCTATTTATTGCATTAAAGTTACATAAATTTAGTTATCTGTGATATTAAAATCAATTGTATTCCAATATTTGTGAAGCTGATTCCACTTATATTAACTTGTCTGTTATATTAATGTGACTTAAACTAAACTGTCTGTTCAACTGAATCTGACTACTTTGACCTATTTATTGCATTAAAGTTACATAAATTGAGCTATCTGTGATGTTAAAGTCAATTGTACTCCAATAGTTGTGAAGCTGATTCCACTGATATTAACTTATCTGTTATATTGATGCGACTTAAACTAAACTGTCTGTTCAACTCAATCTGACTACTTTGACCTATTTATTGCATTAAAGTTACATAAATTTAGTTATCTGTGATATTAAAGTCGATTGTATTCCAATATTTGTGAAGATGATTCCACTTATATTAACTGATCTGTTTTATTAATGTGAATTAAACTAAACTGTCTGTTCAACTCAATCTGACTACTTTGACCTATTTATTGCATTAAAGTTACATAAATTGAGCTATCTGTGATATTAAAGCCAATTATACTCCAATAGTTGTGAACCTGATTCCACTGATATTAACTGATCTGTAACATTGATATGACTTAAACTTAAGTATCTGTTCAACTCAATCTGACTACTTTGACCTATTTATTGCATGAAAGTTACATAAATTGAGTTATCTGTGATATTAAAGCCAATTGTATTCCAATATTTATGAAGCTGATTCCACTGATATTAACTTATCTGTTATATTGATGTGACTTAAACTAAACTGTCTGTTCAACTCAATCTGACTACTTTGACCTATTTATTGCATTAAAGTTACATAAATTGAGCTATCTGTGATATTAAAATCAATTGTACTCCAACAGTTGTGAAACTGATTCCACTCATATTAACTTATCTGTTATATTAATGTGACTTAAACTAAACTGTCTGTTCAACTCAATCTGACTACTTTGACCTATTTATTGCATTAAAGTTACATAAATTGAGCTATCTGTGATGTTAAAGTCAATTGTACTCCAATAGTTGTGAAGCTGATTCCACTGATATTAACTTATCTGTTATATTGATGCGACTTAAACTAAACTGTCTGTTCAACTCAATCTGACTACTTTGACCTATTTATTGCATTAAAGTTACATAAATTGAGTTATCTGTGATATTAAAGTCAATTGTATTCCAATATTTGTGAAACTGATTCCACTAATATTAACTGATCTGTTTTATTAATGTGAATTAAAGTAAACTGTCTGTTCAACTCAATCTGACTACTTTGACCTATTTATTGCATTAAAGTTACATAAATTGAGTTATCTGTGATATTAAAACCAATTGTATTCCAATATTTATGAAGCTGATTCCACTGATATTAACTTATCTGTTATATTGATTTGACTTAAACTAAACTGTCTGTTCAACTCAATCTGACTACTTTGACCTATTTATTGCATTAAAGTTATATAAATTGAGCTATCTGTGATGTTAAAGTCAATTGTACTCCAATAGTTGTGAAGCTGATTCCACTGATATTAACTTATCTGTTATATTGATGCGACTTAAACTAAACTGTCTGTTCAACTCAATCTGACTACTTTGACCTATTTATTGCATTAAAGTTACATAAATTTAGTTCTCTGTGATATTAAAGTCAATTGTATTCCAATATTTGTGAAACTGATTCCACTAATATTAACTGATCTGTTTTATTAATGTGAATTAAAGTAAACTGTCTGTTCAACTCAATCTGACTACTTTGACCTATTTATTGCATTAAAGTTACATAAATTGAGTTATCTGTGATATTAAAGCCAATTGTATTCCAATATTTATGAAGCTGATTCCACTGATATTAACTTATCTGTTATATTAATGTGACTTAAACTAAACTGTCTGTTCAACTCAATCTGACTACTTCGACCTATATATTGCATTAAAGTTACATAAATTGAGTTATCTGTGATGTTAAAGTCAATTGTACTCCAACAGTTGTGAAGCTGATTCCACTGATATTAACTTATCTGTTATATTGATATGACTTAAACTAAACTGTCTGTTCAACTCAATCTGACTACTTTGACCTATTTATTGCATTAAAGTTATATAAATTTAGTTATCTGTGATATTAAAGTCAATTGTATTCGAATATTTGGAAAACTGATTCCACTGATATTAACTTATCTGTTTTATTAATGTGACTTAAACTAAACTGTCTGTTCAACTGAATCTGACTACTTTGACCTATTTATTGCATTAAAGTTACATAAATTGAGCTATCTGTGATGTTAAAGTCAATTGTACTCCAATAGTTGTGAAGCTGATTCCACTGATATTAACTTATCTGTTATATTGATGCGACTTAAACTAAACTGTCTGTTCAACTCAATCTGACTACTTTGACCTATTTATTGCATTAAAGTTACATAAATTTAGTTATCTGTGATATTAAAGTCGATTGCATTCCAATATTTGTGAAGCTGATTCCACTTATATTAACTGATCTGTTTTATTAATGTGAATTAAACTAAACTGTCTGTTCAACTCAATCTGACTACTTTGACCTATTTATTGCATTAAAGTTACATAAATTGAGTTATCTGTGATATTAAAGCCAATTGTATTCCAATATTTATGAAGCTGATTCCACTGATATTAACTTATCTGTTATATTGATGTGATTTAAACTAAACTGTCTGTTCAACTCAATCTGACTACTTTGACCTATTTATTGCATTAAAGTTACATAAATTGAGCTATCTGTGATATTAAAATCAATTGTACTCCAACAGTTGTGAAGCTGATTCCACTCATATTAACTTATCTGTTATATTGATGTGACTTAAACTAAACTGTCTGTTCAACTCAATCTGACTACTTTGACCTATTTATTGCATTAAAGTTACATAAATTGAGTTATCTGTGATATTAAAGTCAATTGTACTCCAACAGTTGTGAAGCTGATTCCACTGATATTAACTTATCTGTTATATTGATGTGACTTAAACTAAACTGTCTGTTCAACTCAATCTGACTACTTTGACCTATTTATTGCATTAAAGTTACATAAATCGAGCTATTTGTGATGTTAAAGTCAATTGTACTCCAATATTTGTGAAGCTGATACCACTCATATTAACTTAACTGTTATATTGATGTGACTTAAACTAAACTGTCTGTTCAACTCAATCTGACTACTTTGACCTATTTATTGCATTAAAGTTACATAACTTGAGTTATCTGTGATATTAAAGTCAATTGTATTCGAATATTTGGAAAACTGATTCCACTGATATTAACTTATCTGTTTTATTAATGTGACTTAAACTAAACTGTCTGTTCAACTGAATCTGACTACTTTGACCTATTTATTGCATTAAAGTTACATAAATTGAGTTATCTGTGATATTAAAGCCAATTGTATTCCAATATTTATGAAGCTGATTCCACTGATATTAACTTATCTGTTATATTGATGCGACTTAAACTAAACTGTCTGTTCAACTCAATCTGACTACTTTGACCTATTTATTGCATTAAAGTTACATAAATTTAGTTCTCTGTGATATTAAAGTCAATTGTATTGCAATATTTGTGAAACTGATTCCACTAATATTAACTGATCTGTTTTATTAATGTGAATTAAAGTAAACTGTCTGTTCAACTCAATCTGACTACTTTGACCTATTTATTGCATTAAAGTTACATAAATTGAGTTATCTGTGATATTAAAGCCAATTGTATTCCAATATTTATGAAGCTGATTCCACTGATATTAACTTATCTGTTATATTAATGTGACTTAAACTAAACTGTCTGTTCAACTCAATCTGACTACTTCGACCTATATATTGCATTAAAGTTACATAAATTGAGTTATCTGTGATGTTAAAGTCAATTGTACTCCAACAGTTGTGAAGCTGATTCCACTGATATTAACTTATCTGTTATATTGATATGACTTAAACTAAACTGTCTGTTCAACTCAATCTGACTACTTTGACCTATTTATTGCATTAAAGTTATATAAATTTAGTTATCTGTGATATTAAAGTCAATTGTATTCGAATATTTGGAAAACTGATTCCACTGATATTAACTTATCTGTTTTATTAATGTGACTTAAACTAAACTGTCTGTTCAACTGAATCTGACTACTTTGACCTATTTATTGCATTAAAGTTACATAAATTGAGCTATCTGTGATGTTAAAGTCAATTGTACTCCAATAGTTGTGAAGCTGATTCCACTGATATTAACTGATCTGTTTTATTAATGTGAATTAAACTAAACTGTCTGTTCAACTCAATCTGACTACTTTGACCTATTTATTGCATTAAAGTTACATAAATTGAGTTATCTGTGATATTAAAGCCAATTGTATTCCAATATTTATGAAGCTGATTCCACTGATATTAACTTATCTGTTATATTGATGTGATTTAAACTAAACTGTCTGTTCAACTCAATCTGACTACTTTGACCTATTTATTGCATTAAAGTTACATAAATTGAGCTATCTGTGATATTAAAATCAATTGTACTCCAACAGTTGTGAAGCTGATTCCACTCATATTAACTTATCTGTTATATTGATGTGACTTAAACTAAACTGTCTGTTCAACTCAATCTGACTACTTTGACCTATTTATTGCATTAAAGTTACATAAATTGAGTTATCTGTGATATTAAAGTCAATTGTACTCCAACAGTTGTGAAGCTGATTCCACTGATATTAACTTATCTGTTATATTGATGTGACTTAAACTAAACTGTCTGTTCAACTCAATCTGACTACTTTGACCTATTTATTGCATTAAAGTTACATAAATCGAGCTATTTGTGATGTTAAAGTCAATTGTACTCCAATATTTGTGAAGCTGATACCACTCATATTAACTTAACTGTTATATTGATGTGACTTAAACTCAACTGTCTGTTCAACTCAATCTGACTACTTTGACCTATTTATTGCATTAAAGTTACATAACTTGAGTTATCTGTGATATTAAAGTCAATTGTATTCGAATATTTGGAAAACTGATTCCACTGATATTAACTTATCTGTTTTATTAATGTGACTTAAACTAAACTGTCTGTTCAACTGAATCTGACTACTTTGACCTATTTATTGCATTAAAGTTACATAAATTGAGTTATCTGTGATATTAAAGCCAATTGTATTCCAATATTTATGAAGCTGATTCCACTGATATTAACTTATCTGTTATATTGATGCGACTTAAACTAAACTGTCTGTTCAACTCAATCTGACTACTTTGACCTATTTATTGCATTAAAGTTACATAAATTTAGTTATCTGTGATATTAAAGTCAATTGTATTCCAATATTTGTGAAACTGATTCCACTAATATTAACTGATCTGTTTTATTAATGTGAATTAAAGTAAACTGTCTGTTCAACTCAATCTGACTACTTTGACCTATTTATTGCATTAAAGTTACATAAATTGAGTTATCTGTGATATTAAAACCAATTGTATTCCAATATTTATGAAGCTGATTCCACTGATATTAACTTATCTGTTATATTGATTTGACTTAAACTAAACTGTCTGTTCAACTCAATCTGACTACTTTGACCTATTTATTGCATTAAAGTTACATAAATTGAGCTATCTGTGATGTTAAAGTCAATTGTACTCCAATAGTTGTGAAGCTGATTCCACTGATATTAACTTATCTGTTATATTGATGCGACTTAAACTAAACTGTCTGTTCAACTCAATCTGACTACTTTGACCTATTTATTGCATTAAAGTTACATAAATTTAGTTATCTGTGATATTAAAGTCAATTGTATTCCAATATTTGTAAAACTGATTCCACTAATATTAACTGATCTGTTTTATTAATGTGAATTAAAGTAAACTGTCTGTTCAACTCAATCTGACTACTTTGACCTATTTATTGCATTAAAGTTACATAAATTGAGTTATCTGTGATATTAAAGCCAATTGTATTCCAATATTTATGAAGCTGATTCCACTGATATTAACTTATCTGTTATATTAATGTGACTTAAACTAAACTGTCTGTTCAACTCAATCTGACTACTTCGACCTATATATTGCATTAAAGTTACATAAATTGAGTTATCTGTGATGTTAAAGTCAATTGTACTCCAACAGTTGTGAAGCTGATTCCACTGATATTAACTTATCTGTTATATTGATATGACTTAAACTAAACTGTCTGTTCAACTCAATCTGACTACTTCGACCTATTTATTGCATTAAAGTTATATAAATTTAGTTATCTGTGATATTAAAGTCAATTGTATTCGAATATTTGGAAAACTGATTCCACTGATATTAACTTATCTGTTTTATTAATGTGACTTAAACTAAACTGTCTGTTCAACTGAATCTGACTACTTTGACCTATTTATTGCATTAAAGTTACATAAATTGAGCTATCTGTGATGTTAAAGTCAATTGTACTCCAATAGTTGTGAAGCTGATTCCACTGATATTAACTTATCTGTTATATTGATGCGACTTAAACTAAACTGTCTGTTCAACTCAATCTGACTACTTTGACCTATTTATTGCATTAAAGTTACATAAATTTAGTTATCTGTGATATTAAAGTCGATTGTATTCCAATATTTGTGAAGATGATTCCACTTATATTAACTGATCTGTTTTATAAATGTGAATTAAACTAAACTGTCTGTTCAACTCAATCTGACTACTTTGACCTATTTATTGCATTAAAGTTACATAAATTGAGTTATCTGTGATATTAAAGCCAATTGTATTCCAATATTTATGAAGCTGATTCCACTGATATTAACTTATCTGTTATATTGATGTGACTTAAACTAAACTGTCTGTTCAACTCAATCTGACTACTTTGACCTATTTATTGCATTAAAGTTACATAAATTGAGCTATCTGTGATATTAAAATCAATTGTACTCCAACAGTTGTGAAGCTGATTCCACTCATATTAACTTATCTGTTATATTGATGTGACTTAAACTAAACTGTCTGTTCAACTCAAGCTGACTACTTTGACCTATTTATTGCATTAAAGTTACATAAATTGAGTTATCTGTGATATTAAAGTCAATTGTACTCCAACAGTTGTGAAGCTGATTCCACTGATATTAACTTATCTGTTATATTGATGTGACTTAAACTAAACTGTCTGTTCAACTCAATCTGACTACTTTGACCTATTTATTGCATTAAAGTTACATAAATCGAGTTATCTGTGATATTAAAGTCAATTGTACTCCAACAGTTGTGAAGCTGATACCACTCATATTAACTTATCTGTTATATTGATGTGACTTAAACTAAACTGTCTGTTCAACTCAATCTGACTACTTTGACCTATTTATTGCATTAAAGTTACATAAATCGAGCTATTTGTGATGTTAAAGTCAATTGTACTCCAATATTTGTGAAGCTGATACCACTCATATTAACTTAACTGTTATATTGATGTGACTTAAACTAAACTGTCTGTTCAACTCAATCTGACTACTTTGACCTATTTATTGCATTAAAGTTACATAACTTGAGTTATCTGTGATATTAAAGTCAATTGTATTCGAATATTTGGAAAACTGATTCCTCTGATATTAACTTATCTGTTTTATTAATGTGACTTAAACTAAACTGTCTGTTCAACTGAATCTGACTACTTTGACCTATTTATTGCATTAAAGTTACATAAATTGAGCTATCTGTGATGTTAAAGTCAATTGTACTCCAATAGTTGTGAAGCTGATTCCACTGATATTAACTTATCTGTTATATTGATGCGACTTAAACTAAACTGTCTGTTCAACTCAATCTGACTACTTTGACCTATTTATTGCATTAAAGTTACATAAATTGAGTTATCTGTGATATTAAAGCCAATTGTATTCCAATATTTATGAAGCTGATTCCACTGATATCAACTTATCTGTTATATTGATGTGACTTAAACTAAACTGTCTGTTCAACTCAATCTGACTACTTGGACCTATTTATTGCATTAAAGTTACATAAATCGAGCTATTTGTGATGTTAAAGTCAATTGTATTCGAATATTTGGAAAACTGATTCCACTGATATTAACTTATCTGTTTTATTAATGTGACTTAAACTAAACTGTCTGTTCAACTGAATCTGACTACTTTGACCTATTTATTGCATTAAAGTTACATAAATTGAGCTATCTGTGATGTTAAAGTCAATTGTACTCCAATAGTTGTGAAGCTGATTCCACTGATATTAACTTATCTGTTATATTGATGCGACTTAAACTAAACTGTCTGTTCAACTCAATCTGACTACTTTGACCTATTTATTGCATTAAAGTTACATACATTTAGTTATCTGTCATATTAGAGTCAATTGTATTCCATATTTGTGAAGCTGATTCCACTTATATTAACTTATCTGTTATATTGATGTGACTTAAACTAAACTGTCTGTTCAACTCAATCTGACTACTTTGACCTATTTATTGCATTAAAGTTACATAAATCGAGCTATTTGTGATGTTAAAGTCAATTGTACTCCAATATTTGTGAAGCTGATACCACTCATATTAATTTAACTGTTATATTGATGTGACTTAAACTAAACTGTCTGTTCAACTCAATCTGACTACTTTGACCTATTTATTGCATTAAAGTTACATAACTTGAGTTATCTGTGATATTAAAGTCAATTGTATTCGAATATTTGGAAAACTGATTCCACTGATATTAACTTATCTGTTTTATTAATGTGACTTAAACTAAACTGTCTGTTCAACTGAATCTGACTACTTTGACCTATTTATTGCATTAAAGTTACATAAATTGAGCTATCTGTGATGTTAAAGTCAATTGTACTCCAATAGTTGTGAAGCTGATTCCACTGATATTAACTTATCTGTTATATTGATGAGACTTAAACTAAACTGTCTGTTCAACTCAATCTGACTACTTTGACCTATTTATTGCATTAAAGTTACATAAATTTAGTTATCTGTGATATTAAAATCAATTGTATTCCAATATTTGTGAAGCTGATTCCACTTATATTAACTTGTGTGTTATATTAATGTGACTTAAACTAAACTGTCTGTTCAACTGAATCTGACTACTTTGACCTATTTATTGCATTAAAGTTACATAAATTGAGCTATCTGTGATGTTAAAGTCAATTGTACTCCAATAGTTGTGAAGCTGATTCCACTGATATTAACTTATCTGTTATATTGATGCGACTTAAACTAAACTGTCTGTTCAACTCAATCTGACTACTTTGACCTATTTATTGCATTAAAGTTACATAAATTTAGTTATCTGTGATATTAGAGTCAATTGTATTCCAATATTTGTGAAGCTGATTCCACTTATATTAACTTATCTGTTATATTGATGTGACTTAAACTAAACTGTCTGTTCAACTCAATCTGACTACTTTGACATATTTATTGCATTAAAGTTACATAAATCGAGCTATTTGTGATGTTAAAGTCAATTGTACTCCAATATTTGTGAAGCTGATACCACTCATATTAACTTAACTGTTATATTGATGTGACTTAAACTAAACTGTCTGTTCAACTCAATCTGACTACTTGGACCTATTTATTGCATTAAAGTTACATAACTTGAGTTATCTGTGATATTAAAGTCAATTGTAATCGAATATTTGGAAAACTGATTCCACTGATATTAACTTATCTGTTTTATTAATGTGACTTAAACTAAACTGTCTGTTCAACTGAATCTGACTACTTTGACCTATTTATTGCATTAAAGTTACATAAATTGAGCTATCTGTGATGTTAAAGTCAATTGTACTCCAATAGTTGTGAAGCTGATTCCACTGATATTAACTTATCTGTTATATTGATGCGACTTAAACTAAACTGTCTGTTCAACTCAATCTGACTACTTTGACCTATTTATTGCATTAAAGTTACATACATTTAGTTATCTGTCATATTAGAGTCAATTGTATTCCAATATTTGTGAAGCTGATTCCACTTATATTAACTTATCTGTTATATTGATGTGACTTAAACTAAACTGTCTGTTCAACTCAATCTGACTACTTTGACCTATTTATTGCATTAAAGTTACATAAATCGAGCTATTTGTGATGTTAAAGTCAATTGTACTGCAATATTTGTGAAGCTGATACCACTCATATTAATTTAACTGTTATATTGATGTGACTTAAACTAAACTGTCTGTTCAACTCAATCTGACTACTTTGACCTATTTATTGCATTAAAGTTACATAACTTGAGTTATCTGTGATATTAAAGTCAATTGTATTCGAATATTTGGAAAACTGATTCCACTGATATTAACTTATCTGTTTTATTAATGTGACTTAAACTAAACTGTCTGTTCAACTGAATCTGACTACTTTGACCTATTTATTGCATTAAAGTTACATAAATTGAGCTATCTGTGATGTTAAAGTCAATTGTACTCCAATAGTTGTGAAGCTGATTCCACTGATATTAACTTATCTGTTATATTGATGAGACTTAAACTAAACTGTCTGTTCAACTCAATCTGACTACTTTGACCTATTTATTGCATTAAAGTTACATAAATTTAGTTATCTGTGATATTAAAATCAATTGTATTCCAATATTTGTGAAGCTGATTCCACTTATATTAACTTGTGTGTTATATTAATGTGACTTAAACTAAACTGTCTGTTCAACTGAATCTGACTACTTTGACCTATTTATTGCATTAAAGTTACATAAATTGAGCTATCTGTGATGTTAAAGTCAATTGTACTCCAATAGTTGTGAAGCTGATTCCACTGATATTAACTTATCTGTTATATTGATGCGACTTAAACTAAACTGTCTGTTCAACTCAATCTGACTACTTTGACCTATTTATTGCATTAAAGTTACATAAATTTAGTTATCTGTGATATTAGAGTCAATTGTATTCCAATATTTGTGAAGCTGATTCCACTTATATTAACTTATCTGTTATATTGATGTGACTTAAACTAAACTGTCTGTTCAACTCAATCTGACTACTTTGACATATTTATTGCATTAAAGTTACATAAATCGAGCTATTTGTGATGTTAAAGTCAATTGTACTCCAATATTTGTGAAGCTGATACCACTCATATTAACTTAACTGTTATATTGATGTGACTTAAACTAAACTGTCTGTTCAACTCAATCTGACTACTTGGACCTATTTATTGCATTAAAGTTACATAACTTGAGTTATCTGTGATATTAAAGTCAATTGTAATCGAATATTTGGAAAACTGATTCCACTGATATTAACTTATCTGTTTTATTAATGTGACTTAAACTAAACTGTCTGTTCAACTGAATCTGACTACTTTGACCTATTTATTGCATTAAAGTTACATAAATTGAGCTATCTGTGATGTTAAAGTCAATTGTAGTCTTATATGTGTGAAACTGATGTCACTTATATTAACCTATCTGTTATATTGATGTGACTTAAACTGAACTGTCTGTTAAACTCAATCTGACTACTTTGACCTATTTATTGCATTAAAGTTGCATAAATTTAGTTATCTGTGATATTAACGTCAATTGTATTCCAATATTAGTGAACCTGATTCCACTGATATTAACTTATCCGTTATATTGATTTGACTTAAACTAAACTGTCTGTTCAACTCAATCTGACTACTTTGACCTATTTATTGCATTAAAGTTACATAAATCGAGCTATTTGTGATGTCAAAGTCAATTGTACTCCAATAGTTGTGAATCTGATTCCACTCATATTAACTTAACTGTTATATTGATGTGACTTAAACTTAAGTATCTGTTCAACTCAATCTGACTACTTTGACCTATTTATTGCATTAAAGTTACATAAATTGAGTTATCTGTGATATTAAAGCCAATTGTATTCCAATATTTGTGAAGCTGATTCCACTGATATTAACTTATCTGTTATGTTGATGTGACTTAAACTAAACTGTCTGTTCAACTCAATCTGACTACTTTGACCTATTTATTGCATTAAAGTTACATAACTTGAATTATCTGTGATATTAAAGTCAATTGTATTCGAATATTTGGAAAACTGATTCCACTGATATTAACTTATCTGTTTTATTAATGTGACTTAAACTAAACTGTCTGTTCAACTGAATCTGACTACTTTGACCTATTTATTGCATTAAAGTTACATAAATTGAGCTATCTGTGATGTTAAAGTCAATTGTACTCCAATAGTTGTGAAGCTGATTCCACTGATATTAACTTATCTGTTATATTGATGCGACTTAAACTAAACTGTCTGTTCAACTCAATCTGACTACTTTGACCTATTTATTGCATTAAAGTTACATAAATTGAGTTATCTGTGATATTAAAGCCAATTGTATTCCAATATTTATGAAGCTGATTCCACTGATATCAACTTATCTGTTATATTGATGTGACTCAAACTAAACTGTCTGTTCAACTCAATCTGACTACTTTGACCTATTTATTGCATTAAAGTTACATAAATCGAGCTATTTGTGATGTTAAAGTCAATTGTACTCCAATATTTGTGAAGCTGATACCACTCATATTAACTTAACTGTTATATTGATGTGACTTAAACTAAACTGTCTGTTCAACTCAATCTGACTACTTTGACCTATTTATTGCATTAAAGTTACATAACTTGAGTTATCTGTGATATTAAAGTCAATTGTATTCGAATATTTGGAAAACTGATTCCACTGATATTAACTTATCTGTTTTATTAATGTGACTTAAACTAAACTGTCTGTTCAACTGAATCTGACTACTTTGACCTATTTATTGCATTAAAGTTACATAAATTGAGCTATCTGTGATGTTAAAGTCAATTGTACTCCAATAGTTGTGAAGCTGATTCCACTGATATTAACTTATCTGTTATATTGATGAGACTTAAACTAAACTGTCTGTTCAACTCAATCTGACTACTTTGACCTATTTATTGCATTAAAGTTACATAAATTTAGTTATCTGTGATATTAAAATCAATTGTATTCCAATATTTGTGAAGCTGATTCCACTTATATTAACTTGTGTGTTATATTAATGTGACTTAAACTAAACTGTCTGTTCAACTCAATCTGACTACTTTGACCTATTTATTGCATTAAAGTTACATAAATTGAGCTATCTGTGATGTTAAAGTCAATTGTACTCCAATAGTTGTGAAGCTGATTCCACTGATATTAACTTATCTGTTATATTGATGCGACTTAAACTAAACTGTCTGTTCAACTCAATCTGACTACTTTGACCTATTTATTGCATTAAAGTTACATAAATTTAGTTATCTGTGATATTAGAGTCAATTGTATTCCAATATTTGTGAAGCTGATTCCACTTATATTAACTTATCTGTTATATTGATGTGACTTAAACTAAACTGTCTGTTCAACTCAATCTGACTACTTTGACATATTTATTGCATTAAAGTTACATAAATCGAGCTATTTGTGATGTTAAAGTCAATTGTACTCCAATATTTGTGAAGCTGATACCACTCATATTAACTTAACTGTTATATTGATGTGACTTAAACTAAACTGTCTGTTCAACTCAATCTGACTACTTGGACCTATTTATTGCATTAAAGTTACATAACTTGAGTTATCTGTGATATTAAAGTCAATTGTAATCGAATATTTGGAAAACTGATTCCACTGATATTAACTTATCTGTTTTATTAATGTGACTTAAACTAAACTGTCTGTTCAACTGAATCTGACTACTTTGACCTATTTATTGCATTAAAGTTACATAAATTGAGCTATCTGTGATGTTAAAGTCAATTGTACTCCAATAGTTGTGAAGCTGATTCCACTGATATTAACTTATCTGTTATATTGATGCGACTTAAACTAAACTGTCTGTTCAACTCAATCTGACTACCTTGACCTATTTATTGCATTAAAGTTACATAAATCGAGCTATTTGTGATGTTAAAGTCAATTGTACTCCAATATTTGTGAAGCTGATACCACTCATATTAACTTAACTGTTATATTGATGTGACTTAAACTAAACTGTCTGTTCAACTCAATCTGACTACTTTGACCTATTTATTGCATTAAAGTTACATAACTTGAGTTATCTGTGATATTAAAATCAATTGTACTCCAATATTAGTGAACCTGATTCCACTGATATTAACTTATCCGCTATATTGATTTGACTTAAACTAAACTGTCTGTTCAACTCAATCTGACTACTTTGATCTATTTATTGCATTAAAGTTACATAAATCGAGCTATCTGTGATATTAAAGGCAATCGTAGTCTTATATGTGTGAAACTGATGTCACTTATATTAACCTATCTCTTATATTGATGTGACTTAAACTGAACTGTCTGTTCAACTCAATCTGACTACTTTGACCTATTTATTGCATTAAAGTTACATAAATTGAGTTATCTGTGATATTAACGTCAATTGTATTCCAATATTAGTGAACCTGATTCCACTGATATTAACTTATCCGTTATATTGATTTGACTTAAACTAAACTGTCTGTTCAACTCAATCTGACTACTTTGACCTATTTATTGCATTAAAGTTACATAAATCGAGCTATTTGTGATGTCAAAGTCAATTGTACTCCAATAGTTGTGAATCTGATTCCACTCATATTAACTTAACTGTTATATTGATGTGACTGAAACTTAAGTATCTGTTCAACTCAATCTGACTACTTTGACCTATTTATTGCATTAAAGTTACATAACTTGAGTTATCTGTGATATTAAAGCCAATTGTATTCCAATATTTGTGAAGCTGATTCCACTGATATTAACTTATCTGTTATGTTGATGTGACTTAAACTAAACTGTCTGTTCAACTCAATCTGACTACTTTGACCTATTTATTGCATGAAAGTTACATAACTTGAGTTATCTGTGATATTAAAGTCAATTGTATTCGAATATTTGGAAAACTGATTCCACTGATATTAACTTATCTGTTTTATTAATGTGACTTAAACTAAACTGTCTGTTTAACTCAATCTGACTACTTTGACCTATTTATTGCATTAACGTTACATAAATTGAGCTATCTGTGATGTTAAAGTCAATTGTACTCCAATAGTTGTGAAACTGATTCCACTGATATTAACTTATCTGTTATATTGATGCGACTTAAACTAAACTGTCTGTTCAACTCAATCTGACTACTTTGACCTATTAATTGCATTAAAGTTACATAAATTTAGTTATCTGTGATATTAGAGTCAATTGTATTCCAATATTTGTGAAGCTGATTCCACTTATATTAACTTATCTGTTATATTGATGTGACTTAAACTAAACTGTCTGTTCAACTCAATCTGACTACTTTGACCTATTTATTGCATTAAAGTTACATAAATCGAGCTATCTGTGATGTTAAAGTCAATTGTACTCCAATATTTGTGAAGCTGATACCACTCATATTAATTTAACTGTTATATTGATGTGACTTAAACTAAACTGTCTGTTCAACTCAATCTGACTACTTTGACCTATTTATTGCATTAAAGTTACATAACTTGAGTTATCTGTGATATTAAAGTCAATTGTATTCGAATATTTGGAAAACTGATTCCACTGATATTAACTTATCTGTTTTATTAATGTGACTTAAACTAAACTGTCTGTTCAACTCAATCTGACTACTTTGACCTATTTATTGCATTAAAGTTACATAAATTGAGTTATCTGTGATATTAAAATCAATTGTATTCCAATATTTGTGAAGCTGATTCCACTTATATTAACTTGTCTGTTTTATTAATGTGACTTAAACTAAACTGTCTGTTCAACTCAATCTGACTACTTTGACCTATTTATTGCATTAAAGTTACATAAATTGAGCTATCTGTGATGTTAAAGTCAATTGTACTCCAATAGTTGTGAAGCTGATTCCACTGATATTAACTTATCTGTTATATTGATGCGACTTAAACTAAACTGTCTGTTCAACTCAATCTGACTACTTTGACCTATTTATTGCATTAAAGTTACATAAATTTAGTTATCTGTGATATTAAAATCAATTGTATTCCAATATTTGTGAAGCTGATTCCACTTATATTAACTTGTCTGTTATATTAATGTGACTTAAACTAAACTGTCTGTTCAACTGAATCTGACTACTTTGACCTATTTATTGCATTAAAGTTACATAAATTGAGCTATCTGTGATGTTAAAGTCAATTGTACTCCAATAGTTGTGAAGCTGATTCCACTGATATTAACTTATCTGTTATATTGATGCGACTTAAACTAAACTGTCTGTTCAACTCAATCTGACTACTTTGACCTATTTATTGCATTAAAGTTACATAAATTTAGTTATCTGTGATATTAGAGTCAATTGTATTCCAATATTTGTGAAGCTGATTCCACTTATATTAACTTATCTGTTATATTGATGTGACTTAAACTAAACTGTCTGTTCAACTCAATCTGACTACTTTGACATATTTATTGCATTAAAGTTACATAAATCGAGCTATTTGTGATGTTAAAGTCAATTGTACTCCAATATTTGTGAAGCTGATACCACTCATATTAACTTAACTGTTATATTGATGTGACTTAAACTAAACTGTCTGTTCAACTCAATCTGACTACTTTGACCTATTTATTGCATTAAAGTTACATAAATTGAGCTATCTGTGATGTTAAAGTCAATTGTACTCCAATAGTTGTGAAACTGATTCCACTGATATTAACTTATCTGTTATATTGATGCGACTTAAACTAAACTGTCTGTTCAACTCAATCTGACTACTTTGACCTATTAATTGCATTAAAGTTACATAAATTTAGTTATCTGTGATATTAGAGTCAATTGTATTCCAATATTTGTGAAGCTGATTCCACTTATATTAACTTATCTGTTATATTGATGTGACTTAAACTAAACTGTCTGTTCAACTCAATCTGACTACTTTGACCTATTTATTGCATTAAAGTTACATAAATCGAGCTATTTGTGATGTTAAAGTCAATTGTACTCCAATATTTGTGAAGCTGATACCACTCATATTAATTTAACTGTTATATTGATGTGACTTAAACTAAACTGTCTGTTCAACTCAATCTGACTACTTTGACCTATTTATTGCATTAAAGTTACATAACTTGAGTTATCTGTGATATTAAAGTCAATTGTATTCGAATATTTGGAAAACTGATTCCACTGATATTAACTTATCTGTTTTATTAATGTGACTTAAACTAAACTGTCTGTTCAACTCAATCTGACTACTTTGACCTATTTATTGCATTAAAGTTACATAAATTGAGTTATCTGTGATATTAAAATCAATTGTATTCCAATATTTGTGAAGCTGATTCCACTTATATTAACTTGTCTGTTATATTAATGTGACTTAAACTAAACTGTCTGTTCAACTGAATATGACTACTTTGACCTATTTATTGCATTAAAGTTACATAAATTGAGCTATCTGTGATGTTAAAGTCAATTGTACTCCAATAGTTGTGAAGCTGATTCCACTGATATTAACTTATCTGTTATATTGATGCGACTTAAACTAAACTGTCTGTTCAACTCAATCTGACTACTTTGACCTATTTATTGCATTAAAGTTACATAAATTTAGTTATCTGTGATATTAGAGTCAATTGTATTCCAATATTTGTGAAGCTGATTCCACTTATATTAACTTATCTGTTATATTGATGTGACTTAAACTAAACTGTCTGTTCAACTCAATCTGACTACTTTGACATATTTATTGCATTAAAGTTACATAAATCGAGCTATTTGTGATGTTAAAGTCAATTGTACTCCAATATTTGTGAAGCTGATACCACTCATATTAACTTAACTGTTATATTGATGTGACTTAAACTAAACTGTCTGTTCAACTCAATCTGACTAATGTGACCTATTTATTGCATTAAAGTTACATAAATTGAGCTATCTGTGATGTTAAAGTCAATTGTACTCCAATAGTTGTGAAGTTGATTCCACTGATATTAACTTATCTGTTATATTGATGCGACTTAAACTAAACTGTCTGTTCAACTCAATCTGACTACTTTGACCTATTTATTGCATTAAAGTTACATAAATTTAGTTATCTGTGATATTAAAATCAATTGTATTCCAATATTTGTGAAGCTGATTCCACTTATATTAACTTGTCTGTTATATTGATGTGACTTAAACTAAACTGTCTGTTCAACTGAATCTGACTACTTTGACCTATTTATTGCATTAAAGTTACATAAATTGAGCTATCTGTGATGTTAAAGTCAATTGTACTCCAATAGTTGTGAAGCTGATTCCACTGATATTAACTTATCTGTTATATTGATGCGACTTAAACTAAACTGTCTGTTCAACTCAATCTGACTACTTTGACCTATTTATTGCATTAAAGTTACATTAATTTAGTTATCTGTGATATTAAAATCAATTGTATTCCAATATTTGTGAACCTGATTCCACTGATATTAACTTATCCGTTATATTGATTTGACTTAAACTAAACTGTCTGTTCAACTCAATCTGACTACTTTGACCTATTTATTGCATTAAAGTTACATAAATCGAGCTATTTGTGATGTCAAAGTCAATTGTACTCCAATAGTTGTGAATCTGATTCCACTCATATTAACTTAACTGTTATATTGATGTGACTTAAACTTAAGTATCTGTTCAACTCAATCTGACTACTTTGACCTATTTATTGCATTAAAGTTACATAAATTGAGTTATCTGTGATATTGAAGCCAATTGTATTCCAATATTTGTGAAGCTGATTCCACTGATATTAACTTATCTGTTATGTTGATGTGACTTAAACTAAACTGTCTGTTCAACTCAATCTGACTACTTTGACCTATTTATTGCATGAAAGTTACATAAATGTAACTATCTGTGGTATTAAAGCCAATAGTAGTCTTATATGTGTGGAACTGATGTCACTTATATTAGCCTATCTGTTATATTGATGTGACTTAAACTAAACTGTCTGTTCAACTCAATCTGACTACTTTGACCTATTTATTGCATTAAAGTTACATAAATTGAGCTATTTGTGATGTTAAAGTCAATTGTACTCCAATAGTTGTGAAGCTGATTCCACTGATATTAACTTATCCGTTATATTGATGTGACTTAAACTAAACTGTCTGTTCAACTCAATCTGACTACTTTGACATATTTATTGCATGGAAGTTACATAAATGGAGCTATCTGTGATATTAAAGTCAATTATACTCCAATTGTTGTGAAGCTGATTCCACTGATATTAACTTATCTGTTACATTGATGTGACTTAAACTAAACCGTCTGTTCAACTCAATCTGATTACTTTGACCTATTTATTGCATTAAAGTTACATAAATTGATCTATTTGTGATGTTAAAGTCAATTGTACTCCAATAGATGTCAAGCTGATTCCACTGATATTAACTTCTCTGTTATATTGATGTGACTTAAACTAAACTGTCTGTTCAACTCAATCTGACTACTTTGACCTATTTATTGCATTAAAGTTACATAAATTTAGTTATCTGTGATATTAAAGTCAATTGTATTCCAATATTTGTGAAGCTGATTCCACTTATATTAAAATATCTGTTATATTGATGTGACTTAAACTAAAATTTCTGTTCAACTCAATCTGACTACTTTGACCTATTTATTGCATTAAAGTTACATTAATCGAGCTATTTGTGATGTTAAAGTCAATTGTACTCTAATAGTTGTGAAGCTGATTCCACTCATATTAACTTATCTGTTATATTGATGTGACTTAAACTAAACTGTCTGTTCAACTCAATCTGACTACTTTGACCTATTTATTGCATTAAAGTTACATAAATTGAGTTATCTGTGATATTAAAGTCAATTGGAGTCGAATATTTGGGAAACTGATTCCACTGATATTAACTTATCTGTTTTATTAATGTGACTTAAACTAAACTGTCTGTTCAACTCAATCTGACTACTTTGACCTATTTATTGCATCAAAGTTACATAAATTGAGCTGTCTGTGATGTTAAAGTCAATTGTACTCTAATAGTTGTAAAGCTGATTCCACTGATATTAACTTATCTGTTATATTGATGTGACTTAAACTAAACTGTCTGTTCAACTCAATCTGACTACTTTGACCTATTTATTGCATTAAATTTACATAAATGTAGTTATCTGTGATATTAAAGTCAATTGTATTCCAATATTTGTGAAGCTGATTCCACTCATATTAACTTAACTGTTATATTAATGTGACTTAAACTAAACTGTCTGTTCAACTCAATCTGACTACTTTGACCTATTTATTGCATTAAAGTTACATAAATTGAGCTATCTGTGTTGTTAAAGTCAATTGTACTCCAATAGTTGTGAAGCTGATTCCACTGATATTAACTTATCTGTTATATTGATGCGACTTAAACTAAACTGTCTGTTCAACTCAATCTGACTACTTTGACCTATTTATTGCATTAAAGTTACATAAATTTAGTTATCTGTGATATTAAAGTCAATTGTACTCCAATAGTTGTGAACCTGATTCCACTGATATTAACTTATCTGTTATATTGATGCGACTTAAACTAAACTGTCTGTTCAACTCAATCTGACTACTTTGACCTATTTATTGCATTAAAGTTACATAAATTTAGTTATCTGTGATATTAAAGTCAATTGTATTCGAATATTTGGAAAACTGATTCCACTGATATTAACTTATCTCTTTTATTAATGTGACTTAAACTAAACTGTCTGTTCAACTGAATCTGACTACTTTGACCTATTTATTGCATTAAAGTTACATAAATTGAGCTATCTGTGATGTTAAAGTCAATTGTACTCCAACAGTTGTGAAGCTGATTCCACTGATATTAACTTATCTGTTATATTGATGTGACTTAAACTAAACTGTCTGTTCAACTCAATCTGACTACTTTGACCTATTTATTGCATTAAAGTTACATAAATTTAGTTATCTGTGATATTAAAATCAATTGTATTCCAATATTTGTGAAGCTGATTCCACTTATATTAACTTGTGTGTTATATTAATGTGACTTAAACTAAACTGTCTGTTCAACTGAATCTGACTACTTTGACCTATTTATTGCATTAAAGTTACATAAATCGAGCTATTTGTGATGTTAAAGTCAATTGTACTCCAATAGTTGTGTAGCTGATTCCACTGATATTAACTTATCTGTTATATTGATGTGACTTAAACTAAACTGTCTGTTCAACTCAATCTGACTACTTTGACCTATTTATTGCATTAAAGTTACATAAATTTAGTTATCTGTGATATTAAAGTCAATTATATTCCAATTGTTGTGAAGCTGATTCCACTGATATTAACTTATCTGTTACATTGATGTGACTTAAACTAAACTGTCTGTTCAACTCAATCTGATTACTTTGACCTATTTATTGCATTAAAGTTACATAAATTGATCTATTTGTGATGTTAAAGTCAATTGTACTCCAATAGATGTCAAGCTGATTCCACTGATATTAACTTCTCTGTTATATTGATGTGACTTAAACTAAACTGTCTGTTCAACTCAATCTGACTACTTTGACCTATTTATTGCATTAAAGTTACATAAATTTAGTTATCTGTGATATTAAAGTCAATTGTATTCCAATATTTGTGAAGCTGATTCCACTTATATTAAAATATCTGTTATATTGATGTGACTTAAACTAAAATTTCTGTTCAACTCAATCTGACTACTTTGACCTATTTATTGCATCAAAGTTACATAAATTGAGCTGTCTGTGATGTTAAAGTCAATTGTACTCTAATAGTTGTAAAGCTGATTCCACTGATATTAACTTATCTGTTATATTGATGTGACTTAAACTAAACTGTCTGTTCAACTCAATCTGACTACTTTGACCTATTTATTGCATTAAATTTACATAAATGTAGTTATCTGTGATATTAAAGTCAATTGTATTCCAATATTTGTGAAGCTGATTCCACTCATATTAACTTAACTGTTATATTAATGTGACTTAAACTAAACTGTCTGTTCAACTCAATCTGACTACTTTGACCTATTTATTGCATTAAAGTTACATAAATTGAGCTATCTGTGTTGTTAAAGTCAATTGTACTCCAATAGTTGTGAAGCTGATTCCACTGATATTAACTTATCTGTTATATTGATGCGACTTAAACTAAACTGTCTGTTCAACTCAATCTGACTACTTTGACCTATTTATTGCATTAAAGTTACATAAATTTAGTTATCTGTGATATTAAAGTCAATTGTACTCCAATAGTTGTGAACCTGATTCCACTGATATTAACTTATCTGTTATATTGATGCGACTTAAACTAAACTGTCTGTTCAACTCAATCTGACTACTTTGACCTATTTATTGCATTAAAGTTACATAAATTTAGTTATCTGTGATATTAAAGTCAATTGTATTCGAATATTTGGAAAACTGATTCCACTGATATTAACTTATCTCTTTTATTAATGTGACTTAAACTAAACTGTCTGTTCAACTGAATCTGACTACTTTGACCTATTTATTGCATTAAAGTTACATAAATTGAGCTATCTGTGATGTTAAAGTCAATTGTACTCCAACAGTTGTGAAGCTGATTCCACTGATATTAACTTATCTGTTATATTGATGTGACTTAAACTAAACTGTCTGTTCAACTCAATCTGACTACTTTGACCTATTTATTGCATTAAAGTTACATAAATTTAGTTATCTGTGATATTAAAATCAATTGTATTCCAATATTTGTGAAGCTGATTCCACTTATATTAACTTGTGTGTTATATTAATGTGACTTAAACTAAACTGTCTGTTCAACTGAATCTGACTACTTTGACCTATTTATTGCATTAAAGTTACATAAATCGAGCTATTTGTGATGTTAAAGTCAATTGTACTCCAATAGTTGTGTAGCTGATTCCACTGATATTAACTTATCTGTTATATTGATGTGACTTAAACTAAACTGTCTGTTCAACTCAATCTGACTACTTTGACCTATTTATTGCATTAAAGTTACATAAATTTAGTTATCTGTGATATTAAAGTCAATTATATTCCAATTGTTGTGAAGCTGATTCCACTGATATTAACTTATCTGTTACATTGATGTGACTTAAACTAAACTGTCTGTTCAACTCAATCTGATTACTTTGACCTATTTATTGCATTAAAGTTACATAAATTGATCTATTTGTGATGTTAAAGTCAATTGTACTCCAATAGATGTCAAGCTGATTCCACTGATATTAACTTCTCTGTTATATTGATGTGACTTAAACTAAACTGTCTGTTCAACTCAATCTGACTACTTTGACCTATTTATTGCATTAAAGTTACATAAATTTAGTTATCTGTGATATTAAAGTCAATTGTATTCCAATATTTGTGAAGCTGATTCCACTTATATTAAAATATCTGTTATATTGATGTGACTTAAACTAAACTGTCTGTTCAACTCAATCTGACTACTTTGACCTATTTATTGCATTAAAGTTACATTAATCGGGCTATTTGTGATGTTAAAGTCAATTGTACTCTAATAGTTGTGAAGCTGATTCCACTCATATTAACTTATCTGTTATATTGATGTGACTTAAACTAAACTGTCTGTTCAACTCAATCTGACTACTTTGACCTATTTATTGCATTAAAGTTACATAAATTGAGTTATCTGTGATATTAAAGTCAATTGTATTCGAATATTTGGGAAACCGATTCCACTGATATTAACTTATCTGTTTTATTAATGTGACTTAAACTAAACTGTCTGTTCAACTCAATCTGACTACTTTGACCTATTTATTGCATTAAAGTTACATAAATTTAGTTATCTGTGATATTAAAGTCAATTGTACTCCAATAGTTGTGAACCTGATTCCACTGATATTAACTTATCTGTTATATTGATGCGACTTAAACTAAACTGTCTGTTCAACTCAATCTGACTACTTTGACCTATTTATTGCATTAAAGTTACATAAATTGAGTTATCTGTGATATTAAAGCCAATTGTATTCCCTTATTTGTGAAGCTGATTCCACTGATATTAACTTACCTGTTATATTGATGTGACTTAAACTAAACTGTCTGTTCAACTCAATCTGACTACTTTGATCTATTTATTGCATGAAATTTACATAAATCTAACTATCTGTGATATTAAAGCCAATCGTAGTCTTATATGTGTGAAACGGATGTCACTTATATTAACCTATCTGTTATATTGATGTGACTTAAACTGAACTGTCTGTTCAACTCAATCTCACTACTTTGACCTAATTATTGCATTAAAGTTACATAAATTGAGCTATTTCTGATGTTAAAGTCAATTGTACTCCAATAGTTGTGAAGCTGATTCCACTGATATTAACTTATCTGTTATATTGATGTGACTTAAACTAAACTGTCTGTTCAACTCAATCTGACTACTTTGACATATTTATTGCATGAAAGTTACATAAATTGAGCTATTTGTGATATTAAAGCCAATTATACTCCAATAGTTGTGAAGCTGATTCCACTGATATTAACTGATCTGTTACATTGATGTGACTTAAACTTAAGTATCTGTTCAACTCAATCTGACTACTTTGACCTATTTATTGCATGAAAGTTACATAAATTGAGTTATCTGTGATATTAAAGCCAATTGTATTTCAATATTTGTGAAGCTGATTCCACTTATATTAACTGATCTGTTTTATTAATGTGAATTAAACTAAACTGTCTGTTCAACTCAATCTGACTACTTTGACCTATTTATTGCATTAAAGTTACATAAATTGAGTTATCTGTGATATTAAAGCCAATTGTATTCCAATATTTATGAAGCTGATTCCACTGATATCAACTTATCTGTTATATTGATGTAACTTAAACTAAACTGTCTGTTCAACTCAATCTGACTACTTTGACCTATTTATTGCATTAAAGTTACATAAATTGAGCTGTCTGTGATATTAAAATCAATTGTACTCCAACAGTTGTGAAGCTGATTCCACTCATATTAACTTATCTGTTATATTAATGTGACTTAAACTAAACTGTCTGTTCAACTCAATCTGACTACTTTGACCTATATATTGCATTAAAGTTACATAAATTGAATTATCTGTGATTTTAAAGTCAATTGTATTTGAATATTTGGAAAACTGATTCCACTGATATTAACTTATCTGTTTTATTAATGTGACTTAAACTAAACTGTCTGTTCAACTGAATCTGACTACTTTGACCTATTTATTGCATTAAAGTTACATAAATTGAGCTATCTGTGATGTTAAAGTCAACTGTACTCCAATAGTTGTGAAGCTGATTCCACTGATATTAACTTATCTGTTATATTGATGCGACTTAAACTAAACTGTCTGTTCAACTCAATCTGACTACTTTGACCTATTTATTGCATTAAAGTTACATAAATTTAGTTATCTGTGATATTAAAATCAATTGTATTCCAATATTTGTGAAGCTGATTCCACTGATATTAACTTGTCTGTTATATTAATGTGACTTAAACTAAACTGTCTGTTCAACTGAATCTGACTACTTTGAACTATTTATTGCATTAAAGTTACATAAATTGAGCTATCTGTGATGTTAAAGTCAATTGTACTCCAATAGTTGTGAAGCTGATTCCACTGATATTAACTTATCTGTTATATTGATGCGACTTAAACTAAACTGTCTGTTCAACTCAATCTGACTACTTTGACCTATTTATTGCATTAAAGTTACATAAATTTAGTTATCTGTGATATTAGAGTCAATTGTATTCCAATACTTGTGAAGCTGATTCCACTTATATTAACTTATCTGTTATATTTATGTGACTTAAACTAAACTGTCTGTTCAACTCAATCTGACTACTTTGACCTATTTATTGCATTAAAGTTACATAAATCGAGCTATTTGTGATGTTAAAGTCAATTGTACTCCAATATTTGTGAAGCTGATACCACTCATATTAACTTAACTGTTATATTGATGTGACTTAAACTAAACTGTCTGTTCAACTCAATCTGACTACTTTGACCTATTTATTGCATTAAAGTTACATAACTTGAGTTATCTGTGATATTAAAATCAATTTTATTCCAATATTAGTGAACCTGATTCCACTGATATCAACTTATCCGTTATATTGATTTGACTTAAACTAAACTGTCTGTTCAACTCAATCTGACTACTTTGATCTATTTATTGCATTAAAGTTACATAAATCGAGCTATCTGTGATATTAAAGCCAATTGTAGTCTTATATGTGTGAAACTGATGTCACTTATATTAACCTATCTGTTATATTGATGTGACTTAAACTGAACTGTCTGTTCAACTCAATCTGACTACTTTGACCTATTTATTGCATTGAAGTTACATAAATTGAGTTATCTGTGATATTAACGTCAATTGTATTCCAATATTAGTGAACCTGATTCCACTGATATTAACTTATCCGTTATATTGATTTGACTTAAACTAAACTGTCTGTTCAACTCAATCTGACTACTTTGACCTATTTATTGCAATAAAGTTACATAAATCGAGCTGTTTGTGATATTAAAGCCAATTGTATTCAAATATTTGTGAAGCTGATTTCACTGATATTAACTTATCTGTTATGTTGATGTGACTTAAACTAAACTGTCTGTTCAACTCAATCTGACTACTTTGACCTATTTATTGCATGAAAGTTACATAAATGTAACTATCTGTGGTATTAAAGCCAATAGTAGTCTTATATGTGTGAAACTGATGTCACTTATATTAACCTATCTGTTATATTGATGTGACTTAAACTAAACTGTCTGTTCAACTCAATCTGACTACTTTGACCTATTTATTGCATTAAAGTTACATAAATTGAGCTATTTGTGATGTTAAAGTCAATTGTACTCCAATAGTTGTGAAGCTGATTCCACTGATATTAACTTATCCGTTATATTGATGTGACTTAAACTAAACTGTCTGTTCAACTCAATCTGACTACTTTGACATATTTATTGCATGAAAGTTACATAAATTGAGCTATCTGTGATATTAAAGTCAATTATATTCCAATTGTTGTGAAGCTGATTCCACTGATATTAACTTATCTGTTACATTGATGTGACTTAAACTAAACTTTCCGTTCAACTCAATCTGATTACTTTGACCTATTTATTGCATTAAAGTTACATAAATTGATCTATTTGTGATGTTAAAGTCAATTGTACTCCAATAGATGTCAAGCTGATTCCACTGATATTAACTTCTCTGTTATATTGATGTGACTTAAACTAAACTGTCTGTTCAACTCAATCTGACTACTTTGACCTATTTATTGCATTAAAGTTACATAAATTTAGTTATCTGTGATATTAAAGTCAATTGTATTCCAATATTTGTGAAGCTGATTCCACTTATATTAAAATATCTGTTATATTGATGTGACTTAAACTAAAATTTCTGTTCAACTCAATCTGACTACTTTGACCTATTTATTGCATTAAAGTTACATTAATCGAGCTATTTGTGATGTTAAAGTCAATTGTACTCTAATAGTTGTGAAGCTGATTCCACTCATATTAACTCATCTGTTATATTGATGTGACTTAAACTAAACTGTCTGTTCAACTCAATCTGACTACTTTGACCTATTTATTGCATTAAAGTTACATAACTTTAGTTATCTGTGATATTAAAGTCAATTGTATTCGAATATTTGGGAAACCGACTCCACTGATATTAACTTATCTGTTTTATTAATGTGACTTAAACTAAACCGTCTGTTCAACTCAATCTGACTACTTTGACCTATTTTTTGCATCAAAGTTACATAAATTGAGTTATCTGTGATATTAAAGCCAATTGTATTCCCTTATTTGTGAAGCTGATTCCACTGATATTAACTTACCTGTTATATTGATGTGACTTAAACTAAACTGTCTGTTCAACTCAATCTGACTACTTTGATCTATTTATTGCATGAAATTTACATAAATCTAACTATCTGTGATATTAAAGCCAATCGTAGTCTTATATGTGTGAAACGGATGTCACTTATATTAACCTATCTGTTATATTGATGTGACTTAAACTGAACTGTCTGTTCAACTCAATCTCACTACTTTGACCTAATTATTGCATTAAAGTTACATAAATTGAGCTATTTCTGATGTTAAAGTCAATTGTACTCCAATAGTTGTGAAGCTGATTCCACTGATATTAACTTATCTGTTATATTGATGTGACTTAAACTAAACTGTCTGTTCAACTCAATCTGACTACTTTGACATATTTATTGCATGAAAGTTACATAAATTGAGCTATTTGTGATATTAAAGCCAATTATACTCCAATAGTTGTGAAGCTGATTCCACTGATATTAACTGATCTGTTACATTGATGTGACTTAAACTTAAGTATCTGTTCAACTCAATCTGACTACTTTGACCTATTTATTGCATGAAAGTTACATAAATTGAGTTATCTGTGATATTAAAGCCAATTGTATTTCAATATTTGTGAAGCTGATTCCACTTATATTAACTGATCTGTTTTATTAATGTGAATTAAACTAAACTGTCTGTTCAACTCAATCTGACTACTTTGACCTATTTATTGCATTAAAGTTACATAAATTGAGTTATCTGTGATATTAAAGCCAATTGTATTCCAATATTTATGAAGCTGATTCCACTGATATCAACTTATCTGTTATATTGATGTAACTTAAACTAAACTGTCTGTTCAACTCAATCTGACTACTTTGACCTATTTATTGCATTAAAGTTACATAAATTGAGCTGTCTGTGATATTAAAATCAATTGTACTCCAACAGTTGTGAAGCTGATTCCACTCATATTAACTTATCTGTTATATTAATGTGACTTAAACTAAACTGTCTGTTCAACTCAATCTGACTACTTTGACCTATATATTGCATTAAAGTTACATAAATTGAATTATCTGTGATTTTAAAGTCAATTGTATTTGAATATTTGGAAAACTGATTCCACTGATATTAACTTATCTGTTTTATTAATGTGACTTAAACTAAACTGTCTGTTCAACTGAATCTGACTACTTTGACCTATTTATTGCATTAAAGTTACATAAATTGAGCTATCTGTGATGTTAAAGTCAACTGTACTCCAATAGTTGTGAAGCTGATTCCACTGATATTAACTTATCTGTTATATTGATGCGACTTAAACTAAACTGTCTGTTCAACTCAATCTGACTACTTTGACCTATTTATTGCATTAAAGTTACATAAATTTAGTTATCTGTGATATTAAAATCAATTGTATTCCAATATTTGTGAAGCTGATTCCACTGATATTAACTTGTCTGTTATATTAATGTGACTTAAACTAAACTGTCTGTTCAACTGAATCTGACTACTTTGAACTATTTATTGCATTAAAGTTACATAAATTGAGCTATCTGTGATGTTAAAGTCAATTGTACTCCAATAGTTGTGAAGCTGATTCCACTGATATTAACTTATCTGTTATATTGATGCGACTTAAACTAAACTGTCTGTTCAACTCAATCTGACTACTTTGACCTATTTATTGCATTAAAGTTACATAAATTTAGTTATCTGTGATATTAGAGTCAATTGTATTCCAATACTTGTGAAGCTGATTCCACTTATATTAACTTATCTGTTATATTTATGTGACTTAAACTAAACTGTCTGTTCAACTCAATCTGACTACTTTGACCTATTTATTGCATTAAAGTTACATAAATCGAGCTATTTGTGATGTTAAAGTCAATTGTACTCCAATATTTGTGAAGCTGATACCACTCATATTAACTTAACTGTTATATTGATGTGACTTAAACTAAACTGTCTGTTCAACTCAATCTGACTACTTTGACCTATTTATTGCATTAAAGTTACATAACTTGAGTTATCTGTGATATTAAAATCAATTTTATTCCAATATTAGTGAACCTGATTCCACTGATATCAACTTATCCGTTATATTGATTTGACTTAAACTAAACTGTCTGTTCAACTCAATCTGACTACTTTGATCTATTTATTGCATTAAAGTTACATAAATCGAGCTATCTGTGATATTAAAGCCAATTGTAGTCTTATATGTGTGAAACTGATGTCACTTATATTAACCTATCTGTTATATTGATGTGACTTAAACTGAACTGTCTGTTCAACTCAATCTGACTACTTTGACCTATTTATTGCATTGAAGTTACATAAATTGAGTTATCTGTGATATTAACGTCAATTGTATTCCAATATTAGTGAACCTGATTCCACTGATATTAACTTATCCGTTATATTGATTTGACTTAAACTAAACTGTCTGTTCAACTCAATCTGACTACTTTGACCTATTTATTGCAATAAAGTTACATAAATCGAGCTGTTTGTGATATTAAAGCCAATTGTATTCAAATATTTGTGAAGCTGATTTCACTGATATTAACTTATCTGTTATGTTGATGTGACTTAAACTAAACTGTCTGTTCAACTCAATCTGACTACTTTGACCTATTTATTGCATGAAAGTTACATAAATGTAACTATCTGTGGTATTAAAGCCAATAGTAGTCTTATATGTGTGAAACTGATGTCACTTATATTAACCTATCTGTTATATTGATGTGACTTAAACTAAACTGTCTGTTCAACTCAATCTGACTACTTTGACCTATTTATTGCATTAAAGTTACATAAATTGAGCTATTTGTGATGTTAAAGTCAATTGTACTCCAATAGTTGTGAAGCTGATTCCACTGATATTAACTTATCCGTTATATTGATGTGACTTAAACTAAACTGTCTGTTCAACTCAATCTGACTACTTTGACATATTTATTGCATGAAAGTTACATAAATTGAGCTATCTGTGATATTAAAGTCAATTATATTCCAATTGTTGTGAAGCTGATTCCACTGATATTAACTTATCTGTTACATTGATGTGACTTAAACTAAACTTTCCGTTCAACTCAATCTGATTACTTTGACCTATTTATTGCATTAAAGTTACATAAATTGATCTATTTGTGATGTTAAAGTCAATTGTACTCCAATAGATGTCAAGCTGATTCCACTGATATTAACTTCTCTGTTATATTGATGTGACTTAAACTAAACTGTCTGTTCAACTCAATCTGACTACTTTGACCTATTTATTGCATTAAAGTTACATAAATTTAGTTATCTGTGATATTAAAGTCAATTGTATTCCAATATTTGTGAAGCTGATTCCACTTATATTAAAATATCTGTTATATTGATGTGACTTAAACTAAAATTTCTGTTCAACTCAATCTGACTACTTTGACCTATTTATTGCATTAAAGTTACATTAATCGAGCTATTTGTGATGTTAAAGTCAATTGTACTCTAATAGTTGTGAAGCTGATTCCACTCATATTAACTTATCTGTTATATTGATGTGACTTAAACTAAACTGTCTGTTCAACTCAATCTGACTACTTTGACCTATTTATTGCATTAAAGTTACATAACTTTAGTTATCTGTGATATTAAAGTCAATTGTATTCGAATATTTGGGAAACCGATTCCACTGATATTAACTTATCTGTTTTATTAATGTGACTTAAACTAAACTGTCTGTTCAACTCAATCTGACTACTTTGACCTATTTTTTGCATCAAAGTTACATAAATTGAGCTATCTGTGATGTTAAAGTCAATTGTACTCCAATAGTTGTGAAGCTGATTCCACTGATATTAACTTATCTGTTATATTGATGTGACTTAAACTAAACTGTCTGTTCAACTCAATCTGACTACTTTGACCTATTTATTGCATTAAATTTACATAAATTTAGTTATCTGTGATATTAAAGTCAATTGTTTTCCAATATTTGTGAAGCTGATTCCACTCATATTAACTTATCTGTTATATTAATGTGACTTAAACTAAACTGTCTGTTCAACTCAATCTGACTACTTTGACCTATTTATTGCATTAAAGTTACATAAATTGAGCTATATGTGTTGTTAAAGTCAATTGTACTCCAATAGTTGTGAAGCTGATTCCACTGATATTAACTTATCTGTTATATTGATGCGACTTAAACTAAACTGTCTGTTCAACTCAATCTGACTACTTTGACCTATTTATTGCATTAAAGTTACATCAATTTAGTTATCTGTGATATTAAAGTCAATTGTACTCCAATAGTTGTGAACCTGATTCCACTGATATTAACTTATCTGTTATATTGATGCGACTTAAACTAAACTGTCTGTTCAACACAATCTAACTACTTTGACTTATTTATTGCATTAAAGTTACATAAATTGAGTTATCTGTGATATTAAAGCCAATTGTATTCCCTTATTTGTGAAGCTGATTCCACTGATATTAACTTATCTGTTATATTGATGTGACTTAAACTAAACTGTCTGTTCAACTCAATCTGACTACTTTGACCTATATATTGCATTAAAGTTAGATAAATTGAATTATCTGTGATATTAAAGTCAATTGTACTCCAACAGTTGTGAAGCTGATTCCACTGATATTAACTTATCTGTTATATTGATGTGACTTAAACTAAACTGTCTGTTCAACTCAATCTGACTACTTTGACCTATTTATTGCATTAAAGTTACATAAATTTAGTTATCTGTGATATTAAAGTCAATTGTATTCGAATATTTGGAAAACTGATTCCACTGATATTAACTTATCTCTTTTATTAATGTGACTTAAACTAAACTGTCTGTTCAACTGAATCTGACTACTTTGACCTATTTATTGCATTAAAGTTACATAAATTGAGCTATCTGTGATGTTAAAGTCAATTGTACTCCAATAGTTGTGAAGCTGATTCCACTGATATTAACTTATCTGTTATATTGATGCGACTTAAACTAAACTGTCTGTTCCACTCAATCTGACTACTTTGACCTATTTATTGCATTAAAGTTACATAAATTTAGTTATCTGTGATATTAAAATCAATTGTATTCCAATATTTGTGAAGCTGATTCCACTTATATTAACGTGTCTGTTATATTAATGTGACTTAAACTAAACTGTCTGTTCAACTGAATCTGACTACTTTGTCCTATTTATTGCATTAAAGTTACATAAATTGAGCTATCTGTGATGTTAAAGTCAATTGTACTCCAATAGTTGTGAAGCTGATTCCACTGATATTAACTTATCTGTTATATTGATGCGACTTAAACTAAACTGTCTGTTCAACTCAATCTGACTACTTTGACCTATTTATTGCATTAAAGTTACATAAATTTAGTTATCTGTGATATTAGAGTCAATTGTATTCCACTATTTGTGAAGCTGATTCCACTTATATTAACTTATCTGTTATATTGATGTGACTTAAACTAAACTGTCTGTTCAACTCAATCTGACTACTTTGACCTATTTATTGCATTAAAGTTACATAAATCGAACTATTTGTGATGTTAAAGTCAATTGTACTCCAATGTTTGTGAAGCTGATACCACTCATATTAACTTAACTGTTATATTGATGTGACTTAAACTAAACTGTCTGTTCAACTCAATCTGACTACTTTGACCTATTTATTGCATTAAAGTTACAGAACTTGAGTTATCTGTGATATTAAAGTCAATTGTATTCCAATATTACTGAACCTGATTCCACTGATATTAACTTATCCGTTATATTGATTTGACTTAAACTAAACTGTCTGTTCAACTCAATCTGACTACTTTGATCTATTTATTGCATTAAAGTTACATAAATCGAGCTATGTGTGATATTAAAGCCAATCGTAGTCTTATATGTGTGAAACTGATGTCACTTATATTAACCTATCTGTTATATTGATGTGACTTAAACTGAACTGTCTGTTCAACTCAATCTGACTACTTTGACCTATTTATTGCATTAAAGTTACATAAATTGAGTTATCTGTGATATTAACGTCAATTGTATTCCAATATTAGTGAACCTGATTCCACTGATATTAACTTATCCGTTATATTGATTTGACTTAAACTAAACTGTCTGTTCAACTCAATCTGACTACTTTGACCTATTTATTGCAATAAAGTTACATAAATCGAGCTGTTTGTGATATTAAAGCCAATTGTATTCAAATATTTGTGAAGCTGATTCCACTGATATTAACTTATCTGTTATGTTGATGTGACTTAAACTAAACTGTCTGTTCAACTCAATCTGACTACTTTGACCTATTTATTGCATGAAAGTTACATAAATGTAACTATCTGTGGTATTAAAGCCAATAGTAGTCTTATATGTGTGAAACTGATGTCACTTATATTAACCTATCTGTTATATTGATGTGACTTAAACTAAACTGTCTGTTCAACTCAATCTGACTACTTTGACCTATTTATTGCATTAAAGTTACATAAATTGAGCTATTTGTGATGTTAAAGTCAATTGTACTCCAATAGTTGTGAAGCTGATTCCACTGATATTAACTTATCCGTTATATTGATGTGACTTAAACTAAACTGTCTGTTCAACTCAATCTGACTACTTTGACATATTTATTGCATGAAAGTTACATAAATTGAGCTATCTGTGATATTAAAGTCAATTATATTCCAATTGTTGTGAAGCTGATTCCACTGATATTAACTTATCTGTTACATTGATGTGAATTAAACTAAACTTTCTGTTCAACTCAATCTGATTACTTTGACCTATTTATTGCATTAAAGTTACATAAATTGATCTATTTGTGATGTTAAAGTCAATTGTACTCCAATAGATGTCAAGCTGATTCCACTGATATTAACTTCTCTGTTATATTGATGTGACTTAACCTAAACTGTCTGTTCAACTCAATCTGACTACTTTGACCTATTTATTGCATTAAAGTTACATAAATTTAGTTATCTGTGATATTAAAGTCAATTGTATTCCAATATTTGTGAAGCTGATTCCACTTATATTAAAATATCTGTTATATTGATGTGACTTAAACTAAAATTTCTGTTCAACTCAATCTGACTACTTTGACCTATTTATTGCATTAAAGTTACATTAATCGAGCTATTTGTGATGTTAAAGTCAATTGTACTCCAATAGTTGTGAAGCTGATTCCACTGATATTAACTTATCTGTTATATTGATGTGACTTAAACTAAACTGTCTGTTCAACTCAATCTGACTACTTTGACCTATTTATTGCATTAAATTTACATAAATTTAGTTATCTGTGATATTAAAGTCAATTGTTTTCCAATATTTGTGAAGCTGATTCCACTCATATTAACTTATCTGTTATATTAATGTGACTTAAACTAAACTGTCTGTTCAACTCAATCTGACTACTTTGACCTATTTATTGCATTAAAGTTACATCAATTTAGTTATCTGTGATATTAAAGTCAATTGTACTCCAATAGTTGTGAACCTGATTCCACTGATATTAACTTATCTGTTATATTGATGCGACTTAAACTAAACTGTCTGTTCAACACAATCTAACTACTTTGACCTATTTATTGCATTAAAGTTACATAAATTGAGTTATCTGTGATATTAAAGCCAATTGTATTCCCTTATTTGTGAAGCTGATTCCACTGATATTAACTTACCTGTTATATTGATGTGACTTAAACTAAACTGTCTGTTCAACTCAATCTGACTACTTTGATCTATTTATTGCATGAAAGTTACATAAATCTAACTATCTGTGATATTAAAGACAATCGTAGTCTTATATGTGTGAAACGGATGTCACTTATATTAACCTATCTGTTATATTGATGTGACTTAAACTGAACTGTCTGTTCAACTCAATCTCACTACTTTGACCTAATTATTGCATTAAAGTTACATAAATTGAGCTATTTCTGATGTTAAAGTCAACTGTATTCCAATAGTTGTGAAGCTGATTCCACTGATATTAACTTATCTGTTATATTGATGTGACTTAAACTAAACTGTCTGTTCAACTCAATCTGACTACTTTGACCTATTTATTGCATGAAAGTTACATAAATTGAGTTATCTGTGATATTAAAGCCAATTGTATTCCAATATTTGTGAAGCTGATTCCACTTATATTAACTGATCTGTTTTATTAATGTGAATTAAACTAAAATGTCTGTTCAACTCAATCTGACTACTTTGATCTATTTATTGCATTAAAGTTACATAAATTGAGTTATCTGTGATATTAAAGCCAATTGTATTCCAATATTTATGAAGCTGATTCCACTGATATCAACTTATCTGTTATATTGATGTGACTTAAACTAAACTGTCTGTTCAACTCAATCTGACTACTTTGACCTATTTATTGCATTAAAGTTACATAAATTGAGCTATCTGTGATATTAAAATCAATTGTACTCCAACAGTTGTGAAGCTGATTCCACTCATACTAACTTATCTGTTATATTAATGTGACTTAAACTAAACTGTCTGTTCAACTCAATCTGACTACTTTGACCTATATATTGGATTAAAGTTACATAAATTGAATTATCTGTGATATTAAAGTCAATTGTACTCCAACAGTTGTGAAGCTGATTCCACTGATATTAACTTATCTGTTATATTGATGTGACTTAAACTAAACTGTCTGTTCAACTCAATCTGACTACTTTGACCTATTTATTGCATTAAAGTTACATAAATTTAGTTATCTGTGATATTAAAGTCAATTGTATTCGAATATTTGGAAAACTGATTCCACTGATATTAACTTATCTCTTTTATTAATGTGACTTAAACTAAACTGTCTGTTCAACTGAATCTGACTACTTTGACCTATTTATTGCATTAAAGTTACATAAATTGAGCTATCTGTGATGTTAAAGTCAATTGTACTCCAACAGTTGTGAAGCTGATTCCACTGATATTAACTTATCTGTTATATTGATGTGACTTAAACTAAACTGTCTGTTCAACTCAATCTGACTACTTTGACCTATTTATTGCATTAAAGTTACATAAATTTAGTTATCTGTGATATTAAAATCAATTGTATTCCAATATTTGTGAAGCTGATTCCACTTATATTAACTTGTGTGTTATATTAATGTGACTTAAACTAAACTGTCTGTTCAACTGAATCTGACTACTTTGACCTATTTATTGCATTAAAGTTACATAAATCGAGCTATTTGTGATGTTAAAGTCAATTGTACTCCAATAGTTGTGTAGCTGATTCCACTGATATTAACTTATCTGTTATATTGATGTGACTTAAACTAAACTGTCTGTTCAACTCAATCTGACTACTTTGACCTATTTATTGCATTAAAGTTACATAAATTTAGTTATCTGTGATATTAAAGTCAATTATATTCCAATTGTTGTGAAGCTGATTCCACTGATATTAACTTATCTGTTACATTGATGTGACTTAAACTAAACTGTCTGTTCAACTCAATCTGATTACTTTGACCTATTTATTGCATTAAAGTTACATAAATTGATCTATTTGTGATGTTAAAGTCAATTGTACTCCAATAGATGTCAAGCTGATTCCACTGATATTAACTTATCTGTTATATTGATGTGACTTAAACTAAACTGTCTGTTCAACTCAATCTGACTACTTTGACCTATTTATTGCATTAAAGTTACATAAATTTAGTTATCTGTGATATTAAAGTCAATTGTATTCCAATATTTGTGAAGCTGATTCCACTTATATTAAAATATCTGTTATATTGATGTGACTTAAACTAAACTGTCTGTTCAACTCAATCTGACTACTTTGACCTATTTATTGCATTAAAGTTACATTAATCGGGCTATTTGTGATGTTAAAGTCAATTGTACTCTAATAGTTGTGAAGCTGATTCCACTCATATTAACTTATCTGTTATATTGATGTGACTTAAACTAAACTGTCTGTTCAACTCAATCTGACTACTTTGACCTATTTATTGCATTAAAGTTACATAAATTGAGTTATCTGTGATATTAAAGTCAATTGTATTCGAATATTTGGGAAACCGATTCCACTGATATTAACTTATCTGTTTTATTAATGTGACTTAAACTAAACTGTCTGTTCAACTCAATCTGACTACTTTGACCTATTTATTGCATTAAAGTTACATAAATTTAGTTATCTGTGATATTAAAGTCAATTGTACTCCAATAGTTGTGAACCTGATTCCACTGATATTAACTTATCTGTTATATTGATGCGACTTAAACTAAACTGTCTGTTCAACTCAATCTGACTACTTTGACCTATTTATTGCATTAAAGTTACATAAATTGAGTTATCTGTGATATTAAAGCCAATTGTATTCCCTTATTTGTGAAGCTGATTCCACTGATATTAACTTACCTGTTATATTGATGTGACTTAAACTAAACTGTCTGTTCAACTCAATCTGACTACTTTGATCTATTTATTGCATGAAATTTACATAAATCTAACTATCTGTGATATTAAAGCCAATCGTAGTCTTATATGTGTGAAACGGATGTCACTTATATTAACCTATCTGTTATATTGATGTGACTTAAACTGAACTGTCTGTTCAACTCAATCTCACTACTTTGACCTAATTATTGCATTAAAGTTACATAAATTGAGCTATTTCTGATGTTAAAGTCAATTGTACTCCAATAGTTGTGAAGCTGATTCCACTGATATTAACTTATCTGTTATATTGATGTGACTTAAACTAAACTGTCTGTTCAACTCAATCTGACTACTTTGACATATTTATTGCATGAAAGTTACATAAATTGAGCTATTTGTGATATTAAAGCCAATTATACTCCAATAGTTGTGAAGCTGATTCCACTGATATTAACTGATCTGTTACATTGATGTGACTTAAACTTAAGTATCTGTTCAACTCAATCTGACTACTTTGACCTATTTATTGCATGAAAGTTACATAAATTGAGTTATCTGTGATATTAAAGCCAATTGTATTTCAATATTTGTGAAGCTGATTCCACTTATATTAACTGATCTGTTTTATTAATGTGAATTAAACTAAACTGTCTGTTCAACTCAATCTGACTACTTTGACCTATTTATTGCATTAAAGTTACATAAATTGAGTTATCTGTGATATTAAAGCCAATTGTATTCCAATATTTATGAAGCTGATTCCACTGATATCAACTTATCTGTTATATTGATGTAACTTAAACTAAACTGTCTGTTCAACTCAATCTGACTACTTTGACCTATTTATTGCATTAAAGTTACATAAATTGAGCTGTCTGTGATATTAAAATCAATTGTACTCCAACAGTTGTGAAGCTGATTCCACTCATATTAACTTATCTGTTATATTAATGTGACTTAAACTAAACTGTCTGTTCAACTCAATCTGACTACTTTGACCTATATATTGCATTAAAGTTACATAAATTGAATTATCTGTGATTTTAAAGTCAATTGTATTTGAATATTTGGAAAACTGATTCCACTGATATTAACTTATCTGTTTTATTAATGTGACTTAAACTAAACTGTCTGTTCAACTGAATCTGACTACTTTGACCTATTTATTGCATTAAAGTTACATAAATTGAGCTATCTGTGATGTTAAAGTCAACTGTACTCCAATAGTTGTGAAGCTGATTCCACTGATATTAACTTATCTGTTATATTGATGCGACTTAAACTAAACTGTCTGTTCAACTCAATCTGACTACTTTGACCTATTTATTGCATTAAAGTTACATAAATTTAGTTATCTGTGATATTAAAATCAATTGTATTCCAATATTTGTGAAGCTGATTCCACTGATATTAACTTGTCTGTTATATTAATGTGACTTAAACTAAACTGTCTGTTCAACTGAATCTGACTACTTTGAACTATTTATTGCATTAAAGTTACATAAATTGAGCTATCTGTGATGTTAAAGTCAATTGTACTCCAATAGTTGTGAAGCTGATTCCACTGATATTAACTTATCTGTTATATTGATGCGACTTAAACTAAACTGTCTGTTCAACTCAATCTGACTACTTTGACCTATTTATTGCATTAAAGTTACATAAATTTAGTTATCTGTGATATTAGAGTCAATTGTATTCCAATACTTGTGAAGCTGATTCCACTTATATTAACTTATCTGTTATATTTATGTGACTTAAACTAAACTGTCTGTTCAACTCAATCTGACTACTTTGACCTATTTATTGCATTAAAGTTACATAAATCGAGCTATTTGTGATGTTAAAGTCAATTGTACTCCAATATTTGTGAAGCTGATACCACTCATATTAACTTAACTGTTATATTGATGTGACTTAAACTAAACTGTCTGTTCAACTCAATCTGACTACTTTGACCTATTTATTGCATTAAAGTTACATAACTTGAGTTATCTGTGATATTAAAATCAATTTTATTCCAATATTAGTGAACCTGATTCCACTGATATCAACTTATCCGTTATATTGATTTGACTTAAACTAAACTGTCTGTTCAACTCAATCTGACTACTTTGATCTATTTATTGCATTAAAGTTACATAAATCGAGCTATCTGTGATATTAAAGCCAATTGTAGTCTTATATGTGTGAAACTGATGTCACTTATATTAACCTATCTGTTATATTGATGTGACTTAAACTGAACTGTCTGTTCAACTCAATCTGACTACTTTGACCTATTTATTGCATTGAAGTTACATAAATTGAGTTATCTGTGATATTAACGTCAATTGTATTCCAATATTAGTGAACCTGATTCCACTGATATTAACTTATCCGTTATATTGATTTGACTTAAACTAAACTGTCTGTTCAACTCAATCTGACTACTTTGACCTATTTATTGCAATAAAGTTACATAAATCGAGCTGTTTGTGATATTAAAGCCAATTGTATTCAAATATTTGTGAAGCTGATTCCACTGATATTAACTTATCTGTTATGTTGATGTGACTTAAACTAAACTGTCTGTTCAACTCAATCTGACTACTTTGACCTATTTATTGCATGAAAGTTACATAAATGTAACTATCTGTGGTATTAAAGCCAATAGTAGTCTTATATGTGTGAAACTGATGTCACTTATATTAACCTATCTGTTATATTGATGTGACTTAAACTAAACTGTCTGTTCAACTCAATCTGACTACTTTGACCTATTTATTGCATTAAAGTTACATAAATTGAGCTATTTCTGATGTTAAAGTCAATTGTACTCCAATAGTTGTGAAGCTGATTCCACTGATATTAACTTATCCGTTATATTGATGTGACTTAAACTAAACTGTCTGTTCAACTCAATCTGACTACTTTGACATATTTATTGCATGAAAGTTACATAAATTGAGCTATCTGTGATATTAAAGTCAATTATATTCCAATTGTTGTGAAGCTGATTCCACTGATATTAACTTATCTGTTACATTGATGTGACTTAAACTAAACTTTCCGTTCAACTCAATCTGATTACTTTGACCTATTTATTGCATTAAAGTTACATAAATTGATCTATTTGTGATGTTAAAGTCAATTGTACTCCAATAGATGTCAAGCTGATTCCACTGATATTAACTTCTCTGTTATATTGATGTGACTTAAACTAAACTGTCTGTTCAACTCAATCTGACTACTTTGACCTATTTATTGCATTAAAGTTACATAAATTTAGTTATCTGTGATATTAAAGTCAATTGTATTCCAATATTTGTGAAGCTGATTCCACTTATATTAAAATATCTGTTATATTGATGTGACTTAAACTAAAATTTCTGTTCAACTCAATCTGACTACTTTGACCTATTTATTGCATTAAAGTTACATTAATCGAGCTATTTGTGATGTTAAAGTCAATTGTACTCTAATAGTTGTGAAGCTGATTCCACTCATATTAACTTATCTGTTATATTGATGTGACTTAAACTAAACTGTCTGTTCAACTCAATCTGACTACTTTGACCTATTTATTGCATTAAAGTTACATAACTTTAGTTATCTGTGATATTAAAGTCAATTGTATTCGAATATTTGGGAAACCGATTCCACTGATATTAACTTATCTGTTTTATTAATGTGACTTAAACTAAACTGTCTGTTCAACTCAATCTGACTACTTTGACCTATTTTTTGCATCAAAGTTACATAAATTGAGCTATCTGTGATGTTAAAGTCAATTGTACTCCAATAGTTGTGAAGCTGATTCCACTGATATTAACTTATCTGTTATATTGATGTGACTTAAACTAAACTGTCTGTTCAACTCAATCTGACTACTTTGACCTATTTATTGCATTAAATTTACATAAATTTAGTTATCTGTGATATTAAAGTCAATTGTTTTCCAATATTTGTGAAGCTGATTCCACTCATATTAACTTATCTGTTATATTAATGTGACTTAAACTAAACTGTCTGTTCAACTCAATCTGACTACTTTGACCTATTTATTGCATTAAAGTTACATAAATTGAGCTATATGTGTTGTTAAAGTCAATTGTACTCCAATAGTTGTGAAGCTGATTCCACTGATATTAACTTATCTGTTATATTGATGCGACTTAAACTAAACTGTCTGTTCAACTCAATCTGACTACTTTGACCTATTTATTGCATTAAAGTTACATCAATTTAGTTATCTGTGATATTAAAGTCAATTGTACTCCAATAGTTGTGAACCTGATTCCACTGATATTAACTTATCTGTTATATTGATGCGACTTAAACTAAACTGTCTGTTCAACACAATCTAACTACTTTGACTTATTTATTGCATTAAAGTTACATAAATTGAGTTATCTGTGATATTAAAGCCAATTGTATTCCCTTATTTGTGAAGCTGATTCCACTGATATTAACTTACCTGTTATATTGATGTGACTTAAACTAAACTGTCTGTTCAACTCAATCTGACTACTTTGATCTATTAATTGCATGAAAGTTACATAAATCTAACTATCTGTGATATTAAAGACAATCGTAGTCTTATATGTGTGAAACGGATGTCACTTATATTAACCTATCTGTTATATTGATGTGACTTAAACTGAACTGTCTGTTCAACTCAATCTCACTACTTTGACCTAATTATTGCATTAAAGTTACATAAATTGAGCTATTTGTGATGTTAAAGTCAACTGTACTCCAATAGTTGTGAAGCTGATTCCACTGATATTAACTTATCTGTTATATTGATGTGACTTAAACTAAACTGTCTGTTCAACTCAATCTGACTACTTTGACCTATATATTGCATTAAAGTTAGATAAATTGAATTATCTGTGATATTAAAGTCAATTGTACTCCAACAGTTGTGAAGCTGATTCCACTGATATTAACTTATCTGTTATATTGATGTGACTTAAACTAAACTGTCTGTTCAACTCAATCTGACTACTTTGACCTATTTATTGCATTAAAGTTACATAAATTTAGTTATCTGTGATATTAAAGTCAATTGTATTCGAATATTTGGAAAACTGATTCCACTGATATTAACTTATCTCTTTTATTAATGTGACTTAAACTAAACTGTCTGTTCAACTGAATCTGACTACTTTGACCTATTTATTGCATTAAAGTTACATAAATTGAGCTATCTGTGATGTTAAAGTCAATTGTACTCCAATAGTTGTGAAGCTGATTCCACTGATATTAACTTATCTGTTATATTGATGCGACTTAAACTAAACTGTCTGTTCCACTCAATCTGACTACTTTGACCTATTTATTGCATTAAAGTTACATAAATTTAGTTATCTGTGATATTAAAATCAATTGTATTCCAATATTTGTGAAGCTGATTCCACTTATATTAACGTGTCTGTTATATTAATGTGACTTAAACTAAACTGTCTGTTCAACTGAATCTGACTACTTTGTCCTATTTATTGCATTAAAGTTACATAAATTGAGCTATCTGTGATGTTAAAGTCAATTGTACTCCAATAGTTGTGAAGCTGATTCCACTGATATTAACTTATCTGTTATATTGATGCGACTTAAACTAAACTGTCTGTTCAACTCAATCTGACTACTTTGACCTATTTATTGCATTAAAGTTACATAAATTTAGTTATCTGTGATATTAGAGTCAATTGTATTCCACTATTTGTGAAGCTGATTCCACTTATATTAACTTATCTGTTATATTGATGTGACTTAAACTAAACTGTCTGTTCAACTCAATCTGACTACTTTGACCTATTTATTGCATTAAAGTTACATAAATCGAACTATTTGTGATGTTAAAGTCAATTGTACTCCAATATTTGTGAAGCTGATACCACTCATATTAACTTAACTGTTATATTGATGTGACTTAAACTAAACTGTCTGTTCAACTCAATCTGACTACTTTGACCTATTTATTGCATTAAAGTTACAGAACTTGAGTTATCTGTGATATTAAAGTCAATTGTATTCCAATATTACTGAACCTGATTCCACTGATATTAACTTATCCGTTATATTGATTTGACTTAAACTAAACTGTCTGTTCAACTCAATCTGACTACTTTGATCTATTTATTGCATTAAAGTTACATAAATCGAGCTATGTGTGATATTAAAGCCAATCGTAGTCTTATATGTGTGAAACTGATGTCACTTATATTAACCTATCTGTTATATTGATGTGACTTAAACTGAACTGTCTGTTCAACTCAATCTGACTACTTTGACCTATTTATTGCATTAAAGTTACATAAATTGAGTTATCTGTGATATTAACGTCAATTGTATTCCAATATTAGTGAACCTGATTCCACTGATATTAACTTATCCGTTATATTGATTTGACTTAAACTAAACTGTCTGTTCAACTCAATCTGACTACTTTGACCTATTTATTGCAATAAAGTTACATAAATCGAGCTGTTTGTGATATTAAAGCCAATTGTATTCAAATATTTGTGAAGCTGATTCCACTGATATTAACTTATCTGTTATGTTGATGTGACTTAAACTAAACTGTCTGTTCAACTCAATCTGACTACTTTGACCTATTTATTGCATGAAAGTTACATAAATGTAACTATCTGTGGTATTAAAGCCAATAGTAGTCTTATATGTGTGAAACTGATGTCACTTATATTAACCTATCTGTTATATTGATGTGACTTAAACTAAACTGTCTGTTCAACTCAATCTGACTACTTTGACCTATTTATTGCATTAAAGTTACATAAATTGAGCTATTTGTGATGTTAAAGTTAATTGTACTCCAATAGTTGTGAAGCTGATTCCACTGATATTAACTTATCCGTTATATTGATGTGACTTAAACTAAACTGTCTGTTCAACTCAATCTGACTACTTTGACATATTTATTGCATGAAAGTTACATAAATTGAGCTATCTGTGATATTAAAGTCAATTATATTCCAATTGTTGTGAAGCTGATTCCACTGATATTAACTTATCTGTTACATTGATGTGAATTAAACTAAACTTTCTGTTCAACTCAATCTGATTACTTTGACCTATTTATTGCATTAAAGTTACATAAATTGATCTATTTGTGATGTTAAAGTCAATTGTACTCCAATAGATGTCAAGCTGATTCCACTGATATTAACTTCTCTGTTATATTGATGTGACTTAACCTAAACTGTCTGTTCAACTCAATCTGACTACTTTGACCTATTTATTGCATTAAAGTTACATAAATTTAGTTATCTGTGATATTAAAGTCAATTGTATTCCAATATTTGTGAAGCTGATTCCACTTATATTAAAATATCTGTTATATTGATGTGACTTAAACTAAAATTTCTGTTCAACTCAATCTGACTACTTTGACCTATTTATTGCATTAAAGTTACATTAATCGAGCTATTTGTGATGTTAAAGTCAATTGTACTCCAATAGTTGTGAAGCTGATTCCACTGATATTAACTTATCTGTTATATTGATGTGACTTAAACTAAACTGTCTGTTCAACTCAATCTGACTACTTTGACCTATTTATTGCATTAAATTTACATAAATTTAGTTATCTGTGATATTAAAGTCAATTGTTTTCCAATATTTGTGAAGCTGATTCCACTCATATTAACTTATCTGTTATATTAATGTGACTTAAACTAAACTGTCTGTTCAACTCAATCTGACTACTTTGACCTATTTATTGCATTAAAGTTACATCAATTTAGTTATCTGTGATATTAAAGTCAATTGTACTCCAATAGTTGTGAACCTGATTCCACTGATATTAACTTATCTGTTATATTGATGCGACTTAAACTAAACTGTCTGTTCAACACAATCTAACTACTTTGACCTATTTATTGCATTAAAGTTACATAAATTGAGTTATCTGTGATATTAAAGCCAATTGTATTCCCTTATTTGTGAAGCTGATTCCACTGATATTAACTTACCTGTTATATTGATGTGACTTAAACTAAACTGTCTGTTCAACTCAATCTGACTACTTTGATCTATTTATTGCATGAAAGTTACATAAATCTAACTATCTGTGATATTAAAGACAATCGTAGTCTTATATGTGTGAAACGGATGTCACTTATATTAACCTATCTGTTATATTGATGTGACTTAAACTGAACTGTCTGTTCAACTCAATCTCACTACTTTGACCTAATTATTGCATTAAAGTTACATAAATTGAGCTATTTCTGATGTTAAAGTCAACTGTATTCCAATAGTTGTGAAGCTGATTCCACTGATATTAACTTATCTGTTATATTGATGTGACTTAAACTAAACTGTCTGTTCAACTCAATCTGACTACTTTGACCTATTTATTGCATGAAAGTTACATAAATTGAGTTATCTGTGATATTAAAGCCAATTGTATTCCAATATTTGTGAAGCTGATTCCACTTATATTAACTGATCTGTTTTATTAATGTGAATTAAACTAAAATGTCTGTTCAACTCAATCTGACTACTTTGATCTATTTATTGCATTAAAGTTACATAAATTGAGTTATCTGTGATATTAAAGCCAATTGTATTCCAATATTTATGAAGCTGATTCCACTGATATCAACTTATCTGTTATATTGATGTGACTTAAACTAAACTGTCTGTTCAACTCAATCTGACTACTTTGACCTATTTATTGCATTAAAGTTACATAAATTGAGCTATCTGTGATATTAAAATCAATTGTACTCCAACAGTTGTGAAGCTGATTCCACTCATACTAACTTATCTGTTATATTAATGTGACTTAAACTAAACTGTCTGTTCAACTCAATCTGACTACTTTGACCTATATATTGGATTAAAGTTACATAAATTGAATTATCTGTGATATTAAAGTCAATTGTACTCCAACAGTTGTGAAGCTGATTCCACTGATATTAACTTATCTGTTATATTGATGTGACTTAAACTAAACTGTCTGTTCAACTCAATCTGACTACTTTGACCTATTTATTGCATTAAAGTTACATAAATTTAGTTATCTGTGATATTAAAGTCAATTGTATTCGAATATTTGGAAAACTGATTCCACTGATATTAACTTATCTCTTTTATTAATGTGACTTAAACTAAACTGTCTCTTCAACTGAATCTGACTACTTTGACCTATTTATTGCATTAAAGTTACATAAATTGAGCTATCTGTGATGTTAAAGTCAATTGTACTCCAATAGTTGTGAAGCTGATTCCACTGATATTAACTTATCTGTTATATTGATGCGACTTAAACTAAACTGTCTGTTCCACTCAATCTGACTACTTTGACCTATTTATTGCATTAAAGTTACATAAATTGAGTTATCTGTGATATTAAAATCAATTGTATTCCAATATTTGTGAAGCTGATTCCACTTATATTAACTTGTCTGTTATATTAATGTGACTTAAACTAAAATGTCTGTTCAACTGAATCTGACTACTTTGTCCTATTTATTGCATTAAAGTTACATAAATTGAGCTATCTGTGATGTTAAAGTCAATTGTACTCCAACAGTTGTGAAGCTGATTCCACTGATATTAACTTATCTGTTATATTGATGCGACTTAAACTAAACTGTCTGTTCAACTCAATCTGACTACTTTGACCTATTTATTGCATTAAAGTTACATAAATTTAGTTATTTGTGATATTAGAGTCAATTGTATTCCAATATTTGGGAAGCTGATTCCACTTATATTAACTTATCTGTTATATTGATGTGACTTAAACTAAACTGTCTGTTCAACTCAATCTGACTACTTTGACCTATTTATTGCATTAAAGTTACAGAACTTGAGTTATCTGTGATATTAAAGTCAATTGTATTCCAATATTACTGAACCTGATTCCACTGATATTAACTTATCCGTTATATTGATTTGACTTAAACTAAACTGTCTGTTCAACTCAATCTGACTACTTTGATCTATTTATTGCATTAAAGTTACATAAATCGAGCTATCTGTGATATTAAAGCCAATCGTAGTCTTATATGTGTGAAACTGATGTCACTTATATTAACCTATCTGTTATATTGATGTGACTTAAACTGAACTGTCTGTTCAACTCAATCTGACTACTTTGACCTATTTATTGCATTAAAGTTACATAAATTGAGTTATCTGTGATATTAACGTCAATTGTATTCCAATATTAGTGAACCTGATTCCACTGATATTAACTTATCCGTTATATTGATTTGACTTAAACTAAACTGTCTGTTCAACTCAATCTGACTACTTTGACCTATTTATTGCAATAAAGTTACATAAATCGAGCTGTTTGTGATATTAAAGCCAATTGTATTCAAATATTTGTGAAGCTGATTCCACTGATATTAACTTATCTGTTATGTTGATGTGACTTAAACTAAACTGTCTGTTCAACTCAATCTGACTACTTTGACCT